>JAEOAD010002183.1:3187500-3787500 GCA_036365145.1 Orientallactaga sibirica
CTGGAGGCCCTGGGCCCTGGCATGCCCAATCTCTCTCTCTCTCTCTCTCTGCTTGAAAATAAATAAATAAATAAAAACAGTTGAAATAAAACAGTAACTGAGATGGCTATCATAGCAGCTTTTATTAAGTGGGAGGTACTCAGCACCTTTTTCTTCTTGTGTCTATTGAATACTTTAGTCAGGGATTTTTCTTTGTAATTATAAATCAAAGGTTTCCAAAAGCATCAAGTTGTACCCCAAGGCCTTATGGGCAAAGCCTCTAGAAATACACATCATTTGCCACAAATCTGGCACTCCTTTAGGGGACAAGACTGATGGCTCACCAGAAGACTATTGTCATAGTTAGCTTCATGTTGCTGGGATGAACTTCCAAACCAGACACCGTTTATGGGAGAATTTATTGAAGCTTATAGATACAGGGGAAGTTCCATAATGGCAGAAGCTGGCCCCTTTCACAAGTCCATGCAGAGAGAAATACCACCACCAGCACCACAAGCAAGCACACTCCAAGAACCCCTGCAGAGCTCAAGCACTCTGCATATTTGCAAACTGGAAACAGATCCACCCCCAGTAACACCTCCTCCCCAGCCAGGTGGCTGTAAATTTCAAGTTTACCTTGAATAAAGCTCCTGAATCTACTGGGGGACATCCATTCAAATTTTTTTTTTTTTTTTTTTTTTTTTTTTGGTTTTTTGAGGTAGGGTCTCGCTTGCTCTAGCCCAGGCTAACCTGGAATTCACTATGTAGTCTCAGGGTGGCCTTGAACTCATGGTGATCCTCCTATCTCTGCCTCCCAAGTGCTGGAATTAAAGGCATGTACCACCATGCCCGGCCTTTATCTTTTTTTTTTTTTCAAGTTAGGGTCTCACTCTAGCTCAGAGCTGACCTGGAATTTACTCTGTAGTCTCAGGATGGCCTTGAACTCATGGTAATCCTCTTACCTCTGCCTACGGAGTGCTGGGATTAAAGGCGTGCGCCACCATGCCCAGCTCCTTTTTTTTTTTTTTTTTTTTTTTTTTAGGCAACAAGTACTCAAAGTTTGCCACTTTCCTTTTATTTTTCTTTTTAGTTTTAATTTTTTTATTGACAACTTCCATAATTGTAGACAATATCACAAGGTAATTCCCTCCCTCCCCACTTTCCCCTTTGAAACTCCAATCTCCATCATATCCCCTCCCCCTCTCAATCAGTCACTCTTTTATTTTGATATCATTCTCTTTTCCTCCTATTATGATGGTCTTATGAAGGTAGTGTCAGGCACTGTGAGGTCATGGATATCCAGGCCATTTTGTGTCTGGAGGAGCATGTTGTAAGGAGTCCTACCCTTCCTTTGGCTCTTACATTCTTTCTGCCACCTCTTCAGCAGTGAACCCTGAGCCTTGGAAGGTGTGTTAGAGATATTTCAATGCTGAGCACTCCTCTGTCACTTCTTCTCAGCACCATGGTGCCTTCTGAGTCATCTCAAGGTCACCACCATCTGAAAAGAGAAGCTTCTCTAACCAAAAGTGAGAGTAGCATTAATATATGGGTATGAACATTAAGAGAAGTGCTTACTGGACAGTTTGGTGAGCATATTATATATATTTAGCCAGACACCAGCAGACATTACACCCCTAGGGCTCATTACCTCTGTTGTAGGCTTTCAGTATCAGGGATGTATTTCCTCCCATGGAGCAGGCCTCCAGTCCAATTAGAGAGTGGTTGGTTTCTCCCATAACAGAAATGCCACTATTGCACCCATTGGCTCATTTGGCCTGGTAGGCTAAATTTAAGGCTTGCAGTGTCCACTGTCCACCTTCACTGGTGATTTCTCTCTTTCCCATTGAACTGCATGCTGCGTAGCTTTTTCCAGCTTTCTGTCATGGTCCACATGGAGGAAGCTTTCAGCTTAGCTCCAGCAAGATTTCTCAGTGACCTTGCAGCCCAAGTATGTGGAGTCTTCAGCAATAGGGCCGTACCATCTATTCCTGGTGGGAACCCAAGGTTTCCAAATAGGTTTCCATATGACTTATTTTTATCCTCTTAGATTTTGATTAGCCCTCCTTCCACTTCTCCTTTACTCAATCCCTTCCCCTGACCTCACTCAGGCTTCTTCACCCCCATTAATCTGTTCTTCTACTTACATATATACAATGCTGTCCTATTAAGTTCCCCTCCCTCTCTTTCTATTCCCTTTTATTTTATTTTTTTTATTTTTTGAGGTAGGGTTTCACTCTAGTCCAGGCTGACCTGGAATTCACTATGTAGTCTCAGGGTGGCCTTGAACTCACAGCGATCCTCCTACCTCTGCCTCCCAAGTGCTGGGATTAAAGGTGTGAGCCACCACGCCCAGCTTCTATTCCCTTTTATCCCTTTCTAGCTTATTGACTTCTGCTACTGAGTTTTATTTTTACTCACATAGAAGTCCAATCATTTGTAGGATCCACATATGAGAGAGAACATGTGATGTTTGGCCATCTAGGCCTGCGTTACCTCAGTAAGTATAATCCTTTCCAGATCCATCCATTTCCCTGCAAGTTTCATAACTTCATTTTTCTTTACCGCTGAGTAGAACTCCATTGTGCAAATGTGCCACATATTCATTATCCACTCATCAGTTGAGGGACATCTAGGCTGGTTCCATTTCCTAGCTATTGTTAGAGTGGCAATAAACATGGTCAAGCAAGTATCTCTAAAGTAGTGAGAAGAGTCCTTAGGATATATGCCTAGGAGTCATATAGCTGAATTACATGGTAGATTTATTTTTAGCTGTCTCAGGAACCTCTACACTGATTTCCACAATGGCTGGACCAGATTACATTCCCACCAACAGTGTAGAAGGGTTCCTCTTTTTCCACATCCTCTCCAGCATTTATAGTCATTTGTTTTCATGATGGTAGCCAATCTGACAGGAGTGAGAGGGAATCTCAACAAAGTTTTAATCTGCATTTTCCTGATGACTGGGGATGTAGAACTTTTTTTAGATGTTTATATGCCACCTATATTTCTTCTTTTGAGAACTCTCCATTTAGTTCCATAGCCCATTTTTTAATTGGATTGTTTGCTTTTTTATTATTTAATTTTTTGAGTTCTTTGTATATCCTATATTAATCCTCTGTCAGATGTATAGCTGGCAAAGATTTTCTCCCATTCTGTAGGTTGCCTATTTGCTCTATTCATTGTCCTTTGTACCACAGCTATTAACTGTAGTTTTATCATAGGACTCATGGTTGTATAGGTTGTAGATTAGCATTCACTAACATGTGATATCCATCAGCTAATCCTCCGAGAGTTGTCTGCCTGCCCACCAGGGCTGCTCTACTCCATGCAAATCCATGTGTCGCATTCTTTCAACTTGGTTGAGGTTGTGGATGTGCTTCTTGCATTTGTCATCACCATTATTCCATTTAGTTTGTAGCATTATTAGCTAACTCAGCAGTTTGAAATCTTAGAACTTACAGCAACACATAGCTAGTGATTAAATTTTAAGAAGAAAAATTCTTTTAAAAATATTGCATTTATTTGTTTGAGAGAGAGAGAGAGAGAGAGAGAGAGAGGAAGAAGCAGATAGAGAGAAATTAAATAGGTGTGCCAGGGCTTCCAGCCGCTACAAATGAACTCCAGATGCATGTGCCACCTTGTGCATCTGGCTTATGTGGGTACTGGGGAATTGAACCTGGGTCCTTAGGTTCTGCAGGCAAGTGCCTTAACTGCTAAGCCATCTCTCCAGCCCCAGAAGAAAAGTTCTTAATGATTCACACAAGTCATTCACAAAGATTTTGCTTAAACAGATGCAGTCAGCAGCAAAGGACTAGTCTCAAACACTTACTGACTTGTGTTCTTCCCACCACCAAAATTCAATAGGTGTCAAGTTGACCAAGCTCAGGCTTTACCTGACTGAACCAGTGTGTAGCAGGGATGGTCTGCCTCTGAATATCCACAAGGCTGCCCCTTCACATGTACTCAAATGGCACATTACAAAGGCTATCCTAGACACTATAAAGCCATTCTCTATTCAATTGTTCTTCACACATGTAATAAAGGACAGGACCCATGGGCCACTTGAAGCAAGCCCATCTCAAATTTAGCATAAGACAAAGTAGGGCTGGGGTGATGGCTCAGACCATAAAGCTTTCTGTGCAAGTGTGAAGGCCTGAGTTTGGATTGCCAAGAACCCATACATGCTAGGTGCAGAGGTACCTGCCTGTAAACCCAGTGCTTTTAAAGTGGTAGATGCCTGCGGCAAGCTGCCTAGATTAACTGAATCAGTAGTGTAGTGTTTGAATCAGATGTCCCCCATAAGCTCATGTGTTCTGGATGCCTGGTTCCCAACTGGAGGCAACTTGGGAGGTGGAGCCTTGCTGGAGGTGGTTTCTGGGGATAGGCTTTTGGGGTGTTATAGCCAGCTCCCCCTTGGTAGAGTTCAGCTCACTGTCCTGCTGCTGTTTGCTATCTACTGTGGCAGAGATGATGTCCTGTCTCTGCTCCATGCCATGTTTCCCCTGCCACCATGAAGCTTCCCTTCAAGACTGACTGTAAGCCCAAATAAAACCTTTTCTCCATCAGCTGCTTTTGGTTGGATGCTTTGTCTCAGCAATGAGAAGTTAACTACAAGTGAGAGACCCTGTCTGAATAAGGTGGGAGAGCAATTGAAGACAACCTCTGACCTCTACACACACTTCCACCAACCCCTCCCCCTCCACACACAAGAAGACAAAGTAGTAGGACTTCTGATCGGTATAGGAAGTGCACCTTGCTTGTCACATGCTCAAGATGCCTTAAATCTGACTTACTTGAGAGAGATAGAGGCAGACAGAATGGGTGCATGAGTCTTCAGCAAATGAACTCAGACACATGCACCACCACAAGAGATCTAGCTTATGTGGTGCTGGAGAATTGAACCTGGATCCTTTGGCTTTGTAGACAAACGCCTTAACCATTAAGCCCATCTCTCCAGCCCAAATCTGAGTTTAGAACTCATCTTAAAATGATCCAAAATAAGGGACAATCCATTAGACAACTATCTGGGCTCTTCAAAGTTCTGTCAAGAAGCATGTTTCAGACTGCTCACTACTAAAATGCAGATGATAGATAATAAACTGCAATGTACAGCTGGGCGTGGTGGTGCACACCTTTAATCCCAGCACTTGGGAGGCAGAGGTAGGAGCATCACTGAGTTGGAGGTCACCCTGAGCTAGAGTGAGACCCTATCTCGAAAAACAAAAATAAAGTGCAATGTACAGACCTGGGCTGGATATGAACAGGAGGGAGTACAGAGATAAATACTGCAAAGGGCTGATATGGTTCAGTAAATAGTGTTTGTAGTAGGAGACTGAGTCCTGACCCCTAGCACTCATGTGAAATGCTGGGCATCATGAACTGTGCCTGTACTCCCAGTGCTGGAGACTGGGAAACTCACAAGCTAACTGGCTACCTAGCCAAATGTGTGAGCACAGGTTCCGGGAAGAGATCCTGCCTTCAAAAAAGAGTGATTGAGGAAGATACCTAACATTAACCTCTGCCTCCCTATATATACACAACGTGCTAGTGTACCACACACACATGCAAATAAAGTGTGTTGCAAGGACGTCAAAACAAATGTGGAAGCAAGCACAGCTGTACAGCACAAGCCTGTAGTTGCAACCATGTGAGAAGCAAGAGTCCATCTCTCCTACAAAGGCCAGCCTACCTGTCCATCTCTACAAAGCCTTTGTTCTCTTCTTGCTTTCACCATTCTAGGTCTGTTGTGCTTCAGGTCAAAACATCAAGGTCTTTTCTATCAGGTTACCCTGGTTTGGACAACACTGTTGCCCATTAAGCAAATCTCAGCCTGTTAAATGGGCACCCAGACGGCACTGATATTTCCCCTTCATTGTCATTAGAATGCTTTCACATCACCAGGGGGCACTAGTGACCACTTTACTTATGCTGTTACTAGACAAATTCCAGATTGCTAGATCATTGGATTTGAGAGGCAGATAGCAAATGGGCATGCCAAGGACTCTAGCCTCTGCAAATGAACTCCAGATGCATGCACCCCATTGTACATCTGGCTTACATGGGTGCTGGGGAACCAAACCTGGGTCCTCAGGTTTCCCGGGGAAAGTCCTTAACCACTAAGCCATCTCTCCAGCCCTAGATCACTGGATTTAAGTGTAGATGGATTAAATTGCTTTTTATTTCTGGTTAAAGATAAAATCCACCAGTTGATGATTCCCAGCATTTGACATGTACACCCAATTACAATATTTTGACAATCAGGTTCTTCCATTTGCAGTGGGGAGTTAAAATTATCTATTCCCCACCAGTGTTCCAACAATCTTGTGTCACTTCCCATTAAGGTACTTTCATCTTTCCCCAGCCACCTAAAAATGACTGCCAGTTTGCAAAGCCCTGTTCTGGTTACCAGGCGGCGACATTCACTCCAAGATACTTGGTTCTACTTAAAGAAGCTCAGACAGTACTTTGCTTCCATCTGAATTGGGTCTTTTTCTTTTGGAAGTCCACAGTAACTACTTCCATGTAGGTGATGAAATGTTTAAGGTTCCACTTCAAATGTTGGCACTGCTATGAGCAGTTTTCCCCTTTACTACAGCAGCTCAGGGTAAAACTGCTTCTTGCATTCCAGTCTCATAAGTAGCTTCCACTGTAGCAGTTATCTGGAGCTTTCTATTGTGCTACACCAGGCTCTAGCTTCTCCAGGACATGACAGGATGGGTTTAAACACGCTCAACTAAAAGGTGTTCAAGTGAGTTTAAATGCACTTTATTTTTAGACAACCTACATGACATGTTTTTTTTTTTCTTTAAAAAAAAAAAAAACAATGCCTCCACTCCAAATAAGTCAGTCAAAATAAAAGGTCAAGATGACGTCAGTCCTGTTCTTCTAGTCCTGGTGTTGTATGGATGGCAAGCAGCAGCCGGCTGTGATGATGACAGGTGATAAATCCAAATGACTGCCGATGTGTTACTGTGGAAACAGGAGAGGACACTGACACCTCGTCCCAACGTGAGCACAACTTTCCTACCATATTGATGTACTCCCCCATTCAATCTGGGCTGCCACAAAGACAGGCAGAAAGCGCAGGGATTCTTCACTTTTGCATCCTAGTGCAAACCAAAAGAACCACAAACTGTTCCCGGTCTATCAGTAGATGCAGAGTACCCACCAGATGCGAGGAAGCAACACGAGGAATTTCACCATCAAAGCCCGTTTTTGTATAGCCTCCAATAGTTCTTTACAGTTGAGCACTTGGCTCTATCTAAACTACCTATGTCAGAGGTTAGCAGTGCTATGTAGCTTCCAATAATCAGTTGTCAATGCTTGGTGAAGTAAACCAAAGAGAAGGGGAAATGTGATACTCTCATGAGTGGTTAAATATGAAACAAAACTGAGGCCACTATATTATACATATGGGAAATCGATGCAGGTTGTTTCCCATAAAAACTCTTATACCCTCTGCATTTCAATATGCTTTACAACTGTAAGCTTTTGAGTTATTTTTCATGTATCCCAGGATGGCTGACCTTCCACTTGATTCTCTGGCCTCCACCTCCCCAGTGCTAGCCATCAAATCTAGGGATTTGTGCATTCTAGGCAAACACTCCCAACTGAACTACATCCCCAGCCCTCTGGGTATTTTACAACCCTCTTTAGACCCTTCTAAGAGCCTGGTTCTCACACCTCCATTTTCACTTTACCAACTTCAACACACTTCCCCATACTTACACATTTTTCCATTTCTAAGCCATCCTTAAAGAAAATCATGAAAGGAGTTACACCATCTTCACGGTAGTCCAGGAGAGCAACCATGCCATCTGGATTCATGTTTTCACCAATAAAAAACTAAAGAAAAAAAAGTAACAAGTATAGAGAACAAGACCATTATAAAGCTATCAAAGCCCAACAAAGCAGCTTCAGCAAGTAAAGCTCTGATGCTTAAGAGCTCATGGGGCTGGACAGATGGCTTGGTGGTTAAGGCCATTTGCCTGCAAAGCCAAAGGACCTTGGTTCAATTCCCCAGGACCCACGTAAGCCAGATGCACAAAGTGGCAGAGGCTGGAGGCCCTGGTGTTCTGTCAGCCTCAAATAAAAACTCTCAAGCAAATTAAAAAAAAAAAAAAAAAAAAAAAAAAAAGCAATGCTTATTACTCACAAGCATCACTTTATCTGACCTAAGTGCTAAAAATAAGTGGGAGGACTTAAGGGCCAGACTGCAATGTGTTTCACTAGATTACACCTTTGAGATCCAGCAAAGCTTTCCAGAAGCAGGACCAACAAGCTCCAATGTATCAAGACATCAAGAACACAAGAAACCAGGACCTAGGTTTCCTGGACAACACAAAGACTACCTTCTACATCTAGGAAAGTCCGAAATGGCTCTGCCACAACTTTAATTACAGTGACAATGACAAAGAAACCAATTTTTTGTTCTTGCACATAGAATTGTAGAATTCATTCATCCATATTTACCTGGTAGTTATTGAAATTAGCAAGGATGTGCTTGATTTGCTCTGCAGCTCCTGTCATAAAAGGCTTTACTCTTTCTGGTTTCTGTTCTTCAAGTTTGCCTTTGAGTCTAAAACAGGAATTTGTGAAACACTGTTTAAGTCTTGGGTTACAAGAGACTACACAGAAAGAAACATTTAACAAGTATTTAAAATTTCAAGCATATCACCTATTTTCAAGGAACTGTTTCATTCCACTATGCCTCCATTAATTTCAAGCATTCTTTTTAAGCTCATTAATTAGAAAAACAAAGTAAAACTTTTCACTAGTAGGTCTACTACTAAAGTCATCAGCAAGGTTAAATCTTAAGATCCTAGACATCAGGGCATTCCCAGCTCACTTACGATTTCATGTAATCTTTGATGTACTTCTTGTAGGCTTCTTTTGTGAAGCTGGTTTCCTGTAGGTGATGGTTCATGACAATATCAACACCGGTGACTACTGTGCTTTCAGTACCTTCGCCCTCCGGGCCTTCAGCGGAGGCATTTCCACCGATGAGCGAATCATCGATGTTACCCTCGGTCCTACTGACCATCTGTATAAAGAAAAGTTAGTTCGCTTACAAAGGGGGGAAAAACACTTTTCTAGTCCTGTCTGCGTTCCTAGCAGCTAAGCAATTAATCGTCTCATCAAGTCTTATTAGTTCATGTTGATAACCACGAAAGCACCATTTTGAGGAAACAGGAGGTGTCAGTTTCCTGAAGCAACTGCAGATTTGTGGACTGGAAGGTCACTGGAAACAAGTGGAAGCTGGCCCAAGCCGTGGACTTTCGGGTCGGGTCACTGCAGGGAAAGCGCGCCGGGCGCCAACACCGAAGCTCCGCAAGCCGAGACAATATGTCCCCAACCGCCCGGAAGGAGGATGGGCGCAGAGTGCGCGGACCTATTTGCAGGCTCGGCTCCGCCTCCACTTTTCTAGAAAAACCCAGGCGCGGTAGGAGCGTGTCCTCCGCCAGGAGGTGGCGGGGAGGATTGCACCAGGCCGGGCGGGGGAGCGGAGGAAACCCGACCCGGCACGGCCCTGCCTCCGCCCGACTCACCTTGCCCTCCACCTCCAGGCACAGGCCGTCCGCGATCTCCCGGATCTTGTAGATGTCGGAGAACAGCTCATCATCTGCCCGGGGACAGAGAAGAGCCTGTCACGGGGCGCCCGGCACGGCCCGCCATGCCCCCGCGCCAGCTCGGCGCGCGCCCTGGCTCCCGGCCGGCCCGCGGCGGTCCCTCCCGCCCTCCCCGACCCCACCGGGGCCCGCGAGCAGAGGCCGGGGAAGGGCACACGGGACTCACGGCTGATGAGGTCCCGGTAGATGATCATGATGGCGGCTGGAGGGAGACGGAGGCGGCGGCGCTAGCCTAGGAGCTCGGAGCGAGCGCGGTGCAGCCGGAGCGGCGCTCGGGGGGAGGGGGGAGCGGGCGGAAAAGGCCGACGCGGGCGCTTCCCCAACCTCATATAGAGGGCACGTCCCTGACGTCATCGCCCGCTGCGCCTCCGGAAGTGGCGCGAGCAGTGACGTGGCACGCACAGCCGCGACGGCGTGATCTCGGCGCGGCCGTAGGGTGGGGGAGGTGCACATCCGGGAACTGGGCGCAGAGACACGTGTGGCGGCGGCGGTGACGCCATGGGGCGGGGCGAAGGAGAGGGGCCGTCCTCTGGCCTAGAGGGCTGAGTTGCGCGCTGCATACCTAGATCCCGTCCTCCTCAGACTCCCTACCCCCCTGGGGTGTGGGTCTGGCGGAGCTGGAGCGTCCTTGCTCCAGGCTACCGCCCCATGCCGAGCAAAATTTAAGCATTGGGAGAAAATAATACCAGCCCTCTGGAGGCAGAGGTAGGAGGATCGCCACGAGTTCGAGGCCACCCTGAGACTACAGAGTAAATTCCAGGTCAGCCTGAGCTAGAGGGAGACCCTACCTCGGAAAACTAACAACAACAACAAAAAAATCCGTCTTGCAGGTGGCTTTTTTCTGAGCCTGTAGTTTTTTGTTTTTGTTTTGTTTTGTTTTGTTTTTGAGGTAGATTTTAATCCCAAGTGCTGGGATTAAAGGCGTGTGCCACTACGCCCGGCTTGAGCCTGCAGTTTTAAACTGCCAGTCAAGTAGTACTGTGGTGCATGCTTTTTGAAAAAAATACTTTATTTTTGTTTATTTATTACAGAAACAGAGAATGGGCACGCCATGGCCTCTAGCCACTGCAAACAAACTCCACGAGTATGGGTCACCATGTGCTTATGTGGCTTATGTGGGATCTGGGGAATCAAACCTGGGTCCATAGGCTTTAAAGGCAATTGCCTTAAATCCCAAACCATCTCTCCAACCCCTGGTACATGCTTTTGATCCCAGCACTGGGGAAGCTGACCTAGGAGGATCACAGGGAAGAGCCCACCCTGTCTACAGTGTGAGTTTCAGGACAGCCTGGGCTAAAATGAGATCTTGCCTCAGGGGAAAAGAAAAAAATGTTAGCTGGAAATCAGTATATATATATATATAAATTTTTGGAGAGAGACACAGGGAGGGAGGGAGGGAGGGAGGGAGACAGAGAATGGGTGCACCAGCAGTCTCTCAGCTGCTGTGAGCGAAATCCAGATGCGTGCGTGCCCTTGCATCACTGCATCTGGCTAAACGTGGGACCTGGAGATTGGAACCAGCATTCTTAGGTTTAGGAGATAGGCGCATTGACCACTAAGCCATCTCTCCAGCCCTTTTTGTAATTTTTATTTCCTGTTTCTTCCTCCTTGGAACTTTTTGGTGGGCTTTTTTCCTACAGGTGATCCCTCCCTTCTTCCTTTCATCCTCCTCTCCCCTCTCTCTCTTCCTTTGGGTTAAGGTTAAGAGGTTAAGACTGCAAGGCAGGCTAAGGTGAAATTTTGGCTTTATCTTTTACTCGTCCTTTGACCTTGGGAAAGTCAATCTCCTCAGTATAAAATGGAATTCTTGTTTTCTTTACCTTTTTTTTTTTTTTTTTTTTTTTTTTTTTTTTTGAGGCAGGGTCTCACTCTAGCCCAGGGTAACCTGGACTCACTCTGTAGTCACAGGCTGGCCTTGAACTCATGGTAAACCACTTACTCTGCCTCCCAAGTGCTAGGATTAAAGATATACATGTGCCACACCCAGTTAAAATGGAATTTTTGTGAGTAAATTGAGATAAGGAGAAACTGCCCAGTATCCTTAACAGCTTATCAATAAATATTTGTACAATTTGTATGCATAATTCTTCCCAAATTTTATCACATTTCACAATATCGTTTCTAACATACAGCTGTGTATAATACACATTAAATTTATTTTAAGAGAGTTATGGAAGTATTGAAACAAAACTGGACAGCTATGAAAATAAGAACTTTTTTGTTGTTTTTTTTTCAAGGTACTGAAGGAGGATAGGAGAAAGCTAGTTTTTTTTTTTTTTTTTTTTTTTTTCAAGGTAGGGTCTCACTCTAGCTCAGGCTGATCTGGAATTCGCTCTATAGTATCAGGGTGGCCTCGAACTCACAGCAATCCTCCTACCTCTGCCTCCTGAGTGGTGGGATTAAAGGGGTGTGCCACCATGCCCTTTTTTTTTTTTTTTTTTTTTAAAGACAGTTTCAGTTAGAGATTGAGGCCCAAAGAAAACCAGGAGATGCCACCCCCACATGCTACCTTGCTCTGACACAAAAACAGAACTCTTGGCAGAAATGGAACTTGTGTCTGATCAAGATTGATCTACAGCATCCCCTGCTGCCAGTCTAGTGCACTACCTGGATGGGCTGGCTCTGGGGTTGAGGGGTTAACAATTATCTTTGTAACTAGGAAGTCTTGGGAACATCTGAGACATTTAGTTCCAGACAAGTTTGATAATTCCCCTGGCAGATAAACTTCCCTTAACTCACAGGCCTTGAGGGAACAGAAACCATCTGGGGCATCCTGCCGTAGATAAGCTCACTAAAACAGCATCTTCTGATTCTTTCAGAGCAAGGCCACAAATAGCTACAGTTCCTTATCGACTTTGCTTAGACCTGCACCTGGTCCTGTCTGTTTTCCTCAGGGTTCTGCTTATAAACTTAAACTCCAGTTCAGTACTGTGTTTCAGCCTTCACTGGAAGATTGCAGCTTCTTGCTGAGCTTCATTTAACTGTTTGAGATCAAGTCTGGTATTTTTCTTTTTTTAAAAGATTTTATTTTTTAAAACTTTATTTATTATAGACAGAGAGGAAAAAGAGAGGGAGAGTGAGAATGGGCATGCAAGGGCCTCTAGCCACTGCAAACGAACTTCAGATACGTGCACCCATTTATGCATCTGGCTTACGTGGGACCTGGAGAATCGAACTAGGGTCCTTAGGCTTTGCAGGCATGCACCTTAACCACTAAGTCATCTCTCCAGCCCAAGTCTGGTATTTTTTTTCTCACTTTCCTTACATTTATGGTGCTGTGACTCAGATCGGAGCACACAGGGTCTTTTGAGCTGTGTTCCTCTTCCTTCTCTTTCTTCTTCTCTCTACCTCCCTGCCAGTGTTTCATTTCCTTGGGAGCACAGATGCTCACCATGCTCACTATTCTGTACTAAACAGCTGCCAGTTGTGACCTGAGACCTCCAGTCTTTTGTAGCCTTTGTCTACTTGAGCAGTGCAAATCCCATTCAACCCCTTACAGTTCAGGGAATTTTATTGATGTTCTGTGTAAATCTGGCTTGATACCTGGTGGCTTCTTCCTTTTCTTCTTTTCACCCTCTTTTGAACTTTTGAACTGCAGCCAATAGGCCATTCACCATTTGACTAACTTCCATCCACATCCTCAATCACATTCCAGCCTTCAGAACAAGGTACTCATTCCCAGTCTGTGCCCCCCCCCCCCCGGTCTCATATCCTAAAAACTCCAGAAGTTTCTCACTCTCTCCTCTGTCCATGGCTGATTGGAGGCTCTGGGAGCCCCATCAATTATTGTTCCACAGGACACCCTCAGAATTATGAGTGTGGGGACACTCCCTCCTAATTCTTGGGTTACTCCTCACTGCCCTCCCTAAGTCTTGGAGACGTCCTTGGTGGCGGGATTGGCCACTCCACTTAGTCCTTGTCCTCCAAAATGGGTTATAAGTTATGTGTTCCAAAAGACACTCCATTGACATGTCTCAGAGCTAATTTTTTATTTATTTATTTATTTTTTGGGGGGTTTTTCGAGGTAGGGTCTCATTCTGGTCCAGGCTGACCTGGAATTAACTGTGTAGTCTCAGGGTGGCCTCGAACTCACGACGATCCTCCTACCTCTGCCTCCCGAGTGCTGGGATTAAAGGCGTGTGCCACCATGCCTGGCTTCAGAGCTAATTTAAAGGAATTCAAATTAACTGAGCTCCTACACACCAAATTACTCCAACTTTCTGTTCAAATTTGGCCACAATATTTCCTAGACAATGGCTGCCTCTGATCAGAGTTCAATACTTTTCTTTCTTTCTTTCTTTCTTTCTTTCTTTCTTTCTTTCTTTCTTTCTTTCTTTCTTTGTTTTTTTGTTTTTTGAGGTAGGGTCTCTAGCTCAGGCTGACCTGGAATTCACTATGTAGTCTCAGGTGGTCTTGAACTCATGGCAATCCTCCTACCTCTGTCTCCCTAGTGCTGGGATTAAAGGTGTGCACCACCACGCCTGGCTCAGAGTTCAATACTTTCAATTTCAACATTCTTACTGATCTCCATAACTTTCTCCTACAACACAGCAAATGGTCCAAGGTTCCCTCCTCCACTCCCACCCCTCCCTAAAACTTTCTCACACACACAGTTTTGTCAGTTGGGCATGACTTGCCAGGGTCTCTCCCTCTCACACCAGATTCAAGCCATCTCACTAAATCAAACCCTGCCTTAAAAAAAAAAAAAAAAAAAAAAGTCTGTCTCTACTGAGCCTCTTTAATTTCTTCTACATATAGATATCTAATTTTTTGCTCCTTGTTAGAATTTAAAATCACTCTACAGCTTCTAGGGTTTCTTTTTCTTTCTTTTCCCTTTTCCCCTTCTTTTCATTCCATTCACCCAAAGAGAAACTGACAACAGAGGTGGGGCAATCATAGTACATGGAAACTTAACCCTTAAATGGCTAGAAAAACCAGTGCCTACCACACAGCTAGATAAAATCAATAGACAAACACCAAGGGAAGTCCTGTAGCCCTAACCCCTTACA
The DNA here is from genome assembly GCA_036365145.1 of Orientallactaga sibirica. Taxonomy (NCBI): domain Eukaryota; kingdom Metazoa; phylum Chordata; class Mammalia; order Rodentia; family Dipodidae; genus Orientallactaga; species Orientallactaga sibirica. Next base: position 3,202,118 of record JAEOAD010002183.1, read on the forward strand.
TATGGCTAGAGGACACAGAAAAACTTGTCAGCTTTAAGTTCAAACCAGTGGCTATTGCCCTATTAAGATTAAGTCCTCACCAATTGTTACAGTCAGGTTCACATTGCTGGCAGAAAACACCAGACCAAGAGCAGCTTGTGGGAATAAAAGGTTCATTTTGATTACAGACTTGAGGGGGAAACTCCATGATGGCAGGAGAAAACAATGGCATGAGCAGAGGTGGACATCACCTAGCCAACATCAGATGGACAATAGTAACAGGAGAGTGTGCCAAACACTGGCAAGAGGAAGCTGGCTATAACACCCATAAGCCCACCCCCAACAATACACTGTCTCCAAAAGTTATTAATTCCCAAATCACCATCAACTGGGAATCTAGCAATCAGAACACCTAAGTTTATGGAGGACACCAGAATCAAACCACCACATTTTGCCCCTGGCCCCCATAAACTGATAACCATATATGATGTAAAATGCAATGCATTCATCCAACTTTAAAAGTCCCCATAGTTTTTAATCAATCCCAATGATATTCATACATTCTGATAGTGCAAGATCTTTTAACTGAGCCATTCTCTCCTCTCTCTCTCTCTCTAATATCTCTCCAAATAAAAAAAAAAAAAAAAAAAAAAAAAAAAAAGAACCCATAATGGACCAGAATAAACATTCACACTACAAAAGATGGCATTGGGCACAGCAAATATTCAACCAACACAAGATTTAAAACAACCAGGGCAAACGTCAAACTCTCTAACCAGTGTCAAGTCTCCAAGTCTGATAATTCTAACCAGCAACAAGTCTCTGGAGTTCCAATTCCACCCTCTAGCAAGGTTACTCACAGTCCTGGAAAACTATTCAGTGCTGGCAGCTCTCCTTGGCCACCATCCCATCATCCTGGCAGCTCTACTGGGTCTCCTCTGCAACCCATGGTTCATCCTCATGGCTCCATCAGGTCTCCATGGAGGTAATCCAACAAGCCTGCTTCACACTGCCCATGGCCATTTCCAAAATACAAGACTGTGTTGCAAATTCAATGTCTCTCTTTTTCTTGCATTTCTCATACTTCACAATACCAGGTAGGGTTCCAATTTGTTAATCCAGGGGGGAATAAAGCAGACATGGAAGAACAGGACACTCCTTCAGCATTCAGGCCCCTTCAAAAGATTCTGCATTCTTTCTCTTGTCCCAGTGAAGGTCAACTGGCCTATTCTCAATGGTTGTAATCCCTCATACAATAGCAGATGAGTGGGCAGTAGTTGCAACCCAAAGATTTCATTTCTACTATGCCATATACCTCTGCTCATACCAGTCTGTTTCTACACAATGCAACCCTGAACAAGTTCTCAGGACACAGGCATAACAGCAAGCCTCCCATATAAACTGCTTCTAGCCCAGTCCAGGCAAAGCTCTTTCTCACCCCCACCTTTTTTTTTTTTTTTTTTTTTGTTTTGTTTTTTTTTTTTTTTTTTTTTTGGTTTTTGCAAGGTAGGGTCTCACTCTGGTCCAGGCTGACCTGGAATTAACTATGTAGTCTCAGGGTGGCCTTAAACTCTCAGCGATCCTCCTACCTCTGCCTCCCAAGTGCTGGGATTAAAGGCGTGCGCCACCACGCCTGGCTCTTTCTCACCTTTATAAGACAAACCTCAACAGTCCTTAGTTCTTACTGCATTCAGGTCTTTCAACTCTGACCAGAATAGTCCATGAAGCTATACTTACAACACTGCAAAACATCTCTTAAGCCAAGCTTCAAATCCTTCCACATTGCTCTCAAAAAATCAGCTCCAGAAGGCCAAAGCCACACAGTCAGGTGTCTAGCAGCAATAACACCACTTCTTGGTAAAAGCTTTACTGTTGCAGATAGGTTCACATTGCTGGCTGAAAACACCAGACAAGAGCAGCTTGTGGGAAAAAAAGGTTTATTTTGGCTTACAGACTCAAGGGGAAGCTCCATGACGGCATGAGCAGAGGGTGGACATCACCTACTGGCCAACATCAAATGGGCAACAGCAACAGGAGAGTGTGCCAAACACTGGCAAGAGGAAACTGGCTATAACACTTCCCCTAACAATACACAGCCTCCAGGAGGTGTTAACTCCTAAATCATGATCAGCTGGGAACCTAGCATTCAGAACACCTAAGTTTATGGGGGACACCTGAATCAAAGCACCATACCAATTTAAAACATAAGTAAAATCTTAAAAGGATCTCTCTCCATGTTTCATGTTGACATGTCTAATGCTGGCCAACCTTATCATGTCCTGTGTTCTATGTTTCATATAATCTGTTTTTATGTGTGACTAAATTCATGTTCATTAATTGTTTCAATGCTTATGGTCATTAAATATTCTGATGCTTGTAGATATATTTTAAGATGATGTTAAATTCTAAGTTTTTCTGCTAAAGATGTTTCTCTACAGATTTCTTTTTTAATATTAAAAAAGGAATTTATTGGATTAATTTATGGTATTTCAATAGTAGTTGCAGGCCCAAGAATCAAGGAACCCAGTAGCTGCTCAGTCCATGTGGCCAGATGCCTCAGCAGTCCCAGCACTGAAGGCCTGTAGGCTTCCTGAAGAGCTGCTGGTTTTCAATCTACACAGGTCTTCAGTTGATGCTGGTCTTCAATCCATGCTGGAAGGCAGCAAGCAGCTCTGGCAGCCAAGTGGAAGGAAGGAGCTCTCTAACAATACAATGGTTAACTTTGTGATACTGGACCATTTGCCAGGCATGGTGGCACATGCCTATAATCCCTGCACTTGGGGGTCAGAGATAGGAGGATCACTGTGAGTTCTAGGCCATACTGAGACTACATAGTGAATTACAGGTCAGACTGGGCTAGAGTGAGACCCTACCTCAAAAACCAAAAACAAAAACAGCTCCTATTTTGCTAAAAACATTGGTTATCTGACAGTGCTTTCTTTTTAAAAACAGATTTATCAAGGTTGTATTAGAGCTTATTTGTTTTAATTCAACAATGACCAGGCTGAGCTCTTTTATGAACCATCAAATAGTTAAATAATTGTCTCATTTCTGGTATCTCAACTTCATTGCTCATAAATAAATTAACTCTTTAGACATATTCTCTATCCCAGGAAACAGCCCTTTGCTCAAACAATGGTCATCATCTAAAAGAAATGATTTCAAGCTCTGCAACTCTGTTTCCAACTTTCCCTGGATAATTGGTACACACATAGGTATCTAAACTAATCAAAGATGTTTTCAGATACAGATGACAAGTCTTTATGCTTTCTTATTGGTCTTTTCTGACAATTTCTAAGTTAAATTGTTTGGTTTAGATTTGTTGATAAAAATATTATTTTCAAGACTGATATCATGTTCTACCTGTATTTATAGCTATTAGATATTTAAAAAATAAAATGTGACTGCCTTCTCAAAAAGTTGTTTCTCAGCCAGGCGTGGTGGCACACACCTTTAATCACAGTACTTGGGAGGCAGAGATAGGAGGACTGCCATGAGTTCCAGGCCATTCTGAAACAAAATAGTGAATTCTAGGTCAGCCTGGGCTAGAGCAAGACCCTACCTTGAAAAAACAAAAGACAAGTTGTTTCTCTGTATTTCTGTTGCCTTATTGTTTACACAATTCAAGTTTATTTCTCTATAATAGGATGGTAAATTTATTTATAGTGCCATACCTTATATTAAGATAGAAAAAATTGGGCTGGAGAGATGGCTTAGCTGTTAAGGTGCCTGCCTGTCAAGCCTAAGAACACCCGTTCTATCTCCAGGTCCCACATTTAGCCACATGCAAAAGTGACACAAAAGTGCAATGCTGCACTTGCCCACAAGGGGGTGCATGCATCTGGAGTTTGTTCATAGAGGCTGAGAGGCCAATGGCGCACTCATTCTCTCTCTCTTTCTCTGTCTCTCTCAAATAATAAAAAAATTAATATGGAAAAAAATTGCTGGCTGTGGCAGTGCACACCTTTAGTACCAGCACTTGGGAGGCAGAGGTAGGAAGATTGCTGAGAGTTTGAGGCCACCTTGAGAATACAGAGTAAATTCCAGGTCAGCCTGAGCTAGAATGAGACCTACCTTGAAAAAAAAAAACCTAAAAAACAAAACAATACAAAAAGATAGAAAAAATTGTGGTGGCCATGGCACAAAGTTATATCCTGTATTGTAACAGATTTTTATATTGCTTATGTCCCATAATACATACTCTTTTATACTGATACTGTCATTTTTATACTATTTCAAGGCCATAGTTTGTATTACAGCTTTTGTCCTGTATTAAAAATCACCTTGTGTTTATTCTTATCTCCATAATACAGTTACAGATATCTCTCTGCTAATTAACCATTTTTTTTTTGTTTCTGTAAAACTTGCCTATCTCAAATTCAAGGTCTGTAAAACAAGGCCAGGACTTTGAGCTCTGAAACTTAACAATAATAAGACTAATCCAAGATGAAGTATATAAGCTCTAATCCACCAAGAATCAGGACCCAGGCTTTGAAAGAGATTCCCCTGAGCTCTCACTGACATAAAAATAGACTGACTCTCTTCTCTCCATATCAGGCACTGGTTCTGTGAACCTTTCCCATATCAATATCAAGGTTAACAAAATCAAGAAATTTTAACTAGTTTCGTCTCTTCATTTAAACTCTATCTAAATATGACATAAAAGTCAAAACTACAAAATTAATGTAAACAACCTGGACCTCTACAGTTCCACCAATTCACCTCAGAAGGTCCTATAACAGACTAACTCCATCTATTTGGGCCTCTTTTAATTGTTCTCCAAGGACTCAAAGTCAACAGGAGTAGAGACCTGTGGTAGTTTGAATATATGTCCCCCAATATATTCAACGTTTTATTAGTTATAGTTTGCATCTGCAATCACCTTGCTAGAGGCAAGATCACTGGGGGCCCGGTCTTAAGGTGTGGTGATGGTTTGAGATTCCATTGTAAAGATATGCAAATGTGCCTAGCAGGAGTTCCTGAAGTGTGCTGTGTGACCTTTTGGCTGTAGTTTTGCTCCGTGTGCTGTGGTGGCTGGTTGGTTTTCTCTCTCTGCTTGGCTCTGTGAAGAGCAGGGCGCTTCTCCTGCCTTTATGGAACTTCCCCTGGATCTGTAAGCTTCAATAAATAATATCCCTTCCTCCATAACTGTGCCTGGTCTGGAAGTTCATCTCAGCGAACCTGAAGCTGTCTGCAACAAGACCCTTCCCTATTTTTTTTCCCACCAAATGGTAACTTGAGCTTGAAAAAGTCAGACTCAAACTTGTCTCCCATCTTCCAAAAACTTGGGGTCAGCCAGGCGTGGTGGTGCATGCCTTTAATCCCAACACTTGGGAGGCAGAGGTAGGAGGATCACTGATAGTTTGAGGCCACCCTGAGACTACAGAGCAAATTCCAGGTCAGCCTGGGCTAGAGCCAGACCCTACCTCGAAAAACCAAAACCAAAACAACAACAACAACAACAACAAAAACCAGCCTGGGGTCTCTCTCTTTCTCTCTTTCTCTTAAAAGACAGACAATAGACTTGGAGGTCATTAAAATATAAGCCAAATTTCCTTTGTCCCTGGCAACATTAAAAGGGTTATAAAAATTTTAATATCTGATTAAAATAACTAAGTTATATCAAAATATTAAGATTATATGGTCTCCATCTGATAAAGCCTTTATTTTGTTGCATAAACACTGTTTACAACAATAGGTTTATTAAGTGTTCTACTCATATGTTTTCCTATTGTGTAAAAGTTTTATTCGCTATAAACTTATTCTAATAGAAAAAACTGGCCGAATTATATAAATTATATAAAATTTATTTCATTGTATTATATAATCAATATAATTATGTAAAACATACTTTCATTGTATTTATAAACTAAACAACTGATAATAAGAAATTATCAAGACTAATCAAACTTTTAGCTTTTCAGCCTAACATACTTTCATTAGTTCTTCTAAACTAAGACTTTTTTGATCTTTGGACCAAATAAATAGAAACTATAAGCTTTCTATATTAAAGATTTACAAAAAAAAAAAAAAAAACTTCAGGGCTGGAGAGATGGCTTAGCCATTAAGGCATTTGCCTGCAATGCCAAAGGACCCAAGTTCAAATCCCCAGGACCCACATAAGTCAGAGGCGCAAGGTGGCGAAGGCATTAGAATTCATTTGCAGCAGCTGAAGGCCCTGGTGCACCCATTTTCTCTATCTTCTATCTATCTTCCTCTTTCTCTCTCTCCTCTCTCTCAAACAAAAATAAATTTTAAAATATTTATAAAGGGCTGAAGAAGATGGCTTAGCAGTTAAGGTGTTTGCCTACAAAGCCAAAGGACCTTGTTTTAATTCCCCAGGACCTACGTAAACCAGATGCACAAGAAGACGCATTCATCTGGAGTTCATTTGCAGTGGCTAGTGCCCATTCTCCCTCTCTCTCACTGTCTCTCTACCTCTTTCTCTCTCAAATAAATAAATAAAATATATTAAAAATGTTTATTAAGCCGGGCGTGGTGGCGCATGCCTTTAATCCCAGCACTTGGGAGGCAAAGGTAGGAGGATTGTTGTGAGTTCGAGGCCACCCTGAGACTACATAGTGAATTCCAGGTCAGCCTGGACTAGAGTGAAACCCTACCTCGAAAAACAAAAAAAAAAAAAAAAAGTTTATTAAAAAACCTTTAAACCAGCCGGGTGTGGTGGCGCACGCCTTTAATCCCAGCACTTGGGAGGCAGAGGTAGGAGGATCGCCGAGAGTTCGAGGCCACCCTGAGACTACATAGTTAATTCCAGGTCAGCCTGGACCCTACCTCGAAAAAACAAAAAACAAAAAAAAACAAAACCTTTAAACTTAAACTTCAAAATTAGTTAACTGTTTTGTTTGTTTGTTTGTTTGTTTGTTTGTTTGTTTTTCTAGGTAGGGTCTCACTCTAGTCCAGGCTGACCTGGAATTCACTATGTACTCTCAGGCTGGCCTCAAATTCATAGCAATTCTCCTACCTCTGCTTCCCGAGTGCTGGGATTAAAGGTATGTGCCACCACACCCAGCAACTTCCTTTTTATTTAAAAGATTTTATTTTTATTTATTTATTTAGTAGAGACAGAGAGAGGGAGAGAGAAAGAGAGAATGGGCATGCCAGGGCCTCTAGCACCTGCAAACGAACTCCAGATGCATGTGCCATCATGTGCATCTGGCTTAATGGGACCTGGAGAATCACATTTGGGTCCTTAGGCTTCACAAGCATGTGCCTTAACCACTAAGCCATCTCTCCAGCCCTTAGTTAACTTCTTAATCATATTTAAATTTAAAATCCCACATAATAAATTCCAGATCAACCTTAAATATAATATTTGTGTCACCTATAAATGTCATGTCACATGCAAAAAAGTTCATGCATAAATAGTAACCAGATTATTAATGGCTAATAGATTTAACATGATCTAGGAGTTTCTTTCCTAATGGCTTTATTAAGTATTATTCTCCTGAAGAGCTGCCTCCTTGCCTGTTCATGATCCACAGGAGAAAATAGCCTACTATGTACACAAACTACAAAGTGAAGTTTGACAAATAGGTAAACAAAAGCCTTTTAATGGCCAATAATATTACCTTTCTGCATGTGACCTGACATCTCTCTCTGACCACCTAAGGTATCTATTGCTGTAAATTAAAAAAAAAAAATCTCACAGCTCTACTCTCTTCAAATTAAACCTATCCTGCCTCTGATATGTAATTTGTTCCCCTGATTATGATATCTTTTGGTCCTTAAACATTCAGCTGCCTCACTGAATTCCTCCAAGAAAAAATACAAACCTTTACCTCACAGCAAGTCACTGAATTCTTCATGACTACTGGATATCAGCCCCTGGGCATACAACCTCAATTGGACTGTGCAGAATACCACCCCTAAGAAATTGATACCTCCTTCATCAGGAAGCAGCTCAATTTTTTAACAACACCCCCAATCCCTCCCCTTGCAGCCCAGTTCTAAGATACCCCACTTATTCCCCAATTTTCCTCAATCTGCTTTATCCTTCCAGACTCCAAACTGAAGCGTTAATGACTATCCTTGAAACTAGAAGGTTTTGGAAACATCTGAGACATTCAGTCCCAGACAAGCTTGATAACTCCCCTGACTGATAAACTTCCCTTAACTCAGAAGGTCTTGCGGAAACAGAATCCATCTGGGGCATCCTGCCATATAGACAAGCTCTCTGAAAACAGCTTATTCTGATTCTTTCAGAGCAAGGACACAAATAGCTACAGTTCCATATCAGCTTCCCTTAGACCTGCACCTGGTCCTGTCTGTTTTCCTCAGCATCTTCCTTATAAGCTTGAACCCTAGCCTAGCTCAGTGCTTCAGCTTCCATCCCACAGGAATGTTGCAGTCCCTCGATGTACATCCATAAACAGTCGCTGTCTGTTTGAGATCAAGTCTCGTGTTTTTCTTTCTCACTTTCTTTACACGAATCCACCTACCAAATCTATGACCCAATTAGGTCTTCCCTTTACATACCTGAATGTGATGTTATAAAGTCTGTGATCTTCCAGCTCCTCCCTCTCAATGTGACCCTCGATGTGTGTGTGTGTGTGTGTGTGTGTGTGTGTGTGTGTGTGTGTCTGGATTCCCTCTCGTCTCTGCTTGGATACACATGAGTGGCTTCCCCTCTCACCCAGCCTGACTGGATGGGGTTGGGGGGCAAAATACTGCTTCTTGGTCTGGACGGTTTTCTGCTTGCTTTTGCTGTATAGTTTAGGGTAACTTCTCACTTTAATTACATGTACGATTTTCCTCTGGGCTCTGAATCTACCACATGTATATTTTCCTTACACTCTTAAGATACACCACGTGGATTCTTTCTCTAACTCCAGACCTGGTACCTGTGTGATTACTCTAAACTCAGGGAAACTATGAGAGTAACTATCCATTACTCATTTCTCCTCTGAATCTCCTTATCTCTGCTTTGATATTTTCTCTCTGCTGGTCTTCCTTAATTCATCATTATGGACTATGCTGTGTTTTCCACCTGAGAGCGTGTTTCCTACTCCCCACGTATTTAGCCTGTCTTCTAGACCCCAATCTCCCTTAAATAAATCCCACAATTTGTGATTTCCCCCTAAATAAACTTTATAATTTATCCTTCTTGAGTCTGTATTCTTTATTAAAGGTAGGACAGAACCTAAAAACTTGGGGTTTGTAAATTCTGAGAAACTCCTGACCCCAAAATCCTGAATCAATAGGGTCTCACTCTAGCCTTGGCTGACCTAGAACTCACTCTGTAGTCCCAGGCTGACCTCAAACTCACTGCAATCCTCCCATCTTTGCCTCCTAAGTGCTGGGATTAAAGGAATGCACCACCACACCCAGCAAAAAAATTTAATTCTTTTATTTTAAATATTTTTATTTATTTATTTGAGAGAGAGAGAGAGACAAAGAAGTAGATAGAGAGAATGGGCACACCAGGGCCTCCTGCCACTGCAAACAATTCCAGATGTATGCACCACTTTGTACATCTGGCTTTATGTGGGTGCTGGGGAACCTGTACCCTGGTCATTAAGTTTTGTAGGCAAGCGACTTAACCATTGAGCCACCACTCCAGCCCAAGAACATTTTGTTTTGGTTTTCTGAAGAAGGGTCTCACTAGCCCAGACTGACCTAGAATTCACTATGTAGTCTCAGGCTGGCCATGAACTCAGAAAAAAAATTGGATTCTGTAATCTGTTGTAACCTCGTTATTCTACTTTGAAAAGTTATTTATTTATTTTGTTTTTTCAAGGTAGGGTCTCATTCTAGCCTAGGCTGACCTGGAATTCACTACGTTGTCTCAGGCTGGCCTTGAATTCACAGCTATCCTCCTACCTCAGCCTCCCAAGTGCTGAGATTAAAGGCTTGTGCCACCACAGCTAGCTTTTAAATTTTATTTTATTCTTTCATTTATTTATTTATTTGAGATTGACAGACAGAGAGAAAGAAGCAGATAGATAGAGAGAGAATGGGCACACCAGGACCTCCAGCCACTGCAACAAACTCCAGATGCATGTGCTACCTTGTGCATCTGGCTTATGTGGGTACTGGGGAATCAAGCCTTGAACCAGGGTCCTTAGGTCTCACAGGCACAAGGTTAACCACTAAGTCATCTCTCCAGCCCCTAAAATTTTGTTTATTTTTGTTTTGAGAGAGAGGAAGAGGGAGAGAGCTTCAGGGCCTCTAGCAGCTGCAAATGAACTCCAGATACATGTACCACTTTGTGCATCTGGCTTTACATGGGTACTGGGGAATCAAACCCTTGTTTGCCCAGATCATTAAGCTTTTCAGGCAAATGCCTTGACTGCTAAACCATCTTCCCAACCCTAGTTATTTTACTTTTAAAATAGAGTGGGGGAAGCACTGGAAAGATGGTTTAGTGGTTAAGGTACTTGCCTGCACAGCTAATGGGCCCGGGTTCAATTCCCCAGGACCCATATAAGCCAGATGAACAAGGGGGCACACAGATCTGGAATTTGTTTACAGCAGCTGGTGGCCATTCTCTCTTTCTCTACCTACCTATTTCTCTCTCAAATAAATAAAAATAATTTTGAAATATTTTTTAAAAAACAGAGTGGGGGGGCTGGAGAGATGGCTTAGTGGTTAAGGCGCCTGCCTCCTAAGCCTAAAGAACGCTGGTTCCAATCTCCAGCGGTTCCAATCTCCAAGTCCCACGTTTAGCCAGATGCAAAGTGACGCAAGGGCGCAATGCTGCACTTGACCACAAGGGGGCGCACACATCTGGATTTCGTTCCAGCAGCTGTGCGGCATTGCGCCCTTGCATCACTTTGCATCTGGCTAAACGTGGGACCTGGAGATTGGAACCTCTGGAGATTGGAACAAGTGTTCTTAGGCTTAGGAGGCAGGCACCTTAACCACTAAGCCATCTCTCCAGCCCTCCCTCATTCTTTCTTGAGACATCTAGCCCAGGATGGCCTTACATTTGCTTCTGCCTTAGCTCCCTCAATCTGGATATACATGGGTGAGCCACTATGCCAGGGGTTTGTGTCTCCTGCTGCTGGTCTAGGGTTTGTTCGGTTGTTTGCTTGTTTGAGACAGGGTCTCCCTCTGCAGCCCCGCTGACATCACACATCCATCATCCTCAGCCTCCTAAGTATAGTGTGATCACAGATGAGTACTAGCACACCCATCTTATATTATTTGCAAGTATTTGGGACACTGAATAAATATATGTTGTACTAAATATGTCCTATTTCATCACAATGCTAATATAATTGTAGGTCACTGAAAGGACTCAATTTATGACCTTAAGAGCTTTCTACCTCAGTATCATATTTAATAGCTCATGGCACTTCAGTGACTACATAGCCTAAAAATAATTTTAGGATTATCTAAATTGAGTTTTAGGGTTTGTAGATAAAAACCTTTACTGTAGCTTGAAAATACCTACTTAGAGCACCAAGAAAATAACTGAGTAGGGCAAAATCAATCATTAACTGGGAGCCACTGACAAAATGTCAAGGACTTGGCTTTATCTAAGCTTGAGCTTTGGGTGTTACTAAATTCTATTTAAGCCAGGGGTGGTGGCTCTTGCCTTTAATTCCAGCCTTTGGCTGAGGTAGGAGGATCACTATGAGTTCAAGGCCAGCCTGGGCTACAGAATGAGTTCTAGGTCAACCTGGAAGAAGATACTGCCTCAAAAAAATTGAAAACTGTTTAATACAGGGTATGGATGTGGGTTGGAAACATTAGTAAGCGGTAGAGTGAGTGTTTGCCTAGCATGCCCAAACACTAGTTTTGATCTGTAGTATTGCAAAAGACAAAAACAAAAAACTATTCATTGATACATTTATGATAGTGGCATTTGAAGAGTACATTTGCACTTCATTAATATTATATTTTAGGTGTCATATATTCTGTATTATGAAAGCACATTTGTACTTCATTTTCTAGGGAGGAATTTGCACTTAGAAGCAGCTCAGCACATACACTGTTAATGGTTTGTCCTAAGTTTATCCTTCGTCTTGATGTCATACAGAGGCTCAGAAGAAAAGCAGGACTCTGGGCTTTGGAGCACATGAACCCTCTCTTGCCTGCTCGAGGGAGACTACCATGAGGGAAAGCGGGATCCTCCCTCCCCTGCTACACAGAGCGGAACTGGTAAGGGAACAGGCCAACACCGTGAGACTCAGAGACAAGACCTGGAAGCATGTGAACGGAACTTCTCTGAGCCATCTGGCTGAAAGGATAACTAAATGTTGAATGTTGCCTTTGTTCTGGTTCCTTCTAAAAATGCTAATGAGAAAAGCTCCGAAGACAGATCTTTGGGATTTTAATCCACTGTCTTCTCAGATTGCTGGCAATGAATAAAGCACAGTTTAAGGATTCAACTCCATTTGCAGTGGCCAGAGGCCCTGGTGTACTCATTTGTTTGCTTCTCGAGACGGGAGGGGGTCTCACTATAAAGCCCAGTCTGACCTGAAAGTTACAAGCTGGCCCCTCAGCCTCCTAGTGCTGGGAGGACAGGCACATGTCACCACACCTAGCTCAGAGCAACAGGATGAGAACTGTCCAGCAGGTTAGCAGTGGAGGAGAAAGTCAAATCACTCAGAATGCAGTCTGATTAACAAGAAGTGAGGCAGCGCAGTTGGGCTGTGATAAGGGAACTGTGATGGGATATGGTTAGGAAGGAATAGAAATGAATAGAAAACTGGACTGTTCCTGTGGTCTGAACCCTTCACTCTAAGATAGCCGAATGAAGGGTTTTTTGATTGTTTGGTAGGTTGGTTGGTTCCCCCCCCCCTGCCCAAGAGGGTCTCACTCTAGCCCAGGCACTTGGGAGAGAAGAGAATTGCTACCAGTTGAGGCCAGTTACTACCAGTTGGGGTACAGAGTGACACTTGCCATCAAGCTTGGCAAGCAAGTATATTTAACCACTGAACCATCTCTCCAGCCCCAGGAGTTTTATTTTTATTTTTTTGGAAGTTTCACCTTTGTAGACATACACCATGCTTGGAAAAGTTTTATTATTTTTTTTATTTTTATTTTTATTTTTAGGGTCTCGCTCTAACCAGACTGACCTGTAATTCACTATGTAGTTTCAGGGTGGCCTTGAACTCACAGCAATCCTCCTACTTCTGTGTTGCAGTCAGGTTTGCATTGCTGGCAGAAATCACTTGACCAAGAGCAGCTTGTGAGATAAAAGGTTTATTTTGGCTTACAGACTCAAGGGGAAGCTCCATGATGGCAGGGGGAATTGACGACATGAGCAGAGGGTGGACATCACCCCTTGGCCAACATCAGGTAGACAATAACAACAGGAGAGTGTGCCAAATACTGGCAAGGGGTAACTGGCTATAACACCCATAAACCCACCCCCAACAATACGCTGCCTCCAGGAGGCATTAGTTTCCAAATCTCCATCAGCTGGGAACCTAGCATTCAGAATACCTAAGTTTATGGGGGACACCTGAATCAAACCACTACATTCTGCCCCGACCCCTATAAACTGATAACCACCCATGATGTAAAATGCAATGCATTCAGTCCATCTTTAAAAGTCCATATATATATATATATATTTTTTTTTTTTTTTTGGAGAGGGACAGAGAGAGAGAGAGGGAGAGGACGACAAATAGAGATGGGCGCGAGAGCAACCTTTAGCTGCTGCGAATGAAATCCAGATGCATGTGCCCTCTTGTGGTCAAGTGTGGCATTGTGCCCTTGCGTCACTTTGCACCTGGCTAAACGTGGGACCTGGAGATTGGAACAGCTGGAGATTGGAACCAGTGTTCTTAGGCTTAGGAGGCAGGTATCTTAACCGCTAAGCCATCTCTCCAGCCCTAAAAGTCCCCATATTTTTTTATATTAATTATGGACATACTGAGGATGTAAATAGCACATGTTGGTATCATCCTTATCCTCATCCCTGTCCCCCCTCCGAAGGGACCCTCCTCGTTGGGGATGCCGGTTATCCCCATGGGGATTATGGGTTGTGCATTGTGGGAGTATTGGTCAGTTATGGGGAAGAGGCAATGTCTGTGTGCATAATGTCTCAACTTGTGGCTCTAACAATTATTTTAGATCTAATCTACTTCAGTAATGAGCTCTTGGGAGCCTCTGTGTCTCTGGACCTCTGGTTTGGTAGGAGTTGAGTGTCCTCTGTGTCTATCTCCTTCAGCCTTGTGCTGATACCAAGTTCACCAAGAAAGCAGCACTCTTACTCATTTCCCCAATTTCCCCAGGGTTTCCGCTAAGGCCCTGGTGAGGTGTGATGGGTTGATTCTCTCCTCAGATTCTGTGTCCATCTGAAAAAGAGAAGCAGATTATCTAGTGGAGAGTGAAGTCAGCACTGTTTAAATGGGATAACCATTGTTGTTTAGAATTTAATAGGTGTAGGCCCTCTTGTAGCCCAAGATTTGTGGGAGCTTGATAGTGGAGAGAGAACTCATTATTTGGATATGATTCTGGCTTGTTTCCCAGTTCTAGCTATGGGTTCCATTCCACTGAGCAGATCTGTTAGCCAATCCAAGAGCAGTTGGTTACCCACCATGGCAGTGTGCCACTATTGCACTTGGGTGAGCATCATGTCAGGTTGTTTGCTGCTAAGTAGCTGAGACCACGAGTTGCTTGGACAGATGTTGACCATCTTTCCCCAATAGCTCATGTAGCACTTTCTGGCACTAGATGAGCTAAAAAAAGGTCCCCATAGTTTTTATCAGTCCCAGTGATGTTCAAACATCCCCATAATCCAAGGTCTTTTAACTGAGCCATAGTTCCAAAAAAATATTCCCAAAACCCATAATGGTACAGAATAAACATTCACACTGCAAAAGATGGCATTGGGTATAGCAAAGAATATTCAACAAATACAAGATTTGTTTATCTTTTTAAATTTTATTTATTTGAGAGCGATAGACAGAGAAAGAGGCAGATAGATAGCAAGATAGTGGGCATGCTAGGGCCTCCAGCCACTACAAACGAACTCCAGATGCATGCGCCACCTTGTGCATCTAGCTTACATGGGTCCTGGGGAATCAAGCATGGAACAGGGGTCCTTAGGCTTCACAGGCAAGTGCTTACCTGCTAAGCCATCTCTCCAGGCCCCAAAATACAAGATTTAAATAGGGAAAACATCAAACTCTGTAACTCCAAGTCTAACAACTCTAGTCAGTGACAAATCTCCAAGACTGATAATTCTAACCAACAAGTCTTTGGAGTTCCAATTCTGCCCCTCCAGTTAGGCTACTCACAGTCCTGGAAAACTTCATCTGGGCTGGCAGCTCTCCATGGCCACCATCTCGCGGTCTCAGCATCTCCACTGGGTCTCCACTGCAATCCACGGTTCATCCTCATGGCCTCATTGGTTCTCCATGCAGACATCAAACCTGCTTCACACTGCCCATGGCTGTTTCCAAAACACAAGACCATGTTGCAAATTCAATGACCCTCTCTTTCCTGCATTTCTTATACTTCATAATACGAGGTAGGGTGCCAAGGGGGAATAAAGCAGATTTTGAAGAACAGGACACTCCTTCATCATTCAGACCCCTTTAAAAGACTCTGCATTTTTTCTGTTGTCCCAGTGCAGGTCAGCTGGTCCAATCTCAATGGTTGTAATCTTTCAAGTGCAGCTGAACAGGCAGAAGTTTCAGTCCCAAGATTTCATTTCTGTGCCATATCCCCCTAGTCACACCAGTCCATTTCTTTTTAAAAAATATTTTATTTTTATTTTATTTATTAATTGACAGAGAAAGAGGAGAAGAGAGAGAGAATGGGCTCACCAGGGCCTCCAGCCACTGCAAACAAACTCCAGACATGTGTGCCCCCTTGTGCATCTGGCTAACGTGGGTCTTGGGGAATCAAACCTGGGTTCTTTGGCTTTGCAGGCAAACACCTTAACCACTAAGCCATCCCTCCAGCCCACACCAGTCCATTTCTCTCAATGCTACCCTGCACAAATTCTCAGGACACAGGCACAACAGCAAGCCTCTCACACAAACTGCTTCTAGCCTAGTCCAGGCAATGCTCTTTCTCACCCTCAGAAGCCAAACCTCACAGTCCTTACTTCTTACTGCATTCAGGTCTTTCAACTCTGACCAGAATAGTCCATCAAGCTGTATTTACAGCACTGCAAGGCATCTCTTAGGCCAAGGTTTCAAATCCTTCCACATTCCTCTTGAAAACCAGCTCCAAAAGGCCAAAGTCACACAGTCAGGTGTCTAGCAGCAATGTCACTCTCAGTACCAACTCTACTGTTGCAGTGAGGTTCACATTACTGGCAGAAATCACCCAACCAAGAGCAGCTTGTTGGAAATAAGGTGTATTTTGGCTTACAGACTTAATAGCAGGGGAAATGATGGCATGAGCAGAGGGTGGACATCACCCCCTGGCCAACATAAGGTGGACAATAGCAACAGGAGAGAGTGCCAAACACTTGCAAGGGGAGACTGACTATAATACCCATAAGCCTGCCCCCAACAATACACTGCCTTCAGGAGGCATTAGTTTCCAAATCTTCATCAGCTGGGAACCTAGCATTCAGAACACCTAAATTTGTGGGGACACCTGAATCAAACCACCACATTCTGCCTCTCAAGTGCTGGGATTAAAGGCATGCACTACCATGCCTGGCTCCAAAGTTTTATTTTATTTTTGATTTTTTTAGAGAGAGAGTGAATGAGAGAGAAAATTAGTGCGCCAGGACCTCAGCCACTACAATAAAACTCCAGACATTTGTGCCATCTAGTGGCTATGTGTGACCTTGCACTTGCCTCACCTTTGTGTGTCTGGCTTACGTGGGATATGGAGAGTGATAAAACATGGGCCTTTAGGCTTCACAGGCAAGTGCCTTAACTGCTAAACCATCTCTTTAGCCCCAAACTTGTACTTAAAAAAAATTTTTTTTTCGAGGTAGGGTCTCACTCTAGCCCAGGCTGATTTTTGTTTATTTATTTGAGAGCGACAGACAGACACAGAGAGAAAGAGGCAGGTAGATAGAGAATGACATACCGAGGCCTCCAGCCACTGCAAACAGAACTCCAGATGCAAGAGTCACCTCGTGCATCTGGCTTATGTGGGTCCTGAGGAATCGAGCCTCGAACCAGGGTCCTTAGGCTTCACAGGCAAGCACTTAACCACTAAGCCATCTTTCCAAGTCCCCAAAGTTTTACTTTTTAAAAAATATTTATTTGAGCCAGACATGGTGATGCACACCTTTAATCCCAGCACTTGGGAAGCAGAGATAGGAGTATCATTGTGAGTTCAAGATGAGACTGTTAAAATAACAAAACTGCCAGGTGTGTTGGCATATGCCTTTATTTTCAGCACTCAGGAAGCAGAGGTAGGAGGATTGCTGTGAGTTTGAGGCCAGCCTGAGACTATATAGTGAGTTCCAAGTTAGCCTGTGCTAAAGTGAGACCCTGCCTCAAAAAAACATACAAACAAACAAACAAACAAAACTTCAGGGGCTGGAGAGATGATGGTTCAGTGATTAAAGGCACTTCCTTGCCAAGCTTGATGGCAAGTCTCACTCTGTAGCCCAACTGGTAGCAACGGGCCTCAACTTGTAGCAATTCTCTTGTTTTCTAAGTGCTGAGATTATAGTCTTGACTCACCCACACCCAATGTGAATGGATATTTGTTTGCTTGTTTGTTTTGGCTTAGCGTTTTCTTTTTATTTTAGAGAGAGAGAGAAAGGGAGAATGTATGGGCATGCCAGTGTCTCTAGCTACTACAAACTAACTCCAGATGCATGTGCCACTTTGTGCATATGACTTTACGTGGGTACTGGGAAACTGAACCTGGGTTGTTAGGCTTTACAGACAAATGCCTTAACTGCTGAGCCAGCTCTCCAGCCACTTTTATTTTTAAAAAAATTTATTTATTTATTTATTTATTTATTTGAGAGGGTGGGGGATGGATGCAGCAGGACCTCTAGACACAGCAAACAAACTCCAGACACATGTGCCACCTTGTGCATCTGGCCTTACTTATATGAGTACTGAGGAATGAAACCTGGGTCCTTTGGCTTTATTGGACAAGCACCTTAACCACTAAGCCCATTTTTTCCCCTTTCTTTTTAAAAAAAAATTTATTTATTTATTTGCAAGCAGAGAGAGAGAGATAGAAGAGAGGCAGACAGAGAGAAAATGGGCATGCCAGGGCCTCTAGCCACTGCAAACAAACTCCAGATGCATGTGCCCCTTGTGCATCTGGCTTATATAGATCCTGGAGAATCGAACTGGGATTCTTTGCTTCGCAGGCAAACATCTTAACTGCTAAGCCATTTCTCCAGCCCCTATTTTTTAAAACATATTTTATATATTCATTTGCAAGGAGAGAGAGAGAAAGAGAATGGGTGTGCCAGGACCTCTTGCCCCTGCAAACAAACTTCATATGCATGCACCAGTCTGTGCATCTGGCCGTGGGTCTTGGGAAATTGAACCCAGGCTGTCAGGCTTTAACCACTGAGCAATCTCTCCATCCCTGAACATCCTTTTTTCCACCTTATCTCTTCCTACCCATCTACATATACTATGTGTTTGCCTGATGTGGTCCCATGTTCAAATTCAATCGTGTCAACTCCATAACTTAAAGCAACATCCCAAACAGCCACAAGACCTGTCATTCTTTTCCAGTCTATAATGATGACTGCCCCCACTGCCACCAGCAACTGCTTGGAGTGCAGTCAGCAGTGGCGGCTGCCTCTGCCACAACAGCCTTGTTCATGCTCTGGTAACTCAGTCCCAGCACTCAGCCACTGCACTGTGCAGTGCTGGACCTTCTCACTCAGTCCCCGTACTCTTTTTTTTTGTTGTTGTTGTTTTGTTTTGTTTGGTTTGTTTTGTTTCATTTCGTTTTTGAGGTAGGGTCTCACTCTAGCTCAGGCTGACCTGGAATTCACTATGAAGCCTCAGGGTGTCCTTGAACTCATGGTGATCCTCCTACCTCTGCCATCACATCAGGTTGTTTGCTTCTGAGTAGCTTAGACCTTGAGTTGCTAGAACAGATGTTGGCCACTTTCCCCTGGTATCTCATGTTGCATCTTCCAGCAGTAGATGGGCTAACTGGCTCTCTTCCAGATTCCAGCCAGGTCTCTCCATGGTCCGTGCCGACAGCATATGGTGTCTTAAGCACTAGGGTCTTACAATTAACCTCTGATGGGTAACCAAGTGCTCTGACAGAAGTCTGTCTTGTTTTGGGAAACCTTGTAGATCTCTCTGATCAACAGCTCCCTGTGGGTGTCATCTGCATCCTGGTACCCAGGAGCTGAAGCATGGTTAGGTGGACGTCATCTTTACTGGAAGTCACCTCTGAATTTCTTTATGACCCGCAACTTAGGTTTCTGTAGTACATTGTCTGAAAAATAAAGATGGAAGGCTGTGTGGGTACGTAAACACAGAAAAGAGCTCTTCTCTTGAAGCAGGAAAAGTACTCTAAGACATACCACATCAAAGACTTATACTTAGTGAGGTCTGGATCTGTAAGCTTCAACAAATCCCTTCCTCCATAACTGTGCCTGTTCTGAAAGTTCATCTCAGAGAACCTGAAGCTGTCTGTTACACCATCCAGACCAGACACAGTTATGGAGGAAGGGATTTGTTGAAGCTTACAGATCCAGGGAAGTTCCATAATGGCACAAGAAGCTGGCCTGCCTTCACAGGACCAAATACATAGAGAAAAGCCATAAGCCAAAAGCCACACAGCATAGCACACCTCAGGAACTCCAGCTAGGCAACTATGTGTATCTTTAGATTGAAATCTCAAACCCATCACCACACCTTAAGATCCACCCGGTGACATTGCCTCCAGCCAGGTGGATGCAGATGCAAACAACAAACTAATAAAACACTGAATATTATTGGGGAACATCCATTCAAACTACCACAGTAACCCAGGCCCAGAGAGCTAAGTGTCACCTTTTCTGTTTCATATGTGAATCATAGCGAAAATGATTGGACCTCTATGTGAGTTGGAATAAAATTCAGTAGCAAAGGCTACTAAGCTAGAAAGGGGATGTAAAGGGAATAGAAAGGGAGGGAAGGGGAAACTTAAGAGGATGGTATTGTATATATGTAAGTAGAAGAACAGATTAATGGTTGTGGAAAGGCCTAAGTGAGGTCAGGGGAAGAGATTGAGTAAAGGAAAGTTTGGGGGAGGGCTAATCAAAATCCAAGAGGGTGTGAATTTTGAAACCTACTTTTTTGGACAATGGCACACCCAGAAGCCATAGATTGTTACTCAAAAATTTTCAGTGTCAGGGATGGGATACCGTTCAGGGAGTTGTTGGCCAGGGAGGTCCCTGATGCCCCCAAAACTTTACAGGCCATTGCCGAGGCTCTTGGTTTCCCACCAGGAATAGATGATAAGACCATATTGCTGAAGACTCCACATACTTGGGCTGCAAGGTCACTGTGAAATCCTTCTAGAGCTAAGCTGAAAACCTCCTCTATGAGACCAGCTGACAGAAAGCCTGAAAAGGCTACACTGCATGACGTTCAATGGAAGAGAGAGAAATCACCAGTGTAGATACTCAACAGTAGGCACTGCAAGCCTTAAATTTGGCCAGCCAGGCCAAATGAGCGAACAGGTGCAATAGTGGCATGTCTGTTATGGGGGAAACCAACTGCCCTCTAATTGGACTGGAGGCCCTCTCCATGGGAAGGAATACATGCCTGATACTGAAAACCTATGACAGGGAAGTCATGAGCCCTAGGGGTGCAACATTTGCTGGTTTCTGGCTAGATGTATATACTGTGCTCACCAAACTGCCTGGTAAGCACTTCTCTTAATGTTTGTACCCATGTATTTGACTTACACTTAGCTTTTTAAATATTTATTTATTAGAGAAAGAGGAGAGAGAGTGTGTGTGTGCCAGGGCCTCCAGCTATTGCAAATGAGCTCCAGATGCATGCTCCCCCTTATGCATCTGGCATATGTGGGTCTTAAAGACTCAAACCAGGATCCTTTGGCTTTGCAGACAAACGACTTAACTGCTAAGCCATCTCTCCAGACCCATACCCATGTATTAATGCTACTCTCACTTTTGGTTAGAGAAGCTTTTCTTTTCAGATGGTGGTGACCTTGGGATGACTCAGAAGGCACCATAGTGTTGAGATGAAGTGACAGAGGAGTGCTCAGCACTGAAATATTTCTATCACACCTTCCAAGGTGGCAAAAAGAAAGAGCCAAAGGAAGGGTAGGACTGCTTACAATGCACTCTTCCAGACATAAAATAGTCTGGATATCCATGACCTTGCAATTCCTGACACTACCTACACAGGACCATCATAATAGGAGGAAAAGATGATGACATCAAAATAAAAGAGATAGATTGAGAGAGGAGGGGATATGTTGGAGAGTGGAGTTGCAAAGGGAAAGTGGGGGAAGAGGGAATTACCATGATTTATTGTCTATAATTATGGAAGTTGTCAATAAAAAATATTAAAAAGCACATGGCAGAGCAGCCCTCACAGCTCTTATTTTAACCCACAGTTGCACATAATAAAAATCAACATATGGCTACAGATAACACATATATCTTTGCAAAAGTACACCCTTGAGTCTGGAGGGACAGGCAGCGAGGTGATAACAGTGGGCAGCTCTGGGAAGTCGCTGGGCCAGGGAAGAGTGAGAGGACAGGGGACTTTAGCACTGACTCTGATGCCTGCATGTTTGCCTCAGTGCTATTTGTGCATTTATAATATAAAACACTCTTTCTGGGGCTGGAGAGATGGCTTAGTGATTAAGGCGCTTGCCTGCAAAGCCAAAGGACCTCAGTTCAATTCCCCAGGACCCACATAAGCCAGATGCACAAGGGGGGCATGCATCTGGAATTTGTTTGCAGTGGCTGGAGGCCCCTGGAGAGCCCATCCACTCTTTCTCTCTTCTTTCTCTCTCTCTCCCTGCCTATTTCTGTATCTCTCTCTCAAATAAATAAATAAAATATTAAAAAAAACTCTTTCCCCATAGATGCTAGACAGTAACACAAATAAAGAATCGGAAATATACAGGCTATGTGTGGCAATTTGTAAGAAAAATTTTCTAAAGGAATAAGAGTTATATATTCCTAAGATGAGAGAAAGGAGTTTTATATCCAACTTCTGTGGCTGGGAGTTAATGGATTTCCTGATACCTCCATATGTGTGTGCATGCACACGTGTGTGTGTGGGGGGGGTGTGCATGCATATGTACATGTGCAGGTGAACTAGCACTATTTTGATCTGAAAACGAACTCATAAATTATTTTCCAAAAAATAGTGCCAAGTACTTCTTATGGAGCAGGAAGAAGGGGTGGATAAATTTTTGCCAACTTACTGCAGGAACAAGATAGCTTATCTTCTACTTTCCATGCCTTCAAATAAAGAGCACATGAATAGAAATTAGAGCTCACATAGTTTGGAGAGTTTGTGAATCGCTTTCTATTATTACCTGCCTACCTTGAAAACTTATTGGCAGCAGCTTTTGTTTATCTGTAGCACAGCCTTCTTAAAAAAAAAAGTGAATCAGGTGGGGCTGAGAAGGTGGCTCAATGGTTAAAGGCTCTTGCTTACAAAGCTTGCCAGCCTGGGTTCAATTCCCAAGCCACCCACGAAGCCAGACTCAAAGCACAAATGTCTGGTGTTCATTTGAAGTGGCATACATACACAAACACACACATGTGCAAATAAATAAAATTTAAAAATTATTGAGTTATTTGGTACAAACCAAAAATGCAATGAGACAGAGGAAGCCAGGAATAAGAAGGTGTCAAGTATATGTCATTAAGTCTTGTACGGTAGGGCTATACATTTTAGTGGGAGCTTTTAGAAACCAAAGGAAGGAATATAACTGATTATTTGTCACCATTAAAGCCGGGCCTGGTGGTGCAAGCTGTAATCTCAGCTACTGAGAAAGCTAAAGGAGGAGTATCTTGAGTTCAAGTCCATCTCAAACAACTTAGCAGGATTCTGCCTCAAAATAAAAAGTTTTAAAAAACTCATCATGATTTCTGATTAAAAGCAAAGATCTTAACCACAACTTTTTTTTTAAAGTTTCTGATAATAAGACACAGAGACATTTTTCCCATGGGTTCTCATTATGTGATTAGTCTCAATAAAAGCCCTAGAGAAAATTTAGTAATGGTTTGCATATGGCTTATGCCTTATAACTTCCTTCCACATAGGCCAAACATTCTCATTCAATTCTGTGAAAATAATTCTACTGGTAGGTAGAGCAAAGGGGTCCTACCTTACACAGCTTTCTGAGATCTGAATGGATCCAAAGCTATCTTTCCCAAGGACTGCTTCTGTAAAAGATTTCTTTTTTAAAATTTACTTTATTTACTTATTTATTTATTTATTTATTTATTTTTGGTTTTTTGAGGTAGGGTCTCGCTCTAGCCCAGGCTGACCTGGAATTCACTATGTCATCTCAGGGTGGCCTTGAACTCATGGTGATCCTCCCACCTCTGCCTCCTGAGTGCTGGGATTAAAGGCGTGCGCCACCACGCCTGGCTTAATTTACTTTATTTTTATTTATTTATTTGAGAGAGAGAGAGAGAGAGAGAGAGAGAGAGAGAGAGAGAGAGAATGGGAGTGTCAGGGCTTCCAGCCACTGCAAATGAATTCCAGATGCATGTGCCCCCTTGTACATCTGGCTTATGTGGGTATTGGGGAATCAAACCAAGGTCCTTTGGCTTTGCAGGCAAATGCCTTAACTGCTAAGCCATCTCTCCAGCCCCTCTATAACAGATTTCTGCTGGAGGCTCTTATCCTCATTAAATGCAGAGAAAGGTGTCACTTACCTCTGTGGAAATGCAGGGTGGTTCCCCAGATTGCCTCTGGTGCTTATATTCTCACTGTTGCCAGCGATGGTGAGAAGCAAGAGTGTGACGCATCTCCACAATGCAGTGTCACATTGAACTCTGGATGTCTCTGTTCTAAACACATCACTAGCCACACACTGTGACTTCTTGGAGTTATCCATCCCAGCTACCTCACTGGTTAGTCTTTTTTCCTCCTTCCTTCTCAGCTCCACTGCTCATCTTCTCCATCAGTTTAGGAAATAAGAAAAATCCCTGACAAATCCCTATTGCCAGGTGATACATAGGTAGTTTAATTATCTCTTTTTTTGCCTTTTAGACCTCTCATTTCTATTATAAGACGACTTAAAATATTTCTCCAGGGCAATTATTTCTACCAAGGAGTTTTTTGTTTGTTTGTTTGTTTGCTTGTTTGTTTGTTTTCTAGCGCCAGAGCTGCTGATAAGAATTGATTCATGGGCTGGGAGATGGCACATGTACACAAGGTGCTTGTCTGCTTGGCATGAAGGTGAACAACTCATCTCTTTCTCCACATGTCTCTCTCTCAGATGGGGGACACACACGTCTGGAGTTTGTTTGCAGCAGCTGAAGGCCCTGGTGCACCCATTCTCTCCCTCTCTCTCTCTGTCTCTCTCTCTCTGTCTCTCTCTCTCTCAAAAAAAAAGAATTGATTCATGTTGAGAGTATAGTGCAGTGGTAGTATGCACCAAGCCCTGGGTTTAATCCCTGCACCAAAAACATCCACACTTATATATTCTCTACACCTATGTACATAATCTCAGGTAGAATTATTGTTATTTTTTTTTTTGTTTTTTTGAGGTAGGGTCTCACTCTGGCTCAGGCTGACCTGGAATTCACTCTGTAGTCTCAGGGTGGCCTCTAACTCACTGCGATCCTCCTACTTCTGCCTCCCGAGTGCTGGGATTAAAGGCATGTGCCACCACACCCAGCTCTAGAACTTAATTTTTATTTAAACCTTTAGTAAATATGTAAGCAGCAATGACTATGCATCAGGCTCACCTCTACCTGCTAAATGCACAGCACAAACATAACAGAGTGTTTGTCTGAAGGAAAAGTGAAAGAACATGAGGTTGGACGTGCTTGTTGACAGCTCAGTACAACAGTTCAACAAGCTGTGTGAAAGCAGAAGGTCGAAATGCTACTAACTGAACCTAACTCAGACAAACGTAATCCAAATACCCACCCACTCCTTAAGAGAATAGTAAAAGTTTCCAAAAGTTGTGTTAATTCTTCCTAAATGTCCATTCACCACAGATAGGGCATCAATACCAGAATAAACTATTTCACCCAAGTCTAGCTTAGTGAACCAGTGAGTTTATTGGGGTTACTTACAGGAGTGTGAGTGAGGGGTTATAGAAGCATGGACAGTGACATCACTGAAAAGCCCACCCAGCATGGGGGACCACTCAGGACACATGACTCATGAAAACCCCACCCCTAGAGCTCACTGCACACTTGTAGGCTACATGACTTTGGGGAGGGGCCTTGTAAATTTCACTACCCAGGACTGACTTTAAAAAAAATATTTATTTTTCCATTCTATCCGCCCTCTCTTCCACAATGGGCCCTGATCCTTGGAGGGTGTGACAGAGGTGTTTCAGTGCTGGGCACTCCTCCATCCCTTCTTCTCAGCACTATGTTGCCTTTTGGGTCATCCCAGTGGTCATCGCTATCTGAAAAGAGAAGCTTCTCTAACCAGAAGTGAGAGTAGCATTAATATGTGAATATGAACATTAAGTGTAGTGTTTTCAGGGCAGCTTGGTGGGAATAATATATACATTTAGTCAGACAAGAGCAGGTTTTATACCACTAAGGCTCATGACCTCCCCTGCCATAGACTTTTGCTTAGGTTTTTCAGTACCAGGTATGTATTCCCTCCCATAGAGAGGGCCTTCAACCCAATTATGGAGCTGTTGGTTACCCCAAGAGCAGACATGCCACTATTGCACCCGTTCAGTCATTGGGCCTGTATAGACAAACTTGAATTTTCAGTGTCCACTGTTTTCACTGCTGATGACTTCTGTCTCCCATATGGCTGCATGCAGTGCAGCTTTTTCCAGCTTTCAGTTGGCTGATCTATAGGGAGAAGGTTTTCTGCTCAGCACCAGCTTGCTTTCTCAGTGACCTTGCCTCTCAGGCAAGAGATGTCTTCAGCAATAGGGTCTTACCATCTGTTTCTCAAGGGAAACCAAGGGCTTTGGCAAAAGCCTTTAATGTTTTGGAGGCTACTGGGACCTCCTTGGCCAACAACTCACTGGAAGGTATCCCATCCCAGGCACTGAAAATTTTCTAGTAACAGTCTACAGCTTCTAGATGTGCCACTATTCAAAATGGTAGGTTTACATAAGTCTTATTCACAATATCTTGAATTTTGATTGACCCTCCCCTGCCCTTCTTTTATGCATTCTCTTTCCATGGCCTCACTTAGGCCATTCCCCTCCCTGTAATCTGTTTTTCTACTTACATATGTGCAATACCATACACTTAAGTCCTTCCCTTTCCTCCCTCCCTTATAGCCTTTTACCAATTTACTGGTTTCTGGTACCAATTTTTGGTTCCAGTTCACACACAAGTCTATACATTTGTAGCTAGGATCCACATATGAGAGAGAACATGTGATGTTTGTCTTTCTGAGCCTGGGTTACCTCACTTAGTATAATCCTTTCCAGATCCATCCATTTCCCTGCAAATTTCATAATTTCATTTTTCTTTACCGCTGAGTAGAACTCCATTGTGTAAATGTACCACATCTTTATTATCCACTCATCTATGGAGGGACATCTAGGCTGCTTCCATTTCCTAGCTATTGTGAATAGAGCAACAATAAACATGGTTGTGCAGGTGTCTCTAAGGTAGTGAGAAGAGTCCTTCGGATATATGCCTAGGAGTGCTATATCTGGATCATACGGTAAATCTAGTTTTAGCTGTCTCAAGAAACTCCACACTGATTTCCACAATGGCTGGACCAGATTACATCCCCACCAACAGTGTAGAAGTGTTCCTCTTTTTCCGCATCCACACCAACACTTATTGCCATTTGTTTTCTTGATGGTAGCCATTCTGACAGGAGTGAAATGGAATCTCAAAGTGGTTTTAATTTGCATTTCCCTGATGGCTAAGGATGTGGAACACTTTTTTAGATGTTTATAGGCCATCTATATTTCTTCTTCTGAGAACTCTCTATTTAGTTCCATAGCCCATTATTATTTTTTTATTGACAACTTTTATACTTACATACAAAAAAACCACCTGATATTTCCCTCCCCTCCCCCCATTCCACTTTAGAAGTCCAATCTCCATCATATCCCCTCCCTCTCTCCATTAGTCTCTGTCTTAATTTGATGTCATCATCTTTTTCTTCTATTTTGAGGGTCTTGCGGAGGTATTGTTAGGCACTGCAAGGTCATGGATATCGAGGCCAATTTCTGTCTGAGCAGTTGCATTGTAAGAGGTCATACCCTTCCTTTGGCTCTTCCATTCTATCCGCCCCCTCTTCCACAATGGTCCCTGAGCCTTGGAGGGTGTGACAGAGGTGTTTCAGTGCTGGGCACTCCTCCATCCCTTCTTCTCAGCACTATGTTGCCTTTTGGGTCATCCCAGTGGTCATCACTATCTGAAAAGAGAAGCTTCTCTAACCAGAAGTGAGAGTAGCATTAATATGTGAATATGAACATTAAGTGTAGTGCTTTCAGGGCAGCTTGGTGGGAATAATATATACATTTAGTCAGACAAGAGCAGGCTTTATACCCCTAAGGCTCATGACCTCATCTGCCATAGACTTTTGCTTAGGTTTTTCAGTACCAGGTATGTATTCCCTCCCATAGAGAGGGCCCTCAGTCCAATTATGGAGCAGTTGCCACTATTGCACCCGTTCAGTCATTGGGCCTGTCTGGCCCAACTTGAATATTCAGCTGCTGATGACTTCTGTCTCCCATATGGCTGCATGCAGTGCAGCTTTTTCCAGCTTTCAGTTGGCTGGTCTAGAGAAGGTTTTCTGCTCTGCACCAGCTTGCTTTCTCAGTGACCTTGCCTCTCAGGCAAGAGATGTCTTCAGCAATAGGGTCTTACTATCTGTTTCTCAGGGGAAACCAAGGGCTTTGGCAAAAGCCTTTAATGTTTTGAAGGCTACCGGGACCTCCTTGGCCAACAACTCACTGGAAGGTATCCCATCCCAGGTACTGAAAATTTTCTAGTAACAGTCTACAGCTTCTAGATATGCCATTATTCAAAAAAGTAATTTTACATAAGTCTTATTCACAATATCTTGAATTTAGATTGACCCTCTCCCTGCCCTTCTTTTATGCATTCTCTTCCCATGGCCTCACTTAGGCCATTCCCCTCCCTGTAATCAGTTCTTCTACTTACATATGTACAATACCATACACTTAAGTCCTTCCCTTTCCTCCCTCCCTTATAGCCTTTTACCAGCTCACTGGTTTCTGGTACCTATTTTTGGTTCCAGTTCACATACAAGTCTATACATTGGTATCTAGGATCCACATATGAGAGAGAACAAGTGATGTTTGTCTTTCTGAGCCTGGGTTACCTCACTTAGTATAATCCTTTCCAGATCCATCCATTTCCCTGCAAATTTCATAATTTCATTTTTCTTTACCGCTGAGTAGAACTCCATTGTGTAAATGTACCACATCTTTGTTATCCATTCATCTGTGGAGGGACATCTAGGCTGCTTCCATTTCCTAGTTATTGTGAATAGAGCAACAATAAACATGGTTGTGCAAGTATCTCTAAGGTAGTGAGAAGAGTCCTCTGGATATATGCCTAGGAGTGCTATAGCTGGATCACATGGTAAATCTATTTCTAGCTGTCTCAAGAACCTCCACACTGATTTCCACAATGGCTGCACCAAATTACATTCCCACCAACAGTGTAGAAGTGTTCCTCTTTTTCCGCATCCATGCCAACATTTATTATCATTTGTTTTCTTGATGGTAGCCATTCTGACAGGAGTGAAATGGAATTTCAAAGTGGTTTTAATTTGCATCTCCCTGATGGCTAAGGATGTGGAACACTTTTTTAGATGTTTATATGCCATTTGTATTTCATCTTCTGTGAATTATCTATTTAGTTCCATAGACCATTTTTTAACTGGGTTGTTTGAGTTCTTATTATTCTGTTTTTTGAGTTCTTTGTATATTCTGGATATTAATCCTCTGTCAGATGTATAGCTGGCAAAGATTTTCTCCCATTCTGTAGGTTGTCTCTTTGCTCTATTCACAGTGTCCTTTGCTGTACAAAAGCTTTGTAATTTCATGAGGTCCCAGTAGTTGATTAGTAGTTTTATTCCCTGAGCAATTGGGGTTATATTCAGAAAGTCCTTGCCTATGCCAATATGTTGAAGGGTTTCCCCTACCTTTTCCTCTAGCAGTTTCAGAGATTCAGGTCTGATATTAAGGTCCCTGATCCATTTGGACTTGATTCTTGTGCATGGAAAGAGACAAGGATCTATTTTTATCCTTTTACATAAAGATATCCAGTTTTCCCAGCACCACTTGTTGAAGAAGCTATCTTTTCTCCAATGAATATTTTGGGTATTTTGGTCAAAAATCAGGGTATGACTCCTTTCAGTGCAACTGTCCAGACAGAAATTGGCCTTGATATCCATGACTGTGCTGTACCTAGCAATACCTTCACAAGACCCTCATAATAGAAAAAAAAGATGATGACATCAAATTAAAAGAGATACTAATGGAGAGAGGGAGGGGATTGGAGTTCTAAAGGGGAATGGGGAAGGGGAGGAAAATATTCTGCATTTTTGTATGTAAGTATAGAAGTTGTCAATAAAAGAAGTAAATTAATATAAAAATCTGAAAAAAATATTTATTTTTATTTATTTATTAGAGAGAGAGAGAGGGAGAATGGGTGCACCAGGGGCTCTAGCCACTGTAAATGAACTCCAGACGCATGTATCACCTTGTGCATCTGGCTTACATGGGACCTGGAGAATCAAACCTGGATCCTTAGGCTTCACAGGCAAGCTCCTTAACTGCTAAGTCATCTCTCCAACCCCAGGACTGACTTTTTGCTGTTTACCTCCAGAGTCTCTTAAGTCTTCCTCAGTCCAGAACAGAATGCTTTAAGAGGCTGCCACAGAAAACTAAGACAATACTCAAAATAAATTTTATAATTTCTAGACTACCTTTAATGGATTTTTATCCCTTCCTCTACCCCATCTCTATGTTACTTTTGGCAGGGTGTGCTGAAATGCCCACATTGGCCTTGAGCTGGTGATTTTCCTACCTCAGCCTTGTCAGCAACTGGGTTTACAGGATTCCTGGTGTGTACCACCACGCTTGGCCTGGAACTCATTATGTAGCCAAGGATGACCTTGATCCTCCTACCTTCTCTTCCTGAGTGCACGTGTGCCACCATGCCAGACTTAATGGCTGCTTTCTTAGCAGCGGTGTCAAACCACTAACACTTAGCCACATGACCATGCTGGGGTCTTTGAAATCCACAATTATTGACACCCCACTTTGTCACCTGGCTTCTGAAACAATGAAGATAGAAGAGTAACAAGCCAACATGTAGAGACCAAAATGTCATCTTTATTGCTGATAAGGGCCAGGTTGAAAGTCAGAGGTTCTGTCTGTGGGCAAGCGACTTGACTTCCTAATCGTTTATAATACTTGACCTCCAAATGTAGCAAACATACCTATAAACATTTATACATAGAGGAGAGAATGCTAAGCCAGCTTCCAAGAGGGAAAGGGGAAAGTAGATGGGGAGAGGTTACAGTTTATAGATGTCTATTTTACCTTTTCTTTTTAAAATTCATTTTATTTATTTCAGAGAAGGAGAGAAAGGGGCAGAGATAGAGAAAGAAAAAAGGGGCAAAGACAGAGAGAATGGGCACGCAAGGGCCTTCAGCCAATGTAAACAAACTCCAGATGCATGCACCACCTTGTGTATCTGGTTTACCTGGGTCCTGGAGAATCAAACCTGGGTCCTTTGGCTTCACAGGCAAAATGCCTTAACCACTAAGCCATCTCTTCAACCTCTGTTTTTTGTATTTTTGAGGTAGGGTCTCACTCTAGCCCAGGCTGACCTGGAATTCACTATGTAATCTCAGGGTGGCCTTGAACTCTCAGCAATCCTCCTACCTCTGCCTCCCAAGTGCTGGCATTAAAGGCACGTGCCACAATTCCCAGCCTATTTTATCTTTTCAAGCTCACCAAATGAATGAGAAGAGGAAAGAGGTTGCAGGAAAGAAAGGTTCCCACAACACAGTATGGGTTTTGACCTCTTACAGAATGGAGGGCTTAATATGTGAGAGGCCCTGGATTCAACCTTCAGGAGAGGGAGGCAGGGAGGGAGAGAGAGAGAGAATCTGATTTCATTTGTGATTGGATAAGAATGCTGTGGAAAGCCGGGCGTGGTGGCACACACCTTTAATCCCAGCACTCGGGAGGCAGAGGTAGGAGGATCGCCTTGAGTTCAAGGCCACCCTGAGACTACATAGTTAATTCCAGGTCAGCCTGGGCCAGAAAGAGACCCTACCTCGAAAAAAAAAAAAAAAGAATGCTGTGGAATGGAATGAAAGGGGAGTTCAGTTCTCCTGTGGACTGAGGGGGAGTTTGCTGGCTCACTTCTGGGCCTATAGTCAAGGAGAAGTCCAGGCTAACCATGAAGCATAGGAGACAGCGAGGTGGCAACGGTTGTTGGGACTGGGCATGAGTGGTTTCAGGTCAGCTCCATGACAATGCTTCTCCTTTTCTGTCACCTGTCTGCATTCACAGTTGCTGAGACCTTTGCCTGACTGAAGAAGGAAATGCTGTTCTGAGGATATAGATCCCTTCCTGAGTGCTGAGGAAAGTTGGGCAGCTGTAATATGGTGTGTGTTAGTTCAGCCACTTACTAGCCACATTGCTTACTGAGCCCCAGTTTCCTCATCTGGAAATGGAATGTGATTTTCAGGAAGGTTGTGAGCAGTGAGTGAAATCACGCACATAAAAAGAATAGTTTCGGGCTGGAGAGATGGCTTAGTGGTTAAAGCGCCAGCCTCCTAAGCCTAAGAACGCTGATTCCAATCTCCAGGTCCCATGTTTAGCCAGATGCAGTGATGCAAGGGCACAATGCTGCACTTGACCACGAGGGGGCGCACACATCTGGATTTCGTTCACAGTAGCTGAGACTCAGCTGCTGGTGTGCCCATCTCTATCTGTCTTCGTCTCCCCCTCTCTCTGCCTCCCTCTGTCTTTCTCAAAAAAAAAAAAAAAAAAAAAAAAAGAATAGTTTCTTTGGGGTGATGGAAATGGACAGTGGTTATGAGGCAGTTTAGGAGTGAAAGGCCCCCAAAGTAAAAGGGGGAATCTTGTTCTTCCTTCTTTTTCCCTAGAGGAGTCATGATAGCCTCCATGTTGCTAGAGGCCAGGAATGTAAGGGGAGAATCTGGTTTTTCCTTATCTCTTTCTTCCCTAGAAGAAAAAAATTAAGAAATGAGATCATTCTTGTGGTAGTTTGAATGTTTAGCTCCATAAACTCAGTCATTTCAATATATTTTATTTATTTATTTATTTTCAAGCAGAGAGAGAGAATAGGCAGGCCAGGGCCTCTAGCCACTGCAAATGCCACTTAATGCATCTGGTTAATGTGGGTCCCGGGGAACTGAACCCAGGTCATTAGGTTTTGCAGGCAAGCACCTTAACAACCGAGCCATCTCTCCAGCCCAATTAGTCATTTTTGATTAAACTTCCTACTTGCACCCCTAGCAGAGGGCTTGTCACCAGGTGCAGATCTTCATTCCCATGCAAAGGCGCAGACAGACAGCAGTGTGAGTTCTGGCATTAGTGCTTGCTTGTTTGCTAGTGTTGGTGTTTGCTTGCAGCAGCTGCTTGAATCTATGGAAGTGAGCAGCTTCTTCCACCACTGACGGATTTGTAAGCCAATGAAAACTCCTTTCTTCCAAACACTGTCTGGTTGGATGTTCATCCCAACAATGAGGAAGTGACTACAATTCCTTTTCCTGGAAACCTGGCAGTGCCTAGACACTCTGCTGGATTGAGCAGCCAGTTCCATCAAAGACCCAAATCAGAGTCTCCTGGTGGGCTTTCCCATTTCTGGGGACCCAGTTCTGCCTCACAGCAGGAGCTCTGTCCTCTTCTCTTAATCTTTATAATCAAATCTTCCTAAATTTCACCTTCTGTGGTCTGTGGATTTCATTCATCACAATTCGTGAGACAAGAACCTGAAGGCCACTGACACAGTGGAAGTTTGGTGTGGCTGTGAATGTCCAGCACTCTAACTCCTGAGTTACAGCGTAATTAAGAGCTGAAAAAAGTGCTGTCACTTTTAAAGACCCCCCAAATTCCCATACCAGTTACTTCCTCATTGCTGGGACAAAATACCCAACCAGAAGCAATTTATGGAAGAAGAAGGGTCTAATTTGGCTCACAGTTACAGAGGGCAAAGTGTGTCATGGTGGGGAGCATGGCAGATCGGAATGGGCAGCCATGTCTACCCTAGCAGACAGGAAGCAGAAAGAGAAAACAGCACATGGACCTGGACAGTAACACCTCAAGGCCCTTCCCCAGTGACCCACTTCCTCCAGCAAGGCTCTCTTTCCTAAAGGTTCCCCAAGCTCTGCCAACCAACGCCACTAGAAGAAGACTGAGTATTCAAACACATGGGCCTATAGGAGGCGCTTTACATTCAATCCACCACAGCGGGGAGACTTTCCAACAGTACTGCTGATGTACTTAGTGCCACTGAATTGTACACTTAAACTGGCTAAAAGGTAGTGAATCTTAAAGTAGCTATCTTAGCATCTGACTCCATCTACACACCCATCAAATGCGCATTTCTCCTTATCACTATAAATGAGTTTGTATCTTTGGATCATCCATTATTTTATTCTGTGGAATCATATACATTGAGAAAAGTAACATATCAGCTGAAAGCTGAAAACCCCATCTGTCACAATCCCGAAACTGCTAAGGGTCTTGTCCATTTTAATGTTTTTGTCCAAGTTGCCACAGTTTTCCAGAACATTGTATTAAGCATTATGAAAGAATAATACTTCCTAATTATAGACAATAGCAATATTCCACAACTAAAGGGCATCATCTTCTTACAAGGTTTTTGTTTGACTAAGAGAGGAACTTTGAGAGACTTGGTAGTTCCATGGCCATCGTGCTCAAATGACCATGCTGTACCTGTATTATTTTTATTAATTATATAAAATGATGAATTTCTTTTTGTATTTTTATTACATTAAAATATTTTATTTATTTGCAAGGGGAGAGGGAAAAAGGAAGAAGAGACAGAATATGGACATACCAGGTCCTCCTGCACTGCAGATTAACTCCAGATGCATGCTTTACTTTGTGCATCTGGCTTTTACATGGGTACTGGGAATTTGAACCCATGCTGTCAGACTTTGCAAGCCAATGCCTTTAACCACTAAGCAATCTCTCCAGTCCTGTATTTTTACTACTTTGTTAGCATGAAAAGTAATAGGTTTCCTTGTGACTTTTTTTTTTTTTTTTTTTGAGAGAGACAGAGAGAGAAAGAGGGAGAGGAAGACAGATAGAGATGGGTGTGCCAGCAGCCTCTCAGCTGCTGAGAACGAAATCCAGATGTGTGTGCCCCCTTGTGGTCAAGTGCAGCATTGCGCCCTTGCGTCACTTTGCATCTGGTTAAACGTGGGGCTTAGAGATTGGAACCAGCGTTCTTAGGCTTAGGAGGCAGGCGCCTTAACCGCTAAGCCATCTCTCCAGCCCTCCTAGTGACACTTTTATATATGACTATAATGTACTTTGATTATATTCACCTCTTTCCCCCTCCCTCTGATCCTATTCTTCTTTGCTAGTTGTCTGCCTTTTTATTTTATTTTATTTTATTTTATTTTATTTTATTTTATTTTATTTTATTGTTTGTTTGTTTTTTTCAAGGTAGGGTCTCAATCTGGCCCAGGCTCACCTGGAATTCACTATGTAGTCTCAGGGTAGCCTTGAACTCACGGCGATCCTCCTACCTCTGCCTCCTGAGTGCTGGGATTAAAGGCGTGTGCCACCACGCCTGGCTTGTCTGTATCTTACATTCATGTCTATTCCTCCCTAAGTTCCACATATGAGAAAAGACATGCAGTATTTGTTTGGCTTATTTCTTTAATGTAATATCTAGTTCCACTGACTTTTCTGCAAATGGCATTTCATTATAGCAAAATAAGACCTCACTGTGTACATATAGCATGTTTTCTTTATCCATTCATTTGTTGATGAGGACCTAGGCCAGTTCCCTAACTTGGCTATGGTGAGTACAGACATGATAAATATAGGTGTGCAGTTAATCTCTCTTGTATGCTGCCTTTGACTCCTTCAGGCACATCGCAGGCAAGGTACAGCTACATCATATGATGGTTCCTACATTCTTTTTGTTGTTGTTGTTGAGATAGGTTCTCACTCTAGTCTAGGCTGACCTGGAACTCACTCAGTGGCACCCAGCTGGCCTCAAACTCACAGTGATCCTCCTACCTCTGCCTCCTGAGTGGTAGAAAAAAAGCCATGAGCCACCACACCTCAGCAGTTCCTACATTCTTATGAGACCAGCACTCAGTGTTCTTTTCTAAACAGTCTTTCTAGGTTTAGGAAGCAAGGATGGTGGCTACAGAAAGAACCATAAGGAAAATTTTTTAACAATTATTTATTACGTGTGTGTGCATACCCATGCATGTGTGGGTGTGCTTGCCATGGTGTGAGCATTTGGAAGTCAGAGGAGAACTTTGAGGTGGTGTCCATGTTAGACCTTCTTTAATTTGTCCCTTTTTAATTTTTTTGAATAATTATCATTTATTTGTGGGAGAGAGAATGGGTATGCCTGGGCCTGCCACTGCACACCAAATCCAGACACATGCAACACTTTATGCATGTGGCTTTATGTGGGTGTCAGGGAATTGAACCTGGGCCAGAGGCTTTGCAAGCAAGTTCCCTTTAGCTTCTGAGCATCTCTCCAGCTCTCCACCTTCTTTGAAACAGGATCTCTTTCTGCTGCAAATGAACAGACAAGCTGGCCTGTGAGCTTTGGATTCTCCTGGCTCTGCTTCCCATTGATGCACTGGGTTCAAAGATGCGTGGCATATAGCTTTATGTGGGTGCCATGGAACTGAATCCATAGTAGGCCTTGCAAGCAAGCACGTTTAACCACTGAGCCAGCTCCTCAACCCCCAAGAAAATATTTCTTTGAGGGAAGTGGAGTCTCCGAATTAATAGAATCAAAAAGTTAAAGAGAAATTGCATCTAAATTTTAGTTTACTTTCCCATTGGGACAATGAAAAATAGGCTATTTTATATTTGATAGGAATAGTGGAACCTATAGCTGAAAGATCATATGAGGAGACAAGGCATAGATGCTATTGTATTTGCATCCCTGTGGATTTCTTCAAATGTGTCATTAGTGAGATTTTCAACTCCCATTCTAGATCCATTCATTGGGATCAGACTTAGCAGCCTTCAGCATGGCTCTGTGTGTGTGTGTGTGTGTGTGTGTGTGTGTGTGTGCACGCGCGTGCGCACATGCAACTTAAAGCATAATCATTTATTTTCTCATGGTTCTAGAGATTACATATTCAAGGTCATGATACTGGCAGAATCGGTTCCTTCTGGGAAGTGAGAGTCCGATACAGGTCTCTTCTCATTCCTGGTCCTCTGCTGGCATCTTTGGCCTATAGAAACTTCACCCTGAAGCGTTCCTTCATCTTCTGAGAGAAGAACACAACACAGATACATACAGCCCCAGTCATTCTTGAGGCCCATGTGGTGGACTGATGGAATGCTGGGGTGGATGGTGAGAAGCCACTCCCAGGTCAGCACATCGTAGATGATGTCACCACAGTGGTATTACTCATCCAGTCAAGAACAAGCAAGCTGATGAGTCGGTTCTTATCTCCTTTCATGGATAGTTAAGTGGAGAGCACTACAATTCCAGTTCTACACGTTAGATGCATCTGTTCATCCTAACAATCTCAGTTATTAAATAGTTCTCTACAGTACAATCCGAGCAGAAGGGACTTTTACCTTTACAAGTTTCAGTTTTGTTTTCTCGCTCTAGGCAAGGCTGACCTGGAATTCACTATGTAGTTCTCAGAGTGACCTCAAACTCACAGCAATCTGGTTCCAGGCTCCCGAGTACTGGGATTAAAGGCATGCACCCCCATGCCCAGTTTAACCTTAGGTATTTTGGTCATTTGCCAAATCCTTGCGGTTCTCCAAGTGCTGATAGTCTCAGCAGAAACTGTTACCGCTAAAACAGTCCCTCCCTCCCAAGCCTCCATAGCCCAAGCCTGCACTTCAGTAAGTTCCTAGTTGGCTCCTGTGCACCTTACACTTTGAGAAGTTCAATTTCGCAAGTCTTTGTTTTTATACTTCCGGAAATGATGGGGGTTGTGTTGTTATTTGTTTTACCACTCGGCTTCTCTGTGGTGTTCCTGAGCCATGGGACTAGATTGCGCAATAACAAGGTCTCAGGGAAAAGACTCAGCTTTCCTCCCCCCTACCATGAAGGCAAAATTTTCTTAGACATTTATGTCAGCAACTCTAAAGAAAAAAAAGTTAGCATATTAACTGATGGTGATGTTTTTTAAAAATGTATTTACTAGAGAGAGGAAGAGACCAGGCATGGGTGCACCAGGGCCTCTTGCAACTGCAAACAAACTCCAGATACATGTGGTACATCTAGCTGTATGTGGGTACTGGGGAATCAAACCTGGGCCACCAGGTTTTGCAAGCAAGGGCCTTTATCCATTAAGCCTTTTCCCCAGCCCATGTTGATGCTTTTATTATCATAGGATTATAGAAACAAAATCAATGATGAAATCATAATGCTTTCTGGGGGAAAATACCAAAGTAGAAAGAAAAGTGGGTGAAATCAAAGGCAGTGGCTGGAAAAGTGGCAGGAAATGACAAGAATATGAGTAATAAAACCTTAGCCCCACCCATCTCTCTCCAGAGGGCGATTTCCTCTTTCAAAGGCCGATGAGCTTTTCATCCCAGTGACTTGCCCTATCCTTTAGTCTGTGGGAAGAACGAATAGAAAGTGTGGGATATCTACTTCACCTGTGACCTTGTCGAGCAGCCATGCATGAACTTAGATGAACACATGGCCTCCTTGCAACTAGAATTTGACACTGAGACTGAGTCTGGCCTAACATCTCCCTGTGTAAGGAAACAGGAGGGAGGTAGCTCTTTCGTCTGTAGAAAATAATATGTACAGTCATCTGGGTTTTCTTTTTTCTTTTTCTTTTAATATTTTATTATTTATTTATGTATTTGAGAGAGAGAGATACAGAAATAGGCTGGCAGAGAGAGAGAATGGGCACACCAGGGCCTCCAGCCACTGCAAATGAACTCCAGATGCATGTATCCCCTTGTGCATCTGGCTTACGTGGGTCCTGGAGAATCAAGCCTCCAACCGGGGTCCTTAGGCTTCACAGGCAAGCATTTAACCACTAAGCCATCTCTCCAGCCCCCTCTTTTTTTTTTTTATTATTTTATTTTATTTATTTGAGAGAGAGAGAAAAAGCGGCAGAGAGAGAATGGGTGCGCCAGGGCCTTTGCCCTGCAAACAAACTTCAGACACATGAGCCACCTTTGCATCTGGCCTACAAGGGTCCTGGGGAATTGAACCTGGGTTCTTTGGCTTCGCAGGCAAGCACCTTAACCACTAAGTCATCTTTCCAGAGCCTTCATTCTGCTTTTCTCTCCTGATTTCATCCTTCTCTGTTGGCCCTGCCCAGCCACTGGAACTATCTGACATTCCCTCCTTCTCTTCCTAGATCCAGGCAGAGAGAGAGAGAGAGAGAATGGGCGCACCAGGGACTCTAGCCACTGCAAAAAAACTTCAGACATGTATGCTACTTTGAGCTTTACCATGGGTACTGGGAAATCAAACCCGGATCCTTAGGCTTTGCAGGCAAGAACCTTAACTGCTGAGTCATCTAGCCCATGTTGATTCTATTGACAGAAAAGAACTTGGTGGCAAGTGACATAGCTCAGTGTTAGCGTTTGCTTAGCACAGGAGAAGACCAGGGTTCCATCCCCAGCACCACACACACACACACACACACACACACACACATGCGTGCATGTGCGAACATACTTGGCATTTACTGCACATTCAGTAAGTATTTGTTGAAAATTGAATAAGAGTAAATGAAGTAAGTGAATAAATGAAGTCTGGTCAACTCCTAGGGAAGCAACTCTACCCTCTACCCAATGATGACCCAAACTACTGAGTAAGCTATGCATGTTTGCCTTTTCTTCCAAAAATGTTTTGCTAATAGTGTTCTAATTAAAAGCTTTTCTGTTTCATGCTGTTGATGGAATTCAGAGGGTCCCATTGAACTATACCGCCAACCAAAATTGCTCTTATTTAACTTTTATTTATGTGTTCATGTACTGATAGATTTATCCATTATGGCAGATTTGTAGTTCTCACCTCATACTAATGGGAAACTGCGCTCCGTTTCTTGCATTGCACAGGCTGTCACCGGGTCGACGGAAGATAAGACTTCCCTGTATGCCCGGCAGAGGGCGCTGCCGAGCCGCGGCTGCCGCTCAGGGTGGGGTCGGGACAGCGGGGTAGGAAGTCTCGGCACATCCGCTGGACACTTTCCAGCTGCTGGGTGAAAAAGCACTGCCCCGCCCGACGCGGAAGTGTCCGAGCTCCGCGGAGCGTCGTGGGGACTGGGAAGGTTTTGCAACAGGCGGAATTCTGGGCGGCACCCCCAGCAGGAACAGAGCGGGCCTTGGTCCCTCCTTTGAACAGGCTCCGGCTGATGTCCGTGGTGAGGGGATCCGAACCCTCAGCCCAGAGCTGAAGGCGGGAGGACAGGACTCCCCCGTCCCGCGCTCAGCCCTGCGTCGCCCGCCGCTCCCCCTTGTACGTGCAGTGCAGGCGCTTTGTGGAAAGCCGGAGCTGGACCGCCCCCTCCTGAGGATGTTTAAGTTCACAGCTTAAAGTTTGGGGCTCACAGCGCGGGCAGGAAGTGTCCCCGGCTGGTTAGTGTGCCCTGAATCACTGGAGAGGTGTGCGTCCATGTGGAGCCGGATGTGGTTCGATCTAGTGAGCTGGGAACTGGGGGATTCTAGGCTCTCTGTGCCTGTGCTGCTCTTTAGTCCCCTAGATTTTATTGTAGGCGCAGGTGAGAAAGGTAGGAGGAGATAGGGGTTTGTAATTAGAAAAGATTTTATGCAGCATGTTGGAACCACATTGTATTTCTTAAATGGAGAAAGGGTTCAGAAAGGTCGAGAGATTTTTGGTTAGTACAGAGCCATGGGCCCTGTAATTTCATCAGCATACAACTGCTTTGGACAGGTTTGGTGGTCTCTATATGGATCTTATTCTTGTTACGGAGAGGTAAAATAAGGGTGACTTTCTTGAAAAACTCGGGGACCCAGATTTTGGGTTCATTTTTATCACCTTATCCAGTAGATCGGACTGACAACAGTTGAGGGCTTATAGTAAGAGTAATAATAATTGATGCTGTTGTTAATTGCCTGGCACTGTCCAAGTACTCATGTGAACCTCACCTTATTCTAATTCATTCACTCATCAACATTTAATAAGTCTTTAAAGGAGTGTAAGGAGTGTGTGTGTGAGGTACTGCAACGAGTAAGAGCGCAATCTAGTGGCAAGAGACTACCAAACACAACCCACACATGATTTCAATTGAGAAAAAACATCGAGAAAACCCGAGTGCAGTGATGTGAGAGTGTCGGGAACCGAGCCTGTGTGTCATGGAAGGACTCTTCAAGGCGGTGATATTTGAACAAAGACCTAGAGGAAAACAAAGTCACCAAGAGCCCAAAGAGTCAACTTCGTGTGCTGGAAGGAACCAGAAAAACTAGTGCTGTGGAAACTCAATGAGAGGGCCAGTCTGGGAATGTGCTGGGCGGGCCTGGGGTTAAGCACCGAGGCTGGAAACTGTTGCAGAGACCAGCCAGATGTGACTGGTCAAGCCTGCCGCTAAGCCCTGGCACAGGAACTACTCTCTCTTCCTGTGGGAGAAATGTCACCAGGCCAGGGTGGGAGCAGGAGTGGAAATTTTTGGAACATAGTTGCACAAAGATAAGGTTGGCCATTATTTAACTTGGTTCATGAACAAGGAACTGAAGTAGGAGGGCCTGAATGGTGGCCCCATCTTAGTTGCCTTCCAAATCATGCCCCACATATCCTGCCTTTAGACCTGAGGCTGCCAACCTCCCTCGGTGCCCTCATGGGGCCTTTCCATTCGGCCCTGCCCTGCCCTGCCCTGCACTGCTCTCATCGCCCTAGGCGACTTCCTCTCTTAGCAGCTACCGAGCTAGGCAGGGAGCTCTCTAAGTGACTGCCACTGTTCTCAGGTTTTTAGTCCCGGTGAAATTAGAGCTGTTTCTTTCTCTCTCTCTTTCTAACTTTCTTTCTTTCTTTCTTTCTTTCTTTCTTTCTTTCTTTCTTTCTTCCTTCCTTCCTTTCTTCCTTCCTTCTTTTCTCTCTCTCTCTCTCTCTCTTTTTTTCTTTCTTTCTTTTTTTTTTTTTTTGAGGTAGGGTCTCACTCTGGCCCAGGCTGACCTGGAATTCACTATGTAGTCTCAGGATGGCCTTGAACTCACGGTGATCCTCCTACCTCTGCCTCTCGAGTGCTGGGATCAAAGGCGTGTGCCACCACGCCCGGTTTAGAGCTGTTTCTTTTTGTGTAAAAGGCTATCTCTAGTTCACACCTAGTTCCTCCTCCTGTATATTAAATGACACCATAGGCTTTCCAGTCACCTCTGGACCCCTTAGAAGACTTACTCAGGGCCAGAGAGGCATCCTGAATAGCATATCCAGTGATACAAAGTTAATTAGGATTTTATGTTATATAAGATATATTAATATGTATTTTATTGTGTGTGTGCATGTGTATGCATGCACATGTGGAGGCTGAAGGATAGCTTGCAGATCAGGCCTGCCTTCCCACTTCATTTGAGGCAGGGTTTCTCTCTCTGGATCTCGAAGCACTGGGTTTTGAATGAAAGAGAAACAGACTCTACTCTCTCTGGGATTCACTTCAGTGGTCATTGTGCCCAAACATCTAGGCACTGCCTAGGAAAAGATGGGGTTCAATTTGCTCCATTCATTCATGTTTGTATAAATCCCTCCTATGAGCCAAGTCTTGGGGACCACAGTTAGGTCTTTGAACTTTGGGGAATCATAATAGAAACACAGTGTCAGGTATAATCTGTATTGGTTTAAATAAGATATTCCCCATAAATTCATGTGTTCTGAATGCTTGGTCCCGCTGGTGGCAATTTGGGAGACGGAGTCTTAATGGAGGCAGCGTGTTCCTGGGAGCAGGATTTGGGGTGTTACAACCACCGGGCCTTTGTTAGAACTCAGCTCACTTTCTTGCTGCTGTTTTCCACCTTCTTTCTACTATAAACAAATTGCCAGACTACAAACAAAAGTTAGACTAGCAGAGCTTTGGATTCTCGTGGCTCCAACTCTAATTATACAGACAAGTTTGGATTACAGATTTGTGCACCACTTTGCGTACAGCTTTACATGAGTGCTGGTCAGTTGAACCTGGGCCAGCAGGCTTCGCAAATAAGCTCTCTTAACCAGAGTCATCTCTCCAGCCCTTAAACAATTTTTAAATTTTATATATTTATATGCAAGGAGAGAGAGAAAGAAAGAATGAGTGCATCAGGGCCTCTTGCTGCTGCAAATGAACTCCAAACACAAGTGCCACTTTGTGCACACGGCTTTACGTGAGTACTGGGGAATTGAAACTAGGCTATCAGGCTTTGCAAGCAAGCATCTTAACCATTGAGCTATCTCTCCAGTCCCTTGAACAATTTTTTTGGGGGGAGGGTTTCAAGGTAGGGTCTCACTCACTCTAGCCCAGGCTGACTTCGAATTCACTATGTAGTCTCAGGGTGGCCTTGAACTTCTATCCTTCTACCTCTGCCTCCCGAGTGCTGGGATTAAAGGCGTGCGCTACCACGCCCGGCTATTATAATTATTTTTGATACAATGTTTCACTATGGTGCCTTGTTTACCAGAAAGCCCAATCTGAAGCAAATGTTAGGATGCTAACACTTAATTAGGTGTGCAAGACTGGGCATGTCAGCAGAGGAAAGAGGAAGTGGACAAGGACAGATGCTCTAAGATACACTGCTGGCCTGGTTATTGATTGTAAAGAGCTGTGAAAAGACCTAGAAGGTTTGCTCAATAGGCACAACCACTCCTATAGGAGTTTCCAGAAAGATCCATGCCTTTTTTTTTTTTTTTTTTTTTTTTTTTTTGAGGTAGGATCTCCCTCTAGCACAGACTAACCTGGAATCAGACTTAGGCTGGCCTTAAACTCACAGCAATCCTCCACCTCTGCCTCCCAAGTGCTGGGATTAAAGGCACGTGCCACTTCATCCCAGCTTTCCTTAGTTCTTTTTTTTTCTTTTTAAATCCTCTGTTCTTGTTTAAATTTTTTTATTTTATGAGAGAGGCAGATAGAGAAGAGAGAAAGAGAGAATGGGCTGGTAGGGCCTCTAGCCACTGCAAACAAACTCCAGATGCATGAGCGTCATCTTGTGCATCTGGCCTTATGTGGGTACTGGGGAATCGAACCCAGGTCCTTAGGCTTTGCAATCAAGCACCTTAACCACTAATCCATTTCCTCCATTCTTGACACTTTCAAACACAGTCTGGGTTCAAGATGTGTTTGAGTGGTTCCAACCATCCTGCTTCCCTTTGAATGGAAAGGTGGAGTGGGGGTTAGAAATAGACTACTTTGCATGTTATGAAAACCAGATTGAATAATACAGAAACTTGCTCAGATCAATCTCAACAGTCTCATGTATGAAATCTAGAATACAACTTTATATATATATTCAATGAAAAATATGGAATAGGCCAGGCATAATGGCTCACACCTGTCACCCCAGCACTTGGGAGGAGGAACCAGGAGGATTGCCATTAATTCTAGGCCAACTTGAGTACATACTGTGTTCTAGGATGGTTTTGAACTCGAGCAATCCTGTTGCCTAGGCTTCCTGAGTGCTGGGATTATATAGGTGTGTGCCACTACCCCTGGACTAAATAAAGTGGGTAATACATATAGTACGTAGATGTTAATATATATGTCAGGAGTTGCTAAAATTCATTTAAAGCTGAATATATATATATTGCAATGAATAATAATAGAATTGGACATATCAGCTAACTGCATTTTTTGTGCGCTACTGGGACTCGAACCCAGGTTCTTATGCATGTTGGGCAAGTGCTCTGTCACTGTGCTCAAATTAACTGCATTCATGGACAAACCATTCTGATTTGTTCAACAGCCAGGGAATTGGACCCAAACTGAGGTTAACTCTGAAGCATCCAACAAAACCAATACCTAAGGAATGATATGTAAACCCATCCAAGTCACCTATGACATCCTTCTTGCAGTAACATTTGTATTGCTGGCAACAAACCTTTTAACCTGTGCAATCTCCCCGTGTTTCCTAAGACC
Source organism: Orientallactaga sibirica (assembly GCA_036365145.1). Lineage (NCBI taxonomy): Eukaryota > Metazoa > Chordata > Mammalia > Rodentia > Dipodidae > Orientallactaga > Orientallactaga sibirica. Next base: position 3,246,379 of record JAEOAD010002183.1, read on the forward strand.
CTTAGACTCTTGAGATGAATCCCACTGTAGCTTGTGTATTTCCCTGCCTTGCCACCTCTGACTACTCATGTCAAGGCCACCTTCCAGTTTTCGGGGCCTCTTGATTCAGCTTACAGTGCAAAGATGATATTTGGCCTTGGGGCTTTTTCCACTGTGGAAGAATGCTTCTCAACATGTTTCCTTCAGTTACTCAAAATGTTTCTCCAGCGAACCTTCATTCATTTAATTGCCTTTTCTGGATCTTGCTGTTTTCTGTGCAATGTTATGGACTTTGGGGAGATGAGAAGTTTTACAGGAGAGGAATGTTCAAGGTTGAAGGATAAACAAGCTGAGTCTGGAAGAAAAAAGCCTGTGGCAAAATTCAAGCTTGTCAGTCAAGCAAGTACATATTGGGTAGTATTCCTGCACACACATCATGTTCACCTATGCTAAAGCAAAGCATTCAGGCAGGAGGCCATCCACCTCCACCTGCAATGAGGTAGACACAAACACAGGAAATGAAACAAGGGATGTGCCAGGTAGATTGATTGGTGGTGACATACTGTTATAGTCCATGTGGGAGAATTACAGATCACCATGTTTTAAAAAAAATAATTAAATGGTTTTAAAACCTATTTTATTTATTTACTTATTTTGAGCGAGAGGCAGACAGAGAAAGAGAATGGGTGCATCAGGACCTCCAGCTACTGCAAATGAACAGATGCATGTGCCACCTTGTGCATCTGGTTTAATGTGGGTACTGGGAAATCAAACCTGGGTCCATAGGCTTTGCAGGCAAGCACGTTAACCACTAAGCCACCTCTCCAGCCCAAGAGTGTTTTTTTTAAAATCAATCTGATGACTGAGAGGGGCCCATACCTGGAGCTCTCAGTAAAGCAGCTCAGGGGTAGAACATTAATTTTTTCTTTTTATTGACAGCTTCCATAGTTACAGACAATAAACCATGGTAATTCCCTCCCCTCCCCCACTTTCCCCTTCACAACTCTGCTCTCCATCATATCCCCTCCCTCTCTCCATTAGTCTCTCTTTTATTTTGATGTCATCATCTTTCCCTCCTATCATAAGTGTCTTGTGAAGATAGTGCTAGGAACTGTGAGGTCATGGATATCAAGACCAATTTCTGACTGGACGATTGCATTGTAAACAGCTCTACCCTTCCTTTGGCTCTTACATTCTTCCTGCCACTTCTTCGGCAATGGACCCTGAGCCTTAGAAGAAGTGATTGACATGTTTCACTGGTGAACATTCCTCTGTCACGTCTTCTCAGCACTATGGTGCCTTTTGGGTCATCCCAGTGGCCACCAACATCTGAGAAGAGAAGCTTCTCTAACCCAAAGTCAGAGTAGCATTAATATATGGGTATGAACATAAGTAAAGTGCTTACAGGCCAATTATGTGAGCATAATAGATGCATTTACCTAGACAAGAGCAGGTATTACACTCCAAAGGTTCATTTATTTATTTATTTATTTTTTTTTTTTTATTTTTTGATTTTTGAGGTAGGGTCTCTCATTCTGGCCCAGGCTGACCTGGAATTCACTATGTAGTCTCAGGGTAGCCTCAAACTCATGGCGATCCTCCTACCTCTGCCTCCCTGGGGCTGGGATTAAAGGTGTGCGCCACCACGTCCAGCTTCGAAGGTTTATTTTTAAAGGCAAAAGACCATAAAATTACAATGACATCAATTATTCCTTGGAATTGCAGGTGTTTCACTCATATATCCTGGAGTTATCCTGAGTTTATACACCTGGGTCAACATCTACTCTGGAGTTATCTCGAGTATATACACCTGGGTCAGCATCTACTCTGGAGTTATCCTGAGTTTATACACCTGGGTCAGCATCTACTCTGGAGTTATCCTGAGTTTATACACCTGGGTCAGCATCTACTCTGGAGTTATACACCTGAGTTTATTCACCTGGAGTTAGCAGTTTCTACTCTGGAGTTATCCTGAGTTATCACCTGGGTATATACACCTGGGTCAGCATCTACTCTGGAGTTATCCTGAGTTTATACACCTGGGTCAGCATCTACTCTGGAGTTATCTTGAGTTACTCTGGAGTTATCTCGAGTATATCTGGGTCAGCATCTACTCTGGAGTTATCCTGAGTTTATACACCTGGGTCAGCATCTACTCTGGAGTTATCCTGAGTTTATACACCTGGGTCAGCATTCTACTCTGGAGTTATCCTGAGTTTATACACCTGGGTCAACATCTATTCTGGAGTTATCCTGAGTTTATACACCTGGGTCAACATCTATTCTGGAGTTATCCTGAGTTTATACACCTGGGTCAGCATTCTACTCTGGAGTTATCCTGAGTTTATACACCTGGGTCAACATCTATTCTGGAGTTATCCTGAGTTTATACATCTGGGTCAGCATTCTACTCTGGAGTTATCTTGAGTTTATACACCTGGGTCAACATCTAATCTGGAGTTATCTTGAGTTTATAAACCTGGGTCGTGCTCAGTGTTATGGGAAGCCCTGAGAGTGCTCAGTGCAGACGTGACCATCAGAGGCTGGGTGAGCTGTCAGCTGAAAGGTGCCTGAGCAGGCATGCATGTGGACAGGGCCTAATTAAGACAGGATGGCATTATTTATTTTTAGGGGCCTTGAAAACCTTGACTATGGGTAAGGGGCAAATACTGAGTTCTAAGAACCATTAGTTTAACTGAAGAGATCCTGTTTTATGAATTTTAAGAGGCAATTTGTTACACAGGGTCCTTTTGCAAGTTCTATAAAAAGGAGAACTAGGGGGCCAGCTAAACCAGTGAGCAGAGTTGTAAGCCAGGGATTCCAGTCAAACAGTTTATGGTACCAGGAGTTACTTGATTTTCATTCCTTCTGTCTCCCATCTAAATTGTCTTGGACCTTTTATAAGGTGTCTTTGATTACACTAGACTTACTATCATAGAGCAACAGGCTATGTTCAGGGCTATACAAAGCCCTCCTTGAGACATAAGGATTAGGTCTAGGCCTCATCAATTTTGAAGGACTACTTGAGTTAGGGATTAAACCTGGGCATGGAGTGCATCGATGGAAAACAGGAGATGTTTAATATCAGCATCTATCTGTTGGCTCATTTGTTAAAGACCTGTTTTCTCTCAGTTAGGGCTGCTGTACTTAGGGCTGCAGATCCTGCCACACCTATCCCCACCAGCACTGGAAGGAGGAGTGGGGCAGCCTGTGTGTATCAGCAGAGAGGCAGCCCAGAGGGGAATGAAAGATGGGCTCCCTCTGGCCCTGAGTATGCACACACCTGGGGAAGAACATATACAACTATTCATAAAACTTGATTAGCAGGTAGGTATTCAGAGGTCATCCAGCGAGTGAGAACAGCTGAACCAAGTGGTTTTTTGTTTTTTTGTTTTGTTTTGTTTTTGTTTTTGTTTTTTCGAGGTAGGGTCTCACTGTAACTCAGACTGACCTGGAATTCACTATGTAGTCTCAGGGTAGCCTCGAACTCTTGGCAACCCTCCTAGCTCTGCTTCCCAAGTGCTGGGATTAAAGGCGTGCGCCACCATGCCCAGCTTGAACCAAGTTTTGTATGGAGCAAAGAAGGCCTCTGAACGGAGCATCAATGTAAGGCTAATATTTCAAGTAGCAGAGTAAGGAAGGGGAGGCAATCTGAGGTGGCAAGGCACGAGGCCTCCCCAGTCACATCCCCCAATGAGATGGCAGTCTCAGGATGTGGCAGACCTGTTAGAGGACACAATTATCAGGATTTCTGTTCCCAGCCCAATGTAGGAGGGAGGTCTGGCCTTTAAATAGAGCCAACAATCTTAGGCCAATTCAGACTGAGTGTAATTTAGGAGGTGATGCATTCCCTGGAACACGGAGAAAAGGTCAGATATCAAGGGACTCTTTTTAGGGGTGAGGTCAGTCACAAAGGGGTCTAGGAGCCTTGCAAATATGGCCCTATGGTGGGAGAGGCCTTTTCCTCCCATTGAGCTGGGAAAGCAATCGGAGGCTTGTTTAATTGAGCTATCTGGCTGATAGGGTGTGGGAAGGTTTGGTGTTCCCTGGCTTGGATGATAAACAACAACCCCAGATCACTCCTAGACAACTATATTCTTATTCCCCAAGAAAATCCAGTTTCCCAGAGATAATGGTGAGGGTTATTTACCTGAATATGGATGGGGCTCCCTTTAGTTGGATCAGAACAGTAGCCCCCCTGGCTCCCTCCACAGAGGAAGGTGGTATCATCTGGGCCCCTGGAGTAAGTAGAGATACTGACATACCTCCAGTAAGGAGATCTTGGCCAAAAGTGAGTTTATCAGCCTCTTTAACCAGTATGGCAGCAGTGGCTAAGGTATGCAAGCAGGAAGGCCACCCTGAGGCCACCAGGCCTAATGCTAGGATAGGTATGTCACAGGCCTCCACCAGGGTCCCAATGTCTGAGTTAGAATACTTTTTACAATGCCCCAGGTCTCATGGATGAAAGGTGGCACCGCTTAGTGATATCAGATAGAGCCAAAGTGGGGGGTCTTGTTAAGGCCTGTTTTAGATCCTGGAAAGCTTGTTCTTCTATCTCTGCTAAATTTAAGGGTTGCTCTCCCACCATGGCTGAAGGAAGAGGATGTACTATTTCTGCAAACCCTGGAATCCAGAGCCTATAGTACCCTGTTGCCCCAGGAATTCACGTACCTGTTTCTTGGTCTGGGGCGTGGGCATCATCCGGAGGATGGCCTCTTTCCAGACAGCACTGAGAGTCCTCTTACCTTGTGTGAGATGTACCCCAGGTAGGAGACCTCCATCTGGTAGAGCTGAGCTCTTTCTGCAGAGACACGATATTCCAACATCTGGAGCAATTTGCACAAATCCTTAGTGTCCTTTAAACAGGTGACTGAGTCGGCTGCAGCCAATAAAAGATCATCTACATACTGGAGCAGGGTTGAGTTAGGGTGAGATATCAGAAATCCCCCGTCAAGTCCTTTGTAGGGCTTCTCTGAATAGTGTTCGGGGATTTTTAAACCTTGGGGTACTCATATCCAGGTCAACTGGCTTTTTTCACCAGATATTGGATCTGTAACTTCAAAGGCAAATATAGGCTGGCTCCGTGGTACCAAAGGGATGGAAACGAAAGTGTCCTTTAGGTCCAGGACTGTATAGACTTGATGGTATGGTGGAAGGAGGCTGAGTAGAGTGTATGGGTTTGGAACAGTAGAGTGGGTAGTCTCGGTTCATTTATTTACCTCTTGGAGGTCCTGAACTGGCCAATAATCTGAGGTCCCTGGTTTGTGGATCGCCAAAGGAGGCTGACTTTGCGAACTGCAGTCAGACAGACTCTGCAGTGCTATCGTTTGGGGCTGGCAAGCTACTACTGTTCTATATGGATAATCTTGTTATATCCATCCTATGGAAGCACCACAGTAGGCAATTTACCTTTTTTTGTCTCTTTCTGGATAATATGCCATTATGATCCAGTTTTAGGGAGACATCAGTGAAAGCAAGTAATGTCTGTTAGAAGTGAGTCTGGGGTCCAAGAATGACCACACAATCCAAACTATATTGGCAAGGCGATGTTGACTTCTGCAGAGGGGTGCACAGCTTTTAAAGAGTTCCAGCAAACAAGCACAGCAGCAGGAAATCTGCTGGGATTTTATCCCCTGGCATGAGGGTCCTGTGTCTTACTCTAATTTCCTTGACCTCACACTAGTTATTTATTTATTTATTTATTTTATTTATTTATTTATTTATTTATTTAGGTTTTTTGAAGTAGAGTTTCACTCTAGCCCAGGCTGACCTAGAATTCACTATGTAGTCTCAGGGTGGCTTCAAACTCACGGCGATCCTTCTACCTCTGCCTCCCAAGTGCTGGGATTAAAGGCGTGCACCACCATGCCCGGCTTATTTATTTATTTGTAAGTAGATAGAGGAGAGAGAGAATGAAGGGGGGATGGGCATGCCAAGGTCTTTTGCCACTGCAAATGAACTACAGATGCATGCTCCACTTTGTGTATCTGATTTTATATGGATGCTGGGGAATTGAGCCTGGGCCAACAGGCTTTGCAAGCAAGTGCCTTTAATGGCTGAGCCATCTCTCCAGCTCCCCAACCTCACACTCTTATACATTTGGATAAGCTTTGGATTCAAGAACTGTTGACTGAGGAGAGACTTTCTAATAATGGTCTCTAGAGTTGAGTTTCCCTATCTTATCTAACCCTCCAATAGAAAAGATAGAATGTCTTCCACATTTCTCACACTGGGGAGGTAACAATCTTCCCAGTGTTCTACTGCAACCCCCATCCTGAGTTTCTTTTAGCTTTTGTTGTGTTTTGGTTTGCTTAGCTGACCTTGGTTCTGATTCTGCTTGTTGAAGATTGAGGTTGTTATCTAGTTTTGGAGCTTTGGTATCTACAGACCCAGGCATGCACTGTGTCACTTCACAGCCTGTAAATTTCCACTCTGGTCAAAGGAATGTAACAGGCAGGTGTTCAGTCACCCTGCTTTATTAAGCCTGCAAACTCAAATCTTGTGTGAGGTTCATAAAACCATTATCATGTTCTTATTTCTTCCAGGTCCAAAGATGGAGACATCATGGACAGGTCTTTATGGTGCTCCATGGGATTCTCACACAAACCAAGGACAGAAAACAGTTCTCAGCTGGATCTACTGAATTTTCAGATTGGCTTTGCTGAAATGTATTAAGCATTCACATCATGTGCATAACAGAGTGAGGCCCAACTGAAAAAGCCATTGGCTCATCCCATGACAGTTTTTTTTTTTCTTGGTTTTTCGAGGTAGGGTCTCTCTAGCCCAGGCTGACCTGGAATTCACTATGTAGTCTCAGGGTGGCCTTGAACTCACAGTGATCCTCCTACCTCTCTTTAGAGACCTCCCAAGTGCTGGGATTAAAGGCATGCACCACCATGCCTGGCTTCAATTTTTAAAATTATTTTATTTATTTATTTATTTGTGAGAAAGAAAAAGGAGGGGGGAGAGGGAGAGAATGGGTACTCCAGGGCCTCCAGCTACTGCAAACAAACTCCAGATGCATGTGCCACCTTGTCCATCTGGCTTAAGTGGGTCCTGGGGAATTGAACTTGTGTCCTTTGGCTTTGCAGGCAAGTGCCTCAACCACTAAGCAATCTCTCCAGCCCCCTATCACAACTTTTTCTGCTTTAGCCAAATGAGAAAAGTATTATGCATAGCATATACAAACCAGTAGGTCAAATCCTCTTTAGTTTGTTAATTTTACTTTACGAAACAAGATCTTCATTTTGGCTTCTGGTTCTGGAGGTGATGGCCTTTGGGTTAGCAGAATGGGAGGTAGCTGAGGGCATCACACAGCAAGAGACAGGAAGCACCCATCTGTCCTCCTTAGCTTTATCTTTCAGTGAACTCTGTTAAAAACAAACATATTTGGGGAAAAGGTCATCCTGTTTGTTATGTAGACTTGTATTTAAACTTGGGAAATAGACACCATGTCACAGTATAAAGGGCATTCTCTGAGCTGATCAATAAACCCCAGCCAAGGTCTTCCCACCCCTTTTCAGGCAATGAGGTGAAAGGGTGACAGTCGTAATATGGGTACACACAGCTCTGGCTATAGACTTCCCAGACTGTTGGAAAATCCCAGTTCAAGACAGAGACCTCTATCAGTTCAAAACCCCAATTTTGTAGTGTTTACAGAACAAGTCTGGTATTTGTCTAAGAGGAATGTATGTCCATGTGACTAGAGTCAAGGTAGGGTCTCACTCTAGCTCAGGCTGACCTGGAATTCACTATGTAGTCTCAGGGTGGTATTGCTCTAAGAGTGACTAGGGATTTAAAAACTCATGGCAGGATCCTCCTACCTCTGAACCTGCACCCTTTGTGTGCTGGGATTAAAGGTGTGCACCACCACACCTGGCTATGTCCTCTTTATTTTTACTGAGGCAGGATTTCTCATTTGAATCGAGTTAAATCTGGTTAAACTAGTTTAGCTAGCCAGCTTGCTCTGGGAGTCCCTGTCTCCAGCCACTGCAAAAGAACTCTCATCTGCTGAACTGTGGCCTTGAACAGGGGTCTCTCCAGGCCCCTTAGTCATTATTTTAAACTTTAAAAAATTATTTTTTAAAATGCATTTGGAAATAGAGATAGACAGCTGCCACACCAACCTGGCATTTACATGAGTGCTAGGGATCAGAATTCTTGTTCAGTAAGCACATTATTCACTTAGCCATCTCTTCTGCTCCTTAGAGTGATTTTTTTTCTGTGAGGTAGGGTCTCACTCTAGCCCAGGCTGGAATTCACTATGTAGTCTAGGCTAGCCTCAAACTCACAGTGGTATTTCTGCCTCTGCCTCTGGTGTACTGGTATTAAAGGCATGTACCACCACCCCTGGCTCTAGAGTAATTTGTTTTTTAATATGGAATTCTTCACATGCATGTGGGAACAATTTGCATGTCATCAGTATCTATCCTCTTTATTTTTATTTATTTATTTATTTTTTGTTTTTTGTAGGGCTGGGGCCACACTAATCTTCTCTGTATCGTTCTAATTTTAGCATATGTGCTGTTGAAGCGAGCACTAGAGTATTTTAAAACTTGAGATTGTTAAGACATACCTGGGATGAATGAATCCTACTGTGGAGTGAACAGCATGGGATTGGCTAAAAGGTATACTTTAGGAAGTTATAAACGCATGAAACATATTAGCTTTACATGTACAGTGTTATTAATAGGGAAAACTATATTTTACGAAGACCAGTTCAAATGGCATTTTTCTCATGGAAAAGCTGACGTAGTTGATTTAGCTGCCCAATGATGCCAGGAAGGCACTGGTTTTACTTTCTTTTGCTTCAGCCTTTCTTAGTACATGGGACTTTCTTAACTTTCTCTTTGCTACAGGATAGTAAGCTGGTGGCCACTGTTCTAGGTGCCATGTTTGTATTTAAGGAAGATGGAGAAGGGACAGGGATCACTGCATCCATGCCTGATTCCTGACTTTTCCAGGACTCCCAAGGACAGCCAGATCTGCAGATGCTCAGGCCCTTTGTATAAAACGGCATAGTATTTGCATAGAATCTATAAACACTATCCATGTACTTTAAGTCTTCTCCAGATTACTTAAAACACCTCAGACGATATAAAGGCTATGTGCACAGATGTGCTGTATGCTTAGGAGATGAGAGAAAAACAACTGCGCATTTTCAGTACAGATGCAATCATCACAGGCCTACTGCAGGGCATACAAATGAGACACAGGGGAGTGTTTTATGATAGGGTCTTGCTACAGTAGCTTAGATTGTCCTGGACCTCACTAGGTAGCCCAGGTTTGCCTTGAACTTGGGATCCTCCTGTCTCTGCCTCCCAAGTGCTATAGCTAAGCATTTATTGTTTAACTATTTTTTTTTTTTTGGCAGCTTACATAGCAGTTTTATTTACATAAAAGCAAGCCAAATGATGACCAATAAGAGACAGTCAAGGTCATGGGTGGCTATGGCAGACATGAAAATAGAAGCTCTCTTCTACTCACCAGCTGGAAAAGGAATATTCCAGTTTATGGTCTCAAGATGAATAAGCAGAAAGCCAGCTGCCATCCAATCTTAACCTGGTATGTATGCAGCTCCAGCTGGCCTGGAAATTGCACTGTTCCTGCCCTAACTCCTAAGAGATGGGATTCCAGGAATGTACCACCATTCCCAGTTTATGTATAGAAACTTTCACTTACAAAGCCTTTACCCTTTCCTGCATTGTCAGCAATCAACCCAGTAGACCCCATGAGAATCTCGCGGGGCAGGTACTGCTATTTAAAGTGAGAAATTGGGCTTCAGAGCCCTGCACTCAGTCTAATGGTAGTGTCCCTCTCTTTCCTGTTCAACTTCTCTACTCTTCAGAGTTGAGAAGGAGGGCCATTTCCTTATAGAATAGTTCAGAAAGAGTATGGGTGTTTCGTTCATCAATATTTTTTTGGTGCTGGGATTTAACCCAGGGTCTCAAACATTCTGAACACATGCCCTACCATTCAGCAATATCCTCAGCCCTAGAAAGAATAGGGTTTAATTGTACTTTTTTTTTTTTTTTTTTTTAAGAGGTCAGGTCTCACTCTAGCCCAGGCTGACCTACGCTCGCCCCAAACTCACAACAATCCTCCTACCTCTGCCTCCCAAGTGCTGGGATTAAAGACATGTGCCACCACTCCTGGCTTAAGTGGACTTTTTTTTTTTTTTTTTTTTTTTGAGCTTTTCGAGGTAGGGTCTCCGTCTAGCCCAGGCTGACCTGGAATTCACTCTGTAGTCTCAGGGTGGCCTCGAATTCAAGGTAATCCTCCTACCTCTGTCTCCCAAGTGCTGGGATTAAAGGTGTGCACCACCACGCCCAGCTTAAGTGAACTTTTATAAGCAAAAATTCACACACTGCACTTGCTTTTTAGTGGGCTCTGAACAATATGAACAAAAAGTGAAAAAGAGAGTAGAGTAATAAATATCAGAGCCCACGTCAGTCACAGTAAGTATCCTCTCTGAAGTGTCTCCCACAGTGGTAGGAGTGTAAATGCCTGTGTGTTTGTACTTGGTCCTGATGTTTCCTAGTGCAGATTGCAGTTACAGTTTAACCAGTGTGAAAGCCAGAGACACAAATGGCTATGGCCCCCTCTGAGGTGCCAGCCTGGGGAAACTTCAAATATTTCCAGCATGGGAATACTATTGGTGTGCTCAGAGTCTGTGTGCTAAACTTCTTTTTGTTTGTTTGGAGACAGGTCTCACTATGGTCTAGGCTGACCTTGAACTTTTTTTTTTGTATGAAAGAGAGAGAGAACAAGAGAGAATTGGCATGCCAGGGCCTCCAGCCACGGCAATTGAACTCCGGATGTGTGCACCACCTTGTGCGCATGTGTGACCTTGCATGTTTCAATCAACTTGTACGTCTGGCTTATGTGGGATCTGGAGAGTTGAACATGGGTCCTTAGGCTTTGCAATCTAGTGCCTTAACAGCTAAGCCATCTCTCCAGCCCTGGTGTTGAACTCTTGATCCTCTTGCCTCAGATTCTAGAAAGTTTGGATATAGGGACATATTGCCCAATTGGCTATTTGACTATCAGGATGTTGGTTGCTTGTTTGTTTTCTTCTACTTTTTCTTTTCTTTTCTTTTTTTGTTTTTTTGGTTTTTCAAGGTAGGGTGTCACTCTAGCTCAGGTTGACCTGGAATTCACTATGTAGTCTCAGGGTGGCCTCGAACTCATGGTGATCCTTCTACTTCTGTCTCCCAAGTGCTGGTATTAAAGGTGTGTGCCACCATGCCTGACCCTTTTTTCTCCTAGCCCAGGATGACCTGGAATTCACTATGTAGTCTCAGGGTGGCCTCCCGAGTGCTGGGATTAAAGGTGTGTGCCACCACACCAAGTGCTTGCTTGCTTATTTATTTATTTATTTATTTATTTATTTATTTATTTTTATTTTTGGAGAGAGACAGAGACAGACAGAGGGAGAGGGAGACAGATAGAGAATGGGCGCACCAGCAGTCTCTCAGCTGCTGTGAATGAAATCCAGATGTGTGCCCCCTTTTGGGCAAGTGTGGCATTGCACCCTTGTGTCACTTTGCATCTGGCTAAACGTGGGACCTGGAGATTGGAACCCGGTTCTTCCGCTTAGCAGGCAGGCGCCTTAACTGCTAAGCCATCTCTCCAGCCCTTGTTTATTTTTTTAAAGAGAGTCTCAAGTAGCCCAAACTGGCCTCAATCTCTGTATGTTGCCAAGGATGACTCTGAACTTCTCATCTTCCTATCTTCACCTCCAGAGTGCTGATATTACAGGCAGGGGTTCCACAGCCAGTTTATGTGGTGCTGGAGACCATACCCAGGGCCTTGTACATGGTAGGCCTCCATGATCACTATGAGAGGCAAAAACTGAGCATGGCCGTCTATTTCTAGAGCAAGTTCCAAGAATTCAGGACACAGTCCATGCAGGATCACACACGTCTTCAATCTTCTACAGTTAAAACAGTATCAGCTCTGGCATCACTCTTAGGTTATTCTGAGAGTGTACTTGAATGTTCTGGGGTATTTCCACAGCCACAGGCCATGGTACCGACTTCCCTTCCACTCACAAGGCAAGCTGCAGAACATGCTGGCTAGCATTCTCCTCAGAGCCACCTGTTAGTTCCTTGTCTGCTTATGTCTCTCCATATCAGGCCTGCCAGATCACTTACAGCTACACAGATGCTCTTCCATGGACATGGCCATTTCTGCTATTGGTGGGAGATTGCAATGTGTCTTTAAATTTTGTCTCTGGCAAACAAATCTGATAGTTTGCTTTGGCACTATCTACATGAAGGCAACTCAGAGAGTTAGAGAATAAAATATCTAGCCAAGCAACAGTCTAAAAAAAAAAAAAAAGCAGACAATTCTGATTAAAGCTCAGATTGATTTTTTTTTTAATTTTTTTGTGATAGGGTCTCACTCTAGCCCAGGCTGACTTGGAATTCACTCTGTAGTCTCAGGTTGGCCTCGAACTCACAGTGATCCTTCTACCTCTGCCTCCTGAATGCTGGGATTAAAGGCACGCTCCACCAGGCTTGGCATCAGATTTGATTTTTAAAAAATATTTTATTTTTATTTATTTGACAGGGAGAGAGAGAAAGAGGGAGAGAGAGAGGGAAGAGGGAGGGAGGGAGAGAATGGGTGTGGCAGGGCCTCTGGCTGCTGCAAACGAACTCTAGACACATGCACCACCTTGTGCATGTGGCTTCTGTAGGTCCTGGGGAATTGAACCCAGGACCTTTGGCTCTGCAAGAAAGTGCCTTAACTGCTAAGCCATCTCTCTAGCCCCAGATTTGACTTTTTTTTTTTAACATATTAGATCAGTTAGTTTGATTTGTGTCCCATAATATAACAACTAGTAATGATAAATTAGCATATATGCATTGTAACTGCTTAAAATGTATTGAAGCTGGGCAAAATAGTACATATTTGTAATGCCAATACTTGGGAGGCTGATGCAGGAGAATTGTCATAAGTTCAAGGCCAGCCTGGGCTATACTTAGTTCTAGTCTGGGCTACAAAGTGAGATTTTTTTGTTTCCAAAAACACCACCCCAAATTAATTGAAATCACTGAGCATAAACTATTAGGGAAATGGGGAGATAGCTCCATGGTTAAAGGCACTTGCTTGAAAAGCCTAATGGCCTGGGTTCAAATTCCCAGTACCCACATAAAGCCAGGTGCACAAAGTGGTACACACATCTGGAGTTTGTTTGCAGTGGGAAGAGGCCCTGGCATGCCCATGCTCTGTCTCTCTCTGTCTGCTTCTTTCTCTCCATCTCTCAAATAAATAAATAAACATTTTTTTTTTTTTTTTTAAATTGAGAGAGAAACAGAGAGAATGGGTGCACCAGCAGCCACTCAGCCACTGTGAATGATCTCCAGATGCATGTGCCCCCTTGTGGGCAAGTGCGACATTGCTTGCTTGCATCACTTTTGCATCTGGCTAAAAGTGGGACCTGGTGAATCGAACCGGCGTTCTTAGGCTTCACAGGCAGGTGCCTTAACCGCTAAGCCATCTCTCCAGCCCAGTAAAAATATTTTTAAAAAGAGCCATTTAGGAAGATGCTGACACTGATAATGGCAGTCAACATGGTGACAATAATAATGTTTAGTATGTGCAAAGTGTTACATTGGTTACTTCATCTCTTTAATTCTTTGAAGAAAGTATTACTATTTATTTTACTTTTAAGGAATCGGAGAATTACATGGAAGATAAGTTACTTTTTTGATATTATTTTAAAAATTTATTTATTTGCAAGCAGAGAGAGAAAGAGCTAGAAAGAAAAGGGACAGAGAGAGAGAGAGACAGAATGGGCATGCCAGGGCCTGCAGCCACTGCAAATGAACTCCAGATGCATCTGGTTTTACCTGGGTGCTAGGGAATCCAGGGCCTGCAGCCACTGCAAATGAACTCCAGATGCATGTACCATCTTGTGCATCTGGTTTTACATGTTGTTAGGCTTTGCAGGCAAGCACCTTAACCACTGAGCAATCTCTCCAGACCAAGATAAGTTACCTTTAAAGTTCTCACTACTAGGATGGCACTCCTCATAGAGGGCAACAACTCAGTCAGGCTAGAGGAGCCCTCCCCACTAGCTTCACAAAGTATCCTTTTTTTTTGAGGTAGGGTCTCTCTCTCTAGTCCAGGCTGACCTGGAATCACTATGTAATCTCAGGCTGAACTCCAACTCACAGCAATCCTTCTACCTCTCAAGTGCTGGGATTAAAGGTGTGCACCACTTTGAGCATCTGGCTTTATGTGAGTACTGGGGTCTTGAACTTGGGTTGTTATGCTTTACGGACAAGTGCCTTAACCGCTGAGCCATGTCTCCAGCCCCTTCACAAAGTATCTTATTTTCCGTTGTTTTCCCTGTTAACTCACCAGGTATAAATAACTTGATTTTTTTTTAAAGCCACCAAACTCCTAAGTGTTATGGGGGATTAGACGAAGTGAAGGTAAGATCATGTTCCTTGCTGCCCAGGAAGGTACAGGCTCTGCCTGCCTGAGACCTGACTCTCCAGAGAAGGGCAGAGGTCTCGCTGTCAGAGAAGGCAAGATATGAACGCAATGAACATGGCTGGCAGGCAGGTGGGGAGTGGGGCAGTGAGGAAGGAAGCATTAGTTTCCTGTTACCGCTCTAATAAATTCCATGAACTTACCACACCATAACAACATGTTTATTCTCCTTTAGTTTGAGAGGTCAGAATTGGCCGTGGGACTCACTGAGCTGAAATCTGTGTTCCTTTCTGGTGACTGGGGTGGTATTTCCTTGCTTTCCCAGTTTCTGGAGGTGGCCCACATTGACTCCTCCATCTCTTTGTCAGCAATGGTGGTTTGAGTTCTTTTGCTTTTGTTTGTTTGTTTTTATTTATTTTTGCTTTGAGGCAGAGACTCACTAGCCCAGGCTGACCAGGAATTCACTCTGTAACCCTAGGCTGGCCTCTAACTCACAGTGATCTACCCACCTCCCAAGTGCTGGGACTAAAGGTGTACACCACCACTGCAGGCTTGTGTTCAGTTCATAGCAAATTAGTCTAACCTGACTCCACAGGCACATCTCTTCTCCAACGTTTTTGCCTTTCTCTTCTACTACAGGGGACAATGATCACATTAGGTCCACTGGATAACCCAGAACCATCCCTCCCCTTGCAGACCAGCTGATTGGCAACCTTACTTCCATCTGTCGTGTGACCCAGTGGAATGGCAGAATTGGCGATTAGGACAGAGCCAACCACTACAGGGACCATTATTCTGTGAAAGGCAGTGGGATGGGTGAGTGCCAGCTCAAAAAGAGGTGATGGCATTACTGAGGATAACACCCAAGATTGTTCTCAGTCCTCTACACACACATACACACTTGTGTATACACAAAAACTCTTTACACACACATACACACACATACACACACACTCACTCACTCACTCACACTACATACACAAATGCCAAAAAAAAATTTTTTTTTTTTTTGAGGTAGGGTTTTATTCTAGCCCAGGCTGACCTGGAATTCACTCTGTAGTCTCAGGGTGGCCTTGATCTCACAGTGATCCTCCTACCTCTGCCTCCTGAGTGCTGGGATTAAAGGCGTATGCCGCCACACCTGGCTCATATGCAAACATTTAAAAAGCTGTATAAAAACTCAAATGTAGAGCTGGAGAGATGGTGTAACAGATAGCTTCAGGTTTGCTGAGATGAACTTTCAGACCAGGCAAAGTTATGGAGGAAGGGATATTTATTAAAGCTTACAGATCCAGGAAGTTCCATAATGGTAGAAGAAGCTGGCCTGCTTTCACAGGACCAAACACAGAGAGCAAAGCCACAAGCCCAAAGCCACACAGCACAGCACACTTCAGGAACTCCAACTAGGCACACTTTGCATATCTTTAGATTGAAATCCTAAACCCACCACCACACCTTAAGATCCACCCAGTGACATTGCCTCCAGCCAGGTGGCTGCAGATACAAACAACAAACTAATAAAACACTGTATATTTTGGGGGGGGGGCGGCATCTATTCAAACTACCATAGATGGTATAGTGGTTAAGGCATTTGCATGTGAAACCTAAGGACAAAGGTTCAATTCCCCATGTAAGCCAAATACACAAGATGGCACATACATCTGGAGTTTGTTTGCAGTGGCTGGAGGCCCTGGTGTGCCCATTCTCTCTCTCTCTGCCTTTTTCTCTCAAATAAATAAATAAAAAGTAATAAGAAATCTTTAAAAAACTCAACTGTACATATGTCTTTAGTTTTAAAAGTAAAATTGTTTTGCCAGGTACTCTTCCTCCCTGTCACTGAGCCCTATTGTCAAGGACAACCATTTCTTTTCTGCTGTTTCTCCTGATATTTACCTCCTTAATTTCTAAATAGCAGTTTTGCTGACACTTTTCATTTTTCTCTTGTTGTGAATAGACTTTTTTTTTTTCTTTTTTGGTTTTTTGAGGTAGGGTCTTATTCTAGCTCAGGCTGACCTGGAATTCGCTATGTAGTCTCAGGGTGGTCTTGAACTTACAGCGATCCTCCTACCTCTGCCTCCTGAGTGCTGGGATTAAAGGCGTGTGCCACCACGCCAGGCTTTAAACTTCATTCCAATGAAGAGAATTGTTTTCTCTTTACCCACTCTGGCCCCTCATCTCTGCTCACATACACATTCACGAACATGGAGTTAGTTCTTCATTGCTCTCTAATTGAAGTTATTGCCAGCCTACAATAGTTCCATTTATTGCCTCTAGAATGCTGTGAAAGTATAGAAACATATGTATGTCACTTTTGTGTCTTTGTGACAGAAGAAGTTCCAGGAGGAAAGATTTATTTTGGCTCATGGATTTCAGTGGAACATGGTGAGAACAGTCCAGTTCATGGAGTCAGGAGCACATAGCAGAGAAACCCCACACAGAGCAGCAGACGACAGACAGCTCAGGACTGCACCCAGGGGAGGCAATAATGTTCAAAGACCTGATGGCCTGCTTCTTTTAGCCAAGGCCCCGCCCCTAAGCCTGTATATAACCTTCAAAGTAGCACCACAGGCTGGGTACTGAGAGTTAAGAACAGAAGCCTGTGGAAGACATTTCACATTCAAACCATAATATTTAATTTTGACATTTTCATGGGTATATTTGTCACTTTTCTCCTTTCTGTAACAAATTACTTAACAACAACAACAACAACAACAAAAAAAAACCTCAGGAAGGACAGGGTTATTTTGGGTCTTAGTTTGAGAGAATAGGGAGGCAGGAGTGTGAGGTGGCTAGTCACATTATTTTCATAGTTAGAAAGTGATGGATGCTGGTGTTCAGCTCAATCTTTCCTTTGAAAAAAAAAAATATTTATTTATTTATTTATTATTTTGTTTTTTTGAAGTAGGGTCTCACTCTATCCTAGACTGACCTGGAAATTACTCTGTAGCCTAGACTGGCATGGAACTCACTGTGATGTTCCCACCTCAGCCTCCCAGGTGCTGGGATTAAAGGCATGTACCACCACACCCAGCACTGTGCGCGTGCGCGCGAGCGTGTGTGTGTGTATTTAAAATATTTTATTTTATTTTATTTATTTATTAGAAATAGAGAATGGGTATGCCAGGGCCTGTAGTCATTGCAAACAAACTCCAGATGCATATGCCACCATATATATCTGCCTTATGGGGGTTCTGGGGAATGAAACCTGGATCCTTAGGCTTCACAGGCAAGTACCTCAACTGCTAAGCCATTCCTTCAGCCCCTGTTTACTTTTTTTTTTTTTTTTTTTTTTAGGGTCTTTTTGACCTGGAATTCACTATGTAATCTCAGGGTGGTCTCACAATCCTCCTACCTCTGCCTCCAGGCTGACCTGGTCCACTATGTAAGGGTCTCACTCTGGTCCAGGCTGACCTGGAATTAACTATGTAGTCTCAGGGTGGATCCTCCGATCCTCCTACCTCTGCCTCCTGAATGCTGGGATTAAAGGCGTGCGCCACCACGCCCAGTCCTGTTTATATTTTTTATGTGTGTGTTTTTTCAAGGTAGGGTCTTGCTTTAGCCCAGGCTGAACTAGAATTCACTATGTAGTTTCAGGGTGGCCTTGAATTCAAGGTGATCCTCCTACCTCTGCTTCCAGAGTGCTGGGATTAAAGGCATGTGCCACCATGCTCGGCTCCCTGTTTACATTTTTAAAGAACTCAGATCTTCATATAAATAAGGCAGAAAGCAAGAGAATTACATGGGTACTGGAGAATCTAATCTGGGTCCTTTGGCTTTGCAGGCAAGCGCCTTAACAGCTAAGCCATCTCTCACGCCCATTAATCTTTTACTATAGAATAACCTTATGTTAGATGACTTTGTCCAACTATAGACTAATGTGTCATGTCTCTGCCCATTCCATCCCCCAAACCCCTGCCCCAGTACAGGGAATTGAATCAGTGCTTCCCATATTCCAGGCAAACACTGTACCATAAAACTACACCCCAGTCCTTCTTTTCCTTTTTTATTAATTCAGAGTCTCATAAAGTCCAGACTGGCCTTGAACTTACTGTGTAGCCACTTATGACCTGGCCATCCTGATCCTCCTGTCTCCACCTTCTGAGTACTGTCACTACAAACATGTGCCATCACACCCAGTTTATTTGGCACTTGGGTTAGAACCCAGGGCTTAGTGTATTCTACAAGGTAAGCAATTTTCTGACTGAGCTAAATCCCTAGTCTGTTTTTAAGACTTTTGAGACAAGGTCTCACTGTGTTGCCAGGCAGACCTGAGCATGAAATCCTCCCTTGGCCAGTAGTGTACCTGGAACACAAGTATGTGTCACTGGGACTATGCTCTGTAATGTATGTGTTCCAAACACGTTTAAAGTAGGCTAGACTACACCTTGATGTTTGTTAGGTTAGCTGTGTTAAATACATATCAACTTAGGTATTTTTAGCTAATATAACTAACTTTAGTATAAATTGAGGAGTATTTGTACTTCATAATTTTTGGTTAAATCAATATATTATTAATGATATAGTTTCCCTGACTTTGGAAATTATAGCTGAGTCATGTAGTATATTATGATTGCATTTCATTTTTAATGCAATCTCTATTTTTTTAATTTTTCGATTTTTTAAGGTAGGGTCTCACTCTAGTCCAGGCTGACTTGGAATTCACTAACTTAGTTCCCGGCTGGCCTCGAACTCACAGCAATCCTTCTACCTCTGCCTCCTGAGTGCTGGGATTACAAGCAGGAGCCACCATACTTGGTTTGATTTTTTTTCTAGAATCAATAATTGCTTTCACAGGGAGCTCCATGGCTGTGACTTCTTAAGAGATTCCTTGCTCTGTAAGTGAGCCCTCACTGGAGACTGAGGGCACAGCATCCACAAGGTTAACCCCCACACAGGAAGCTCCATTGCTGTGCCTTCTTGGAGCTCTCCTTGCTCTGTAAGTGGGCCCTTGCAGGGGACTGAGGGTACATCTTATTAAGGCTATAATCCTGGAAAAGGGAGCTCCATTGTTTGGGCTTTCTTGGAAGCCCTCACTTCTAAACTCAGGGGATGCATACTTAGAGTAATTCTGACTTAATGAGCCCCACTATAGTGCTGCTCTGTGTTTCCATACTTTTGGGCAAGGAAAAAGAGCTCTTATTTATTTATTTATTTGAGACCGACAGACACAGAGAGAAAGAGGCAGATAGAGAATGGGCACACCAGGGTCTCCAGCCACTGCAAACAAACTCCAGATGCATGCGCCACCTTGTGCATCTGGCTTACATGGGTCCTGGAGAATCGAGCCTTGAACCGGGGTCCTTAGGGTTCACAGGCGAGCATTTAACCACTAAGCCATTTCTCCAGGCCCAACAGCTCTTTTTTTTTTATATACTTATATTTTCTTGAGAGAAAGAGAGAGTCAGAGAGAATAGGCATGCCAGGGCCTCCAGCCATTGCAAACTCTAGACGCATGTGCCACTTTGTGCATCTGGCTTATGTGGGTCTGGGAGAACTGAACCTGGGTTCTTTGGCTTTGTGGGCAAGTGACTTAACCACTAAGCCATCCTTCCAGCCCAAAAGAGCTCTTTTTAATGGCCCAGGGGAGGTTGTCATTCAAGGTGTCATGATTCTTCTAGATGGTTTGTCTGCTTCGTGGTTCCCATGCTCTGTAAGTAAGCCCTCACACTGTGGGTGAAGGAGGAGCATCCGTGGAGTAATCTTGACACAACTGAGCTCCATTATAGCAGGTGCCTTTGGGGCTCTAGTGTTGTAAATAACCTTTACCATGCTTCAAGTATCTCCACTAAACTCATTTAAACTCATTTGTTCACTACACTAGTATTGGTACAATCATACTTTGGTCTGCCATCTGTGATCTATCTTGGCTGAAGATGTGTGTTCCTTTTTTCCAGTGGGAAAAGTTTCCTGTGACACCATCTGACCTGTAATGCTGCCAAGAGGTCTTCCTGTAGACCTCATGACACTTATTCTGCCACCACTGGCTGTTACAGGCTAGGCTATCCCGTTTACCAAATGCACCCCAACAGGATAGGGAAAAACAGTCGTCAATCCCCAGCAGAGACTAAACCAGAAACCTTGATAGCAGTGTTTGCTAAAGGCTAGGTTAGGGAAGTGCAAACAGTTGTTATAGAGGGCCACATTGCAAATATTTACTCATTGAGGCAAATCCAGAATACAACATTTTTTAACTCCTTAAAATGGGCTGGAGATATGGCTTAGTGGTTAAGGCACCTGCCTGCAAAGCCAAAGGACCCAATTTTGAGTCCCCAGGTCCCATGTAAGCCAGATGCAAAAGGTGGCACATGAGTCTGGAGTTTGTTTACAGTAGCTGGAGGCCATGGTGTACCCATTTCCTCTCTATCTCAAATAAATAAAAATAATTTTTTTGGTATTTTAAAATTTATTTATTGATTGATTGATTGATTCGTTTTTTGAGGTAGAGTCTCTTTCTAGCCCAGTCTGTCTCAAATAAATAAAAATATTTTTTTTGGTATTTTAAAAATTATTTATTTATTGATTGATTGATTGATTAAGCAAAGTCTATGGTAGGTTTTTGAGGTAGAGTTTCTAAAGCCCAGGCTAACCTTAATACAATTTCTACTACTTCTGGTTAGTCTCAGGGTGGCCTGAAACTCATAGTGATCCTCCTACCTCTGCCTCTGAGTGCTGGAATTAAAGGCATGTGTCACCACACCTTGCAAAATAATTTTTTTAAATAAAAGATGATGAAAATACAACAAGTTCTAAAGGGAATAAAAATATGTAAGTATGTTTTTTGTCAATTTTTTTTTTGCAGTTTTTATGTCCCCAATATATTCAGTGTTTTATTAGTTATAGGTCTGCAATCACCTTGCTAGAGGCAATGTCACTGGGGGCGGTCTTAAGGTGTTAATGGTGTGGGTTTGAGCCATTGTAAAGGCTGACCTGGAGTTTAAGTGTGCTGATGTAGTCTCAGGGTGGCCTTGAACAGGCTGCTTCTCTTGCCATTATAGAAATTCTCCTACCTCTGCCTTCAATAAGTGCTATCCCTTCTTCCATAACTGTGCCTGGTCTGGAAGTTCATCTCAGCGAACCTGCCACCACTGACCGTGTGGATATTTGTCTTTTGGAACCTTTGTTTTGGAGGAAATGGATGTAGTCTTAAACCATGGGTGTGGTGGCAGACTGTACTGAACGACTTTTAATCCCAGCACTCATAAGGGGGAGGCAAGGTAGGAGGATTGCTTGGCTAAAGATATAGGACTGAGTTTTGAGGCCATCCTGAGACTACATAGTGAATTCTAGGTCAGCCTGAGCCAGAGTGAGACCCTACCTCAAAAAGCCAAAAAAAAAAAAAAAGTAGTCTTGGGACCTAGCTTGCATCACAAAACTTCAACTCAACTGAGAAAACCAACACTGCCATCTAAAATAGTGTTTGTGGGCTGGAGAGATGGCTTAATGGTTAAGGCATATGCCTGCAAAGCTTAAGGACTCCGATTCGATTCTCCAGGTCCCACGTAAGCCAGATGCACATGGTGGCGCATGCATTTTGAGCTTGTTTGCAGTGGCTAGAGGCCCTGGTGTGCCCATTCTCACTTTCTCTCTGTGTCTTTCTCTCTCCCTCTCTCTTAATCCCAGCACTCGGGAGGCAAGGTAGGAGGATCGCCAAGAGTTCGAGGCCATCCTGAGACTAGTAGTCTTGGGATCTAGTTTGCATCACAAAACTTCAACTCAACTGAGAAACCAACACTGCCAAATAAATAAAAATAAATCCTAAAAAAATAAAAACTAAAATAAAATAGTGTTTGTGCTGGGTGCAGGTGGCATATTGCCTTTAGGCCACCCTGCACATAGTGAATTCCAGGCAGTGGCAGGAAGATCACTAAAACCTAAAATAAAATAGTAGGAGAGCAGCCTTTAACTTCACTCGGGAGGCAGTGAAGTTCCAGGTCAGCCTGGGGTAGTGTGAGACCCTATCTTGAATTGCCCTGACAAAAATAATGCAGGTGCTGGAGAGTTGGCTCAGTGCAAAATGGGCTTGCCTTGCGTGTACAAAGACCTGAGTTTGCTCCCTAGTTCCTACATAGTAATGCTAGACATGGTGATGTGCACCTGTAATCCCAGTACTGGGAACCCAGAGACAGACTGGAACACACAGCCTAGGCTACCTGGAGCTCCAGGCCAATGAGAGACCTCTCTCAAAAAAGTGGACCAAGTAATGTCCCAGGACCCCCTTCCCCAAGAAAATGAAAGTGATGATGAGTCTTATGATGACCACTGATAGAATTGAGTGTTTGGCTACAATCTCATGGTAGAAAAATACTCACCCAGATTGTAATGGGTGGTGTGACTGGCTGGTGTGAAGTATTTTTATTCCAGAAGGTTGGTAAACTTGCAGCAACTGCAACAGGGGTGATTTTCTGCTCCTTCAGATTGCCAGTCACAGGGCTAAGTGCAGATTACTGGAAGAGAGTTGAAAAGGATGTAAACAAAACAAAAAGGCAAATTTAAAAATGTGCAAATAAACCGGGCATGGTGGCGCACACCTTTAATCCCAGCACTTGGGAGGCAGAGGTAGGAGGATCGCCGTGAGTTCGAGGCCACCCCAAGACTACATAGTTAATTCCAGGTCAGCCTGGACCAGAGTGAAACCCTACCTCGAAAAACCAAAAAAAAACAAAACAACAACAAAAAAAAAAACGTGCAAATAAAGCAGCACCCAAAATCAACAATATAATTGCAGAGGCAACAGAATTTATCAAACAGGCTGTGATAGTCAGTGGACCTGTGGGAGGCTTTTTGCTAGGCCTTGTATCTTAAGAATTTGAATGTTCTTTCAGTTGATCCAACCATAAGAGAGGTGGTAACAACAGAGTGCTCTCTCAACAATGCATGCCACCAGAGTCTCCAGAACAAGGAGAAACAACTCGCTGGACAACAGTAAATGTGCAGCTTAGCATTTTGTCATCTGAAGCGTGGCAACTAGTATCTGCTGTAAACAATATGTGAGCAATAATAATATTCTTGAGAAAATCATAGCTTTATCACTGTCAAAATTCACATCTGTTTACAAACTAGTTTCTAAAACTTATCATTGGATATATTGTGTTGCCTAATAAATTGTTATCTTCTTGTATTCCCAGGAAAAACACCTGAGATTGTTCTCTGGCCTTCATATACATCCGCATGCACATGCACGCACGCGCGCGCGCACACACACACACACACACATACACACCACCACCATAGTATTTCAGCCTTGCACCTCCAGAACAATAAACCAAAATAAACCTTCTGTAGTGGTTTGAATATAAAATGTTCTCATAGCCTCAGGTGTTTGTGATTAAGTTTCCTATTTAGTCCTGAGCTTGGAGCATCACCAGAGTAGACCTTGAGGTGTAGCCTAGCCCTGGGTGTGTGTTCAGAGCAGCTTGCGCTTGCTGGTGTTGGAATCTGTAAGCTTGAAATAAATCCTTTTCTCCCATAAACTGGTTAGGTTTTTGTCCCAGAAACAAGAAGGTAACTACATCAACTTTTTATTTTTTATTTTCAAGGAGAGAGAGAAAAAAATAATAGGCACATCAGGGCCTCTTGTCTCTATAAACAAACTCCAGACACATGTGCCCTTTGTGCATCTGGCTTTATGTGGGCACTGGGGAATTGAACCCATGATGGCAGGCTTTGGTAGCAAGCACCTTTAATGACTGGGACATTTTCCCAGCTTTCTTCTTTTTTCTGCCTTTTTTATCCCCTTAGGTAGGGTCTCACCCTAGCCCAGGCTGACCTGGAATTCACTATGTAGGCTCAGGGTGACCTCAAACTCAAGCAACCCTCCTACCTCTGCCTCTCAAGTGCTGGGATTAAAGGTGTGTGCCACCACACCTGGCTTCTTCTCTCTTTTTTTTTTTTAACTTTTTTTATTTATTTGAGGGGGAGGGAGAGAGGAAGAGACAGCATATAGACAGAATGGGTAAGCCAGGACCTCCTGCCACTGCAAATGAACTCCAGACACATGGACCACCTTGTGCATCTAGCTTATATGGGTACTGGGGAATTGAACCAAGGCCCTTAGGCTTGCAGGCAAGTACCTTAACCACTAAGCCATTTATCCAGCTCTCCTTGTTTCTTTATAACTCACCTAGTCTATGGCAACAGAGACGAGACAGAGACTTTGATATATGCAAATAATAACACAACATTAAATCAATTAGATTTCCAAGGACCATGCACCAGACATCTCATGGGATTCTCTGCACTGCTGCTCTTCACCATTTCCCTGCTGGAGCACACCGAAGGGAGCAGGTGTACTATGGGCAGCCTCACATGGTGATATCATTATAGTGATACCATTGGGGGAAGGGATAGACTATTTGAAATAGCCTGTATCCTGTCCTTCACCTCCCAAATCTGGTAGGCTTTTCACATGTGCTTGTGTTGACTGGATGTAGACCACACCAGCAGCTCTGCCGAGATTCTACAATATGAAGCTTACTGTCCAGTGGGACAACCAGTGCCTCTGCTTCCATGCAACAACCATCTTGACAGCAGCATGGATGCACACAGGGCACCTGCTCTCCTGGGTTTAAGTAGTAGGAGAGACTTCCTAGAGAAGAAGTCTAGAAGAATGAGAAGGAAGTAGCAGGAGGAAGAACTCTGCAGATGCAGTGTAGCACATGCAAAATTGCAGAGCTTAAATGCATATTGGCATTTTGAGGAGCTGCAAGTATTTTGTGACTATTCACTGGCTTCCACAAATATATATTCTCATCAAACACTTGGAAACAAGAAAAATATGCTAAAAATAACATTCCTATAACACAGGATTTCTCCTACTTCTGCACTATTGCCATTTTGATAATTATTTGTTGTGGGTGTCTACTTGGGCATTGTAGGATGTAGCATTTTTTTCATGCCAGTAGCAAGAAGTGTGAAAAAAAAAAAAAAAAAAAAACTCAGATATTGTCAAATGTGTCCTGGTAAGCAAAATCTACGGATATAGAACCACTGCTTTAAGATGTGTGAATACCAGGATCAAAGAATCTCACTGGCTCACTCCCAGGACACACCTGGGGACACCTGCCTATCTAAGTGTTCTTAGGAGTAGCTACTTATTGTCCCACTTTGCAAGCAGAGAAGGTGACCAGGTGTCTCAATGAGACACGCACCCAGGGGAAACAATGAAGAATTTTAAGCTGATAAGAGATGTATCCAGATGTAGCAGACAGCTTCAGGTTCGCTGAGATGAACTTCCAGACCAGGCACAGTTATGGAGGAAGGGATATTATTTATTGAAGCTTACAGATCCAGGGGAAGTTCCATAATGGCAGAAGAAGCGGCCTGCTCTCCACAGGACAAGGCAAGAGAGCAAAGCCAAGCCAGCCACCACAGCACACAGAGCAAAACTACAGCCAAAAAACTCACACAGCACACTTCAGGAACTCCTGCTAGGCACATTTGCATATCTTTACAATGGAATCTCAAACCCACACCATTAACACCTTAAGACCGACCCCCAGTGACATTGCCTCTAGCAAGGTGATTGCAGATGCAAACTATAACTAGTAAAACACTGAATATATTGGGGACATATATTCAAACTACCAAATCAGATGAATTCAGAATTTTCTATAGCACTTACATTTTACAAAGTATGTTTTTGTACACTGCACATTCAAAAGCCTCTCACAACATTATCTAAATAATGTGTTTGAATAGATGGGAGAAGGGATATAAAGACTGGAACACTTATCTTATGACCTTATTTGGAAATAGACTTTTTGTCTAGGTGATAAAGTTAGATATAATCATACTGGAGATGTCAGTTTTATGTGACTATAACAAATACTTGGCATTGTATTTACCATTACATTGCTGGGACAAAGCACATGACTAAAAGCTGCTTGTTGGAGGAAAGTCTTATTTTGGCTTGAAGGGAAGCTCCATGTTGGAGCATGAACAGAGGTTGAACATCACCTCTGCTACTACTGCAGGTAGAAAACAGCAGCAAGAGAGTGAGCTGAACTCTAGCAAGGGGGAGCTACTATACCACCATAAGCCCACCCCCTAAAATACACCTCTTCCAACAAGACTCTCCCTTCCAAACTGCCATCAAGTGGGGACAAAACATTCAGAGCTCATGAGTTCATGGTGAACATCTGATTCAAACCACCACATTTTGCCTCTGGACCCCATAAACTCGTCACCAATTTATGCTGTTAAAATGTGTTCTAACTATAAAGGTGCCCATTGTTTTTATCAATCCCAGCACTGTTCAAACATCCTTATACTTCAAGGTCTCTTAACTATGAGCCTGTAAAACCATAAGCACATGTCACAGAGTAAACATTCATATTGCAAAAGATGGCATTTAGCAAAGCAAGAAAACATTGAACCAATACATGATCTAGAACAGGGCAAACATCAAATCCTATAGCTCCAAGTCTGACATCTATAACCCATTGACAAAGTCTCTGGGGTTCCCATTCTGCCCCTCCAGCTCAGCTGTCTACAGGCAGGGAGAAAACTCCATCCCAAGCTAGCAGTTTTCCTTGGTGACCATTCCATAGTCCTGTCAATTCCAAAATCCCGGGGTCTCCACTACAACTTCATCTTCACTGCATCTTCATGGTCTGCCTCCAGCCTCCACAAAGGGTCTCCAACAACATCGCCTCACATTTCCCAGTTTCCATTACCAAAAAAAAAAAAAAAAAAAAAAACCAAATTCAATGACCCTTTTTCCCCTGCATTTGTCATATTTCCAAACCCGTGCCAGATGGGCTTCACTGCGAAATAGTTAATGCAGGGGGAGGGAGACAGACTGATTTGAAGAGCAGGAAAACACTTTTAGCATTGTTCCTTCAGGCTTCCTACTTTCAAGAGTCCTAATTCTTCCTGTTGCCCTAATGTATTACAGCTGGCCCAATATCAATGGTGATTATCTCTCAAACAATTGCAGCTGAAGCAGACTGCTGTCTCCTGCCCCAAACTTTCATTTCTTTCTGTGCCATATCTTTCTGCTCTATGT
The DNA here is from genome assembly GCA_036365145.1 of Orientallactaga sibirica. Taxonomy (NCBI): domain Eukaryota; kingdom Metazoa; phylum Chordata; class Mammalia; order Rodentia; family Dipodidae; genus Orientallactaga; species Orientallactaga sibirica. The sequence goes on from JAEOAD010002183.1 coordinate 3,273,809, forward strand.
TCTGCCATTATCTTAAAATTCAGCTCTGCTTAAGTTTTCAGGATATGGGAAGATCACAACTAGACTCTTATACAAACACCTCTAATCCAGACAAAGCTCTTTTTCCCTTCATAAGCCAAGCCCTCACAGTCCACATTTCTTACTATCTTTAGGTCTTTCAACTCTGACCAGAATGCTCATCAAGCTCTATTTAGAGCACTGCAAAGTATCTTTTAATCCACGATTTCAAAATGTTTCCAAATTCCCCCCATAAATCAGTTCCACAAGGCCAAATGTCACACAGTCAGGTTTCTAGCAGCAATGATCCCACTCTTTTTTTTAGAGATGAGAGAGGGAGAGAGAGAGACAGAGAGACAGAGACAGAATGGGTGTGCCAGGGCCTATAGCCACTGCAAATGAACTACAGGTGCATGTGAAACTTTGTGCATTTAGCTTACATGGGACCTGGAGAATCAAACCTGGGTCCTTAGGCTTCACAGACAAGCACTTGAATCACTAAACTGTCTCTCCAGCCCAATCCCACTCTTGATACCAGTCTTCTGTTGTAGTTAGTTTTGCATTGCTAGGACAAAGCACCTGAGTAAAGGAGCTGATGGGAGGAAAGTTTTATTTTGGCTTACAGGATTGTGGGCAAGCTTCATGATGGCAGGGAAAAGCATGGCATGAGTAGAGGCTGTAGCAGACAGCTTCAGGTTGCTGGGATAAACCTCCAGACCAGACACAGTTATGGAAGAAGGGGATTTATTGAAGATAGAGGGGAAGTTTCATAATGGCAGAAGAAGCTGGCCTGCTTTCACAGGTCCAAGCAGAGAGAAAAAGCCACCACCAAAAAGCAAGCAAGCACACTATAGGAACTCCAGGCAGAGCTCAAGCACTTTGCATATCTTTAGACTGGAATTCCAGATTTACCCTCACACCTTAGGGCTGGACCCTAGGATCCACCCACAGTGACACCTCCTTTAACCAGGCAGCTTCAGATCTAAATTACAAACTTGTAATAAAATCCTTACTATATTAGGGGGACATCCATTCAAACTACCACATTCTGCCCCAGCCCCCAATATAATCATAACTATCTTACACTGTATATTGTCAAATCCAAAGGTCCCCACAGTCTTTACCAACTTAAGATAGTTCCAAAGTCCTAAGTCTCATTTGAGATTTAAAATTTTCTCTTAGCTGTGAGTCCTGTAAAATCAAACAAGTTATACACACACACACACACACACACACACACACACACACACACACACACTGTTTGTTTTGTTTTTCGAGGTTGGGTCTCACTATAGCTCAGGCTGAACTGGAATTCACTCTGTATTCTCAGGGTGGCCTTGAACTCACAATAATCCTCCGACCTCTGTCTCCCCAGTGCCGGAATTAAAGGCATGTGCCACCACGCCTGGCATATATATATATATATATATATATATATATATATATATATATATATATATATACAGAATAAACATTTACAACTGCTATAAGGCATAACAGGGAGAGATTGGAAAAATGCAAACTCAACAACCATCAGGCAAACATCAAACTTTTGCAGTTCAAGTCTAATATAACCAGTCAGTGACTGACCAACTCTGGATTTTCCAATTCTGCCTCTCCAATTGCCCTTTGAGTAGCCCGGGAAAACTTCCATACCTAGCCAACAGCCTCCATGGTAGCCCTTGCACAGTCCTGATATATCCAAAACATCTTTGGGTCTCCATGCAAACCATGGTCCATCTTCCAATGGTTTTGCCAGCTTCAGGGTTTGCACATTCTGCCTATATGTCATGTCTCAGCAGCAGCTCCTGGTACTGTGTGCACTTCATAACCACTCCATGCATTTTTTTCATGCTTCTGAAATCAATACCAGGTGTGCAGGACACAGCCCTATTCTTAATTCAGGGGTGAAAGAAATGTCACCTTGAACAGCAGGTTCCTGCTCCAGTTAATTCTTTTCTGAAAGGGTTAGCATTTCTATCATAGTCTTTCTGTGCTGAAATCATCTCAGGTATTCTCTCCATTACTTTAATGTAAAGCCCTTGGGCCATCTTCCTTAAGATTGCTAATGGATTTGACAATAGCAGCTTCATTAACCTAAAAGAAGTCTCTGTCTGTGTCAGTAAATTTTAAACTTGCTTGAATTTTTCCAACTTAAAAATCTTAAATCTCTCAGTCCCACATCTTTTATTTATTTAGAGACAGAGAGAGGAAGAGAGAGAGATAGAGAGTATGGGTGTACCAAGGCCTCTAGCCACTGCAAACGAATTCCAGATGCATGTGCCATCATGTGCAGCTGGTTTATGTGGGACCTGGAGAATCCAACCGGGGTCCTTAGGCATCACAGGCATGCACCTTAACCGCTAAGCCCTCCAGCCCTCAGTCCCATATCTTTAGCCAAGCATGTCAGTCCATTATAAAATTAACCTTCATCAAACTCTGTGCACCTGAGCAGCTGAACGAAGCCAGACCCTATGCCAGTAGCCCACACCCAACAAAGACCTCTGTAGTCTTTCCTTCCCCTTGGAAAATTCATAAGCCAAGCTTCCAAATGCAATTCTTTCTGCACTTAGCATTCTCAAACTCTCATCAGAATCGTCCATAAAACTTGGCTTACCAACTCCAGAAGGCATCTTCAGTTGCAAGTACCAAGTCCATGCCTATTCCTCTAAAACAAAAGTTTGAAAAGATCAAAATCCACATGGTCAGATTCATCTCAGCCACATCCCACATTCTGGTACCATTTCGGTAGCAGACAGTTTCAGGTCATTATCATGAACCTCCAGACCAGACACAGTTATGGAGGAAGGGAATTCATTGAAGATAGAGGAGAAGTTTCATAATGGCAGAATAAGCTGGCCTGCTTTCACAGATCCAAGCAGAGAGAAAAAGCCACCACCAAAAAGCAAGCAAGCACACTATAGGAACTCCAGGCAGAGCTCAAGCACTTTGCATATCTTTAGACTGGAATTCCAGATTTACCCTCACACCTTAGGACTGGACCCTAGGATCCACCCACAGTGACACCTCCTCTAGCCAGGTGGCTGTAAATCTAGATTACAAATTATGATAAAATCCGGAATATATTGGGGCCATCCATTCAAACTACCATATCACCTCTGCCACAGCAGGTGAAAAGAGCAGCAAAAGAATGGGCCAAACTCTGGCAAGGGGGAGCAGGCTGTAACACACCTAAATCTATGTCCCAAAACACACTTTCCCCTAGCAAGGCTTCCACTCCCAAATTTCCAGCCGGGCGTGGTGGCACACACCTTTAATTGCAGCACTCGGGAGGCAGAGGTAGGAGGATAACCATGAGTTCATGGCCTGAGACTACATAGTGATTTCCAGGTCAGCCTGGGCTAGAGTGAGACCCTACCTCGAAAAACCAGGAAAAAAAAAAAAGCCAAATTTCCATCAGCTGGGGCCAAGCATTAAGAACACATGAGTTTATGGGGACATCTGATTCAAACCACCACACCTGGGATATGACTGGCTGGCTCTGTTGCTTTTAGGCCTGTGGCAAGTTCACAGGCAATGTGCCAAAGCTACTGTCATTCATTTGATAGAAAGAGAGAAAGAGTGAAAGAGAGAAGAAAAGAAAAAGGCTGGAATTCTACTATATTCTTCAAGAGCATAACTCCAATGGCTGGAAGACCTTCCACTAGGACACACTTAAAAAATTCTACCACCTTCTAGTGGTACCAAGCTCTGGCCTCCAAACCATGCCCAGTGGAGGGCATTCTAGAATTTCAAAGTATTTCACTGGATTAGAGTGGGTATTAACCTTATAAGTGGTGTCCTTTTAAGAAGGAAATAAGGGGCTGGAGAGATGGCTTAGTGGTTAAACGCTTGCCTGTGAAACCTAAGGACCCCAGTTTGAGGCTAGATTTTCCAGGACCCACGTGAGCCAGATGCACAAGAGGGTGCATGCATCTGGATTTCATTTGCAGTGGCTGGAGGCCCTAGCATACCCATTCTCTCTCCCTCTCTCTGCCTCTTTCTGTATCTCTCTCTCAAATAAATAAACAAATTAAAAAAAACTATTTAAAAGATTTTATTAAAAAAAGAAGGAGATAAGATTACAAAGATGTTCAGAGAAGAAAACATCTGAAGGCACAGATAGAGCTCAGATGATATAATGCAGGTCAAAGATTAATGACCTTGGATTAATGACAGCAAAATCTAGGAGAGAGTCAAAGAAGCATTCTTCCTCAGAGCCTTGAGTGAGAGAGAGAGAGAAGACAGCACTACTCACATATTGGCTTTTGACTTCTAGCCTTTGGAACTGTGACAGCATAAATCCTGCCTTTGTCTCTTTTAATTTATTTTTTAAACATTTTATTTATAATTTCCATATATTTACACAATGTATCCTGGTCATAATCCCCTCCCATCATCCTCCTTTGACTCCCCTCCTAAGTCCCTCCATACACTGAATCCCTGCTTCTTGCCAACTAGTCTCTTCTATTTTGATGTCCTTTTTTGCCCTTAGTTTTATGCTGTTTTGTGCAGGTAGTGGCAGCCAGTGTCAGATCATGAATGCCACCACCGCTCTTTGTCTGAAGACAGCATTCCTAAGCATTCCCTCCTATCCTTTGGCTCTTACATTCTTACATCTGTCAGCTCTTATAAATGTTCCCTGAGCCTTGGAAAGTGTGACAGAGACACTCCACTGTCACTTTTCAGCACTCCAATCCTGTCTTTTTAAAGACTACCAGGTTGTGGTATTTTGGTGTGGGAATCCTAGGACATGATTATATCAGCTTATGACCAGTCAGGACTTGAAGCTGCCAATAGCCAAGAAAGGGTCTGAAAGAGGATCTTCTGAGTTTGTAGTAGCCAGGCTATGTGAACTTAGAAGTGCCCCACCTCCACCTAGGACATGCTTTGAAATGACTACAGCCCTAAGTGACCCCTGACAGCAGTCTTGTGAGCAATCTGGAAGTGAGCTACCTTCCCAAGCCCCCTAGATTGCTGACCTGCAGAAACTGAGCTGTTTAGTAGTTATAATGTAGTAAGATAACCCCAAACCCTCTTAATTGGGAGGTGGCGGAGAATAATCTAGAAATTAGTAATGATTAGTTACTAATAGAAGGTTGTTACTGACTAATGGTGGTTTCTGACGGGGGCCATTGGAGTCAGAGTTAAGGTAACACGAGTGAGCATGACGAAAATAACTGTAGAACCAATGTGAATAAAAATGACATATACATCAGTATCAAATTGGTGATATAACCACATTGAAAAGTACATTAATTTAAGTGCTTTGGTGCACTGTACTTTAATTTCATGGCATTTAAAAGACAAAGATGAAAGGAACTGCAAAGAAGTCTTGAACTAAAGGGTTTGTTGCTAGGGGTGCAACTGGTGTTCCTCAGAACCAATAAGAGTAAATTGTATTAAAAAGAGGATTTGTTAGATTAATTTATGGCAGATCCAAAATGTGATACAGTCCACAAGACAATTGGCCTGGACTGCAAATATGACAAAGTTTTGGAGAATTTTGCAGAAGAGTAGAGAACAGAGAGAGGCATCAGATGAACATATGAAAAAATCCAGCTGTCAGAAAAACTAAAACCTCTTCATGTCAGGGCTACATGTAGGGGACAGAGTTGCTAGGAGAAGATGCTATGTAAATGATCTATAATGCTTCATGATGTTGAGGGAGCAGGGCACAGAGCTTCTGTACCTCTGAACGTCCCAGCTCTCTAGCCTTTCACTTTCTTTCCTTTTTTTTTTTTTTTTTTTTTTTTTTTGTGTGTGTGTGTGTGTGTGGTGGGTATCACCCTAGCCCAGGTTGACCTGACCTGGAATTCACTATGTAGTCTCAGGATGGCCTTGAACTCATGGCAATCCTCCTACCTCTGCCTCCTGAGTGATGGGATTAAAGGCTTGTGCCACCACGCCTGGCACTTAATTCTCTCTCTCTATGTGTCTTGTGTCAGATTTGTAAGGAACAAAGAACCTGGAAATCTCAGTAAGTGTCCTTGCCTGTACCAAGGGTACTGTTCGAGTTTATGAGAAGTGAATTCAAACATATTGGGTCAATGCTCAGTTAATCCTGAACTGACTGTGTACGTGGGTGTGTATGACATTTGAGGACAGTGAAGGAAACATAAAATATGGGTAGTACATTGGCTATGACTGAAAATGCGCTCAATTTCTTTTTCTTTTGTGTGATGTGTATGCACGCTTATTTCAGTGTGGCACTTGTGGAGGCCAGAGGTTCAATTCAGGTGTCCTCAATCATTCTCCATCTTTTTTATCTTTTTTTTTTTTTTTTGGTTTTTCGAGGTAGGGTTTTGCTCTAGCCCAGGATGACCTGGAATTTACTACATAATCTCAGGGTAGCCTCAAACTCATGGCTATTCTTCTGCATTTGCCTCCAGAGTGCTTTTATCTTAATTTTTATGAGACAGGGTTTCTCAATGAACCCGGAACTCACCCATTTGGCTAGGCTAACTAGTCAGTTGCCCCAGGAATTGTGTCTCCATACCCCCAGTGCTGAGATTACAGACTCAGGCCACCAAGCCCAGCTTTTGCTTGGGTGCTCACTGTGTGGCAAGCACTTTACAGACGCATCTCCCCAGCCCCGTATTCAAGTTCTTGTACGTGACAGACAGCAACTTTGCAACAGCTCAGAGGCAGGAGGAATATACAATGAGAAAATGCAAATGTTGCAAAACTCGGTGACTCTGGGCAAAGAGTCTGTTGCTCAGCTTTCCAACGGGTGGACATTTTCGAACTAAAAGGGCTGGGGCATAAAAAGTGCAAGTTCAGCCGGGCGTGGTGGCTCACGCTTTTAATCCCAGCACTCGGGAGGCAGAGGTAGGAGGATTGCTGTGAGTTTGAGACCAGCCTGAGACTAAGTAGTGAATTCCAGGTCAGCCTGGGCTAGATTGAGACCCAAGTCCAAAAACCAAAAAAAGAAAGAAAAAAAAATTAAAAATGTAAGTTCACCTCCTTCCGACCGCGAGGTTCACGCAGACACACCTCCGGAGAAGGCTCGTCCTTCGCGGCTTCCTCTTCAGGAAGAGCGAAGAGCTGAGGCCGTAAGGGGCGCCGGCCAGGGGCCGCAGAGCCCGGCGCTGCGGTGGAGCCCCAGTCGGTCGGCCTTCGGCGGCTGGGGGCGTGGCCGGGAAGGGCCGGCCATGGCCAATGGGAACGGGCGTGGGCGGGGCCTGTGCGGGTTTCTGGGCCGCCCCCGGCGCGCGCCCTCCTTTTCTTCAGCTCCCGCGGGGCGCCTTGGCTCCGCGGCCGGCCGGTGAGGTTGCAGTAGGCGGAGCTGCCCGCCGCGGGGTAAGTGTCCGGCCCGCGCCGCCTCCTCCCCGCGGCGCCCCGACCCCGGGCTGTTGTTGGGACCGCCGCGGCCGCCCCCCGCTCCGCTTTGGTGCAGGGCCTGACTCTCTGCGCACGAGGTTCCGGGGACCGCCCGGCTCCGGGCCCCGCTGGGTTCTCCGGGGGTGGCGCTTCCTGTTCCGACGAGGTTAGGATGCTTGCGGGTGCTCGCTCGCCGCCGCAGCCACAGTGCCTCCTTCCTGCGGTGTCAGCCTCAGCACCCTCTGGGAAAGGGCTGAGGATGTGGGCCATTCAGAGAGCTCTCTAGTAGGCACAAGGTTCTGGGTTCAAACCAACCCTGCACCTTAAATAACTAAATGTCAGTAATTCCTGCCGTTTAAAAAACCAACCAACAAACCCCAAAAGAATTGCTGCTGGAGCAGACAGGCTGACTCACGTTTGAAAGAAACAGTCAAGTGAATTTGCTTGGAAAGTTACGTAGCTCTGGGTTTTAAGGGGCTTTGGGATGTAATTTCATGAAAGGCAGTCGCTTTAAGAATTCTTGCTTTAAGAATGGCAAAACAGGGCTTGAGAGATGACTTAGCGGTTAAGGCATTTGCCTGCAAAGCTAAAGGACCTTGGTTCTATTCCGTAGGACCCATGTAAGCCAGATGCACAAGGTGGCACATGCAGTGGCTGGAGGTCCTGGCGTGCCCATTCTCAGTCTCTCTCTCTCAAATTAAAAAATAAATAAAATTTTTTAAAAAAGAATGGCAAAACAGTGTTGGAGCTGCCTGCAGATCTGTCTACATTCATAGATACTCAGTGAAAAAGCTGAAAGACATGAATTTTGCTCTTGGCTTGGCTGCTGCCAATCTTTGTGACCATGGACTCGGTTAATTCTTGAGAAATGAGACCAGGGTTCTGTAATGGCTTTAAAAGCCCACGTTGCACAAATCTGCTGGATTTATTTTTCATTCTGTGCATTTAAAAAGAACGGAATGGAAAAAATTCATGAAAGGGCAATCCAGTAGGTAACAGATTTATGAGAGCACAGAAGTTTAGAGTGCAATTACAGTTTTAAGATTTCAGGCTGAACAGGGAACACCAAGTACAATTAAGAGAATTTATTAAGAGTTATGTAAGAACAACTTGGAAAGCTTTCAGAAGTACCAGCAGCAAGTTCTGCATTTCTAAGTTAGTTTGCAATGGGTTTCTTCATGACATTTTCACATGCAGTCCTGCTTGGTTTTCACCCATCCTCTTTCCCCACTGTCCCTGTGCCCTCTCCCTGCTCCAACTGCCCTCTTGTCCCCCTAGTTAGTGCCCTTCTGCTTTCTTTTTTTCAAAACTTTTTTATTGACAACTTCCACAAATATAAACAAATATACGATGATAATAATCCTCTTTTCCTTCTATTATGATGGTCTTGTGTAGGTAGTTTCAGGCACTGTGAGGTCATGGATATCCAGGCCATTTTGTGTCTGCAGGAGCACGTTGTAAGGAGTCCTACCCTTCCTTTGGCTCTTGCATTCTTTCCACCACCTCTTCCACAATGGACCCTGAGTTTTGGAAGGTGTATAAGAGATGTTTCAGTGCTGAGCACTCCTCTTTCCCTTCTTCTCAGCACCATGGTCATTTTCTTTCTAACTAGTCTGCCTTCAATTTTGATGTCATCATTTTTTCCCTTCTATTATGCAGTCTTGTATAGGGAATATCAGTCGCTATGAGGTTATGAATATCAAGGTCAATTTGTGTCTGGAAGACAGTGTTGTAAGCACCCCTGTTCTTCCTCTGGCTCTTAAAATCTTTCTGCCACCTCTTCCGAATTGTCCCTGAGCCTTGGAGGGTTTGATAAAGATGTTGCACCACTGAACACTCCACTGTCACTTTCACTTCTCTGCACTTTGGTGAGTTTTGAGTCACCCCAGTGGTCACCCCATTGAAAAGAGAAGCTTCTTTAACCAACAGTGAGAGTACAGGCTGGAGAGGTGGCTCAGTGCTTAAAAGCACTTGCTTGAGGGACCTAACAGCCCTATTTCAATTCTGCAGTTTGCAGTGGTAGGAAGCCTGGAGAGCCCATGTTATCTTTCTGTCTGCCTCTTCCTGTCTGTCAGATAAATAATTTTTTAAATTAATTAATTTTTTATTGACAACTTCTATACTTACATACAAAAACACATGATATTTCCCTCCCCTGCCCATTCCACTTGAGAACTCCAATCTCCACCATATCCCCTCCCTCTCTCCATTAGTCTCTCTTTTAATTTGATGTCATCATCTTTTTCTTCTATTCTGAGGGTCTTGCGAAGCTATTGCTAGGCACTGCAGGGTCATAGGTATCAAGGCCAATTTCTGTCTGGGCAGTTGCATTGTAAGAAGTCATACCCTCTTTGGCTCTTCCATTCTATCCAGATAAATAAATTTTAAAAAGATTTTTTTTAAGTGAGAGTAGCATTAATATATGGGCATAAACAGATACTTAGAGGGTAGTTTGGTGGGCATAATACTACCATTTAGCTAGACAATAGTAGTAGTGCTTCCCCCAGGGCTTATGACCTCCCAAGCTATGGGCTTTTCATTAGATTTTCAGTACCAGGCAGGAATTCCCTCCCATGGAGTGGGCCTCAAGTCCAATCAGAGAGTAATAGTTTCAACCATAACAGACATGCCACCATTGCAACAGTTGGTACATTTGGCTTGGCTGGCCAGCTGTGAAGCTTGTAGGATCCACTGCTGGATAACACCATTGGTGTCTTTTCTCCCTCAACAGACTGATAGTTATTCTGCTTTCTTTATTTATGTGTATTTTGTTAGCATATTTCTTGCTTCCTTAATAAAAATCTCTCCCTCCCTCCCTCTCATGATCTCCTTTCTAGGTGCCGCCCGCCCCCTCCCGCCGAGGTAGGGTCTCACTCTAGCCCAGGCTGACTTGAATTCACTATGTAGTCGAACTCATAGCAAGCCTCCTACCTCTGCCTGCCAAGTGCTGGGATTAAAGGTGTGTGTCACCACGCCCGGCCTAATTTTTTTAAAATTTATTTATTTGCAAGTAGAGACAGAGAGAATGAGCACACCAGGGCCTGTAGCCACTGCAAATGAACCCCAGATGTACATCTGACTTAATGTGTGTACTAGGGAATTGAACTCAAATTGTTAAGCTTTTCAACCAAGTGTCTTAACCACTGAGCCATCTCTCCAGCCCCTCCTTTCTAGTTTTTGGGTTTTTTTTTTTTTTTTTTTTTGGTTTTTCAAGGTAGGGTCTCACTCTAGCCCAGGCTGACCTGGAGTTCACTCTGTGTACTCTCAGGGTGGCCTCAAACTCATAGCACTCCTCCCACCTCTGCCTCCTGAGTGCTGGGATTAAAGGTGTGTGTCACCATACCCAGCTTCCTTTCTAGTTTTTTAAAAAAAAATTTATGAGAGAGAATTGGCGCACCAAGACCTCTAGCCACAGCAATGAAACTCTAGATGCATGCCCCCCTTGTGCACATGTACAATCTTGTGCGCTTGTGTCACTGTGCATCTGGCTTACGTGGGACCTGGAGAGTCCTTAGGCTTCGTACGCAAGCACTGTAACCATAAGCCATCTCTCTAGCCCAGGATTTCTACTTACATCCATTTGCCTCATTTGTCATTATTTCATTTTTTTATGACTGTATAAAATGTCACTGTGTATGTGTACCACAGTATCATCTGCTGAGGGATATATGTAGATTGCTTCCATTCCTGGCTCTTTTTTTTTTTTTTTTTTGTTTTTTTAAGGCAGGGTCTCGCTGTAGCCCAGGCTGACCTGGAATTCACTATGTAGTCTCAGGGTGACCTTGAACTCATGGCGATCCTCCTACCTCTGGCTCCTAAGTGCTGGGATTAAAGGCGTGCACTACCATGCCATTCTTGGCTCTTTTGAATAGTGTAGCAATAAAGGTGGGTGTGCAGGTATCTGTGGTATGTTGATTCAAAGCCCTTTGAGTATATGCCCAAGAGTGGGACAGCTGGGTCATATGGCAGCTGTATTTTTCAGGTTATTATTTTTTACCTTTTTTTTTTTTAGATTTTATTATTATTACTATTTATTTATTTGAGACAGAGAGGGGGAGAGAGAGTGAGAATGGGTGTGCCAGGGCTTCTAGCCACTGCAAGTGAACTCCAGACACATGTGCTACCATGTGCATCTGGCTTATGTGGGACCTGGAGAATCGAACCAGGGTCCTTCAGCTTCGCAGGCATGTGCCTTAACCACTAAGCCATCTCTCCGGCCCATTTTTTTTTTTTTTTTTTTTTTTGAGACAGGGTCTCATTGAGACCAAGCTGGTCTCAAAACTCACTACAGCTGAGATGACCTGAATTTCTGATCCATCTGTGTCCACCTCCTAAGCCAGGATATGTTCCACCATTTTTTTGAGATGGGTCTCATTGAGAACCTCAAAACAGCTTAGCCATGCTGAGGATGACCTGGCTGACCATGTTTGTGCATCTTGTTTTTTGCCTTAACCACTAAGCCATCTCTCCGGCCCATTTTTTTTTTTTTTTTTTTTTTGAGACAGGGTCTCATTGAGACCAAGCTGGTCTCAAAACAAAATTCACTACATAGCTGAGGATGACCTTGAATTTCTGATCCATCTGTGTCCACCTCCTAAGCGCTGGTATTACGGATATGTTCCACCACACTTGGTTAGTTGTTTCTTGAGGAATCTCTACATAGACTTCACACTGCTTCTGGCTGCACCAGTTTACCCACTAGCAGTACATAAAGGTTCCTCTTTTCCCACATCCTTTCCAGTATTTGTGGTCACTTGTTTTCATGATAATAGCCTTTTTTTTTTTTTTTTTTTTTGGTTTTCTGAGGTAGGGTGTCACTCTAGCACAGGCTGACCTGGAATTCACTATGTAGTCTCAGGGTGACCTCGAACTCACAGTGATCCTCCTACCTCTGCGTTCCAAGTGCTGGGATTAAAGCCTGGGCTACCACGTGCGTCTGATGATAGCCATTCTTACTAGGGTAAGATGGAATGTCAAAGCACTTTTAATTTGCATTTCCCTCATGGCAAAGGATATTGAACACTTTTTCAGATATTTTTATTGGCCTTTTTTTTTAATAATTTTACTTTATTTATTTATTTGAGAGAGAGAGAGATACAGAAATAGGCAGGTAGAAAGAGAGAGAGGGAGAGAGAGAGAGAGAATTGGTGTGCCAGGGCCTCCAGCCACTGCAAACGAACTCCGGATGCATGCACCCCCTTTTGCATCTGGCTTACGTGGGTCCTGGAGAATCGAGCCTCGAACCGGGGTCCTTAGGCTTCATAGGCAAGCGTTTAACCGCTAAGCCATCTCTCCAGCCCTGGCCTTTTTTTTTTTTTTTTTTAGGCAGGGTCTCACTCTCATTGCCAGAAGCACATTGTGATCACAGTTACATGAGTCACCTTGTCTCTGGCTTTTACATGGGTGCTGGGGAATTGAACTTGGGCAGACTGCAAGTACCTTCAACTGATAAGCCATCTCCATAAGCCCAGGTTTCTAATTTTTCTTGTTCTCTTCTGTCCTGTCTTATCCTTGCCCCTCTCTTTCTCCTTTCCTTCCCTTCCCTCTCTCCCTTCCCTCTCCTGCCCTCCCTTCTGCTTATAGAAGGTAGTGTTTGGCTGCAAAGTAGTACAAAGAGGAAAGATTGTACAATCCTTCGGAGACATTAGCTGTGACTAAGGAAAGTCACTTATCTTCACTGGGGCTTGTTACTTCAGTTGTAAAATGTGGGTAGATGCTCATGCCGTAGGCTTGTGAAGACTGAATCAAGCTTTGCTTTTTTTTCTTTTTCTTTTTCTTTTTCTTTTTCCTTTTTTGAGGATCTCACTAGCTCAGGCTGACCTGGAATTCACTATGTATTCTCAGGGTAGCCTTGAACTCATGGCAGTCCTACTTCTGCCTCCTGAGTGCTGAGATTAAAGGCATGCACCACCACACCAGGCTGAATCAAGCCCTTTTTGTGGAAAGTGTATAGCAATGCCTGACATAAGATACTCAGTAATGACAGTTCCTGTTAGTGTTGTGTTTATGATGAATTGAAAAAAAGTGGTTAGTACAGCCAAAACAAAGGTATGGTGGAGAGTAATCTACAAGCACCACCTGACTGTGGCCAGAGGCTGCCCAGATAATCCCTCTTTGTCTTGGCCTGTCAGTCTGGGTACTTCAGTGGATAGAGTTAGGATTTTCAAAAAGCACCCCTCACATCTCACACACAAGTTAAAATGTGTGTGTGTGAAGAGATCCCCTCTAAGAGAGCTCAAACACAAATGCGTTTATTGAATACAGATTGTAGCCCAAGATGCCTTAAGTACTGGCACAGTGCTGCCTGGAGGATCAGCTGGTCTATACCAGCCTTAAATGGAACCTTTTCTGTTTGGACATTGTCCACCTTTCCTGAGGCTTTCCAGCTCAGCTCAGTTCTTTCTTTACTTCAGTAACATGAACTTGGGAAGGCCCAGCAGCTAGTAAGAAAGTTAAAAAAAATCTTGTTGGTTCTTCTCTTAACCTCCTTACTAAGCCCTCTTTTTTTTTTTTTTTTTGGAGGCAGAGTCTACTCCAGCTCAGGCTGACTGGGAAATCATGGTGATCCCAGTACCTTGGCCTCCTCAGTGCTGAGATCACGTATCACAGTGAGCAGGGGCCTGTGATGGGAAGGAGGTGGGAAGGCAGCATTTATTGAGTGATTTAACATGTATTTAGTTTGTAATAGACTTGACATTATATTTATCTTAGTGAATAATATCTGTGCTCTTCTGATGGCTTACTAGTTAAGCCATTTGCCTGCAAAACCAAAGGACCCAGGTTTGATTCTCCAGTACCCATGTAACACCAGATGTACAAGGTGGCACATGCATCTGGAGTTTGTTTGCAGCAGCTGGAGGCCCTGGCATACCCATTCTCTCTATGTGTTTTCTAACTCTCTCTGCTTGAAAATAAGTAAAAATATTTTTTAAAAAAATCTTTGCTCTTCCCCAGTTGGTTGCTGCTGTGATGATCATGGTGCTGATGAAGAAAATACCTAGCTTTAAAAGTTAATAAGAATCTTGGTTGGAAGGAACTGTGTGGTGACCATCTGCCTCTTTCCTTCAAGCCAAGCTACCTTTGAGCTAGTGACAATATAGCTCAGAGAAGTAAGCTGGCTTTACCAAGTACATGTAAAGATCATGGTCATTGTCTTTTTACCATGTGAAAGAAGTTTACAGCATTTTCTTATTCCAGTGTGCCTGAAGGATATGATGCCTCCTCCCCTTAGGGACTCACTAAGACAGTCACAAATGTTTGTTGCATAGATCTAAGATGAATAGACTGCCAGAAAACAGCTGCTTCTGCATTATACCGAATGTGTATACACTTACAGGCTAGCAGCCAGGTAGATACTTCTGGAGACCTGAATGGAAATTAAGGCCACTGATGAAGTTAGAATTTCTGGTTTGGGGCTTAGGAAGAGGGATGCTTTTTTTTTTTTTTTTTTTTTTTAATTGACAACTTCTATACTTACATACAGAAAGTGCAGGATATTTCCCTCCCCTCCCCCATTCCCCTTTAGAACTCCAATCTCCATCATATCCCCTCCCTCTCTCCATTAGTCTCTCTTTTAATTTGATGTCATCATCTTTTTCTTCTATTTTGAGGGTCTTGCGAAGGTATTGCTAGGCACTGCAAGGTCATGGATATCAAGGCTAATTTCTGTCTGGACAGTTGTATTGTAAGGAGTCGTACCCTTCCTTTGGCTCTTCCATTCTATCTGCCCCCTCTTCCGCAATGGGCCCTGAGCCTTGAAGTGTGGTGGAGATGTTTCAGTGCTGGGCACTCCTCCACAGGGATGCTTTTTGCTTTAATAGGGGAGGCTCGTCTTGGAGGTTGATGGGAGGTGCATTAAAAAATAGAAAGAGAAGCCGGGTGTGGTGGTGCTTGCCTTTATTCCTAGCACTTGGGAGGCAGAGGTAGGAGGATTGCTGTGAGTTTGAGGCCACCCTGAGAGTACATAGTTAATTCCAGGTCAGCCTGGGCCAGTGTGAGACCCTACCTCGAACCCCCCCCCCCAAAAAAAAAAGAAAGAAAGAAAGAAAGAAAGAAAGAAAGAAAGAAAGAAAGGAAAAAGAAAAGCCTGGCATGGTGGTGCATGTCTTTATTCCCAGCACTCAGGAGGCAGAGGTAGGAGGATCACCATGAGTTCAAGACCATTCTGAGAATACATAGTGAATTCCAGGTCAGCCTGGGCTAGAGTGAGACCCTACCTTGAAAAACCAAAAGAAAGAAAGAAAAGGAGAGAAGAGGAGAGGAGAGAAAAGAAAAAAAATAGAAAGAGAAGCACTCAAGAAAGAATAAGGAGCCATGGGTGTGAGCTTCTCAAAGAAGAGTCACAACCAAGTATCTTTAGCCTTATATCCCGTTTGGGTGGCTCTCATGTTACACATCAAAGGATTGCTAAGAGGTTTTTCTTTTTGTCTCTCTTTTTCAATAGATGAGATTGTAGAGTGGCTAACAGGATGCCTTGGACAGATTTACAATCTGATACAATAAAACCAGGAGCTGCTAGGTTGGCACAAGGTGGTTAAGACATCTTTTACTATAAAAGAGTGAGAGTCTAAGGAGACTTGCAGGTTTACACCTGGGAAAGCAGAAAGGCCATAAGCAAATGTTAATTGAGTTGGAATTAAAAAATATATATATTTATTTATTTGAGCAGGGGACAAATGGGTGTACTAGGGCCTCCAGTCACTGCAAATGAACTCCACACACATGCACCACCTTGTGCATCTGGCTTACATGGGTATTGGAGAATCAAACCTGGGTCCTTAGGCTTTGTAGACTGGCACCTTAACTGTTGCACCATCTCTCCAGCCCAGAATTTTTTTTTATGAATTTATTTGAAAGAGAGAGGAAAGAGAATAGGTATGACAGGGCCTCCTGCCACTCCATATGAACTCCAGATTGCATGCACCACTTTGTATCTGGCTTTACATGGGTATTGGGCAACCAGACTTGGGTCAGGCTTTGCAAGCAAGCACCTTTAATAGATGAGCCATCTCACCAGCCCCTGTTTGGAATTTTTGACCCTCAGCTGACAAAAGGCTCCTACTACAGTCCAAGATAAGGTTCTCTTTTCCCTTTCCATAATTTTCCCTGTCTTTATATCCTGCCTTAGTAGTATTCTTCTGAGAATAAAACCCAGAGAAAGTTTGGAAAACTATCTGGGTGGAAAGTTACAAGTTTTAAATCTTCTTTTTGTGTCCAGGGAAAAATCTATTGGAGGTGATGTGTGCCTAATTCCAGGGAGAAGGGGCAGTGAGAATGTCAGCTCTCAACTGGAAAGCCTTTGTGTATGGAGGGCTGGCCTCCATCACGGCGGAATGCGGTAAGGAGCCCAGGACACTGAAGTCGCCTAGCAAGATGGGTGTGGTGATGTTTGAAATGTAAGCTGCTGTTTGGTGTTGGGCATGTATGTTGCTCAGCTACAAAATGTGAGGGTATAAAGCCTTAACCTCAGCATTCAGAAATGCCTTCTTTTGGTGTATTTTAAAAGAAAGACTAGGGCTTGAGAAATGGCTTAGCGATTAAGGCACATGCCTGTGAAGCCTAAGGACCCCGGTTCGATTCTTCAGTTTCCTCGTAAACCAGATGTACATGGTGGCACATGTGTCTGGAGATCATTTGCAGTGGCTAGAGGCCCTGGTGCGCCCATTCTTACTCTCTCTTTCTCACTCTCTCACTGTCTCTGATAAATAAATAAAAATAAAAATCTTAAAAAACAGAATAGTCCTTTTAGCTACTTATTAGCAACTTAGGGTTCAAAGTTCAGTGGGGGAAAAGTTGAGCCTGTTGACAGTTTTATGAATCCATTTGAATTGCTCAGTCCCTGCTTGCCTTGCCCTTTTCCCTACTTGGCCACTACTGTCCCATTTAATTGTAATTTGGGAACTCCAGGGCTTTCTCTGAACTAGGGCAGATCAACTGTACTGGACTAACTCAATTCAGTGGCTGACTCCCTCAGTTGGAGTCCATATCTGTTCCCCATGCTTCTTGGTTTATTCATTTGTCACTTGTTGACTGAGCAGGTTCTGAGTGCCCTGTGCTGGGCTGGCCATCCTTTTGCTGAGTTGTCTTGTGTAGCAGACAGCTTCAGGTTCGCTGAGATGAACTTCCAGACCAGGCACAGTTATGGAGGAAGGGGAAGTTCCATAATGGCAGGAGAAGCGGCCTGCTCTTACAGGACCAGGCAAGAGAGAGAAAAGCCACCAGCCACACAGCACAGCACACTTCAGGAACTCCAATTAGGCACACTTTGCATATCTTTACAATGGAATCTCAAACCCACCACCACACCTTAAGATCCGCCCAGTGACATTGCCTCTAGCAAGGTGGCTGCAGATGCAAACTATAAACTAATAAAACACTGAATATATTGGGAGCCACATATTCAAACTACCACATCTTGTAAGGTATATTCACACATTGCTGGTGCCATGGGCTTTCTGTGAGTGAACTGATGATTTTCAAAGAGTAATTCATCTCAGTGAATTGTGATTCAGTGAGTCAACATTACCATTAGAGGATGGATTCCATATTTGGGTCAACTGTCAGGTACTATGTTAAAATATTCTTACCTGCATTATAAGATTTAGTTTTAAGCTGTAACACATCCCTTCCAAAATGAAAATTTCTTCAGAAAATGAATTTTCTCAAGCCTCTGTGGTTACAGAACACAATTTTAGCCATTACATACAAAAAGAATATAGTAACTTTTTTTGTTTGTTTGTTTGTTGGTTTTTAGGTCCATTCTGGGTATCTTCCTCAATGGCTTTCTATTTTGCTAGTTTGTTTTCAAGGTTGGGTCTTACTCTAGTTTAGGCTGACTTGGAACTCACTCTGTAGCACCAGGCTGGCCTTAAACTCACATAAATCCTCTTAACTTAGTCTTCTGAGTGCTGGGATTAAAGGTGTGTGGCACCATGCCTGGCCTTTTTTTTTTTTTTTTTTTTTTTTTTTTTTTTTTTTAATTTTGAGAATTTTTCTTGGTTTTTTTTTTTTTTTTGAGATAGGGCCTCTTTCTGAGCTCATTAATCCAGCTAGACCAGCTAGTCAGCAGTCCCCAGGGATCCCCTGTCTCTGCCTCCCCATTACTGGGTTTATGGGTGCAGGCTGCCATGCTTGGCTTTTCTATGGGTGCTGGGTGATCCAAACTCAGGTTGTTATGCCTGTGTGGCAACTGCCTCCCCAGTGCCAGTGTCTGGCTGCTATTTCTTTTCTTTCTTTAAAATTTTTTTTAAAAAAAAATCTATTTGCTAGGAGAGAGTGAGAGTGAGAGAGAGAGAGAGAGAGAGAATATGAATGAGCATGCTGCCAGGACCTCCAGCCACTACAAATGAACTCTAGATGCATGTGCCACTTTCTGCACCTGGCTTTATGTGTGTACTGGGGAATCAAACATGGCCCCATAGGCTTTGTAGGCATGTGCCTTAACTGCTAACCCATCTCTCCAGCCCCTCTTTCTTTTTCTTTCTTTCTTTCTTTCTTTCTTTCTTTCTTTCTTTCTTTCTTTCTTTCTTTCTTTTTTTCTTTTTGGAGAGAGAGACAGAGAAAGAGGGAGAGGAAGACAGATAGAGAATGGGCGTGCCAGCAGCCTCTCAGCCGCTATGAACAAACTCCAGATGTGTGCACCCCCTTGTGGGCAAGTGTGGCATTGCGCCCTTGTGTTACTTTGCATCTGGCTGAACGTGGGACCTGGCTTAGTAGGCAGGCGCCTTAACCGCTAAGCCATCTCTCCAGCCCCCCTCTTTCTTTTTTTAAAAATAATTTTTATTGAGAACTTTAATATATTACCATACTACAAATTGGTCATATTCCCATCAGGTTATCCTCTTTTATACCTTTTCTCCAAACCCCATTCTACTGAGGGCCCATTTCAGTGGGGTGTTGGTATTCATTGTGGGGTCAAGAATGCACCTGTCCATCTCTTTGGGAGGTACAATGCCTCACAGTATGCCTTCCCACCCTGTGGCTCTTACAAATGTTCCCTGAGCCGTGCAGGGCATGTTAGAAGTCTCCTTTAATGTTGAGCTCTCAGCAGCCTCTGCTTTGATGAGTGCTGAGTCTCCTCAGTGTCTACTGCCCTCTCCCTAGCAGAGGTTCTCAGGCCAGCAGTCAGAACAGCACTCATTTTAATTCCACTACTTCCTCTGTAATATTTCCTGGCCCTTGGCAGGTGTGATAGAGATGACATGTCCTGTGCTAGGCACTCTGCTTTCTCTTATTATTTTATTTATTTATTTGCAAGGGAGAGACAGAAAGAGAGATGGAGAGAGAGGGAGAGAGAGAATGGGTGTGCCAGGGCCTTTAGCCACTGCAAACAAACTCCAAATGCATGAAACACTTTGTGCATCTGGCTTTATGTGGGTACTGGGGAATTAAACCCAGGTTGTTAGGCATTGTAGGCAAGGTCCTTAACTGCTGAGACATCTCTCCAGCCCTCTCGTCATTTTGGTGGGTCTTGAGTCTCCCCATTATTTGCCTAGCTGCCATTTTTTAATGTTTCTTATTTAAGTGAGATTTTTCTTCTTTAAATTTTTAAGGCACATTTCCAATTGATTTAACTAAGACACGGCTCCAGATTCAAGGCCAGACAGGTGATGCCAACTTTAGAGAAATTAGGTATCGAGGGATGCTTCATGCACTGATGAAGATCGGCAGAGAAGAAGGGCTGAAGGCTCTGTATTCAGGGTGAGTAGACTTCTGTGTATTTACATTTCACTGTTGACTCTTTCTAGATCATAATTTTTGTTTCTTTTTCCCCCAAGTTTGTTCCTCTCACTGTTTCTCAGGCTGACTAGAATGCCCTCTGTAGTCTCTGACTGGCCTCAAACTCAGAGATTCTCCTACCTCTGCCTCTCAAGTGCTGAAATTAAAGGTCTGTGCCACCACACCTGGCACTGTTGACTTTCAAATGAATAGACTAACATAAAGCCTTCACAGAGGAAAAGTAACAATTTGCATATATTTGAAAAAAAAAAACAGCATGGTAGATTTTCACTTTTAATTTCAATTCTGATTTCTAAGTACATATGTAGTAAATATTCTAGTAAAGCTTTTTTGTTTGTTTGTTTGCTTTTGTTTTTTGAGGTAGTGTCTTGCTCTAGCCCAGGCTGACCTGGAATTCATTGTGTAGTCTCAGGCTATTCTTGAACTCACAGTGATCCTCCTCACCTCTGCCTCCCGAGTGCTGGGACTAAAGGCGTGCACCACCATACCCTAAAGTGGTGTTTTTATTCTGTGCAGTTTCTCGCTTTTTGAAAGAATAGCCCTTTTCCTTCATTGATCTGAGTGTTCAAGGTCTGGGCCATGATGAAGATGATAGAGTATGGGTCAGAGTTTCATGAAACTGCTTTTCAGTCTGCACAGACAAGGCCCTGCCTGTATCAGTCAGTTCTCTGCAGGAAACAGAATTCACTGGGATAAATGAAGGTTCTTAAGTGAGGGGACTCTTCCAGGATAAAGGGAACAACTGAAGGGTAGAGATTGAAGTGCCTGGAAACTAGCAAAATGAGAAATTGTTACTAACCTGAGGCCAAAGTGCCAAGGGCAGTAGTAGTACCAGAGCCCAGGAGGGTGGGGGCCTTGAAGAAGCAGGCAGTAGTTGACAGGGAGTACTTTAGTAGCTTCTCTAGAGGGCAGGAAATCCTCTCTTTCTCTTTATCCCTCCTTTTATCCCACTGGCTGGATCCTGAAAGGCAGCTGGAAAGGGTTCTGGGGGATGATTCCATCTGTGTCAGCCTCTCCAGGTGACACAGATCTGGGAGAACAACTGAGGCTCAGAGCAGCACATGGTCCTTAACAGCTGTCCTTCGGGGGTGGAGGGCTGCAGATGTGGAAATGGAACTAGAGTGGTGTGGTGGGGAGGTCACTCATCCCAGACTGGTGAGGGCAGGCAGATGTGGGTTTTAGGAAAACTCCTTGGTGTTGGAGGCACTGAATCAGACCTTGAAGGATCAGGTGAAGTTAGAGGGTGTTGTAGACAGCTCACATTATGTTGCTGGGATGAACATCCAATCCCGACACAGTTTATGGGAGGAAGGGTTTTATTTCAACTTAGGGGTTAGATTCCATCACATTTCATCAGATGTGGAAGAAGCTGCTTTCATACATCCAAGCAGGGAAAAAAACCACCAACCACTCAGCCAGCAAACACCAAAAGCAGCAAGCACGCACCCAGCAGAGCTCAGACCTCTGCCTGCCTTTGAGATGGAAATCAGATCTGCCCCCAATGACACTTCCTCCAGCAAGGTGGCGGTAGATCCAAGGTACAAGCTTAATAAAACACCTGAGTCTATGGGGGACACATATTGAAAGTACTACAGAGGGGAATATGTGCAAGACAGCATCCTACATTCTCGGGGCTGCAAGTAAGGCAGCATGGATACAGTGTGGGAATTAGTGAATAGCAAGGGATGATACTGAGTTAAAAGATCAGCACATGGACAGTTCATAGCATGCCAAGTCACGCCCCACACTGGTGGCCTATAGCTCTCCATGTACTTACCAGTCCTCAAAGACTTGGCTTTTACTTGAACCAACATATTTATTTATATTCATTCATTCATTCATTCATTCATTCATTCATTCAAGCAGAGGTCTCTGTGTTACCTAGGCTGCCTCTAACTCGTACGCTCAACTCTCCTGCCTTGGCCTCCTAAGTAGCTGTGATTATAGATATACCACTGTACTAAGTTGAGTTAATGTTTTATTTTAAATTTATTTATTTGTGTGTGTGTGTGTGTGTGCGTGTGTGTGTGTGTGTGTGTGTGTGTGTGTGTGTTTGTATGCTGTATGTGTCTGTATGGGAACGTGTGGAGGTCAGAGAAGACTCCTTTCACTGGAGACTCCTTTCACTGATTAGGCAACAGAAGAGGAATGCTAATTTTGGGGGGGGGGAAGAATGTCAAAATTGAGGATCTAGAAGCAATTGGAAAGGTGTTTTTATTATTTTTTATTTTTTTTAAAATATTTTATTTTTCTTTATTTATTTGAGACAGAGAGAGAGAGAGAGAGAGAGAGAGAGAATATGGGCATGCCAGGGCCTCTAGCCACTGCAAACAAACTCCAGATGCATGTGCCACCATGTGCATCTGGCTTATGTGGGACCTGGAGAATTGAACCTGGGTCCTTAGGCTTCACAGGCATGCGCCTTATCTGCTAAGCCATTTCTCCAGCCTTAGAAAGGTGTTTTTAGATCATTGTTGGCAACATTAGCTGTCATGGGCTGGAGAGACAGTTCAGTGGTTAAAGATGCTTGCTTGCAAAGCCTGATGGCCTGGATTTGATCCTCCAGTTCTTACATAAAGCCAGATGCACACGGTGGCATGTGTGTCCAGAGTTCACTTGCAGTGGCAGGAAACCTTGGCCTGAAACCTTGGCCTGTCCATACTTTCTCTCTCTCTCTCTGCCTGCCTCCTTCTATCTTTTTCCCAAGTAAGTAAATAAAATTAAAAAAATAAACAATAAAAGAGAAATCAAGCTGGGCATGGTGATGCACACCTTTAATCCCAGCACTCGGGAGGGAGAGGTAGGAGGATCGCCATGAGTTCAAGCCCACCCTGAGACTACATAGTTAATTCCAGGTCAGCCTGGACCAGAGTGAGACCTTACTGAAAAAAAAAAAAAAAAAAAAAAAAAAGAGAAATCATCTGTCATGGTGGTCATGAAGCCGTGGGATTGGTTAAGTGGTTGGGGAGTGTGTGGAGGAAGGAGGGAAGGTAGAATTTTGGGGACCTCCAGAGGACATTAAGGTAGGCTGCTGTAGAGACAATAAGAGGAGAAGGTGATGTCACAGCAGGTCAGAAAAGAGCCAGTTTCTGTAGGACAAGAGAGGCCGGGGCAAATGCTGCAAAGAGGTTATATGAGGTGCTACATGGAAAGCATCATGCCATCTAACCAGTTGGTCTTTTTGTGTATGTGTGTGTGGTAGGGGGGTAATCAGGGAGAGGATAGAGGGAGCCCAGGTTGCAATTCAAGAAGGAAGTATAGAAAATAGAGAAAGCCGCAGAATGAAAACATGCCACATGGTAGTCACCCACAGGGAGGATGGAGAAAATCTGGGATGGAGGAAATTTGGCTGGCTATTCCTCATTCTGTCTTCAGCTTCAGTATTGTGATGGGAAAACTTTTATAGAGATGAGGCAACTTGAATAGGGTTTACAGGGAACTAAGAGAGCTACAAAGCAGCAGTGGGAAAAAGGCAAGTACTTCCCAGGCCAGCCTTTCAGGGTGCTTTGCGCTCAGGAAGAAATGCCCTTGCATTTTAATGTGATTTGGAAAATGAACTCTGCTCTTTTTCATCAAAAATAAATAGGAAGGGGCTAACTAATAATTATCACAAATTAAGGAACCCACTAATATTTTTGTTGAGTTTTGAATGTTCAGAAAACCACTTTAATGGAAGTCTGTGTTGCTGAATGTGACTGTTATGTTGTTTTTGTCTACCTGCCTGGTGGTATGACAGGATTGCTCCTGCAATGCTGCGTCAGGCTTCCTATGGCACCATCAAGATTGGTACCTACCAAAGCCTGAAGCGATTATTTGTGGAACACCCAGAAGGTAAGTGATATCCAGGTAGGGGCAGCAGGCAGGTCATTGGTCTTTTTATTCCAGTGATTTTGCAGCAGATTTTCTCGAGTTTATCTGAGTTTTCTACCACTGAAGGGAAGCCTGGGTGCAAAGCCTAAATGAATTTTGTTCATAGTAAGTCCTGTCTACTGAATGGTGAAGAGCAACCGTTATAAGGAAACATGCTTACAGACATTGTAATCAGCTGTGCATTTCCAAAAAACCTAGACTATTGAATGTCTTGTTACCACTAATCCATCTTAACATTTTCTAAAATCATATGAATTATCACCTGTTTTTCAGAAAATACTGAATACATTTCTTAATGGTAAAAGCTCTAGGTTCTAATACTCTGTTAGTCATTGGTTCTGTGACTTTGAATCTGTAAATTCACCTACTTAACTCCTTTGGAAATGAGACATAAGAGTGCTGAACAAGCTTTGCGAGTACTTTGCATTTCAAACTAGGTATATATGCTATGCTTGAAGAACTTTCTCTGCCAAGTCTCCACACTCATAGGAATATATTGCTTTTATTCTCGTAGACCTAGTTTTAGCTCTGACATGAATTCATACACAAAACTGAATTGCTTAACTTGCTTTGAATGATGATTTAATTTATTTTTAGAAATATTATTTACTTGAGGAAGAGAGAATGAGAATGAGCACACTAGGGCCACTTGCCACTGCAAATGAACTCCAGATGCATGTGTCATTTTGTGCATCTGGCTTGATGTTGGTATTGGGGAATTGAACCCATGCTGGAAGGCTTTGCAAGCAATGCCTTTAAATGCTGAGCCTCTCCCCAGTCCTAAATTTATTTTTAGATGCCAAGAAATTTTGCTAAATAATATCCCTTTCACCAGCAGAGTTTTAAAAGTTTAAATTTTGTGATTTATTGCTTATTTCTTTATTTTTATTTTTGGAGAAAGACAGAGGGAGAGGAAGACAGATAGAGAATGGGTGCGCCAGCAGCCTCTCAACTGCTGTGAACAAACTCCAGATGCGTGCGCCCCCTTGTGGGCAAGTGCAGCATTGCACCCTTGCATCACTTTGCATCTGGCTAAATGTGGGACCTGGAGATTGGAACCAGCATTCTTAGGCTTAACAGGCAGGCGCCTTAACCGCTAAGCCATCTCTCTAGCCTTGCTTATTTCCTAAATGAACAAATGTCATTAAGTGAATTACACGTATATTGGAGTGGTTCATAGGGAGAAATCTCTATATTAAAAATCTAATACTATGTCTTTGTTTACAGATGAAACCTTACTGATCAATGTCATATGTGGGATTCTGTCTGGAGTCATATCCTCAGCCATTGCTAATCCAACAGATGTTTTGAAAGTAAGCCGCTGTTTTGGCTACATCATGAAGGCACATTCAGATGATGAAAATTTGAATATAACACAAGCTGTTTGTGTATAAATATATTTACAATGTGTAATGCACATATTAACTTTTGTTTGTTTGTTTGTTTTTAAGGTAAGGTCTTGCTCTCTAGCCCAGACTGACCTGGAATTCACTATGTAGACTCAGGTTGGCCTCAGACTCACAGTGATCCTCCTACCTCTGCCTCCCCAGTGCTGGAATTAAAGGCTTGAGCCACCACACCTGACCATACTCTTATTTTTTTGTTTTATTTTGTGTTTTTGAGGTAGGGTCTCACCGCTCTGGCCCAGGCTGACCTGGAATTAACTTTGTAGTCTCAGGGTGGCCTTGAACTCACAGCAATCCTCCTACCTCTGCCTCGGGAGCGCTGAGATTAAAGGCGTGCGCCACCACGCCCGGCCATACTCTAACTTTTAAATCTACTAGGTGAATTCCCCACTAATACAGATGGATTCAACACTATATCTCATTTTAGAGACAAGGATTTTGATGATTGAGTAGAAAAAAAGTTAGGCTTGGATAAATTTAATTTTTTTAATAGAAAATGTCCCTTGTTTTATTGGTTCATTAAAAATAGATGGGCTAAGTTGGGCATAGTGGTGCACCCCTTTAATCCTAGCACCTGGGAGGCAGAGGTAGGAGGATCACCTTGAGTTCAAGGCCATCATGAGACTAAATAGTGAATTCCAGGTCAGCCTGGACTAGAGTGAAACCCTACCTCAAAAAAAAAAACAAAAAGAGAAGTCGGGCGTTGTGGTGCACACCTTTAATCCCAGCACTCGGGAGGCAGAGGTAGGAGAATCACCATGAGTTTGAGGCCACCTCGAGACTCCATAGTGAATTCCAGGTTAGCCTGAGCTAGAGCGAGACCCTACCTTGAAAAACAAAAACAAAAAACCAAAAACTAAAGAGAGAACGTGAAAAATGCTGCAACAAGTTGACACAATGTTCCTTAACTTCTTAAACAGGGAGGGCAGTTTGGTTAATTTTCCGATGTTAGTGTGGCAGTAAATTCCCTTTAGAAGTTAGTGCCAGAATTTTAATGAGAGCTACATCAAACATGTATTGTTCTACTTATTGTGGTGTCTTGATCCTTTGGCTCTCATGGCCTTAGTGAGCTTGGAAGTTCAAGTGTAACAGAGCGTAACGCAGTATGCGGCCAGCTCACTTGCATACCTTTGGTTCAGCAGGTTGGAAACACTGCTTGTTTGTGTTTACTGTTGCCAAGCACAATTTTTAACTTTGTTATTCACATTAAATCTTTAGAAGTAATACCAGTCTCTCTTTCCTACATTTAGTAACTTATAAAGGAATATGCTACTTTCTGTCCTTTCCAAAAGACTTTCAAAAAAAAAATTTTTTTTGAGACTTAATGAAATGCTGCATATAGGATTCAATGGATTCTACTAGGTGCTTTTTAGATTTTAGAGTTCCCAAGAACCAGTCTTTATATTTTAAAGTGGTAGCACCTGGCTGGGTGTTTTCTAGAGGTGTTTGGTGGTAGCAGCAGTGGGGAACGTGTGGGTTTCTTTCCTTTCTCATGCTCTCTTTACGATAACCTCTAGATCCGCATGCAAGCACAGAGCATTGCTGCTGCTCGGGGAGGCATGATAGGCAGCTTCCTCAACATCTACCAGCAGGAAGGGATGCGGGGACTGTGGAAGGTAAGTCTGAAGAACAGAGCCAGCTGACCAACTCAGTTCTGGCCTGTTCTCCTTTTAAAAATGTAGGGGGAGGGAGGGAAATAACACGGGATATTGTATACAATTAAAGCAGTTGTCAATAAAAAAAAAGTTTTTTAAAAATGTATTTGTCTAAAGCCGGGTGTGGTGGCACACGCCTTTAATCCCAGCACTGGGGAGGCTGAGGTAGAAGGATCATCTTGAGTTCAAGGCCACCCTGAGACTACAGAGTGAATTCCAGGTCAGCCTGATATACAGTGAGACCCTACCTCACAAACACCAAAAAAAAAAAAGTATTTGTCCAACGTCCATCACTTTATTTTCCAAGTCATGTAATGGAGCAAAGGAAGAAGAGTGACATTTTCTACCTTTGAAGAT
Source organism: Orientallactaga sibirica (assembly GCA_036365145.1). Taxonomy (NCBI): domain Eukaryota; kingdom Metazoa; phylum Chordata; class Mammalia; order Rodentia; family Dipodidae; genus Orientallactaga; species Orientallactaga sibirica. Next base: position 3,301,155 of record JAEOAD010002183.1, read on the forward strand.
ATGTTCTTCCTTACTTCCCCATCTATAAAATAGAAATACTTATCAATATATATCACGATCTCAATGTACTCTTTGGATAATGCATACATAAGAGTTCTATGAAGGTTGAACACTTTGTCTGATGTTTACTTTTGTTTAAGTCATTATGGAGAATGTCTGTAGGGTTAGTTCCACTGGTGACTATCTTCCTGGTTTCATGGCTCTTAGATGAAGTCTGTGTTTTAGGCAAGTGCTAGTGTGGGGTGCAATATCCTAATGTCCCAGTGACTTGTCAGTTTGTAGGACAGACCCTAAATACTACCTAGTATGATCCCTCAGTGTGACAGGGAAACCAGAGGCTCTGAGAGGTACCTTGTCTGGCCCAAGATCAATGCAGGTGGTGCCAGAATGAGAATTATCAGAGCTTTCAAGCTCTTGCTCTCTGGCCTTTGTTGCTCTGTCACTCCACATTTCTACTTCCTGACATTAATGGACTAGAACCTCTGTACGAATCACTGATTTATCATTAATGTTTTTCCCAGGGGGTGTCCCTTACGGCTCAGCGGGCTGCAATCGTTGTTGGTGTGGAGCTTCCAGTCTATGACATCACCAAGAAGCATCTGATACTCTCAGGCCTGATGGGAGACACTGTCTATAACCACTTCCTGTATGTTCAGGGATTAAAAAAATAATTAGTGTTTTAGTTAGGTATGCATGGTTTTAGGGTAGAAATATGATATAAATTTATATGTTTTAGATAAAATATACCTTCTTATTTGAAAAATTTATAATACATAAGTAAAACAGAAGAAAATAAAAGTCATTATCCTTTTATATAGGTAGCTATTGTTAATGGAGATGTACCTATATGTATACAAATGTAGAAGTATATTGTGTGTACTTTATTATACAAATATGGTAATGTATTATCTTACTTGCTTTTTAAGTTTTGACTATATATTCCAAGTACTTTTTCATGTTTATTTTAACAGCTTCACTTATGTATTAGTCAGGGTTCTCTAGAGGAACAGAACGGGTAGAATGACTATTATAAAGGGTAGTTACAGGATGCAAGCAGTACAAAAACAGATGTCTGCAGGCTAGAGAGTCAGAGAACCCAGTAGCTGCTCAGTCACAAGGCTGGATGCTCAGCAGTCCCAGACTGGTGCTGAAGGCCTGGAGGATTCTTAGAGAGCCGCTGGTCATCAGTCAACACTGGAAAGCTTAAACTGGGTTCCATTGTCCACAAAGGATAATGGCAACATGGTAGAGGCATCAGCAAGTAGCACAGGCAGCCAGGCAAAAGGTTCTTGTGTTCACTTGGGACTTCTTTATTTATAGTGCACTACCAGAAGGGCCACCACTCTGGAGCGAGGTCTCCCTCCGTCTGTTTACCCTTCCTGGAAACACTCACACAGAAATAGCATACACATGGTGCTCTTGTAGCTCCGTTTATGAGTTTTCATCTTCATAATGATGTGAAAGTGTACCTTTGTAACCTTTGTGTTCAGCCTAGTATTCAGTAAAATTCTGAGATATGCACTACTCTACTATAAAACATTATATTAGATGATTTTGCCTAGTAGGTGAGCACATGTTATTAGGCTAGGCTGATCTGGGGTGTTTGGTAGGTTAGGTATATTTAATGTATTTATATTTATAATATTTTCAATTTATAATGGGTTTATTGATGCACAACCCAATCATAAATTGTAGAGAATCTGTTTAGAAACAGCCTCATTTACTGACTGCAGGTCTGTATGTGCCTCACTTGGACATGTTTGGTAGCTTTCAGCCTATGATTGGGTGAGAGTTGGCTGCTTGTTAGAAGTACATTCAGTCATATTGGGTTGCCAGTTATATGTATATTAAGTTAGGTTACAACTAGTTATGTATGGAGGCAGCTTCAGGCTAAACATTATTCAGTGTAATAATAATACTTAATGTGGTCTAGTTAGTAAGAATGAACATGTAGCAGAACCTAAGATTCCCAGTGGACATTTAGTGACAAGGTCTTGTGTTTTGATCTGAGTAGATCAGACTGGAATTCTTGATGTCTTCTTACAGGTAAAGAGATGGAATAGGTCATCCCTAGAGGATATTCCTTCATTTTTCTATGATTCTTTGACTTTCTAGAACCTCAATGATAGTATGGCTTTGGCTGGAATTTACATGGAAGTATAACATTCCTGATGTTTAAATTTTTGTCTTGCTTTCTAGATATGGGCCTTGATATATTTGTTTATATATTTCATGTAGCTACATATTATTTTAACATACTTTTGGGAGGAGATTGTTTCCTGCCTTTTGTGTACTTGTAGCTGAATGGTAGTTAACTCTTTGCCTTTTTTTTCAATGCTGTTGTCTTCATAGCTCAAGTTTTACCTGTGGTCTGGCGGGAGCCCTGGCTTCAAACCCTGTTGATGTTGTGAGAACCCGTATGATGAATCAGAGAGTCCTCAGAGATGACAAATGCTCTGGTTACAAAGGTACACTGGATTGTCTATTCCAGGTAAGAATGTCTGTAGGATTGTGAATTTATATGATTACTTAAGTAACCAAATTGTGACAGGTATTAAAACTAAGATGAGAAGCCGGGTGTGGTGATGCACACTTTTAATCCCAGCACTCGGGAGGCAGAGGTAGGAGGATTGCCATAAGCTCAATGCCACCCTGAGACTACATAGCCTAGGCTAGAGTGAGACCTTACTCAAGAAACCAAAAATAATAAAAAAATAAAGTATAAAATAGAAAACTAAGATGAGTAGAGCTGGGGAGTTAGCTCAGTTGGAAAAGTGCTCGCTATACAAGCATGTGGAGGTGACTTCAGTACCCAGTACTCAGCATGCTAGTGCATGCTTGAATCCCAGGGCTGAGGAGGCGGTGGATCACTGAGGCTTGCTGGCCAGCCAGTCTAGCCTAATTACAGACAAATGAATAACCCTGTATATATAAAAAAAAAGGGTGGATAGCACCTGAAGGAAGGACACTTCAAGTTGTGCATGTGCACACCCCCATCTACACAAATGTCTGTATGCACTCACAAACACAAGTACCAAGATGAGTGATCCCATAAAGCCCTTAAACATGCAGATGGCATGCCGTTTTTGTCACACTAGTGTTAACTTTTATAAATACAAAACCTAGATAAATATTTATTTAGTGTGTGTTTGTATGGGCATGCATTTGGAGGTCAGAAACCAGCCTCGGGATGTTGGTCCTCACTTTCCACCTTGTTTGGAATAGTCTCTCTTGTTCGCCACTGTGAATGCTATACTAGCTGACCCTTGAGCTTCAGCATTCTCCTGACTCTGCCTCCCATTGCCATAGGTGCTTTGGGATTACAGACAGTTGAGCTGCTTGTGTCCAGCTTTACATGGGTTCTGGGGTCTGAAGCCAGCAGGTTTGCACAGCAACAATTTTAGCCACTGGTTATTTCCCCAGCCCTGAATAGGGAAAGTTCATTTTCCATATAACTGCTTTGCTATGAAGGTTGGTAAAACATATTATTTTCTATGATAATATTTTCTATGATATTGAACTGTGTCTCTTTCCAAAGTATATCTTTTTCTTATTGAGTCAAGCTGAAACAAGTATTCCTTATCAATTCATCTCTCTCAAAGGAACTCATCAGTCTTACTATAATTCTCTGTTTAGATAACTGGTTTAAGAGTGGAGGAAAGTGGGCTGGGGAGATGACAGCAGTTAAAGGCAAAACGTGCTGATGTGGGTTCAATTCTCCAGCACTCACATAAAGCAAGACACACAAAGTGATGAATGTGTCTGGGGTTCATTTGCAGCAGCAGGAGGCACTGGCATACCCATTCTCTCTCTTTCTCATATATATAAATAAATTTATTTATATTTTTTTGCTGGGCATGGTGGCACACACCTTTATGAGAGAGAGAGAATGAATATTGGCACTCAAGGGCCTCCATCGACTGCAATTAAACTCCAGATATGTGTGCCCCCTTGTGCACATGTGTGACCTTGTGCATGTGTCACCTTGTGCGTCTAGCTTACATGGGATCTGGGGAGTTGAACATGAGTCCTTAGGCTTTGCAGGAAAGTACCTTAATTATTAACCCATCTCGCCAGCCCTCATAGATATATTTTATATTACAATATTTTCAGTTTATAATGGGCTTATTGAAGCATAACCCCATCATAAATTATAGAGCATCTGTTTAGCAATAGCTTGATTGACTGCAGGTCTATATCTGCCTTACTTGGACATGTTTGGTAACTTTCAGTTTATGATTGGTTGAGACCTGGCTGCTTGTTAGAAGTACATTCAGTCACAGTAGGTGTTATATTTTATAACACACACACACACACACACACACACACACACACACACGTAGAAAAAGGTTTTCAGCTGTCTTCTCCACTCTAGATTGCCAACAGCCAAAAATTAGGGAACACTTGTTTTGGTTCTCTAGCATGATGCCAGCATTTTTTTTTCCAGGTAGGGTCTCGTTCTAGCTCAGGCTGACCTGGAATTCACTATGTAGTCTCAGGGTGGCCTGGAACTCACGGCAGTCCTCCTACTCTGCCTCCCGAGTGCTGGGATTAAAGGTGTGCACCACCACGCCCGGCATGCCAGCATTTTTTTATCTTCAAGTATTGCTTTAATGAAGCAAAAATAGTGTCACTTTTATCCACCCCAAACTGAGGAAGTAGAGGTGCTCTGAATGATCCTTTGTCAATGTTGCTTGTTTAGTTCTAGCCTTTTTAGGAATCCAAACTGCATGGAAGCAATTGATCTAGTTAAAACTCAATCCAGTTTCTTACTCATTTGCTATTTGCCTGCTTTGTAAGGGGTAATCCCACCCTCTGTGTGGGGTGGCTTCGCTGGAGCCTAGTCTCCTACCTTGCAGAACCCTTTAAAAGAACAAAGAGAACAAAAGTCTACAAACAGCCCTTTCAAGCACCTTTTATTTTGTTTTGTGGTTCTGGGGATTGACACATGCTAGAAAGGATTTATACATTCTAGTGTAAAGAAATCTCTACCAGTGAGCAAAATCTCTAGCCTCAGGATTTAATTTTTGTGGAAAAAAAGATCAGTTTCATTACTATCAATATATCTGACATAATTGCAAAGTGAGAAGTTAACTTTTTTTTCTTCTTAATAGACATGGAAGAATGAAGGATTTTTTGCTCTGTATAAAGGATTTTGGCCAAATTGGCTGAGGCTTGGTCCTTGGAATATCATTGTATCCTTTTATGTTGTAGTAGATCTAAAACCAGATGAACTGAAGAACATTGTATAAACCACCAAGTTATTAATTAGAATGTAGAAGTACTTGTGCTTTTTTTTTGAAGTTTTTTATTTTTATTTATTTACTTATTAGAGACAAAGAAAGGGAGAGAGAGAGAAAGAAAGAGAATGGGCATGCCAGGGCCTCTAGCCACTGCAGATGAACTCCAGATGCATGCGCCACCATGTGCATCTGCCTTACATGGGTACTGGGGAATCAAGCCTCGATCTTTGTGTTCAGGGCTGACTGTGAGCAGCTTCTGGGAGATAGCTTGAGGTGTTAGCATGGAGCTCTTCACACTGAATCATGTCCTTGGCATGGAGCTTTCTGTATGCCTCTGTTAGTAGACACGTCTGCTGCCAAGCATTTAAAAAAATTATTTGTTTGTTTGTTTATTTATTTATTTATTTATGAGAGACAGACAGAGAAAGAGACAGAGAGAGAGAGAGAGAGAGAGAATGGGTGCACCAGGGCCTCCGGCCACTGCAAATGAACTCCAGATGCATGCGCCACCTTGTGCATCTGGCTTATGTGGGTATTGGGGAATTGAGCCTTGAACTGGGGTCCTTAGGCTTCATAGGCAAGCGCTTAACCACTAAGCCATCTCTCCAACCTGCCAAGCAGTTTTGTGTATGCAGTTGTTAACATTCTTGTTAACCTTAATCTGTAACTACAGTTCTTTGTGACCTATGAGCAGCTGAAGAAATTGGACTTGTGACTAGTCCAGGCTATGTGAGACATCCTTCTGAAAAGCCAGCCTCTTCAACAGTAGAGCTTCCTGTGTTTCATGCTACTTCTCACTGCTCAGCTCTTCGCCATTTCTGGGATGGGAGCAGCGGACCAACTAGTTCAGAGTGCTACGTGTTGGTATCAGATGCTGTTCTTCAGTATAAACAGCTTATTTCTTACCATCAAAGTGCCCTTTGACACCAAGATAATATATGAAATGCACATTTCTTGTTGAAGAAAACTTGCAAGAAAATCAGGAACTGTGTGCTGTCTGGTTCCAGGAGAGTATCTCTTGCTGCCTTTCAACCCATAGCTGCAAGTATAGACCGCTCTACGAAAAGCTCATGGAAACCATGTGGTGGAGCCTCCAAGAGGGTGGTATTGTTCCTGTTAGCCCAAGACATTTCACATGTGGAAACCTGGACTTTTATTCCTAGAATAGTGCACTGCCTTATGATTTCCAATTTTGGCAGGATCTTTCACTTACAATAAGTGACATTAAGCCTTTGAAGATTTGACCTTTGTGAAGAATTATTACAATGTATTAGTACACTAAATTCACAGTGGTATGCCATAGTGTTCAAGGTCTGTATTAATGGGAGGTGATTTCAAGTAGCTTGGCTTCCATCTTGGGTAATAGTCACTTGGTCTGATTTTTAGCAAAGTTTATTTCCAAATCTATGAAACAAGGATAATAACGCCTTGAAATATGGGTCAGATGAAGTAAATCTAGCAGATGCTGCTATGTGACTGAGGGGTGTGTTTACATTGTGTTTATAACTATAATCCCTTGATAGTCTGTCTATGAAAAAGAAAGTTGTGTTACACTGGGCTTGTCCCAGTAATTATGCCTGAAGACCTTTGTTAAAGGCTTTATAGAGAAAGAATACAGGAGGCTCAGAATGCCTGCCTAGCATGCATAGAACCCTGGGTTTGATCTCTAGCATCATAAATGGCATAGTAGCACATACCTGTAATCTCAGCATTTAGGAGGTTGAGGTAGGAGGATCAGAAGTTCTAGGTCATCCTCCACTACATAGTGAGTGTGAGGCCAGTGTGGGCTATATGAGACCTGTTCAAAAAGAGAACAAGGAAGAAAGAAGGAATCACTTAAGTAGATGTTTTAATATATTTCTGTAGCAAAGTAATTCTATGAATTGGAGAGTTGGTTATTCCAATTTCTGACTTTTACTTTAGTTCATGTTGCATTTGTTAACATGTTTCCTATTTAGGATTTCATAATTAGCTTTTCTTTTTTGTTTTGTTTCTTCGGATAATGTGATGAGTCGTTCATTCTCCTTCTTTCTTGTCTAATTATTCTTTTCAAAACAAAAGAGGCAAGAACTTCCTACTTCTAGAAGATAGCCCAGGAAAGGCATTTATTGAGTTGGGTCCCTTCAGGTACCCTTGGAGAACCATATTAATACTCCACCAGGTCACTTCTCCCTTCGGCCCTAGGCCCATTCTCAGTCAGGCAGCTCCTTCCTCATTGAGATAGAGGAGAGGGTGTTTGGGTTTTCCTGGGCCATCAGGGAGTTTTTATCCCACACATTTTCACCTGTCTTCTTTATTGATGTTTCCTTTGAAAAAGATTTTGTAAAACAGGATTTTGTTTCCAAAAGGAAGAGCTAAGATAAAATCTTTGAGAAAAGAGACTACTTGAAGTACATCCTCTTAGTACACACTAGGTGGCAGCAGAGGACCGGGTCCCGAGCTCGTGCAGGCCTGATTCATAATTACCATGTTATACATGTTTTCTTCTTACCAGAACATTCCATTGAAATGATGGGCTTTTGGCAGAGAGGCTTTCATTTTCAGTTGTAAGGATTGCCTTTTTTGAGCCACTTTTTAAATGTAGAAAGCATTTCATTTTTTAAAGTATGTAAGTTCACTTTGAAGACCATATAGTGAATGTCAGTCTTATTGTCAATGTATTCAAATTATGCCCATGTCTCAGCATGTTCTGAGGCAAGACTATTAAGAAAACTGATATAAATTTATTAAGTGCCTTATAGAACAGGATCTTAACCTGCTTTTATTTATTTTTAAATTTTTTCTCCACTTTCTCAAGGAGTTAATGTTATTGTTAAGTTTCTAATCCAGGGCTGGAGAGATGGCTTAGCAGTTAAGGCCTTGCCTACAAAGCCTAAGGACCCATGTTCAACTCCCTCTATCCCATGTAAGCTAGACATACAAGGTGGCATACAAGTCTGGAGTTGGATTGCAGTGGCTGAAGGCCCTGGTGCTCCATTTCTCTCTCTTTCTCATTAAAAAAAAAATAGAGAAACAGGGACTGAAGAGATGACTTAGCAGTTAAATTGTTTGCCAGGAAGGCCAAAGGACCTAGGTTTTATTCCCAAGAACCCTTGTAAAGCCAGATGCGCAAAGTGGTACATGCATTTGGAGTTTGTTTGCAGTGGCTGGAGGCCCTGACATGCCCATTCTCTCTCTCTATCTACCTTTCTTTCTCAAATAAATAAATAAATAAATAGAATATATATTTTTTAAAAGTTTCTAATCCAGAAACAACTTAAGGCTTTGGGAGATGTGATTATAGCCAGTATCCTTCATCCACTGTGGGTATTGCTTAAGTATGACAAAATGGTTTCTAGTTTTTATAACTAAGTTGAAGGAAACTTTGCTTGCCTGCTTGCTTACTTGTGGTTTTGTGTAATCATTGATGGTAAGTCTTGCTGATCTGTAATATAAAAATGGCTCCTGTTCTCCATATTTATTCTTATGCTATAAATAGTGTGCATTATATAAAGAGAAATACTTTTGCATAAGGCTTTATAGCTCAAGCTCTTCAAACATTGTTGGAGTATGTGGCATAAACTTTGTTTTATTTATTTAATAAATTGGAATGATAGTATGCTAAAATGGTTCACGGTTATTTCAGATAAATAGGAACATTTAGACAAAGACAATTCTAGCAGAGGTGTCCAACCTTTAGACATTGCAGAATGATCTGGGATGCATGCAGCCTGTGGACCACAGGTTGGACATAGGTGCAAATATCCAGAAGGCTGGGGGAGAAACTTTGTGAAAGTGGCATGGACCATTCTATACATGGAGAAGTTGTTGGGATCATCTTACTCATTGCCTAGTGTTTGTGAGACTCCCTCACCCCATTCAGGAAGTATTTGCCTTGCAGTCGAGGCCAGCATTCTTGATTTGGAGGCTGGCTTCACAAGCCTGGCTAGACATTCACAATACTGATGTGATGACAGCATCATGACCTGTCAGGTTTCCCCAGTCCTTTCAATGCTGGGTGATGCTAGAAGCAGGAGCTGGGATCCTTGGTCAACTGGGGGCAGGCAGGAATAACTGGCTGGCATAAGACAACCAAACTAAATGTGAACTTGTTTCATTAATTTTTTTTTTTTTTTTTTTTTTTTTTTTTTTTTTTGGTTTTTCGAGGTAGGGTCTCGCTCTAGTGCAGACCTGGAATTCACTATGTAGTCTCAGGGTGGCCTTGAACTCATGGCGATCCCCCTACCTCTGCCTCCCAAGTGCTGGGATTAAAGGCGTGCGCCACCACGCCCGGCTCATTAACTTTTTTACTTAAAAGGAATGTCTAGGTTCCTTGTTAAAAAAAAATTTTATTATTTATTTTTTTTGCAAGGAGAGAGAGAAAGAGAGAATGGGCATGCCATGGCCTCTAGCTACTACAAATGAACTCTAGACACATGTCCCACCTTGTGCAGCTAGCTTACATGGGTACTGGGGAATTGAACCTGGGTCATTAGGCTTTACAGGCAAATTCCTTAACTGCTAAGCCATCTCTCCAGCCCCTAGGTTCCTGACTTCTTAACATTTGAATTAAACATAGTGATTTGTTAAAAGACTGAAACTAAATAAAAGAAGAAAAAATTTTGTTTGTTAGTATCCTATTTGTCTTTAAAAATAGTTTTACTTTCACAGTGAAATTCAGTGGAAAGTACAGAAATTCTTATACCCTCCATCCTTCCCCTATCAGTATCCTGCACCAGAGCATGTATTTTAGAATTGATGAAGCTACGCTGACTGGTCATAGTCACCTTATTACCACTGTTGGTGTTGTACATTATACATACATAAGATATGTGTCCCTTCTAGTATTATACAGACTAATTTTGAGGCAAGATAAGAATATGGGAAAAATTACCTTGGGACCTACTTTGCATCAGGAAACTTGAACACAACTGAGAAAATCAAGATTGCCATCGAAAATAGTGCTTTTACCAGGTGTGGTGGTACACTCCTTTAATCCCAGCATTTGAGAGGCAGAGGAAGGAGGATCAATATGAGTTCAAGGCCAGCCTGGGACTACAGAGTAAGTTTCAGGTCAGCCTGGGTTACAGTGAGCCATTACTTTGAAAACAAAACAAAACAAAAATAATACCAAAAAACTAGTGTTTGTTTTCTTTAAGACATTTTAAATAAAGATGTTAAAAACAACCACTTAGGCTTGCTTAGGGCCAGTATGTTTATGGCCTTGAGTTTACCTATATTAGACTCATCTCTCATCCCTATACTTAAGTAATGCACTTCATGAAACTACCTTACAATTTCATTTAAAAAGGAAATTCTTATTTTCTTAATAGTTATATTTATTTGTTTGTAATCACAGAAGCAGAGAGAATGGGCACACCAGGGACTCTTGCCACTGCAGATGAACTCCAGATAGATGTGCCACTCTGTGCATCTGGACTTCACATAGGTACTGATGGAACTGAATCTGGGCTGGCAGGCTTTGTAAGCAAGGAGCCATCTCCCCAGCCTGGAAATTCTTTAAGATAAGAAATAAGAAAACAATAGAGTTTTTTTTCTTAGTTTTTAAACCATAGCAAATGAACAATTTCTGAATTTCCTGACATCTGCTGTTGGTGGTCTAGTAATGCAGAGTTTGTTAAGGAGCTGAAATGTTTTAACTTTGCTTATTGAAAATTTTATCCCTTGGGGCTGGAGAAATGGCTTAGCAGTTAAGACACTTGGCCTGCAATGCTAAAGGATCTAGGTTTAATTCTCCAGGACCCACATAAGCCAGATGCACAAGGTGGTGTGTCTGGAGTTCGTTTGCAGTGGCTGGAGGCCCTAGCACACCCATTCTCTCTCTGCTTCTTTCTCTCAAGTAAATAAATAAATTAATTAAATTTTTTAAAAAGAGAAAATTAGGCTGGAGAAATGGCTTAGTGGTTAAGGCGTTTGCCTTCGAAGTCAAAGGATCCCGGTTCGATTCTCCAGGACCCACGTAAGCTAGATGCACAAGGGGCACATGCATCTGGAGTTCGTTTGCAGTGGCTAGAGGCCCTGGCGTGCCCATTCTCTCTGCTGCTCTTCTATCTCTCTCTCTCTGCTTGCAAAATAAATAAATAAAAATTTTAAAAAAAGAGAGAAAATTATATCCCTTGAACAATATACCTTTAAAAGTCATGGAATCAAATAGATAGAAAAAGAGAGACTGATTGTAGAGACACCTAAGAAATCTGTACCCATTAACCCCTTTCCTATGTGTCTCTAAATACCATGCTTAAATCTAAAGCTTGTTCTAGCTTTATCTCTACTAAATAAACTCACAAACTTTACTTTATTTGACTTGTCCTGAAATTCTTTGTGCATTGTAGTCAAAGCTCCAGCTTTACTCGTGTGGAGGTCTCTACAATTGGGCTGTATCTCCCTACCATCGCTGACAGTTTCACTGCCCTAAAAAAGGAAGAACTTCATTCTCTCACCCATTATCCAACGCTTGAGAGACCATGTGGCCAGGACCAACTTGTTGCAGTGCCAAACTAATTTGACAAGCCATGGTTGTGTGCAGAGACCAGCCACACCAGTGTCTTCCAGCTCTTAGTACTCTGCATTCTATGTATTTATTCCCTTTGAAATGCAAGGAAACACAGCAGAGGTACCTGGGGGGTCTTCTATCTGCATATCAGAAAGCATTGGCTCTAAGAGAATAGAAGATTCAGATCTGACAGAAAACATTTGGCAAAGGGTCAAAGAAGCAGTTCAGGTACTTTTGAAGAACAAGTTTATGAATGTTTGATTAATGCAGGACATGGGCAACAGCTGGACAGCTTTGCACCCATTGCGGCATGCGCCAAGCAGACAGCTGGGTGTGACTGCTGTGTGAAACCTCAGGGCTCTGGAAACATGAGGGCGCACAGCTGGTGCCCATCTTAAAACTATGTTTGGGCCAATAATGGAGCTCAGTGTAGAGAGTTGCTTAACATATGCAAGACTCCGGGTTTGATCCTCAACAATTAAAAAAGCACACGCGCGCACGCACACACACACACACACTCAGGGATGGGGGGAAGAACCTTTTCTTGATTTCTATTCCATACTCAATTTTTATAGTTTAGGTTGCATTGTAGCTAAACTTTTGAGTTTCACATATTGTTTAAAGAACATTAGAAGACACATGTCTTTGGTACAAAAATGAACAACTGATGAAAACACTCCCAGAATGTACAGTTAATAGCCAAGTGGTTTAGTATCGATTTACACATATTTTAATGTGTATGGTGAAATGTTTTAATCTTTTATAGAGCTAAAAGTTTTTATCTTTATTTTTTTCTTTTCTTTTTTTGGTTTGTGAGGTAGGGCTTCACTATAGCCCAGGCTAACCTTGAATTCACTATGTAGTCTCAGGCTGGTCTTGAATTCATGGTGATCCTTATACCTTTAAAAGTCATGGAATCAAATAGATAGAAAAGAGAGACTGATTGTAGAGACACCTAAGAAATCTGTACCCATTAACCCCTTTCCTATGTGTCTCTAAATACCATGCTTAAATCTAAAGCTTGTTCTAGCTTTATCTCTACTAAATAAACTCACAAACTTTACTTTATTTGACTTGTCCTGAAATTCTTTGTGCATTGTAGTCAAAGCTCCAGCTTTACTCGTGTGGAGGTCTCTACAATTGGGCTGTATCTCCCTACCATCGCTGACAGTTTCACTGCCCTAAAAAAGGAAGAACTTCATTCTCTCACCCATTATCCAACGCTTGAGAGACCATGTGGCCAGGACCAACTTGTTGCAGTGCCAAACTAATTTGACAAGCCATGGTTGTGTGCAGAGACCAGCCACACCAGTGTCTTCCAGCTCTTAGTACTCTGCATTCTATGTATTTATTCCCTTTGAAATGCAAGGAAACACAGCAGAGGTACCTGGGGGGTCTTCTATCTGCATATCAGAAAGCATTGGCTCTAAGAGAATAGAAGATTCAGATCTGACAGAAAACATTTGGCAAAGGGTCAAAGAAGCAGTTCAGGTACTTTTGAAGAACAAGTTTATGAATGTTTGATTAATGCAGGACATGGGCAACAGCTGGACAGCTTTGCACCCATTGCGGCATGCGCCAAGCAGACAGCTGGGTGTGACTGCTGTGTGAAACCTCAGGGCTCTGGAAACATGAGGGCGCACAGCTGGTGCCCATCTTAAAACTATGTTTGGGCCAATAATGGAGCTCAGTGTAGAGAGTTGCTTAACATATGCAAGACTCCGGGTTTGATCCTCAACAATTAAAAAAGCACACGCGCGCACGCACACACACACACACACTCAGGGATGGGGGGAAGAACCTTTTCTTGATTTCTATTCCATACTCAATTTTTATAGTTTAGGTTGCATTGTAGCTAAACTTTTGAGTTTCACATATTGTTTAAAGAACATTAGAAGACACATGTCTTTGGTACAAAAATGAACAACTGATGAAAACACTCCCAGAATGTACAGTTAATAGCCAAGTGGTTTAGTATCGATTTACACATATTTTAATGTGTATGGTGAAATGTTTTAATCTTTTATAGAGCTAAAAGTTTTTATCTTTATTTTTTTCTTTTCTTTTTTTGGTTTGTGAGGTAGGGCTTCACTATAGCCCAGGCTAACCTTGAATTCACTATGTAGTCTCAGGCTGGTCTTGAATTCATGGTGATCCTCCTACCTCTGCCTCCCAAGTGCTGGGATTAAAGACATGTGCCACCATGCCGAGCAAGTTAATTCTTGTAATTACTTGACATTTAAACATTTCAAACATTATGAAATTTAAGACAATTTTTAAAATGGGCTGAAGATGGCTCTGCTTGCCTGCAGAGCCTAAGGGCCACAGTTCAATTCCCCAGTACCCACATAAAGCCAGATGCACAGGTGGCACATGTGTCTCGAGTTGGTTTGCAGTGACTGGAGGCCCTGGTATGCCCAATGCTCTCTCTCTCTCACTCTAATAAATATGTTTAAAAAAATAATTGGAATGAAGGTGTTATTGGGCACTTAGGTCCACAAACATACTGCCTTTGTATCATAGCAAATTAGGAAATAGAAATTGATGAAGGAAAATTGATTTATTTGCAGTATGACCAGAAAAACTCCTAGTTTCTCTTTCATTTTTCTGTAGCTATGTTTCAACTTCATAGGAAAGATGAAGCAAAAGGCAGGAGAGAGGCATATATTAACATAATTGTGAGAACTGTGTCAAGTCCTCCTGGCATGCAGCTCCTCCTCCTCTGGTGTAGCCTTCAGACTGTTCCCTCACCAGAATCTTGTGGAAATTTTAAGTCGTTAGGGTCTGTTACACTGTTGTGAAATACAATTGGCTGGTATATATTTATATAATATAACAGGTAATCTTTAAAAATTTTTTTTCTTTTGTTTATTATCTGCAAGCAGAGAGAATATATGTGTGCAAGAGAGTGGCACACCAGGGCCTCTTGCCTTTACAAACGAACTCCAAACGCATGCACCACTTTGTGCATCTGGCTTTACATGGGTATGGGAAGTTGAACCTGTGCCATCAGGCTTTGCAAACAAGTGCCTTTAACAGATAATACAAGAAGTTTTAGTTTACCTAAAGTATGAAATTTAATGAAATTGTGTAAAAGTCTTTTTCCTTTTCTACTTCAGATTTCTAATAAACTACAAAGCAAAAACCACAAAAATTTAAAATTTACCATTTTTTTTTTTACCAGTTTTAAGTTCTGTGGCATAAGTTAGACATGGACAACTATACATTTACCACCATCACTCATTCTCAAAGCTTTTGAGAGGAATAGTTTTGAGTGATCTTGGTCCTTTATTCATTTGGCTGTGTGTATCCTTGTGGTTTAGGTGCAGGCCTGTCTTAGTTACTTTCCTCTAGTGCTGTGGTTCAATGCAGTCTGTGCCAGAGGGGAAAGCTGTACTCTTATCAGTTTCACATAAAGTGACTATTGCATAGCCTGCTTGTGGGAACCCATGTTGCATGAAGGAACTCCCATGTGTAGAGAGTCCAGTCTGGGTTTCTAGAATTGTTTTAAGATCTTCTCTAGTGGCATATATCTGAGCTTTATCTGTTCACATTTATGATCTATCTGGTCAGTCTTTTCAGGTAAGAACACAACAGGATTTAAGGCAGCACAAGTCTTAAGTGGTATGGCTGGATCTTCTAGTAAGATTGCCAGGTATCTTAAAGGCAGTTGTCAGTGAGCCAAAGACTTCCCTTAGATGATAACAGTTCAGGAATGAAGAGGTTGATCAGTGGTTAAAGGCACTTGCTTACAAAGCCTGATGGCCTGGGTTTGATCCCCAAGTACCCACATGAAGCCAGATACGCAAAGTGGCACATGTATCTGGAGTTCATTTCTAGCAGCAGGAGGCCCTGGTGTACCAGTTGCCCCCATCCCCATCACTCTAAAATAAAATATATCTTTAAAAAGAAGATAACAGTCCAGCCACACTGTGGGGTGCATGAATTGTCATTTTCCATAGTTTTATGGCCTCAGGAATTAAAGAGGCCACTGTGGCTCCAGCTCTAAGGCATGCTGTCTTCCCTTGGCAACCAGGTCTCATTCTTTGCCCAAGTATCCCACTGGTTTCTGGGCAGGTCCTCTAGGCTTTGTTAATACTCACAGAGCTATTCCTTTCATTTATTTATTTATTTATTTATTTATTTATTTATTTATTTATTTATTGGTTTTTCAAGCTAGAGTCTCACTCTAGCCCAGGCTGACCTGGAATTCAGTATGTAGTCTCAGGGTGGCCTTGAACTCATGGCGATCCTCCTACCACTGTCTCCTGAGTGCTGGGATTAAGGGCATGAGCCATCACGCTTGGCTATTCCTTTCCTTTTAGTCACTTTTTGACCCATGAGCAGTGTGAAAGTGGGTGTTTCTAGCAATGCCTGCTAATTTGTACTCTGGTTCCCAGATGGGAAATTGACTTCCAAACTTCGGGTTTCTTTTAAGAGGTACTGTAAGGGTCTAGAAGTTTCTCAGGACCAAACACAGAGAGCAAAGCCACAAGCCAAAAGCCACACAGTACAGCACACCTCAGGAACTCTAGTTAGGCACACTTTGCATACCTTTAGACTGAAATCTCAAACCCACCACCACACCTTAAGATCTGCCCAGTGACACTGCTTCCAGCCAGGTGGCTGCAGATCCAAACTATAGTCTAATAAAACACTCTATATATTGGGTGCCATCTATTCCAACTACCACAATGCCTTTAATCCCAGCAGTCACACTTGGGAGGCAGAGGTAGGAGGATCACTATGAGCCAAGGCCAATTTGGGACTACAGAGTGAGTTTCAGGTCAGCCTGGGCTAGAGTGAGACCCTACCTCACAAATAAAAAGAAAGGCATGGGAAAACATGATTCTACCCAAATACAACTAAGAAGTATAGAAAAGCTGTCACAAGCTTCTTAGAAATGCCTACCATAGTCATAGTTTGGGAAGAGAGCTGGCCAGGGTTAGAGACTAAGATTGACAGGTTCTCCCTCCACAGTTAGGATAATCTGGGGCTTCTGGAGTGATGCAGGTTTGAATTGTGGGAGCCAGAGGGTAAACCCTGGGCCCTTCAGTCTGTTTGGACCACCAGTGGGATGGCTTCTGGCCTTGGGAGTTTTCTGCCTTTAAGGACAGATAGCTTTCCAGTATTCCCCTTGATATAGAGGGCAGGGCTTAGGTGGAGGCCCCTCTGGGGACAAACCCTTGAAATGTCTCAGCCATCCACAAGCATAACAGACTGCAGAAGCTCCCTTTCTGGGATGGCATTATTATAAAGCTATTATCAGAACCCGAGTTTTCTCCCCATCTGATCAGCCTCCAGATCCCTGTTATAAAAGTCTGTTAGCTTCTTTAATTAGATTATCCAGAATACTCTTTGGCCCAATGGCCATTGGTTGTAATTTCGCCTGATATCTAGGGTTGACTGAGTCAAAAACTAGTCCTTGATAATTCTCTAGCTGGAAAGTCAGGAGAAAGGTTGGTGTGTTTGGTTAGGATATCTTGCAGCCTTTCAATAAATTCAGTGGGTATTTGGATGACTAATGATAGTTTGGAATAATTAAGGGGCTCAAATCAGGTCTTGTGTAACCTTTCTCGTGGCTATAAAAAGGTAGGGTCTACTCTGTGAAAGTCTGGATTTTCTCTTAATATAAAGAAAATTTGTATCTTAAGAAATTTTCTGACCATTTTCTATTTTTATGACCGAGTAGATCTAATTGTAAAATGATACTAATTCTTCCCTTAGGAGGCTGTCTTTCTCCAATTTCAAGTCTGTAGACAAGCCAGACAGCACAGCACAATGTCAGTCATTTCTTCTTTAGGCCCTGTGGGTCAAAGGAGTCCCAGTTCCTCAGAATGCACTCTGGCGGCATGCATGTGGCTGAGGGCTTGTTACCCATTCTGAAAAAGAGGAGAGGCTATGAGATACCTCTCCTCATCCCTATCCTCTGGTACCTCTCTGAGGCATCTCTCAGAGCTGGGTCTACTGACACGTTCCTGGCAATTACCAGAGAACAAGAGAGAAAAGCCAAAATCAGATTATCCAGGGTTACTAATGCCTGGTACTTAAAAAAAAAAAAGCCAGGCGTGGTGGCACATGCCTTTAATCCCAGCATTAGGGCAGCAGAAGTAGGGGGATCGCCATGAATTTGAGGCCACCCTGAGACTACATAGTGAATTCGAGGTCAGCCTGAGCTAGAGTGAGACCCTACCTCAAAAAAACAACAAAAAAAAGTACTTATTGACAACTTCAGTAAATATAGTCAATATACCATGATCATAATTCCCTCTCACAACCCTTCCTCCTTTTCCCCCTCCTAATCCCCTCTCCACTGAATCCCTGCTTCTTTCCAACTAGTCTGTCTTCTATTTTATTTTACTTTTTTATTGTGTGTTTTTTTTTTTTTTTTGAGGTAGGGTCTCACTGTAGCCCAGGCTGAGCTAGAATTCACTCTGTATTCTCAGGGTGACCTCGAACTCATGGTGATCCTCCTACCTCTGTCTCCCAAGAGCTGGGATTAAAGGCTTGTTCCACCACACCTGGCTTTCTCTTCTATTTTGATGTCAGCAGTTTTTTTTCCCTCTTATTATGTAGATCTTGAATAGGTAATGTCAGCCACTGTAAGGTCATGAATATCAAGGCCACTTTGTGTCTGAATGCAAGCAGTCCTTCCCCTCCTTTGTCTCTTACATTCTTTTCACCACCTCTTCCATGATGGTCCCTGAGCTGTGGCAGGTGTGATAGAGATGTCTCAGTTCTGTAGCAGAGGTAGGAGGATCAATATGTGTTCGAGGCCAGATTGGGACTATATAGTGAATTGCAGGTCAGCCTGGGCTAGAGCAAGACAATACCTCAAAAAAAAAAAAAAAAAAAGCTCCAAGCTATATCATCAAATCCTCTCCCACACAATCTAGCTATCCAGCTTCTCCCAATTCTGCCTCAGCTGTCTCATGGAGCACATCAACGGAACAACCCCAAGGAACAATTCTTCTACCTTGGAGGTGAGGCCGGACAGCATGCAGATTTAACAGGAGCACAGTTCACTGCTTGGGAAATTTGTCAATGATTTAGGCTGGAGTAGTGCCCCATTTGCTGATATGTGCCAGGCGGGATTTGGGAGCATTCTTCTATAGCTTTGTTTCTTTGGGCACTTACCAATTGGTGAATCATGGCAGGCAATGTGGAGATGGATTGGCTTAGGGAGATAGCAGTGACAGAAAACAAATGAAGCAATTTAAAGGCTAGGATCAGGAAAGAAAATCCAGTCTGGTCGAATACAGGTTCCAGCTGAACTCTGAAGGAGCATGCAGTTTTGATTTAGGTTAGTACAGATAATCTCAGCATAATAGGAACAGAGTAAATCTTAAAGATATAGTATAATCTCTAAAACTATGTGCCCTTCATACATGAATCTTGGTGGGACCTCCAAAATGCTGTAGGATAGAGTTCTCAGTGAAATTATAATTCCCAAGCCAGTGGCTCTCAATTCTTGAGTTCTTATCCATTTTAGCAAAGAATTGAAAACAGACACAAATGGTAAGTTATGAAAGATTTATTTTAAGAGAAAATGGTAAAGCCCCCAAACTGAGTAGCTAGGAGCAGTCCTGAAAATTTTTCTGCATGGTAGCCCAGATCTGGCTTCTTTATAGCCTTGGATATGTAAATTAGACACTTAATTAGGCCTCATTGCCAGATTCAGGTTTCTAAGACGGACCCTGATTAGTTGATGGGTACTCAGGAAGGGAGCATAGGCTTAGGAAGGGCCCATCAACCTGGAAGTGGATGGAATTTCAACTTTGGAGAAAGCCTGTGAAAACTTTGTAAGGTGAATGACCAGAAAGTGGCCTTTGATGGCCATTGTAATTAAGCCTGGATTTTCTTCCTAGTCTGGCCAAGGCATGTTGGCACCTATTTAAAAAGCCATCTTGAAGCCAGGCGTGGTGGTGCATGCCTTTAATCTCAGCACTGGGGAGGCAGAGGTAGGAGGGTTGCTGTGAGTTCAAGGCCAGCCTAAAACTACATAGTGAATTCCAGGTCAGCCTGGGCTAGAGCAAAACCCTACCTCAAAAAAAAAAAAAAAAAAAAAAAAAAAAAATAAAAAAATAAAAAGCCATCTTGAGACTGGGGAGATGGCTTAGTGGTTAAAGGTGCTTACTTGTAAAGCCTGATAACCCAGGTTTGATTCCCCAAAACCCACATAAAGCCAGATGCACAAAGTGGTGCATATGTCTGTAGTTTATTTGCAATGGCATGAGGCCCTGGCATGCCCATTCTCTCTGTCTCTCCCTTCCTTCCTTCCCACCTTCCTTCCTTCCTTCCTTCCTTCCTTCCTTCCTTCCTTCCTTCCTTCCTTCCTTCCTTCCTTCCTTCCTTCCTTCTCTTTCTCTCTCTCAAATAAATAGTTATTTTTTTAAGAAGAGCTATCTTGCTTCTTGCTCCAATTCTCTCTCATACACGATTGTACATTTACTACCACCATTCATCTTCAAAGTTTTTTTTTTTTTTTGGAGAGAGACACAGAGAGAGACAGAGAGAGAGAGGGAAAGAAAGGAGGACAGATAGAGATGGGCATGCCAGCAGCCTCTCAGCTGCTGAGAACGAAATCCAGATGTGTGCGTCCCCTAGTGGTCAAGTGCGGCATTGCGCCCTTGCGTCACTTTGCATCTGGCTAAACGTGGGACCTGGAGATTGGAACCAGGGTTCTTAAGCTTAGGAGGCAGGCACCTTAACCGCTAAGCCATCTCTCCAGCCCATCTTCAAAGTTTTTGAGAGGAGTGATTTTCAGTGGGTCTTAATTCATTTGGCTGTGTGTCCTTGTGGTTCTGATGCAGGCTTCTATTAATTCTTTGCTTGTTGCTGTGACCAAATACCTGACAAGAATCAACTTAAGGAAGGAAGGGTTTATTTCAGTTTACAGTTTGTGGTTACAGTCCATCATGGTGGAGAAGGCATGGTGGGTAGGAGCTTGAGGCAGGAAGTCATATTGCATCTGCAGTCAGGAAGCAGAGAGTGATAAATCTTTGTGCTCGCTCACTTTATCTTTTTTAATGCAGTCCAGGACCCAAGCATGGTGAGGCCCGCTGTCAGGATGGGTCTTCCCACCTCAGTTAATCCAATCTAGAAACTCCCTCACCAACATGCCCACAGATTTGTTTCCATGGTGTTTCTAAATCCCATCAAGTTGACAAGATGAATCATCATAAGACCAGAGTTGGAATAAAGAGCCCAACTTCACATTAACACAAAACACAGCTCTCATCTCAAAGGGAATGAAATGTTTATTCTGCGCCATATATGAGTAGCCATGGCTTGGAAACACAGATTCAGGTTCTCCTGAATGACATGTTCCCTGTGGAAACAATTACAAGAAATTTTTGTCATCACAGAACAAAAGAAAGTCATGAGTCATGGCCTGTGCCAAGTAGCTTGATGGTAACATCAAGTCGGTAGGCTACAATGAAGAGGAAAACGCTGCCATAGGTTTCAGATGCTGTCTGACGTCTTAGCTCTGTGGGTAGAAGAAGCTGTCGATCTGCTAAGGTAATACAGTCAAAAAGGTTTACCTAATTGATGAAAGAACGTTAAATCAGAATCAGAGGTGGGCAACGAATGGCTATTAAGGAAACCAAAGGTAGCCCAGGATAATTTTGGTTCTGGATCTGCAACATTCCAACTTCCATAACGACAAAGTTCTAAAGAGCCAATTAGCCTTATGGAATCTTTTCCTCAGTTCACACTTGCATCTGAATACTTGGAATTTTTTGTACTTTTGAGAAAATCACATGATTCCCCTGAACTGATCCATCACAGTTTCTATACTTTCTCACTGTGTGCTACTGTGTATCTTTTCTTTGATCCATATTAAGTGATGTCCTGTTGACAGTGGCCATGATGGGAAGAGCTGTGCTGCAGGTAATAGCAAACAGTGCAGATCAGGGCTTTGTTCAGTTTAGTTTATTTTAGTTCTGCCTTTGGGGACTGTTGTTGAACATAAACTGCACACCTCTTCACCACTGGTTAGCCATGTAGCATATTAAGGTAGACACCCACCCCCCAGTGGAAACATGTTGTTGTGCATCCTATGTGGGCCTCTACACCATGACCATAAATTCTACTCTGTCTGTGTCCCCAGCAAGGTCCAAGGCTACTCTTTTCAGTGACTTATAAAAATTGTGTTGAGAAGCCAGGCGTGGTGGCACACACTTTTAATCCCAGCACTCGGGAGGCAGAGGTAGGAGGATCACCATGAGTTTCAGGCCATCCTGAGACTACATAGTGAATTCCAGGTCAGCCTGGACTAGAGTGAAACCCTACCTCGAAAAATAAAAAATATAGGGCTGTAGAGATGGCTTAGCAGTTAAGACATTTGCCTACAAAGCCAAAGAATCTTGGTTTGACTCTTCAGGAACCACATAAGCCAGATGCACAAGGGGTGCATGCATCTGGAGTTCGTTTGCAGTGGCTAGAGGCCCTGGCATGCCCATTCTCTCTCTCTCTATATATATATCTCTGTCTGCCTCTTTCTCTCTTGCTTTCTCAAGTAAATAAATAAATTAAATTAAAAAAAAGAAAAACCAATAAAATAAAATAACCTACCACATTTATTGTCTTTCTTTAAAGATTTTATTTATTTATTTATTTTGGTTTTTTGAGGTAGGGTCTCACTCTGGCCCAGGCTGACCTGGAATTAACTATGTAGTCTCAGGGTGGCCTTGAACTCATGGCAATCCTCCTACCTCTGCCTCCCAAGTGCTGGGATTAAAGGCATGTGCCACCACGCCTGGCTTAAGATTTTATTTGTATTCATTTATTTATTAGAGACAGAGAGAGGGAAAGAGAAAGAGAGGGAGAGCGAGAATGGGCGTGCCAGGGCCTCTAGCCACTGCAAACGAACTCCAGATGCATGTGCCCCCTTGTGCATCTGGTCTATGTGGGACCTGGAGAATCGAACCGGGATCCTTAGGCTTCACAGGTAAACACCTTAACTGCTAAGCCATCTCTCCAGCCCCACATTTATTATCTTTTAAATTTGCTTATTTTGCTTATGCAAAAAGCAAATGGGTTTTAGAGAATGAGATCCGGTTAAAGAGTATAGCAAATTTAAGCAATTGTTGCTACTGCTTCAAGATGTATTATCTTTACCAGAATAAATCAACATGGCCCTTGGCATTTGAGATACAGCTATTGATCTACAATTTTTTTTCTCTCAACATTGGGTAGCATGCAATTCTGGAAGGAAGTTGTTTGCTTTCACATAGCAAGGACAGCAGGATGACTTCACTATTTTAGCTCAGCTCTGTGGAAGATTTCCCATGGTCATAGTGACAGCCACAGTATTCCACATGGCTAGTTTTTCATGTGGACAACATGCATGCATATGATAATTGTAGGAATCCAGTAATCTGAGGCTGGTTATCCACATTGAAGAAAAAGTGTTGTTCTGTATGCCTCCTACACTAGGAAAAAGTTCACGTACTTGGCTGGCTGCTTCACAGGCAATATCCGTGCTTGAGAATGCAGCTAGGACCCATTTATGAAGAACTCTAGAAGGTTACTGGAGGTTTTAGGATCGAAGCCTGGGCTCTGGCATATTCAGCAAACTAGGCTCAGCCACAGCCCCCCCATTTTTTTTTCAAGGTAGGGTCTTGCTCTAGCCCAAGCTAAGCTGGAATTCACTGTATTGTCTCAGGCTGGCCTCACACTTAACAGCAATCCTCCTACGTCTGCCTCCTAAATGCTGGGATTAAAGGTGTGCACTATCATTCCCAGCCATTTTTTAATGTTAGCTTGCTTTCAAGCTTTTATTTTATTTTGTTTCATCAATAAATCAATTTATTTAAAAGTATATGTTACAATTAATTACACTAAATGACATTACCAAACAATTTTAAGTGGTTAGCTCTAGAACAAGGAATGAAAGGAACACTATTAGCCATTATGTGTCTGTGTGTTTTCTCTTCACATTTCTTAAATCACAAATAAAAAATACAAGATACTGCAAATACAATTAGAGTTTCTCTCAAATAAATTAAAAGTGTACATGGCCTGGGAAAACCTGAAACCCAGCTCACGGGCTTAAAAGCGAGCATGATGTCAAATTGTGTCTGAGTGTGCAGCAGGCCCAGTGCTCCCAGCCCACTTCACTCCCCTTCAGTTCTGTTGTTCCTCCTGAGTCCTAAGCTTCCCAGACACCCTCAACTAACGTGGAGGTGGGAACTGATGCTGTCCCAGCGTGAGAGGCTGTATGACATCCTCATGTTTGGATTAAGAGGTAGAAAGCAGGTGGAATTGGAAGATGGGGTCCTAAAGAAGCATTCCTCAGGTCTACCCTGTCTGCATTCTCTCTCCATCCCTTAGTATTCAGCCACACCATTCTTCTTGCAGAAGGAAGCTGATGTGACCCATGGAGCTTGTGAGGGAACAGCAGTGTGCCAAGGCCACCCTGCTACTGATCATGAGGAGAGGGAGGAGGGAGAGCACAGTGCTTTTCCAGGCCTGCCATCTTCAGAGCGAGCATATGCAGGTCCCTTTAAGAAAGCTTTCTTCCAGGAGCTAGGCCTGAAAAGGTGGCAGATTCTGACATGAGAGAGAGAGGTGTCACCTCATCAGTGTCTTATTTTGCTGCTCCAAGCATTAGGCTTGGAGCTCCAAGAGAGGACAATTCAAAGCCACTGGCCAGGTAACTAGAGGATGAAACTAAATGGGCCAGACATAAGTAAGACTGGACCCTGAGCGCTCTGTGCAGGCCTAGGAGCTGCCCTGAGCACTCATGTATCTGTAGCAGTGCTGAGTTTAGGCCTAGGGTAAGGGGAGGGCAGAAAGCTGGAGAACAGAATAAAATACAGAGAGGCGCAAGCCCAAGCTCAAAGCATGGCTCAAGGGAAGCCTCTACAAGGGCAGGTCAAGCTTTTATTTTTTATACAGTTTCTTTCCTTCTTTCTTTCTTTCTTTCTTTCTTTCTTTCTTTCTTTCTTTCTTTCTTTCTTTCTTTTTGGTTTTTCAAGGCAGGGTCTCACTCTGGTTCAGGCTGATCTGGAATTCACTATGTAGTCTCAGAGTAGCCTCAAACTTACAGCAGTTCACCTACCTCTGCCTTCCAAGTGCTGGAATTAAAACCGTATGCCACCATGCCTGGCATTTCTTTCTTTCTTTCTTTCTTTCTTTCTTTCTTT
Organism: Orientallactaga sibirica; assembly: GCA_036365145.1. Lineage (NCBI taxonomy): Eukaryota > Metazoa > Chordata > Mammalia > Rodentia > Dipodidae > Orientallactaga > Orientallactaga sibirica. Next base: position 3,326,045 of record JAEOAD010002183.1, read on the forward strand.
CTTTCTTTCTTTCTTTCTTTCTTTTTTTTGGAGAGAGACACAGAGAGAAACAGAGAGGGAGAGGAAGACAGAGATGGGCTGCTGGGAACAAAATCCAGATATGTGTGCCCCCTTGTGGTCAAGTGTGGCATTGCGCCCTTGTGTCACTTTGCATCTGGCTAAACGTGGGACCTGGAGATTGGAACCGGCATTCTTAGGCTTAGGAGGCAGGTGCCTTAACCGCTAAGCCATCTCTCCAGCCCCTGGCATTTCTTTTATTAATCAATTAATTTTTAACAAAAGTTGTGATATGTCTCCTTCCTTGGTCTCCATTTCCCTGTGGTCCTCCTCAGTGGGGTTATTGTATTCACTGTGGAGTAATTAGGGCCTCTGTCTCTGGAGGGAGCACTGTCTCAGAGTGTCTCAACCTTACAATCTTCCCACCTACTCTTCTGCAACAGTCCCTGAGCTCTACTGGGTATGTTATCAGTTAGTATTGACTGTAGCTTCTGTATTTCTGTTATGATGTGTTTTGGTTCACCGCAGTGTTTGTTGCAGTTTTCCTGGATGTTGGGCTAGCACTGGGAACAATACTCATGTATTAGTCAGGGTTCTTTAGAGGAACAGAATGGATAGAACGAATTGTATTAAAAGGGAATTTATTGGATTAGCTTACGACAGTCCAGCAATAGCAGGTTGTAGGCTCGAGAGTCAAGGAACCTGATAGCTGCTCAGTCCATGAGGCTGGAGGCCTCAGCAGTCCCAATCTGGCACTGAAGGCCTGAAGGCGTCCTGGAGAGATGCTGCTCTTCAGTCCACCCTGGTCTTCAGTCCACACTGGAAAGCAGCAAGCACCAAGCAGCAAACACCAAGCAGCAAGCACCAAGCAGAGAACAGTGAGCAGCACCAGCAGCCAGGTGGGAGGAGAGAGAGCTTTTTTTTCCCAGAGCTCCTCCAAGAGGGGCCACCCATTCTGGGGGAAGGGCTCACCCTAGGGGAAGGATTCTTCCTAGAGGCAACCTCACAGACACACTTATGAGGAATATCTGTGGATTCCTAAACAAATCAAGTTGACACAAACTTAACCATCACAACTCATGTTGCTGCTTCCTCCACAATTTCTTTTGGACCTGAGTAGATGTGTACTAGTAGTGGCATATCTCGTTGTGGCTGCCTTGTGTTGGTGGATCTTGTATCTCCCCAGTATTCTCTGCCATCTGTAAAATAAAACAAATTCTCCAACCAAGGGTGAGAGTAGTCTTGATTAAAGGATGTATGAATAGGAGCTTGAGGGACAGTTTGATACAACTACCCTTTTGACTTCTACAGGGAATACTGGGGGCTTCTCTCTGGTTATTATCATTTTCCTGACTATGGGGCTCTGACTTACTTCCCCATTCCAGTTATGAGTTCTCTCCTATGAGTAGGCTTCATGTCCACTTGGAGGGCAGTTTGTTACCCACAAAGGCTGTGTGCCACTATTGCACAAGTGTTTAGTTCTTGTCTGGCTGTCAACCACCGGTTCTTAATAAAACAAAGAGATAAGTAACAGTGAAAAGCAGAGAAAAATTACATAATGTGGCCACATTGGGAAAGGAACAAATAAAGAGGTACAATAACCATCCCAAGTCCATCTCCCAGGGTCCTGACATGAGGTTTAGGTTTAAATACAGGGCAAAAGGTATGCATAACTAAGTAGTCCTGGTCAAGGTATGGTCCCACCTCATTGATCCATTATTCTCAGCTACAGTCTGGGCATATCTCAGTGGTGTAGTACTTGCATAGCATGCTGAAGGCTGGGTTCAGTCCTTAGCATTGAGAAAAAGCATGTTATAGTAAGCTCTATGCTGGGATGAATATCTAACCAGACACAGTTTATGGGAGGAGTTTATTTCAGCTTACAAATCTAGGGGAGGTTCTGTCAATGGTTGAAGAAGCTGCTTACTTCCATAGATCCAAGCAGAGAGAAACAACTGCAGCAAGCAAACATCAACAAGCAGCAAACATGAACTGTCTGAGATCAAACTGGTTTGTATACCTTTGTGCTGTAATTCATATGCATCCCCAGTGACATGCCCTCCAGCAGGCTACTAGAGACTTAAGTAGAAAACTAACCTTAGTAAAACACATGAGTCTATTGGGTCATACATTTACAGATCATATTCAAACTACCATATTCTGCCCCTGGCCCATATAGACTCATTACCATATCACAATGCACATTACATTTTGACCAACTTAAAATGTCCCTGTAAGAGCCAGGCATGGTGGTGCATGCCTTTAATCCCAGCACTCAGGAGGCAGAGGTAGGAGGATAACCATGAGTTCAAGACTACCCTGAGACTACATAGTAAATTACAGGTCAGCCTGAGTTAGAGCAAGACCCTACCTTGAAAAAAAAAAAAAAAGTCCCCATAGTCTTTACCAAATTTAAGACTGTTCCAAAGTCTCATCTGAGATTCAAGGCTGTCTCTTAACTGTGAGCTGTAAAATCAAAACAAGTTGCATACTTACAACACAAAAGGGCACAAAGTAAACATTTCCATTGCTATAAGGTATAATAAGGAGAGCATGGAGCAATACAGACTCAATAACTATCAGGTAAACATCAGATATCTGCAGTTCAAGTCCCACATCCATAACCAGTGATAACAGTCTCTGGACTTCCAATACTGCTCCTCCAGCTGGTCTGAGTAACCAGGACTTGTATTCCAAGCCAACAGCACTCCATGGAAGCCTTTGCACAGACCTAGTATATCCAAAATGTCTTTGGGTCTCCACTGATAGCCATGGTCCATCTTCTAATGGACTTACTAGCCTCTTTACCAGGGACATTGTCCTGCTTCACATGTCGCATCTTCACAACAGTTCTAGGAACCATGTGTACTTCATGACCCACATCCATGCTTCCAAAACTAATATCAGGTGTTGCAGTGACATAGCCATTGTTAACCCATGAAGGAAATAATCTTGACCTTGAGCCTTCAGAATTCTTCCTTTCAGTCATGTCCTTTCAAAATAGTTTGCATTTCTACCATTCAGCCTTTCCTTGGTGGACTTTCCTCAGGCATTTTTTTCATTGTTTCAATGTAAAGCAGTTGGCCCACCCTTAATGGTGGTAATCTGTTTAACAATAGCAGGTTTGGTAACCTATAACCAATCTCCATGGCAATAATTTAAACTTGCTAGAATTTTTCCAACTTTAAATAGTACATCTTTCAGTTCTGTATCTTCCATCAAGTCCATCAGTCTATTTCTTTTAAATTCAACCTTGATCACACTTTCTTGGCATGGTCAGCAGAACATAGCCAGCCTTTATGCCAGCAGCCCATTTCTAACCAAGTTCTCTGCCTTCTTTCCTTCTCTTTTGAAAGTTAATAAGTCAACACAATTCTTAATTCTTTCTGCATTTTCTGCATCTAGCATTTTCAAACTCTCACCAGAATAGCCCACAAAATTTAGCTTACCACATTGTGTGGCTTCTGCAGTCCAAAGCACCAAGTCATGACACATTCCTAAAGCACACAGGTTCCTAAAGACCAAAATCCAGATAGAAGCTTAACTTTAATCAAAAACACTTGAGTCGATGGGGCCTTACATTTATACTATCACAGTCAAACTACCACATGTCAGGAAAAAGTACTGGAATCTGGAGCAGAAGGATTCAATGAATTTCTTAACCATACTTGTCACTGCATTTTGAGCAAACAGAATGCATTAGTTTGTCTTTTGTTTTACTGTAATCTGTCTTGATTACAGAAGCAACCCAAGGGACAGGTCCATAGGGTTCAGTCCATCATAGCAGGGAGGGCATGGTAGAGCAAAGCAGTCCACATCATGGTGAGTAGGGAAGCAGAGGAAGGGGCAAGGGATAAGATATAGCCCCAAAGAATTCTCCCTGGTGACCTACTGTCTCTGAAGATCCCACTTCATACTTTCCGCCACTTCCCAACAATGATGTCATATGAATTTATCTAGGTATGAATCCATTGACTAGGTCAGAACCCTCATGACCTAGTATTCTCCAGAAACCCCTCACAGACAGATCCCAAAGCATGCTTCACAAATGCCCTAGGTGTTCTTTAATCTTATCTGGTTGTCCATCAAAAATCACCACCACAACATGTTGGTTAAGTGCTTATACTTCCACACTAATATTTGAAAAATAAAAATACCTGTAAAACCTGCTATTACACTGTTTCATTGTCTCCCTTCTCTTCCTGTAGAGGCACCAAGTGGCTGCTGGACTCCAGGCCCTCCTGCCCTCAGTCCCTTATTTTAAAAAGAGACCAGGCATCACTATGCTGCAGATCTACCTTCCTCTCCCTGCCACTGACTTCACAATCCCTGATTAAACCTCCACTAGCCTTGGGAAATCCTTTTCCATGTGCATCATTGAACTGCATTTCACTCCTTTAGCCTCTTGTAGCACCAACTAGCAAAGATATTTCATGGAACTAAAAATAATGTTGAGCAAAAGTAGAGCAATAATAGATTTAGGGAAATCTGCACTAAAAACACATCTGGAAGAGAACCATTCACCCAGGGTTACAAAATGAGACTCAAATGATTTTTTTTCTCTTTAAAAATTTATTGAAGAGCCAGATGTGGTGGTACATGCCTTTTATCCCAGCACTCAGGAGGCAGAGGTAGGAAGGATCACCGTGAGTTTGAGGCCACCCTGAGACTACCAAGTGACTTCCAGGTCAGCCTGGGCTACAGCGAGACCCTACCTTAAAAAAAAAAATTATTGAGGGCTGGAGAAATGGCTTAGCTGTTAAGGCACTTGCTTGTGAAGCCTAAGGACCCTGGTTTGATTACCCAGGAACCACATAAGCCAGATGCAAAGGGGGGGGTGCATGTGTCTAGAGTTCGTTTGCAGTGGCTAGAAGCTCTGCTGCACCCATTCTTTCTTTCTCTTTATCCTCCTCTTCCTTTCTCTCTCTCACAAATAAATAAATAAAAATTTTAAAAATGTTGATGATTTTTACACATGTGTATAATGTATTTTGATCATAATCACCTCCCATTACCTTCTCTTGTCCCTCTACCCCTTTCCACTGAACCTCTTCTTCATTCCAAAGTAGTCCCTCTTCTACTTTGCTCTGTGACCCACTGAGTTTAATTAGGGTTGTTTACATGAGCATGGGTAGGGGGTGATTTACTAGAGCACATACAACTTACCAGTGGCTATACCACTGTAGAAAATGTCTTCCCCTCCCCAGCAATCATTCACTGCCAACAAATTCTTAGAAAGGAATGGGGTCCTCATGCCCTCCTTCCCCATGCATGGCAGAATATTGGTGGGCTCCATGTTGTGCAGGTCTTGGGCAGGTAACAACAGTTGCAATGAGGTCATGAATGCAACAGCTATGGCATATCGAGAAGACAGTCTTTCATCCCATTCCTCCCTCCTCTGATATTTACATTTTTTATTAAATATGGACATGTTCAGTATGTAAAAACACATGTTGGTACCATCATTTCCCACCTACTTGCCCCTTTTCTGAAGAGACCTTCCTCATTGGGGATGCAGGTCAACCCCATGGGGATTGTGGGTCATGCATTCAGGGGGGAGAAGCAATGTCTCTGTGCAAAATGTCCCAACCTATGGCTCTAACAATCTTTCTGCCACCTCTTCCACAAAATTCCCTGAGCCATGTTGGGAGCATTTTAAGTCTACTTCAGTGATGGGCACTCAGGAGCCTCTGAATCTCTGGTTTTGTAGGTGTTGAGTGTCCTCAGTGTCTATCTCCTTCACCCTTGTTCTGATATCAAAATCACTAAGAAAGCAGCACTCTTGCTCATTTCCTCAATTCCTCTGTGGTTTCAGCTGGGGCCAGGGTGAAGTGCACTTGATGGTTTATCTCCTCAAGGTCCAGCTCCCATCTGAAAAAGAGAAGGAGATTCTCCAGCAGAGAGTGAGGTCAGCACCAGTTAAATGGGTTAACCATTATTAACTTAGAATTAAAAGGATGTAGACCCTCTTATAGTCTAAGGTTAGTGGGAGCTTGACAATGGAAAGTAGAATCATTATCTGGATATGATTCTGATTTGTTTCTCAGTTCAAGATATGGTTTCCTTTCCACTGAGCAGATCTGTTAGCCAATCCAAGAGCAGTTGGTTACCCACCATGGCTGTGTGTCACTATTGCACTTGTGTGAGCATCACATGAAGTTGTTTGCTTCTGAGTTGCTTAGACTTTGAGTTTCTTGGACAGATGTTGGCCACTTTCCCCCAGTAACTCATGTAGTTCCATCTAGCACTAAATGGGCTAATTGTCTAGGGACTGGCTCTCCTTTGGATTCCAGCCAGTTCTCTCCATAGTCAATGCTGATGACGTGTGGTGTCTTCAGCAGTAGGGTCTTACCATTAACCACTGGCGGGTAATCAAGTGCTCTGATGAAAGTCTGTCGTGTTTGTTTTTGGAGATCTAGTAGGTCTGTCTGATCAATAGCTCACACTGGATGTAGACCACATCCTGGTATAGGGAATTATAGGCCAGTGTCAAGGAAAAAGAAAAAAAGAAGACAGAGAAGGAAGAGAAACAGGAAAAATTTAAGGTTAGGTTTTGTCTCACCATCTTCAGGGCCCTTCAATTCAGGTACTCCCCCTGAGGTCCTCTGAAGGGGTCCAGCTTTTAGCCTAACTTCCAGAATATAGGATTCTATGGTACCTGTTCAATTTGGGTTCAGTTTTGTGTTACCCCCACCTTTCCCCTTCCCCCAAGCCCTACCCTCCCTACTGTCGAAGCCTCGAGATGCTATTCATATATGTCAGCAACTCAGGCTGATCCCAGTTAGGAATTATGAGTGAGATGAGTGAGATCATGCAACGATTGTCTTTCTGTGATTATGTGAGTTCACTTAGAATGATCTGTTCCAAGTTTGGCCATTTTTCTACAAATTTCAATGTGTCATTTTTTTTCTTATAGCTGAATAGAATTCCATTGTGTAGATATGCTACATCTTGGTTATCCATTCATCCAATGATGGACACCTGAGTTGATTCCAGTTTTTTTTTTAATTTTTTTACTGGCAACTTCTATACTTACAGACAATAAACCATGATATTTCCCTCCCCTTCAGAACTCCACTCTCTATCATATCCCCTCCCTCTCTCTGTTAGACTCTCTTTTAATTTGATGTCATCATCTTTTTCTTCTATTATTAGGGTCTTGTGAAGGTATTGTTAGGCACTGCGAGGTCATGGATCTCGAGGCCAATTTCTGTCTGGACAGTTGCATTGTAAGGAGTCATACCCTTCCTTTGGCTCTTACATTCTTCCTGCCCCCTCTTCCGCAATGGAGCCTGAGCCTTAGGAGGGTGTGATAGAGATGTTTCAGTGCTGGACACTCCTTCATCCCTTCTTCTCAGCACTATGTTGCCTTTTGGGTCATCCCAGTGGTCATCACCATCTGAAAAGAGAAGGTTCTCTAACCAGAAGTGAGAGTAGTGTTAATATGTGAATATGGACATTACGTGTAGTGCTTTCAGGGCAGTTTGGTGGAAATAATATATACAATTAGCCAGACAAGAGCAGGCTTTATACCCCTAAGGCTTATGACCTCCCCTGCCATAGACTTTTGATTAGTTTTTTCAGTACCAGACATGTATTCCCTCCCATAGAGAGTCCAATTAGGGAGCAGTTTGTTTCCCCAAGAACAGACATGCCAATATTGCACCCGTTCGGTCAATTGGCCTCTCTGGCCAAACTTGAGACTTCCAGTGTCCACTGTTTTCATTGCTGTTGATTTCTCTTTCCCATAGGGCTATATGCAGTGCAGCTTTTTCTAGCTTTCAGTTGGCTGGTTTACAGGGAGAAGGTTTTCTGCTCAGCACCAGCTTGCTTTCTCAGTGACCTTGTCACTCAATAGGGTCTTACCATCTGTTTCTCAAGGGAAACCAAGGGCCTTGGCAATAGCCTTTAATGTTTTGGAGGCTATAGGGACCTCCCTGGCCAACAACTCACTGGGCACTGAAAATTTTCTAGTAACAATCTATAGCTTCTGGATGTGCCATTACATAAGTCTTATTCACAATATCTTGAATTTAGATTGACCCTCTCCCTGCCCTTCTTTTATGCATTCTCTTCCCATGGCCTCGCTTAGGCCATTCCCCTCCCTGTAATCAGTTCTTCTACTTACATATGTGCAATACCATACACTTAAGTCCTTCCCTTTCCTCCCTCCCTTATAGCCTTTTACCAATTTACTGGTTTCTGGTACCTATTTTTGGTTCCAGTTCACATACAAGTCTATACATTGGTATCTAGGATCCACATATGAGAGAGAACATGTGACGTTTGTCTTTCTGAGCCTGGGTTACCTCACTTAGTATAATCCTTTCCAGATCCATCCATTTCCCTGCAAATTTCATAATTTCATTTTTCTTTACTGCTGAGTAGAATTCCATTGTGTAAATGTACCGCATCTTTGTTATCCATTCATCTGTGGAGAAACATCTAGGCTGGTTCCATTTCCTAGCTATTGTGAATAGAGCTGCATTAAACATGGTTGTGCAGATATCTCTAAGGTAGTAAGAAGAGTCCTTTGGATATATGCCTAGGTGTGCTATAGCTGGATCATATGGTAAATCTATTTTTAGCTGTCTCAAGAACTTCCACACTGATTTCCACAATGGCTGGACCGGATTACATTCCCTTTCCGGTGTCTTGATCATGAAATGGTGTTGTATATTGTCAAAGGCCTTCTTTGCATCAATTGAGATGACCATGTGTTTTTTGTGTTTAAGGTTATTTATGCAGTGTATTACATTGACCAATTTCCATGTGTTAAACCATCCCTGCATCCCTGGGATGAAGCCAACTTGATCAAGGTGGATAATAATTTTGATGTGCTGTTGAATTTGGTTTGCAAGAATATTGTTCCGGATCTTTGCATCTAAGTTCATTAGGGATATATGTCTAGTTTTCTTTCCTTGTTGCATCTCTGCCTGGTTTTGGTATTAGGGTGATGCTCGCTTCAAAAAAAGAGTCAGGGAGGATTCACTGATATCCAATTATGTGGACCAGTTTGAGAAAAATTGGCTTCAGTTCTTTAATGAAGGTTTGATAGAATTCAGCTGAGAAGCCATCCGGCCCTGGACTTTTCTTTTGGGGGAAGTTTTTGAGTGAGAGGTTTAGGAGATTAATCTACTCTGAGTTTAGTTTTGGTAGGTGGTATGTGTCTAGGAATTCATCCATTTCTTCCAGATTATTTAATTTTGTGGAGAAGAGGTTTGGGAAGTATAATTTGATGATTCTTCCAATTTCGTTGATGTCTGTTTTGATCTCTTCTTTTTCATTTCTGATTTTGTTAATTTGAGACTTCTCTCTCTCTCTTTTTTTTCTTGTTTGATCAATTTGGCCATGGGTTTGTCAATCTTGTTTATTTTTTCAAAGAACAAGCTCTTCATTTCATTGACTTTGTAACTTGTTTTCTTAGTTTCCAATTCAGTAATTTCTTCTCTAATCTTGATTATTTCTTTCCATCTGGAGCTTTTGGGATGGATTCTTCATGGTTTTCCATTGCCTTTAGGTGGACAATCAGGTGACTGATTTGGGCTCTCTCTGACTTGGTAATGAAGGCATTTAGGACTATGAATTTTCCCCTTAGGACTGCCTTCATTGTGTCCCATAAATTTTGATAGGTTGTGCTTTCATTATCATTCAATTCTAGGAATTTTACAATTTCCTTTTTTGATTTCTTACACCACCCATTCATTGTTCAAAAGTGTGTTGTTTAGTTTCCAGGAGTTGGTGGAGTTCTTGACGTGTCTTTTGTTGTTAATTTCTAGCTTTAAAGAATTGTGATCTGGGCTGGAGAGATGGCTTAGCGGTTAAACGCTTGCCTATGAAGTCTAAGGACCCTGGTTTGAGGCTTGATTCTCCAGGACCCATGTCAGCCAGATGCACAAGGGGGTGCATGCATCTGGAGTTCGTTTGCAGTGGCTGGAGGCCCTTACGCACCCATTCTCTCTCTCTCTCTCTCTCTCTCTCTCTCTCCTGCCTATTTCTGTATCTCTCTCTGTTAAATAAATAAATAAATAAATAAATAAATAATAAGATATTAAAAAAAGAATTGTGATCTAATATGATCTAATATGACGTTATGAAGGCATGCTTTATGGTCTAATATATGGTCAATTTTGGAGAAGGCTCTGTGGGCTGATGAGAAGAAGGTGTATTCTGTAGAGTTGTGGTGGAAAGCTCTGTAGAAATCTGTTATGTCTAGTAGATCTATGATGTTGAGCTCTATTATTTCCCTGTTGTTTTTCTGCTTAGATGATCTGTCCATTGATGATAGTGGAGTATTGAAGTCTCTGATTATAATGGTGTTGGTGTTTATTTCTGTTTTATTGTCCAGTAGATTTTGTTTTATAAACTGTCGTGCACCTGTGTTTGGTGCATATGTATTATGATTGTGATGTGCTCATGTTTGATCATTCCCTTGATGAGTAGGAAGTGGCCTTCTTTGTCCTTTATGATTACTTTTGGCTTGAAGTCTATTTTATCAGATATTAATATAACAATACCCACTTGTTTTTTATTTCCATTTGCTTGGAATATCATTTTCCAACCTATCACCCTGAGGAGGTGTCTATTTTTAATGGTGAGGTGGGTTTCTTTTTTTTTAAGTTTTTATTTTTATTTATTTATTAGAGACAGGGAAAGGGAGGAAGAGAGAAAAGAGAGCAAGCAGGAGAGAGAATGGGTATGCAAGGGCCTCCAGGCACTGCGAATGAACTCTAGACACATGAGCCACGATGTGCATCTGGCTTACATGGGTACTGGGGAATTGAGCCTCGAAGCAGGGTCCTTAGGCTTCACAAGCAAGTGCCTAACCACTAAGCCAGCCCTGAGGTGGGTTTCTTGAAGACAGCAGATAGAAGAGTCCAGTTTTTTGATCCATCCTGATAATCTGTATCTTTTATGGGTGAGTTAAGACCATTAATAGTTAGGGTTATTACTGTGAGGACTGAATTAATCCCTGCCATGAAGTGGTGTTTTATGGGGTTTGTTGCTTCTTCTACTTTGTACTATTTTGAGCCTGGTCCATTTTGGTTATTGTGACTTCTTCTTGTTGTCTCTTGAGATTGGTTGTTTGACTGTTCTGTGTGGAGTATTCCCTGAAGTATTCTCCATAGGTTTGGCTTTGTGTTCATATAATCATAGAGCTGACTTTTTTCATGGAAAGTTTTTCTTTCACTATCTATTATGAGTGAAAGTGTTGCTTGGTAGAGTACCTTGGGTTGGAAGTCATAATTTTTTCAGACTTTGTATTGTTCCATTCCAGGCCCTTCTGGCTTTCGGGGTTTCCATTGAGAAATAATGAGGTAATTCTGATGGGATTGCCTTTATATGTTGTGAATTGTTTCTGTTTTGCTGCTTTTAACACTCTCTCTTTGTTTTTGTTGTTAAAAGAGTTTTAACTATGGTGTGTCTTGGAGAGTTTCTTCTTTGGCCCTGTCTGTTTGGTGTTCCGTGGGCTTCTTTTATCTGGATAGGCTTCTCTTTTGAGAGATCTGGAAATTTTTCTGCAATAATTGTGTTGAATATGGTCTCTATGCCTCTGGCCTGGATTTCCTCTCCTTCTAATATATGATCTGGATATTTAGTCATTTTTAGGGTGTCCCACAGTTCCCTCATATTCTGTTCACTAGATTTTTTGAACTTAGCAAAGTTTTTGGCCTTCTGCTCAATTTCTTCTGTCTTATCTTCCAGATCAGAGGTTCTGTCTTCCACATGAATGACTCTGTTAGTGAGGGGTTCTAGAGAGGTTTTTTAAAATTTCTATTTGATTTTTGTTTTCTGTTGTGTTATTTTGCATCATGTCCATCCCTTTTTTTGAGATATGATTTTATTCGAATTTGGACTTAATTGATGCTTCCTGGAGTTCATTCTTATATTTGATTCCATAGCTCACATAGGGAAAATGGGACCTACTGGGACCATGGGACTGGGAAAAGCAAGGGAACAGTGATCTGGCCTACTTTATGCAGTGCCCTCTAGTTCAAAGACCAGTGCAGGGAGCCCAGACCAGGGAAGTGTGAGGAGCCAAGAAACAGGAATCTGGCCTACTCACTCCTGACCTCTGCACCCACCCACACACTGTGTGGGCAAGGACCTCAGACTGGGGAGGTGGGAGGAGCCCAGAAGAAGGAGCCTACTCACTCCAGACCAGCACACCCACCCACACACTGTCCGTGCAGGCAACCCAGAAACTGGCATTTACATTTTTTCTGTACCCCCTTCCACAATGTTTCCTGAGCCTTGGAGGGAGTAATGTAGATATTTCATTTAGCACTGGTCACTCACTCAATAGTCAATTACTCTCAGCACTTTGATGAGTTTTGAGTCTCTCCAGTAGTCACTGCCAACTGCAACAAGAAGCTTTCTGTGACCATGATGAGTGATGAGAGAGGCAAAGAGGGCCACTTAAGGAGGAAGGGATAGTAAAACATATGCAATATGAAAGTAGGTGGAATACTGGGGCATAAGTTGGGGAAGGATGCTGAAGGGGAGAAGGGGGTGAGGAGTGGAGGACTAACCAATACTACAGAAGTATGAAAATGCCATATGGAAACCTATTTAAAAACCCTAAGAAAGATCTTAAACAGAAGTACTCTGAGTAGATGGGTAGGCTACTCCCAGAAGTCACAGATCATTATAGGACAATCTCAGTGTCAGGGGTGGGATACCTTCTAGGGAGTTGTTGGTCAGAGTCCCTAAAACAATATAATGTGTTGCCACCACTTTTGGTTGCCTACTAGAACTTGAGCATCAGAGCTTATTACTGGAGATACCATGTGCTTTAGTTCCAGGGTATAGAAAAATAAAGCTGGAAGTGAGCTGGATGCTTCCTGCCTGCTAGCTAGCTTTCATAGTGCTAGAAGGTGCTATGCAGGCTTCTGAGAGAGATAAGTCATTAACAGTCTTTCCCGGTGGTGGACCCTGCATGCTATACAATTGACCAGCCAAACAAGATGTGACAACTGGTGCAATAGTGGCATGACTATTATGGGGGCAACCAATTAATCTCTGGTTGGATTTGAGATCCTCTCCATGAAAGGGAAATCATACTTGATATTGAAATCCTAGTCAAAAGCTTGTTGCTGCAGAAGTCATAAGCCATAGGGGGGAAGCTACTATTATTGTTTGGCTAAATGAATATATTGTGCCCAATAAATTGACCTCTAAATATTTATGTTTATGCCCATATATTAATATTCCTCTCAGCTTCAGTTAGAGAAGCTTCTTTAAGCAGTTGGTGGTGACTACTGGGGAGACACAGTTACTCTTAAGTGGAAATGTCATTTAAAATAAGACGAAGAAGGACTGGAGAGATGGCCCAGTGGTTAAGGCACTTGCCTGCAAAGCTGAAGGACCCAGGTTCAATTACCCAGTACCCATATGTAACAGACAGCTTCAGGTTCGCTGAGATGAACTTCCAGACTAGGCATAGTTATGGAGGAAGCAATATTTATTAAAGCTTACAGATCTAGGGGAAGTTCCATAATGGCAGAAGAAGCTGGCCTGCTTTCACAGAGAGCATAGACAGCAAACACAGAGAGCAAAACCACAGCCAAAAGCCTCACAGCACACCTCAGGAACTCCAGCTAGGCACACTTTGCATATCTTTAGATTGAAATCCTAAACCCACCACCACACCTTATGATCCACCCAGTGACACTGCCTTCAGCCAAGTGGCTGAGGATGCAAACTATAAACTAATAAAACACTGAATATATTGGGGGACATATATTCAAACTGCCACAAAGAAGGACTGGAGAGAAGGCCCAGTGGTTAAGGCACTTGTCTGCAAAGCTGAAGGACCCAGGTTCAATTACCCAGTACCCATGTAAAGCTAGACACACAAGGAGGCACATGCATCTAGAGTTGGTTTTCAGAGGCTAGAGGCTCTGTCATGCCCATGCTTTCTTTCTCTGCCTCTCTCCAAATAAATAAATAAAATATTTTAAAAAGACAAATAAAAATTATCAGTAATTCCAAGCCAGGTGTGGTGGTGCATGCCTTTAATCCCAACACTTAGGAGGTAACCTTGAAACCCTGCCTTGAAATATATATATATTTGGATAATATATTACATAATTAAGAACAGTGAAACAGTGTATGATCATATTGCTTAAAGCAACATTCCTGAAGAATTGATGGATCTTTGGAATTACTAATTTTGTTTCTTTTTGCTTTTTCAAGGTAGGGTCTTGCTCTAGCCCAGGTGTATCTGGAATTCACTATGGTCTCAGGCTGGCCTCAAGCTCACAGTGATCCTCCTATCTCTCTCTGTCTCCTGAGTGCTGGGATTAAAGGCATGAGCCATCATGCCCGGCCCTATGACATATTTTTAATCTATTCTGAAATTTTCAGTTTGCATTTTAATTTATGTTATTTTTACATATTTATGTGTGTGTGTGTGTGTGTGTGTGTGCGCGCACGCTGGTGTGTGTGCAACAGGGTCTCTTGCCCCTGCAGATGAACACCAGATGAACACTTTTGGAGTCTGGCTTTACATGGGTGCTGGGGAAATGAACCTGGGCCAACAGGATTTGCAAGCAAGCACTTTTTTTTTTTTTTTTGGTTTTGCAAGGTAGGGTCTCACTCTGGTCCAGGCTGACCTGGAATTAACTATGTAGTCTCAGGGTGGCCTTGAACTCTCGGCAATCCTCCTACCTCTGCCTCCCGAGTGTCGGGATTAAAGGCGTGCGCCACCACGCCTTGCCGCAAGCAAGCACTTTATCCACTGAGCCATCTCCCCAGCCCTTTGCTTTTTAAAGATAGGTTCTCACCTGTAACTCTGGCTGGCCCAGAACTCACTTTGTAGCCACAACTAGCCTCAATTTCATAGCAGTCCTCCTATCTCAACCTCCCTTGAAGTAATTTTAGACTTCAGAAAAGGTGTGAAAGCTGACACAGATCTCAGGCGTGCCTTTCATCCACCTTTCCCTAATACTGTCATTTTACCTAACTGTATACAATAATCAAAGCCAGGAAACTAACCAAATTGTCCAAACAACAGATCTTATTTTAATGTCTATATTTTATTCTATAGTTTCATCACAATTGTCCTTTCCCTGTCCCAGCATACATATAGGATACCACATTGCCCTGGAATGTCATGTATCCTTAGTCTCCAGTATACAACAGTTCCTCTGTTTTTCTTGTCATTCATGATCTTGATTCTTTTTGAGAATATTTGTCAGTGTATTGTGAGATGTCTCACAATACATTTGAGTTTCTTATGTTTTCTCATGACTAGAATGAGGCTGCCACAGAGGGGATATCTTGCTCTCAACCCATTCAGTCTGGAATTTCATGATGGTGTTGACCTCAATCTCATGCATGTTTAAGGTATATCTGCCACTGTAAAGTTTTTGTTCTCCTTGGCAATGTAGGACAGGCTGCCCCTGAATAGGTTGGAAATCCTCTTACCTCAGCTTCCCCAGCACTGGGATTACATACAGTGGTCACTATGTCTGGTCATTCATTTTCTTATTAGTAAATATCTTGGTGAGATTGTTTGCAAATTCCCATTTCTTCTGGAACTTTGTGCCCACTATTAAAAAATATATATATCTATTTATTTATTTGAGAGAGGGAAAGAGGCAGAGAGAGAGAGAGAGAGAGAGAGAGAGAGGGAGAGAGAGAGAGAGAATGAGAATGGGCATGCCAGGGCTTCCAGCCACTACAAACGAACTTCAGATGCATGTGTCTCCTTGTGCATCTGGCTTACGTGGGTCCTGGAGAATTGAATTGGGATCCTTTGGCTTTGCAGGCAAATTCCTTAACCGCTAAGCCATCTCTCCAGCCCCTGTGCCCACTATTTTAAGCGTAGGCAGACCTGGAATTCATTATGTATTCTCAGGTGGCCTCAAACTCACAGCGATCCTCTTACCTCTGCCTCTGGAGTGCTGGGATTAAAGATGTGTGCCTCCATGCCCAGAATCCCTCGGTTTTCTACATTTATTGTTTGGAATTCTTTTGGATGGTAGATGGTTGACCCTCCTCCACTTTTTTATGCAATCATTTTCTTATATTAGTATGAACTTGATGATTTTTATTATATAGGTTCTAGTTCTTCAATGTTGGGCATTTAGGTTGTTTCCAGTATTTGATGTCTGAATATATATATATATATATATATATATATATATATATATATATATATATATATGTATGTATGTATGTATGTATTTTTTGACTAGTGTTTCCACAAATTTAGTTTTCTAACAGGAAAATTATTGAAAATATGTTATTGGATATTTTGAAAACGTTATTCTGTCGGTTTCGATCTAAGCAGCGGGAGCTTGCCAACACGGACATCACGGACTGCGCCCACACGACCCCGCTGCGATTGGACAGGAGGTATCTTCTGCGAACTGGCTGACGAGAGGAAAACCTGAACCACACGTACCAATCAAATTCTTGATGCTGAGGAAGACACTTCCGTTACGGGCACTTCCGTTTCCGCCCGCGCCTGTCGCCTTCTCGTCGTCTACATTCCAACCGGAAATACTTGTCCCCGTTTAAAGCCACGTCGTTGCTGGCCGGCCCCGCCCTCGCCCTGGGAAGCGTTTCCGGGTCAGGGCACTCCGGCCGCCCGCCTGCTGCGGAGCTGGAAGCCCGCGTCCTCCCGGAAGTGGCCGGCTTCTCGGCGTCTGGGTCCGCTGCCCTCGGCCGCTGCGCAGGGCCCGGGGCGGTGGCCATGGCCGAGGCCGCGGCCGAGCGGGACGCGCGGGAGAAGCTGTCGCTGTGGGATCGGAGGGCCGACTCGCTGGCGCCGCTGACAGACCGGCAGACGGACTCGGTGCTGGAGCTGAAGGCGGCCGTGGAGAACCTGCCGGTGCCCGCCGAGGTGAGGCATGGGGCCGGCGGACCGCCGCTCCGCGCGGGCACGCTCTCCGTCCACTCCTCCGAGCCGCCGCCCGCGTCCGGCGGGCTGTCAGCTCGCCCTGCCCGCGGCCCCGGCTCTGCTGCTGCCCAGGCAGGACCGCGAGGGCGTGCGGGCCTCTCCCAGCCCGCCCCAGCGTGGGACGGTTGACCTGGAGCCTTGCCCCCGGCGTGTGGCCCCTGGTGTCCCTCGGGTCCACCGACGCCTGATCTGCTGCTCCCGGTCTCCCACGAGAGGTACCACACTCGAGGGGCTTCGCTGCGGGCAATGTCCATTTAGTGCCCATGTCAACCTCCATGAGCAGTCAGGCTCCCCCCGCCCCCCGGAGGACTTGGGGACACCAAAACTGGCCCTGAGTGAGTTCCATTCATCACGTAGTGAGCTGTGATCAAGGGTATGTTATGCGAAATCAGATTTGCTTAACCCACAACAAAGCAATAAAAAATGAACTGTCTTTGAGAGTTGAACGGATACATTATTTAAGTAATGCTTGTTTTCGGTTTTGGTGTCAACATGTTTCATCCAGGTTGGGATGTTGTGCATACGACTATGTATTTCTGTTAAATTAGTAGTTTTCTACTTTTGAGGCCCAGATTGAAGATTCCTTTGTTGGCAGTGATGGTAACTTTTGATATTGAAAGCATTCTTTTATTTTTTTAAATAAATTTGCAATTATGTCCCAATACAGATTGAGTTTAGAGTTTTCACTTTTGTTCTCACACTGAAGAGGTAGGAGTTGGAGGTTCCCTTTACCTTCACTGTGTATGCTTTACCATAAAAGTAGACTGTCTGCCTTGGGTTTCCCCGCCCATCTCTAGGATGTTGTGCTGGAAGTAGGTCTGGAATAAACCAGGAAGACATTGAAAAGTTCTGACGTGGCTGTTTTTTTTTAATTATTATTTTTTTTCCGAGTAGGGTCTTGGTCTGGCCCAGGATGACCTGGATTTCACTATGTAGTCGCAGGCTGGCCTCAAACTCACGGCAATTCTGCCTCTGCTTCCCCAGCGCTGGGATTAATTAAAGGCGTGGGCCACCACACCCGGCTAATTTTTTTTTTTTTATTAAGTAGAAACTTTGTATGGAGGTATCATGTGTTGGTACCATTCCCCTGCTCCCCACCCCATTCCACTGAGGGTCTTCCTCCCTGGGATTACTGGTATTCATCATGGGTTATGAGTTGTGAGAGCAGCAGTCAGTCTTGGGGTGGGAAGTAATGCCTCTGGATACTCCGTCCCACCCTGTGGCTGTTACAAACTTTGTACCCCCTCTTCTGCAAAGTTCTCTGAGCCTTGGTGCGTGTGTTATAAGTCTACTTTAGTGTTAAGTTCATAGCAACTTCTGGATTCTACTTTTATACGTTTTAAGTGTCCTTAGCATCTGTCAGCATCACCCTGGTGCAGGTTATCAGGCTCATCTTGAGAGCAGCACTCTTGCTTAATTCACCATTCCCTCTGTGGTTTCATGGACCCTAGCTGATGTGCAAGAGGTGGCTTATCTCATGATAGGGAGTCAGCTATCTTTTTTCTTGTCATGTTGATAGATTTTTGTTGTCCTCTGCCTTTGTTTTCACTGCCTTCTGTAAAATAAAAACAGATTCTCCAACCGAGAGTGAGAACAGCATAGGTTAAGGGGATAATCATAGTTAATTAAGAGAGATCTTGATGGGTGTAGCCTCTCTTTTGGCCAAAGACTAGTGGGAGCTTCCCACTGGAGACCATGACCCTAGTCTCCATAGGGTTCTGACTTGGTTCCCAATACCAACTATGAGTTCCTTCCCACTGAGCGGGACTCAGAGAGCCATTGGATACCCACCTAGGCTGGGTGCCACTATTGCACAGGTATGTGCATCTTGCCCAGGTGGTTGATTTTGTATAGCAGGCTTTCCCACAGCATGTACCTGCACATGGCAAGTTTCTTGCTAGCATCACATTACTAATGTAATTTCTTTCAAATGATTAATGCCTTAAAAGAATAGATTAGAATCATGTGATCCTGAGCTGCTGAAGGTGTCACTCAGACCAAAGATAAGAAAAAAGTTTTTTGGTGCCTTGAGGAAGGTTCTGAGACTCCACCTGTACTCTTCACTGAGTTGCTGTAAACTGAGAAGTGTGATGGGGTATGAAGTGACCTTAACCATTAAGCCATCTCCCCAGCCCTGCTTTCTTTTTTTAAATTGAGAGAGAGAGACAGAGAGAGAGAGCGCAACAGAGAGGAAGAGACAGAGAGAATGGGTGTGCCAGGGCTTCTCAGCCACTGTGAACAAACTCCAGATGCGTGTACCTCCTTGTGTGCACTTGTGATATTGTGCGCTTGGGTCACTTTTGCGTCAGGCTAAATGTGGGACCTGGAGATTTGAGCGGGTATTCTTAGGCTTTGCATTCAGGTGCCTTAACAGCTAAGCCACCTCTCCAGCCCCCCCTTTTTTTGTTGTTTTTTTCGAGGTAGGGTCTCACTCTGGCTCAGGCTGACCTGGAATTCACTATGTAGTCTCAGGGTAGCCTCGAACTCTCGGCGATCCTCCTACCTCTGCCTCCCAAGTGCTGGGATTAAAGGCATGCGCCACCACGCCCAGCTTAGAAACCCCCCCCCCCTTTTTAACATGGGTTCTGGGTATTAAACTGGTCCTTGTGCTTGCTAGGCAAGCACTTTATGTCCCCAGTTCAGTTTATTGTAATAGTTTGTTAGTGTTCCTTTATGTATAAGCTGTAAAATAGCTTTTCAGCACTATCAGCAAGATCTGTGTTGTCTGGTGGTTTTTGTCTGCTTCATCTGGAAGTCAGGACAGTGTGAGTGAGTGGAGGTCTTGAGTCACCGCCTTAGAACTGAATGAGAAGTCAGAAGAGGCAAGTTTATGACACAACCACACCTGCTTTTTTTTTTTTTTTTTTTGAGGCAGGGTCTCACTGTAGTCCAGATTGATTTGTTACTCACTCTGTATCCCAGGCTGGTCTCAAGCTCACAGCCGTTCTTTTACATCAGCCTGTCCAGGTCTGGGATTGTAGGTGTGAACCCACACCTGCTTTTGACTTGTCACTGTATTATAGCTATTTTAAGAAGGGACAGTGGGGCAAATGTACCTAATGATGTAATTTTCTCTTATGCTATTAAGAAGTAAGTTGTTTCTTTGCTTTAAAATATTGTTTTTTGGGGGGCTGGGGAAATAGCTTAGTAGGTAAAGCACTTGCCACACAAGCATAATGACCTGATTTGGATCCCCAGACTTAGGTAAAGCACACATGTATCATACTGGTGCACCTAAGGTGAGAAGTGAGATAGAGACAGGAGAATTCCTGGAATCTTGTGGGTCATTTTGCCTGGTGTAAGCCATGGTGAACAAGAAATCTTGTCTTAAACAAAATAGAAGGCAAGGACTGATACCGAAATCCTCTGTCCTTCACATATGCTGTGATATGTGCATATATACACTCACCAATGTGCGTATGTGCATGCCTGCACGCGCGCGCACACACACACGATATAAAAAATGTTTTTTTAAAGTAGTTTCATTGTAGCTCTTTCCAACTTAGACTAAGAGAAAATGATTTCTTGTTAGTAAAAGTAAGAGAATATAACTTCTGCTTCTGGTCTTTAAAATTCTTGAGACAAGAATTTTATGTAGTCCAGGCTGGCTTCAAACTTGCTAGGTAGCTGAGGATGACCCTGAATTCATTTTTGAAATTTTAAAAAATTTATTTGTGTGAGAAAAAGAAAGAGGGAGAAAAAGGCAGACAGAGAAAGAGAATGGACATGCCAGGGCCTCCTGCCACCCGAGACAAGCTCCACATGCATGTGCCACTTTGTACATCTGGCTTTATGTGGGTACTGGGGAATTGAACTCAGGCCATTAGGCTTTGCAAGCAAGTGCCTTTAACTGCTAAGCCATCTCTTCATCCTGACCCCAAATTCTTTTTATCTTTTCTTTTTTGTTTTTTCGAGGTAGGGTCTTCCCCTGCCTCGAAGCCCAGGCTGACCTGGTATTCACTATGTAGTCTCAGGGTGGCCTAGAGCTCTCAGTTAACTTCCTACCTCTGCCTCCCAAGTGCTGGGATTAAAGTCATGTGCCACCACACCCAGCCTCTTTTTCTTTTTTTATTAATTAATTTATTTGAGAGAGAGAGAGAGAGAGAGAGAGAGAGAGACAGAGAAAGAGAGAGAGAAAGGAAAGAAAGAAGACAGAAAGAAAGAGGCAGATAGAGAATGGGCGTGCCAGGCCTTTCTAGCCACTACAAGCAAATTCCAGACACATGTGCCACCATGTGCATCTGTCTTATGTGTATACTGGAGAATTGAACCTAGGTCCTTAGGCTTTTCCGGCAAGCGCCTTAACTTCTAAGCCATCTCTCCAGCCCCCTTTTTTCTTTTTTTAATATTTTTACATTTTTATTTATTTAGTTGCAAGCAGTGAAAGAAATGAGAGGCCGAAAGAGAGAATGGGAATGCCAGGGCCTGCAGTAACTGCAATTAGATTCCAGATGCATGGCCACTTTGTGTATCTGTCTTTACATGGGTACTGGGAATTGAACTCTGGTGGTTAGCCTTTGCAGGCAAGCATCTTAACCGCTGAGCCATCTTTCCAGTTCCCAGGCCCTGAATTCTTTATCCTCTTGTCTTCACCTCCCTGCTGGGATGGAACCCAGGGCATCCTATATGCTTGTCAAGCACTCTACCAGCTTGTGTTACATCCTTAGCTCTATATAGTTTTATGATTGAAAATTAGTTATTCATGCTTGAGTAGTCAAATAGAATATTCTTTGATAGCCAGGTATGGTGGTGCATGCCTTTAACCCTACCACTTGGAGGCAGAGGTAGGAGGATTGCTGTTAGTTTGAGGCCACCGTGAGACTACATAGTGAATTTGAAGTCAGCCTGGGCTCGAATGAGACTGTACCTCACAATACCAAAATTTAAAAATAAAAAAGAATAATTTTTGATAAAGTCAGTTATCTTATTTACTCCTAACACTTAGGCTGCAGAATATGTCTGGAATATCTAGAGTAGCTTCTTAAGTATCCTGAGTTTTATCTGGTAAGTAAATTAACAGATAAATTTTTTTTGGTTCAAGATAATAGACTGAGCACATGTCTGTGACACCCTTGAATCCATTTGAAATAATGAAAATAAATGAATGACACATCAGAAAATCAAAAGTCTTAATCATGAGCAAGATACAAATAGGACATTGTCAGCCTAAAAACTTTGACAAAATTTGAAAGTAAATATAGAAGAAAATATAAGTATACTAATTTCATCCTAGTGAAGAGTCAGTAGATAGGATGTAAAACTGTTGAATTCAAACATAGAGTTGCTTGAATTAGTTATTTAAACGAGTTATTTAGAGTTCTGGTGTAACCATCAAAAATACAAGTGAGCCTGGCATGGTGGTATATTCCTATAATGCTGTCACTGAGGAGGCTGGGTTAGGAGTTAATTCCAGGTCAGCCTGGGCCAGAGTGAGACTCTACCTCGAAAAAAAAAAAAAAAAAAAAAAAAAAAAAAAAACAAAAAAAAAACAAAACAAAAACAACAACAAAAAACAAACATGAGTATTTAGGGGAGCATTTTCCATACAAACCAAACCCTCTGCAAGTTCCCATGGTCTTAACAGTTTTCCGAGGTCTCTTGTAAGACTCAAGGCAATCTCTTAACTGTGAGCCCCTGTAAAATAAAATTAAAAAGTTACACATTTTCAATGAACAGTGTTACAGAGTAAATTTGTCTACCTGAAAGGAAAGAATGGGAAGATGACAAGGAAAGATTAGGCCAAAGTAAGACCAAAACTCAGCCAGGCAAACACTGACACCAAACTGTGCAGTTTCCTGCGTGGCATCTGGGGCTCTTGGTAGTAGCATCTGGGTTCTAGTGGGCTTGAGTAGCTCCACTTCTCCACTTTGTTGCCTATAACATGAGTGGTCTTTGTCTTGAGCCAGCTTCATGAGTTCTTGTAGCTTTCCTTAGTAAACATCTCATGTTTCTGGCATCTCCAGTATCCTGAGATCTCTATAGCAACTTGGCTTCATTTTCAATGCTCAAACACAGTGCTTGTTTAGGAGCTCCATTAGAGAATGTATCCTTGCTGTACATTGGTCTAAGTGGCTTTCTGAAACTTTGGTGTAAATCTCCATGACCCCTTCATTTTTACATCTTGTATGCCTGTATAATTAGTCGTGGATGAACTATGCCAAGTTCTTAGTGCCAGCTGAGTTCTACTGCCAGTCTGATATATAGCCTGGCCCTGTTGGGCCACAGCTGTGCTGTCCTCTGTACTTTTGAGGCAGAATCTGGTAAAATACTTCCCTGGTTGCCTACTCATGCAGGATACCCAGCAGGATCCCCCCCCCCCTCCCCGTTCTTCTTGTTAAACATTCTCTTTTCCAGGTTACACTCTGGATCTTTCAGTGGCCCAGTGGGTGTGGTCTTGCTTTTCAGGTACCTTTCCTGTTGTCCCATTGCACTGTTTCCTTTTTCTTTAATGGTGCTAATTCTATTACAGTTACAGTCATTTTGTTCCTACCTACCCTGTCTTCAACTCTGGAATTCAAGCTCCTTTGCTTGCCAAACTGCATATTTCTTTTCATACCTTTAACTGACTTCATGCTGCTTTTCTCATCAAACTGCAAACCCCTCCCCCACCTTTTCTCATTGTAAATCTGGGTAAACTCAGTGAACAATAATTATACCCAGTCTGAACATTATGGCATATTGAAATTTGTTTCACCAAACAACTTAGTCCATTATTTTTTTTTACAACTTTTTTTTTATTATGTTTTTTGGAGAGAGACACAGAGAGAGAGAGAGAGACAGAGAGAGAGGTAGAGAGAGAGGAAGACAGAGATGGGCACGCCAGCAATGTCTCAGCTGCTGAGAACAAAATCCAGATGTGCGCGCCCCCTTGTGGTCAAGTGCGGCATTGCGCCCTTGCGTCACTTTGCATCTGGCTAAACGTGGGACCTGGAGATTGGAACCAGCGTTCTTAGGCTTAGGAGGCAGGCACCTTAACCCCTAAGCCATCTCTCCAGCCCAGTCCATTATTTTTGTATTTAGCCTTACTCAAATTTTCATGACATCAGCAAAAATATATTTAAGTTCTAGGGCTTTTCTAGCTTACATTTTCAAATTCTTCCACATTCTTCCTGAAAACCAGTTCTAAAGGCCTACAAACTGCACTGTCATGTATAGCAGCAATCCCACTTCTGGTACCAATTTTTTTTGTTAGGGTTTTATTTTTATTTATTGATTTATTATTAGAATCAGAGAGAGGGAAAGAGAGAGAGAGAGTGAGAGTGAGAATGGGCGTGCTAGGGCCTCTAGCCACTGCAAATGAACTCCGGACACGTGCGCCCCCTTGTGCATCTGGTCTACATGAGACCTGGAGAATCCAACCGGGGTCCTTAGGCTTTGCAGGCATGTGCCTTAACCGCTAAGCCATCTCTCCAGCCTCAATTTTCTATAGTAGTTACTTCTCATCACTGTGACCAAATACATGGTAAGAAGCAACTTAAGGGAGGGAGGCTTATCTTGGCACTTGGTTTTGAGGGGATACAGTCCATTATGGCAAGAAAGGCATGGTGGTAGGTGATTCTGTGGTGATGATATTGTGCAGCAACTGTTTGCACATATCTCAGCAGACCAGGAAGCAGAGAATAAACAGGAACCTGGGCAGAGCTACTAAACCAGGAAGCCTGCCCTTTAAAGATCACTTATTCCACTTAGGCCCCACCTCCCAAATATTCCACAGCCTCTCCAAAGAGCACCACCCATGAGTTCAAACACATGAGACTGTGGGGATATTTTACATCCAAAGAGTGACAGTGACCTTTTGTCTTTGGTGAGTAATGGGCCGGTGCAGTTTTACCATTCATCCTGTACCCTCAGTTGTGCCCGTGTCTCAGAGGGTGTCTGTCAGTCTCTGCTTTTGTTCCTTCCCTCACTGCTGGCACTTTGTGGCCTGGTAGTGATCGTGGGAGTTTTCTGTCATCCAGGTTCAGCCTCAGTCTTAGGCAGGCCTTTGTCCCTGAGTCTTGGAAGTGGGCCTCTCTCATTGAGTTTGTCTCCCCCCTACTTTCCAGAGACCTCTTATATTCTGGCCGCTGGATGGCATTTGTCTGTTGCCCAGGGTAGAGATTTTTTTTTCTTTTTCCTTTCCCCTCTTGTAGTGGAGCATTGTGCTCTAGGACTGACAGAATTTGCTGCTGCTTACCCCCTTCATGTCCAAAGGCTTATTTCACTGAGAAGGATCTAGGTGGGGCTTTGTACTGGGCTTTCCTACGTAGTAGCAGCTACTTGTCTCTTCTTGGTCTGCACCATCTTGTTCACATTCTCAGGAGCATCCACGGGAGGTCTGTGAGAGTGAGTGTGAATTCTCCTTGGGTCAGTGGATTCCAAGTCCTGGTACTCACTATCCCTTAACAGGGTTGTGAAGAATTAGAGTATTCTGCTTATTCACTTACACGTGCTTCTCATTCTTTTTCTCCCTTGGGTCTTCCACACCCAACTCAATATTTGTAGCCTGGCTTTCCCACAATGTGTCCACCTGCCTGCAATTTTAATTTGCACAATTATTGTGCAACCTCAGCTTTCGTGAATTTAAGGATAATTATACTTTTGTAGATTATGTGGCATTTTAAACTTTGTTAGTATATAAGCACCATGCTTTTCAGTTTCTTCATCAAAGCCTCACTCCCATGTGTTTACTGGTATGTTTTTCAAACGTGAGCCTGATGCATTACTCCTTTCCCTTTAGATATTACCTGTCAGTGCTAATAGAATTACATGTTTGAGTTTTTCTGTGACCTGTTCTTACAGAACTAAATTTAACTAGTAATACAACCTTGTGAAGATGTTTCAGTTGCTGTTCTGTTCCCAAGAAGCATTATAGAGGTGATAAATTTATTCTGTTGTTGCTAATAAACAGGAATAAAAAAAGAATACTGATACTAATGACAGTAGTCAAATTTGTTGCCTATTAGTTACTTTTTGGTTTTGTTTTGTTTTTCAAGGTAGGGACTCACTCTAACCCAGGGTCACCTGGAATTCACTCTATAGTCCCAGGGTGGCCTCAAACTCACAGTGATCCTCCTATCTTTGCCCTCCCAAGTGCTGGTATTAAAAGTGTGTGCCACAAGCTCAGCTGAATAGTAGTTACTTTTCTCATTGTTGTGGTCAAGTACTTGACAAAAACAGCTTAAAGGAGGAAGGGTTTATTTTGGTTTGCATCACGGCAGGGGCCATGGCAGCAGGAGATGGCTGGTCACCTTGTATTCACAGCTAGGAAGCAAAGAGTGATGAATGCTGGTGCTTAGCTTACTTTTCCTTCACATTCTGTCCATGAATTTAGCCCATGCATGTTGCCCTTCGTTAGAGTGAGTCTTCCCATCCCACGTCACCTAGTCTAGAAACTCTCTCAGAGGGCATGTGAGATTGATTTTTATGGTGAGTGTTTTCTATCATGATAACAAGCCTGACCATCACAAGTATTGACTATATAACATGACTTAAGCTGAAGTGCTTTACTTGCAGCATTCTTTCCCCTCCCTAATTGTTGGTACTTGGGTGATTCCACAGGGCAGGTGCAGGTATGCTATCTCAGTGCAGCTCTCTCTGTCTCCAGAGTCCTAGTGGATGCACACAGTTGCTGGTGACACTGTAGACTCCAGATAGATTTTCACCAGGTTTGAGAAACTTAATTCTTGCTGGGTCATAGTACTTTTATTCTCCGGGTTTACGTTACTTTTCTGGAAGTGGCACATGAATAGTGATGTCCTAGTAAAATGTGTTTACATACATTTGGTTCCCTTCTGACTCATTTGTGGGGAGAAAGTGGGTCACTCTCCTCTACCATTCCAAGAGGCCAGCATTTTCTTCGCTGCTCCCACAGTACTGTTATGATACAGGTACTGTTTCTGTATGTAGTAAGAGAAGAAGTTGAGGATTAGAAGCATTAAGTAATTTGCCCAATACCACATAGTTTGTAAGTAAGATTAGGCTTCATATCAGACTGCACTGTAGGGTACTTTACCATGTCACAAGTAAAGCCCCATTTGAACACATATGTAAAACAAACACAGAAACCTTGTATTAAAGGATCTTGATTCTAAACTAGTAGTAGTACATTGTTCACTTAGCTTATTTGTGCTTTAAAGAAAAACTCTTTAGAAGGAATGTCTGTATTTAGAAAATGAGGAAACAGTTTCCTGACACCTCGAATGATGTTTTATATGGGGGATCTTAAGCTGTGAGTTAAAAGCAGAACCTAAATAGTTGGCTTTCTTTCCTCTCAACTGTTCCTTGCTTGTCTTAGGTCTAAAAGCAGCTTATCTATAGTAAATTAATACCTAAAGTGTCTTTAGTAATGAAGAACTAGAAAACACTGCTGGTGTAATGATGTCAGAATGAGGTGCTGTTTCTGGGACTATTCTGAAACAGATAGGAAACTCTGGGATTCTTCCGATTCTTTGTTGTTAAATTTCGGAATTTGTCAGTAAGAGAGAGTATAGGTGAGGTGTGCCAGTGGGTGGAAATGGCAGGAGGAGGCAGGTTGTTGGTTATTGCTCAAGGTGATGTGTTGATCCTGTTTGTTGGTGAGGATTTTTGTGTTAGCTCGTAGGGACAACAGGTTCCTTTCAACAGTACACAATTTCACTTTATCTGTGATAGTTCATAGAGTTTAATAGAAAACATTGTGTGGCTTCGCACAGATTCACCACCATTGTTAGATACCTTACTGCTTGTTGATGGAACACTGGTATCATATTTATATCTTTTTTCATTTTTAAAATGGGTTTTAAAATTTTTGTTTTATTTTTATCTATTTATTAGCAATAAATAGATAGAGCAATAAATAGAGAGCAATAAACAAAGAGAGAGAGAGAGAGAGGGAGGGAGAATGGGTGTGCCAGGGCCTCCAGCCACCTTGTGCATCTGGCTTACGTGGGTACTGGGGAATCAAGCCTTGAACTGGGGTCCTTAGGCTTTACAGGCAAGTGCTTAACCACTAAGCCATCTCTCTAGCCCCATATTTATATCTTAAGAGTGGCAGCATTTAACATGGAGAGGGCCTAGTAAATAAATGTATTAAATGGCATTAACTAATCTTAGATGATTTAATGGAAATGTTCCTTCCTCTTTCAAAATAACTGAGATGGAAACCCAATTGAGTAAATTTATTTTTTTTGTTTATTTTATTTTTATTTATTTGAGAGCGACAGACAGAGAAAGAGGGAGAGGGAGAGAGAAAGAGAGAATGGGGGCACCAGGGCCTTCAGCCACTGCAAACGAACTCTGGACGCAAGTGCCCTCTTCTACATCTGGCTTATGTGGGTACTGGGGAATCAAGCCTCAGAACCGGAGTCCTTGGGTTTCATAGGCAAGTGCTTAACTGCTAAGTCATCTGTCCAGTCCCTAATTAAGTAAATTTAAAAGAATTTTCCAGTTACTTTAGTATCTTTTGGCTCTTTTTCCAGCTCCCAATTGAAGACTTATGCAGCTTATCATCCCAGTCACTGCCCATTGAGCTGACTTCAGTAGTTCCTGAATCTACAGAAGACATTCTCTTGAAGGGCTTCTCTTCCTTAGGGATGGAAGAAGAAAGAATCGAGACGGCACAGCAGGTAAATGGCAGCATCATTTTAAGGACATGTGATTATTTTAGATATCTCAAGATAGGCTGATTAAAGAGGATCTAATTAGAGGGCTGAGCTTTTGACATTGTGTTAATTTATTTAATTCTCATAAAAATCCTATGAGGTAGGTAGGTATATAATCATCCCACACATTGTAAATACAGTGACACAACACATGCTCAGTAAATGATAGTCAAGGTACACAGCAAACCTACATTAAATCCTTCTAGAATAGTCTTGATTTTGTGTCAGTTGAAGCTACTTATTAAGTATTTTATTTATTTATTTATTTATTTATTTATTTATTTATTTATTTGACTGGGAGAGAGACAGACAGAGACAGAGAGAATGGATGCTCTAGGGCCTCTAGTCACTGCAAACTTTGTGTATCTGGCTTTACATGGGTATTGGGGAATCAAATCTGAGTCCTTATGCCATGCAGGCATGCGCCTTAACCGCTGAGCCATCTCTTAGCTCTACTTATTAAGTATTTTAAATGACTCTGTTGCCCATTTATACTGGCAATATAGATAAAACATGATATTCCAAGTTTAGATGATGATAGGTTGGTATATTTATCAAGATTTAAAATTTTATGCACTTTGGACTTCTTTTGATGTGTTCACCTGGCTTGACACCACATAAATACACATGCACATTTTATATAAATATAAATATATATATATATATACACATACATACATACACACACACATACATACACACACATACACACACACACACACACACACACACACACACACACACACACACACCTCTCTGTTGCTAGGTAATTCCTTTTTGAAATCCTAAATGTTCTCTTTAGATGAAAGTTTGTAAATATTTTTCAGTAATTTAGCATGTGCCCTCACTCTTCTTAGGTATTTGTTTATTGCTAATTACAAATCTAAATATGTTACAGTTTCTATAGCGTTTCCTGATTTCCTCTTTCTCACATGTTAAGAAAGCAAGAGCTACCTGAGGCAAGAGGATAGCTTGGGTTACATAGTGAGATCCTGTCTCAAAACCAATTAAAGCTGAGGCATTCCAATTAAAACATAAACTAGATGTGCTAAATTCATCACTCTAAGTTTAGAGTGGCAGTGATGCAAAGCTGTGAGAACTCTGGCTTAGAGCTGGGCTGAACTACATCTGAAAGTCAGTTCATCCTTTACTTTAGCACTTCATCTACCTCTGCCTTCCAAGTGCTAAAATTAAAGGCATTTACCACCACTCCCAGCTCTACCTTGTAGGATTTTTATGAGAATTAAATAAGGTGACACATGTAAATCTATTGTGTAGCAAGCTACTTGAGAATTGTAGAAGGTAATCTTGTACTGTGTCTGTGAACTTCACTGGATTGTTTGAAACAAAATCATTTTTTTCTTCTATATTACTTTATCAGACTTATTTTTTAGCTTACGATGCAAAGTAATGAATTTCATTATGGCATTTTCATACATACATGTTACTGTGCTTTGTTCTCCCCTCTCCTTCATTTTCTTCCCCCTGTCTTTCTCTCCCCTGCTGATCTCATTCTTCCTCTCCCCAAATAGTCTTCCATTCTGCTGAAAGCAAAATTTCTGTATTAAATCCACACCTGCATATCTCTCTTTAAGAGTTTAACACATCTAATATATTGGTTAAAATCGATATGTGATGAGATGTACTTATTTTGAGTGTCAACTGGATGAGTTTTGCCCATTGTATATATTGATATAACTTACTCCCTCCCCTCTCTTCTCCTCCCTTTCTTACTTCCCCCTTTTCCTCTCTCTCTTGCTTGCTTACTCACCCCTTCCCTCCCTCCCACACTCCCCCATCTTTCTTTGATTTTTGAGACAGGATCTCATGTAGTACAGGCTGGCCTTATACTCATCTAGGCTAAATTTGAACTCTTAAACCTTTTATCTTCACTTTCAAGTGTTGGGATTACTAGTATGTACCATCACACTAGACCCCATATGGTTTATATTTTTCTATTTATTATTATCATTATTATTATTTTGGTTTTTCGAGTTAGGGTCTCACTCTAGTCCAGGCTGACCTTGAATTCACACTGTATTCTCAGGGTGGCCTTGAACTCATGGTGATCCTTCTACCTCTGCCTCCCAAGTGCTGGGATTAAAGGCACGTGCCACCATGCCTGGCCTGTTTTTAAAATTTTGTTTGTGTGTGGTGTATGCACATGTAAGTGCCCTTGGGAGGTGCCCCATAACTCACCTATGGCAGGGGTCACTGACTGGTGGCCAGAGTGGGTGCTGCTTCATCACCCTTCTGCCTGGTCTTTTTTTTTTTTTTTTTTTTTTTTTTAACTTTTAAAAAAAATTATTTCATGAGAGAGAGAATGAATGAGTATGGTCACAGCAGGGCCTTCAGCCTCTGCAAACAAACTCTAGACGCATGTACCACCTTGTGCATCTGGCTTATGTGGGTCCTAGGGAATTGAACCTGGGTCCTTTGGCTTTGCAGGCATGCACCTTAATTTGCTAAGCCATCTCTCCAGCCTAATCGTGGGTTTTGAGCCAGAATCTCCCTTTACTGATTCTGAAGCTCTGAAGATTCTTGGGCCTGTGGTCATTGGTGGGCCTGGGGTTACAGGTGTTCATGACCACACCCAGCTCTTTTATCTGGAAATTTGAATGTGGGCAGTTTCAGGCTTCCTGAGGCCCAAATGTTTGCATTTAACCATTGAGCCATCTCTGTAGTGCCCTATCTGTTTGTGTGTGGCTTTTTTTTTTTGGTTCCTCAAGGTAGGGTTTTGCCCTTGCCCAGGCTGACCTGGACATGAACTCATGGTGATCCTCCTACCTCTGCCTCCTGGGTGCTGGGATTAAAGGTGTCTGCCACCATACCTGGCTCCTGTCTGTTTTTTTTTTTTTTTTTTTCTGGCTTTTTGAGGCAGGGTCTCACTCTAGCCCAGACTGACCTGGAATTCACTCTGTATTCTCAGGGTGGTCTCGAACTCAGGGCAATCCTCCTACCTCTGCCTCCTGAGTGCTGGGATTAAAGGCGTGTGCCACCACGCCCGGCTCTATCTGTTTTTTAATAATACTTTCCATGGTCATGGCAGGCCAGATTCAGCGTAAGTTTTAGATGATGCCAGCCTATATTCTTCACCTGCAGTGTGTTTTTTAAGTTTATGTTTGTGAGGCTGGAGATATGGTCCAGTTGGTAGAGTGCCTATCTAGCATGCATGAAGCCATAAGTTTTATTCCTAGCACTGCATAAACTGGTCTGGTAGACACAGAAGGATCCAATGTCAAAGTCAATCTCAGCAACATAGCAACTTTGAGGCCATCATAAGGAACATGTCTCAAAAAAGTATATATAAATATGTATACATTCTCACAGTACTTACTAGATAATATCAATATTGATAATTACCCATAACTCTATGCTAATTATCTAAATTTGGCAAAGTAGAAATAACACTAGCCTCTTCAAATTTTGTTTTGTTTTTTGAGGTAGGGTCTCACTCTGGCCTAGGCTAATCTGGAATTAACTATGTAGTCTCAGGGTGGCCTCAAACTCATGCCTCCCCAGTGCTGGGAATAAAGGTGTGCACCACCACACCTAGCTCAAAATACTTTTTAATGTGTATTCAATACTTCTGACTTTTGACTAGAGATTCTCAGTGTTTTTCATATTCTTTTCTTTTCCTGGTATAGAGATATTATAATATAATAAACTTAAAGCTAGTTGAGTCCCAAAGAGTTGAATTTAGATCATGTCTGTCTATTTGACTTACTGCTTAGTGTGTCATTAATTTTCATTGATCTTTTTTAGTTTAGCTGACAATATAATGCTCTCCATTTTTCTAGTTTTTCTCATGGTTTGCGAAGCTGCAGACTCAGATGGATCAGGATGAAGGAACTAAATATAGGTATGTGTGGCTCCTTTACATGTTGGGTAGTCTAACTTTTAGATCCCAGGTATCTCAAGCATTTCATGTTGTATGTCTTTAAGTGTATTAAGTTGCAAAGAAAACTCTTTTTATTTTTAATATATTTTTAATTTATATTTGAGAGAGGGAGAGAGAGAGAGAGACAGAGAATGAGAGAGAGAATGTGTACACCAGGGCCTCCAGCTGCTGCAAACAAATTCCAGATGCATGTACCACATTGAGCTTAGTAGGTCCTGGGGAACTGAACCTGGGTCCTTTGGCTTTGCAGTCAAGTGCCTTAACTGCTAAGCCATCTCTCCAGCCCCCAAACTCCTTTTTTCTCTCTTTTTTTTTTTTTATTTTTCGAGGGAGGGTTTCACTCTAACCCAGGTTGACCTGGAATTTACTATATAGTCTCAGGGTGGCCTAGAACTCAAGGCGATCCTCAACCTCCCAAGTGCTGTGATTAAAGGCATGTGTCACCACCCAGCCTGGGATTGCTTGCATTTATTTATTTAAATATTTTATTTATTTATTTATTTGAGAAAGAGAAAGAGGCAGGGAGAGAGAATGCACATGTCAGGGCCTCTAGCCATTGCAAACGAACTCCAGATGCATGTGCCCCCTTGTGCATCTGGCTTACATGGGTCCTGGAGAATTGAACCAGGATCCTTTGGCTTTGCAGGCAAATACCTTAACTGCTAAGCCATCTCTCCAGCCCTGTTTGTATTTATTTATTTGCTAGAGAGAAAGAGAGAGAGAGAGAATGGGTGCACCAGGGCTTCCAGCTGCTGCAGACGAACTTCAGATGCATGTACCACCTTGTGCATCTTCTTTACATGGGTTTGGGGAATTGAACCTGGGTTATTTGGCTTTGCAGGCAAGCACCTTAACCACTAGGCAATCTTTCCAGCCCAAGAAAACTCTTAACTCTTGATGTTTTGGATCATTATAGCTGGTAGCAGAAGTTATGTGGTTTAAAAAAAAAAAAATCTATAAAAGGCTGGGTGTGTTTAATCCCAGCGCTCAAGAGGCAGAGGTAGGAGGATTGCTGTGTATTTGAGGCTACCCTGGGACTACAGAGTGAATTCCAGATCAGTCTGGGCTAGAGTGATATTACCTCAAAAAATGAAACAAAAACAAACAAAAAACTAAAAAGGAACTCCAGAAAAGGCTTGGATCACGTAAAGTTTGGTAAGAAGAACTATCCATGAAATACAGGGGTGGTCACCTAGATGGGTGTGACTTTGTTAACGTGTATTGATAGCATGGGAAGGATGCTGGAGTACAATTTCTAGCTGATTTCAGGATGGTGGATTCTGCATTCACGTTTAGCTAACATTTATTGGTGACCGTGATTGCCAGGCAGTGTGTTAGGCTCTTTAATGTACTGTCCCATATAATACCCATAGCAATTCTGCAAGGGCAGGTACTATTATTCCCACTTTACCAATGGGCAAACCAAGACCTGGAAACACTAAGTAACTGTTTGATGTCATTTGGGTTCAGGCAGAGCTGGGGTCTGAACCAATATCTTCTAGTTCAAATGCAGTATTCTTTCTGAATCATACCATTTCTCAAGGTGGCAGCCATCTGAAGGGGTGACCTTGCATGTTACCTGGGGAAGTCTTGGGCCCCCTTTCATTGAATGTTCAGCCAGTGATTTATTGCCTTGCATGGAAAAAGCCAGTTTATGGCTTTAAGTGACTGGCTTTCATAAATATTGAGGTAGTTTACAAGGTAGTTTTTGCTGTATCTCTGAATAGTATAAATTTCAGTGAGTAGGTCAGATTTCCTCTTGAAAATCAAGCATTTTGGGAAAAAAATGAGACTTTGTTGTTTTTGTTTTTTAGGGGAAAATATTATTGCCAATCCCCTCTTGGTTGTGTTTTCTAGACAGATGAGGGGTTACTTGTCTGGGTTTCAGGAGCAGTGTGATGCTATATTGAATGATGTCAACAACGCTCTTCAGCATCTGGAGTCATTGCAGAAACAATATCTTTTTGTGTCCAATAAGACAGGCACTCTGCATGAAGCCTGTGAACAGCTCCTAAAGGAACAGGTAATTGTGAATAGGTGAAAGGATCAGTGGTTATTTTTAATTTTAATTTCCTTAGTGTGTCTAAGTAAACTTTGGGTATTATCATGTATGATAAGCATGCAGATTGCTGTAGTGACCAGTAACAAAGGCAAATGTCCCCATGTTTTGATAATGCTAGGTACAATTTCAAAGTATAGTGAATAGATGATTTTCCTCTGTCTACTATTGTCATTTTTCAGACAAGCAGTGCAGTTGTACTAATGGTGGGACTTCTGAAAAGATAACTGTTCTAAAGTTACACTTAAATTTATGACTTAAGAGTTTTGATACTACTATATTTATC
The DNA here is from genome assembly GCA_036365145.1 of Orientallactaga sibirica. Lineage (NCBI taxonomy): Eukaryota > Metazoa > Chordata > Mammalia > Rodentia > Dipodidae > Orientallactaga > Orientallactaga sibirica. The sequence goes on from JAEOAD010002183.1 coordinate 3,360,821, forward strand.
TTAGAATTTTTTCTCTATGTATTTTTATGTATTTTTAAAAGGCAAGTGTTTATTTTATAAAAAGATAATGTGAAATTTTTTGTGTGTATGTGTATAATGTAGTATGATGTGTATGTGTGTGTGCATGTGTGGTTTTTTGTTTGTTTGTTTGTTTGTTTGTTTTTGTTTTTTCGAGATAGGGTCTCACTCTAGCCCAGGCTAACCTGGAATTCACTCTAATCTCAGGGTGGCCTTGAACGGCAATCCTCCTACCTCTGCCTCACGAGTGCTGGGATTAAAGGCATGCGCCACCACGCCCCGCTTATGTGTGAGTTTTATGAGGGTCACTCATATGTGGTGGCTGTCACTCTTCTACCTGGTCTTGTTTTGAACTGGAGCCCCCCCCCCCTTTTTTAAACCAATTTGGAGCTTGTGGGTCCTCAATGATTCTTGGATCTCTGCTCCCCTGTAGGACTGGGGTTAAAGGCATGCTGTTTTATGTGAGATTTGGAGAACTTTGTTTCAGGTACCCTGAGACTTATGTTGTGTAGGAAGCACATTAACCACTGAGCCATCTTTCCAGTCCCATTATGTGAAATTTATTATAATAATTATTACCTTTTAGTTCAGAACTGCTGAAATAATTGAATATTCTGAAATTTTATATCTGATATATAACTACATAATACACATTTATTGAATAAAAAAATTTGACTTGAGGGTGTTGATTCTCATATTCTCACAATAATTGATTTTTCTCTTTTAAAAATGCAAGTCGGAACTTGTTGATCTGGCTGAAAACATTCAACAAAAGCTTTCGTATTTTAATGAATTGGAAACTATTAACACAGTAAGTGTTTCTTATGTTTTTGTAAAGTTAGTGACATGTATTTTGTATTTCCTTATTTTAGTATGGTCTTTAAACTTTACTTTTCAAAGTTTGGCTGGAGTGATATTTTAATTTAATAGTTTGCTTACTGTTATTAATTCCTGTTTGTAATAAAAGGAAATGTTATTACCAGGTCAGAATTTTCCAAATGTGATTTGAGTAGTATTTCGTAAAATTGAAATCTCTTCAGGTTACATCTTCTAAAAATTTATCTATAGGCTGTGAGGATTATAACAAGAAATGTTCAATGTTAGCTGGGCGTGGTGGTGCACACCTTTATTCCAGCACTTGGGAGGCAGAGGTAGGAGGATCACCATGAGTTTGAGGCCACCCTGAGATTACATTGTAATTCCAGGTCAGCCTGGGCTAGAGGGAGGCCCTACCTCAAAAAAAAAAAAAAAAAAGAAATGTTCAATGTTAAGTCTTGTTGTGGTTATGCAACTGTAATACTGGTCAAAATGTTCATTAAGTAATTCTCATGTTTGGTTTGAGGAATATAGTCCTCATCAAGTATTCCCATATCTCGTATAAACGTACCAGTAGGGCTGCAGTGTAAACTATATTTCTACATGCTCCTGACCTGTAAATTAATCAAAACTATTTATAAATCTTGTTACTAAATTATTAATCATAATTATTGTAGTTTAGTATAAAGACATAAAACTAAAATTGACAACCAATTACCATGTAGCAGGAATTACTTCATTAGAAAGCTACTTGTCTATCAAAGCATGGAATAACTGGCTGGTAATATTTGACTTTGATTTTTCTTTGCTGGGGATTGGACCCAGGGTCTCATGTGATGTGTGCGCTATTCACTGAACCACACCCTTAGCCCAATATTTAACGTTTGTGACTTTCAAAATGTGACTGCTAAATATAGTTTGCTAGGTAATCTAGGCATAAGAACATTGACAGTATTTGAAAGTAGAAAAATTGTGTTGTAAAACACTAGAAAGTAATAAATAGTAATTGATTTAGTACAAATGTCTCTAACAAATTTTAAAAATCACTAAAATGTCCTCAAATGCAGTATATATGTAACTTAAAGGGACCATGTGAATCCTAGTTCATAATTTTCAACGTTTAACTTTATTCATCTTTTTGATTTTTTTCTCCCTCACTTGAAGAAACTGAATTCCCCTACGTTGTCTGTGAACAGTGAAGGATTTATACCTATGCTGGCCAAGTTAGATGATTGTATAACATATATTTCATCTCATGTAAGTCATGCTAATTTTGTATGTTCTAAAGAAGCCTTACCATTTCTATCACATTACTTCTGCTGTGAAACTGTGCTTTTTTTTTTTTATTATTATTTTTATTTTTCTGAAGGGAAAATACAGTTAACCCCCTGTATCCATGACTTTTTCATCTATGGATTCAACCAACTGTGAATCAAAAAGACAGGAGAAAAGTTACATTTGTACTGAACATATACAGATATCTTTTAGTCATTATTCCCTAAACAATATAGCATAACAATTACTTACATAGCATTCTCGTTGTGTTAGGCATTATAAGTAATCTAGAGATGATTTACAATGATATGGGAAGATGTACATAGGTTTTATACAAAGACTATACCATTTTATGTAAGCTACTTAAGTACCCATAGATTTTGGTGTCCTTGAGGGGTCCTCAAACTAATGCTCTCTGAAATACTGAGAGATGACTATATATATTTGTAACAGATTGAAAAAACTAGTAAGTTCTTTGTTGTTATTGTTGGTGATATAAACAGTACTTTTGGCTTCTGAGAGTATACTGGAGTACAAAGGGTCCTGGCTGATTCAGTTTTTTTTTTTTTTTTTTTAGTGTCTCTCTCTAGCTCAGGCTTTCCTGGAATTCACTATGTAGTCTCAGGCTGGCCTCGAATTCACGGTGATCCTCCTACCTCTTCCTCCCAAGTACAGGGATTAAAGACGTGCACCACCATGCCCGGCCTTGATTCAGTATTTTAAAAATTATTTTATTTTTCTTTATTAGAGAGGGAGAGGAGAGAATGAGCACATCAGGGCCTTTAGCCATTGCAAACAAACTCCAGACGCACGCACCACCATGTACATCTGGCTTATGTGGGTTCTGGGGAATCGAACCTGGGTCCTTAGGCTTTGTAGGCAAGCACCTTAACTGCTAAGGCATCTCTCCAGTCCCCTGCTTCAGTTTTATATCACCTAAACGGATGACCCATTTTTTTTAATTTTAATTTTTTTTATTGACAACTCCCATAATTGTAGACAATATCCCTTGATAATTCCCTCCCTTCCCCCACTTTCCCCTTTGAAACTTCACTCTCTATCATATCCCTTCCCTCTCTCAATCAGTCTTTTCTTTTGATGTTATGGTCTTTTCCTCCTGTAATGATGGTCTTGTGTAGGTAGTGTCAGGCACTGTGAGGTCATGGATATCCAGGCTATTTTGTGTCTGAATGAGCATGTTTGACTCTTACATTCTTCCCCACCCCTTCCGCAGCAATGGACCCTGAGCCTTGGAAGGTGTGTTAGAGATATTTCAGTGCTGAGCACTCCTCTGTCACTTCTCAGCACCATGGTGTCTTCTGAGTCATCCAAAGCTCACCGCCATTTGAAAAAAGAAGCTTCTCTAACCAAAAGTGAGAGTAGCATTAATATATGGGTATGAACTTTAAGAGAAGTGCTTATTGGTAATTTGGTGAGCATAGTATATACATTTAGCCAGACACCAGCAGATGTTACACCCCTAGGGCTCATGACTATGCCTTTTGTAGGTTTTCAGTATCAGGGATGTATTCCCTCCCATGTTGTGGGCTTTCAGTCCAATTAAAGAGCGGTTGGTTTCCCCCATGACAGACATGCCACTATTGCACCCATTGGCTCATTTGGCCTGGCTGGCCAAATTTAAGGCTTGCAGTGTCTGCTGTTGAGTATCTTCTCTGATGATTTCTCTCTCTTCCATTGAACTGCATGCAGCGTAGCTTTTTCCAGCTTTCTGAAGGATGACCCATTTTTAGGTTGTTTTATATCTGGATGTACAAGATACTTTTTTACTTGGTGGAGAAATACATAAAGGGATAAGCGTTTTGATTTAATCCTTCTCTTGATCCCCTAAGGATTCACTGCTGTATTTATTTCCCCTAACTCCTGTTCTTTTTCTAGTGGGGTCTTACATATTAGCCTCAATATCAGTAGTATACTGACAATGTATGTTGTTTGCAAGTACAAATATTGATTGAGCCCCTACTTTGTGCTAGACATAGGGGATTTGACTATGATGAAGTCTTTCACAGTAGGCATCTTATGGTCTACAGAGACCTTTTTTACTTTGTGCATCTGGCTTACCTGGATACTAGGGAATTGAACCTGGGTCCTTAGGCTTCACAGGCAAGTGCCTTAACCACTAAGCCATCGTGCCAGGCTCCCAGAGACCTTTTTAAAAAACTTCATATATTGCTGTATATAAAGTTTTCATTATAAGCTTGCTAATTGCCAATATTTGTTTCTTCTTTGTAAATTTTTCTGTTTGTTTTGCAGCCTAATTTTAAAGATTATCCTGTATATCTACTGAAGTTTAAACAATGTCTTTCTAAAGCTTTGCACCTCATGAAGACATATACTGTGAACACACTCCAAACCCTCACAAGTCAGTTATTAAAAAGGGTGAGTTAATTGATCCTAATAACAGCTTTTTAAAAGAATTTTTGATTCATTTATCCTTCACATGCTTTGTCTGAAAGTAATATTATGTAATTATAAGTAATCTTATTTTCATATATATCTTTGTTTTTTTTTTTGTTTTTGTTTTTGTTTTTGTTTTTGTTTTTTCGAGGTAGGGTCTCACTCTGGTCCAGGCTGACCTGGAATTCACTATGTAGTCTCAGGGTGGCCTCGAACTCTCGGCAATCCTCCTACCTCTACCTCCCAAGTGCTGGGATTAAAGGCATGCGCCACCACGCCTGGCTTTTTGTTTTTTGAGGTAGGGTCTTGCCCTAGCCCAGCCTGACCTATAATTCACTATGTATTCTCAGAGTAGTCTTGAACTCATACATCTTACCTCTGCCTCCCAAGTGCTGGGGTTAAAAGTATGTGCCACCATGGCCGGGCTTCAAATATATATTTTTTTTTTTTGGAGAGAGAGACAGAGAGAGAGTGAGAGGAAGACAGACAGAGATGGGCATGCCAGCAGCCTCTCAGCTGCTGTGAACAAAATCCAGATGCGTGCGCCCCCTTGTGGTTAAGTGCGGCATTGCACCCTTGCGTCACTTTGCATCTGGCTAAATGTGGGACCTGGAGATTGGAACCAGAGTTCTTAGGCTTAGGAGGCAGGCGCCTTAACTGCTAAGCCATCTCTCCAGCCCTCAAATAATTTTAAAAATATTTTTGTTTATTACAGAGAGAGAATACGTGTGCCAGGGCCTCCTGCCAGTGCAACAGACTCTAGACACTCATGCCACTTTGTGCATCTGGCTTTACATGGGTATTGGAGAATTGAACCTAGGCCATCAGGCTTTGCAAGAAAGTGCCTTTAACAGTTTAGCCATGTCTCCAACCCTCAAATAATTTGTTTGTTTATTATTTTTGAGGAAGGGTCTCTACCCCAGGCTGTCCTGGAAATCACTCTGTAGTCCCATGTTGGCTTCCAATCACATCAATTAGTTTCACTCTAGCTCACACTGACCTGGATTTCACTATGTAGTATCTCAGGGTGGCTTGAACTCATGTGATCCTCCTGCCTCTGCCTCCTGAGTGCTGGGATTAAAGGCGTGTGCCACCCCATCGGCCAAATAGTTTTTATAATAGAAGAATCTAGTCGTGTTTGATAAACAATAAAATGAGGTATAAGATATTTACTTATAAGTTGTTTATCAATTGAAACATTCTTTTCTTGCTTTTTCATGAAAATACTTGAAGAAGATATACAAAAATAATAAAATTGATTCAGTCTGAATGTGGCTAATTAAATTTTTCTTTTTCTTGTTTTTCCCTTATGAAATATGGTATTGGGGATTGAATCCAGGGCCTCACACATGCTAGGCAAGCCCTCTACCAACTGAACTATATTCTTAGCCTCAATTTTTTTTTTTTTTTTTTGTTTTGGTTTTTGAGGTAGAGTCTCATTCTAGCCCAGGTTGACCCGGAATTCACTATGTACTCTCAGGGTGACCTTGAACTCACAGCGATCCTTCTACCTTCCCAAGTGCTGCTTAGCCCCAATTTTTTTGTAAGTTATTTATTTATTTATTTGAGAGAGAGAGAGTAAGAGGCAAGGTGGGTGTGTGTGTGCCAGGGCCTCCAGCCACTGCAAACGAACTCAGATGCATGCGCCCCCTTGTGCATCTGTCTTAGGTGCATCCTGGAGAATCGAACCAGGATCCTTTACCTTTGTAGGCAAACATCTTAACTGCTAAGCCATCTCTCCAGCACAGCCCCAATTTTTTGTCAACCTAAATTTGAGATGCTGGGGATTGAACAAAGGGCCTTGATACACTAGGTGAGAATACTACTACTGAGCTACATCATAGCTTAAATTTTTAAAAAAAGTTTGAAATTTTTTTATTGTATATGTTCTTGTATGTGTACTGTATTCCATAAGGACATTCATTTTCATACATGAGTCTATTGTAGGTTGAGCATATTCCCTCTACCCTCCCCTTTTCTCCCACCTCCTTTAGCCCCTTTGTCCTGTGATAGTCTTCCTTCTCCTTTATGATCTAGATAAAATCTAGAAACCACAAATGAAAGAAAAGCTATTTCTCTTTCTGAGACTAGTTTAATTTGCTTAATACCATTATCTTAAGTTGTATCTATTTTCCTGCAAACAACATAACTTCATTCTTTAGTCCTAAATATTTTTCATTATTTTCTTTTGATTTTTAAAAATACTTTTGGCTTATTGGCTTTCATAGCCAGTCCTCTGAATTCATGGCTATCTAGTCATGGATATATATTGCAGTGCTGGAATTCAACCCTGGGGCCTTAACATGCTAGGCAAGCACTTCTGTCACTGAGTAACATCTTCAGCCTTTGGGTTTTTGTGTGGCAAGCGGTTTCTCCACTGAGCCAACTCCCCAACCCTAGTCCTTAGGGTTTTGAGACAAGGTCTTACTATGTAGCTCCAGCTGACTTTAATCTTGTGATCCTCCTGCCTGCCAGTGTTCTGAATGATGGAATTATAGGCATGCACCACTGTGTCAGGCTGCATGCATATTTTTATTGAGCATGTCCTAATGCTTAGTATTGGATTAGGATGTGTATGGTAGCAAAAATCAGCTGGCAAGGTTTTGGCCCTAAGCCTCATGGCATTTACATTTAGAAATAATAATAATCAGTAAAGAAAGTGACAAAAACTAGTTACAAATTGCAGTAGATGCTAGGTAGAAAAGTATGTGACATTAAGTTAGAAAATAAGAGGTAGAGCTAGCTAGGATGGTTGCTGAACATATCTCTTCCCCAAGAAAACCATAAAGCCTATATTTTAAATTTATTTAATTTTTCACAATTTTATATATATATGTATGGTGTATTGTGATCATACTCACTCCCCATTAACCTTATTCCCTTCTACTTCTGCTGAAATCCTTCCTATTCCCAACCAGTTCCATGTCTGCCTCAATGTCTGTTTTTTTTTTTTTTTTTTTGGTTACCCATTGAGTTTAATTAAGGTTGCTTGCATGAACATGGGTGGAGGGTTATTTACCAGAGCATGGGCAGCTTAACCAGTGGCTACACCACTGAATAAAATATCTTCCCCTCCCCCAGCAACCATTCCTTATGATCCCCTCCACCATCCACGACGGAATGTTGACAGGGCCAGTCTTGTTCAGGTAACAACAACCATTGTGAATTCATGAGTGTAATGGCCATGTCATGTCTGGAAGACATTGTTCTCAGCACTTCTTCCTATTCTCTGGCTCTTACATTCTTTCTGCCCCTCTTCTAAGATGTTCCTTTAACCTTGGAGGGTGTGATACAGACCTCCCATTTAGTGGTTGAGCACTCAACAGCCACTTATTTTTAGCGCTTTGATGAATTTTTAGTTTGCCTGATGTCCATTACAAAAAGAAGCTTCTCAGACCCATTCTAAGAGCAGCACTATCTATGAGCATAAACATGAATATTAGGTATTTAGCCAAACAATAGTAGTAGCTTCCCTCCTAGGTTTATGTCCTCCCAAGCCACTAGCTTTTGATTAGTTTTTCAGTACCTGGCATGAATTCAATCCCATGGATTGGGCCTCAGATACAATCAGAAAGTAGTTGTTTATGCTCATGGTGGACATGCCACTGCTATACCAGTGGGGACATCTGGTTTGGCTAGTTGGTTGTGTATTATGCAGGGTCTACTGCTGGATAAGACCATTGATAACTTTTCTCCCTCAGCAGCCTTCATAGCACCTTCCAGCACTGTGAAAGCTTACTGATAGGAAGCTTCCAGCTCAGTTCCATCTTGATATCACTGTGTCTTGGAACTGACACATTTGGTGATTTTAGAAATAAGGTCTTAACATCTAGTTTTGGTGGACAACCAAGAGCAGTGGTCTGTTTTGTTTTGGGGGCTTCCCTGGACCAACAGCTCATTGAGAAGCATCTATCCCTGGCACTAGGATTTTCCTTTAATAACCTATGGCTTCTGAGAGTAGCATTATCCACTCATACAGTCCTCCATTCAAACTCTGTACGTTTAAATTATATTTTTTAACTAGCTAACAAAGAAGTAGGTTTCCATAAGGCTTTTCTATACATCTTTAGTTTTGGTCAGCTCTCCTTGCTCACTTTCTCCTCTTTTCCCACCCCCATCTTTGCTTTAACTTTTTAACCCCTTTCTGTTCATCTACTTTCAAATAACGTATGTTCTATTTCCCCTTCCCTGCACTTACCCCTTCCCCATTTTTATGACCTCTTTCTAGCTTCTTGATCTTTACTGACATTTACTCCATCTTAAACACACAAATTTTTGAAGCTAGGACTCACATGTGAGAGGGAACATGCAGCATTTGTCTTTCTGAGTCTGGGTTATGAATACCATCCATTTTCCTGCAAATTTCATAATTCATTTTTCTTTATAGCTGAATGAAATTCCATTGTGTATAAGTACCACATCTCCATTATCCATTCATCACTTAATAGATATCTAGGCTGACTCTGTTTCCTTGCTGTTGTGAACAAAGCAACAGTAAACCTGGATAAGCAAGTATGTCTCTAGTAGGTTGAATAATTTGGTCAGTGTCTTACACTCAATAAGTAACAGTTAAAATCTGGATTCAGGTCTGTTTACCGCCAAAATTCAAGTATATTAAGCTATATGGGGGATAGATGACAGCTCCATTAATTATTTTTTATTTGTAGCAGTAATATGTAATATCTCTTTGAAATTTTCTTCTGTAAGCTTTTGGTTTGTATGGTGCAAAATGGTAGACATATGAAGTGGGTTATGTTACAATTTTGAATAATTATTTGTTTGCTGATTACCTTTCTTCCCTATTCCCTATGTTTCTTTAGGACCCTTCATCAATACCAAGTGCAGACAATGCCTTCACACTATTTTATGTGAAATTTCGAGCTGCTGCCCCTAAAGTTAGGGTAAGTCTGTCTACACAGATAGAATATTGTTAGGAATTTTTTCAGCTAGTCCCTTCCACATTTCAGTAGTATATCCTGGAGATATATTTGGGTCTACACAGCAGAAAAACTTAGCTCTTCCTATGATGTACAGGAAGTTTCTAGCTAAGGTGATAGCAGGGCTTAAAAAGCTTGGATATGGGCTGGAGAGATGGCTCATCAGTTAAGGCACTTGCCTGCAAAGCCTAATGACCCAAGTTCGATTCCCCAGTACTCACGTAAGGCCAGATGCAGAGATACAGATACATCTAGACTAGATGCAGATACATCTAGACACTGTTGGAGACCCTAATGCACCTATTTTCTCTGTCTCTCTTCTATCTTTCTGCTTACAAATAAATAAATAAAATATTGTTTTAAAAAGCTTGGCTGTATAGTGAGCTTTGAGGATTGTAAGGTTATTTCATACAGAGAACAGCAGTCTAGGGAAAGTTGTAGAAATAAAAGAAATGCATTTTGGGAGAACTCCATGTAATTCATTCATAGCTGGAAGAGAGAGAGAGTGGAGTGTGATGGGAAAGAAGACAGGCTAATTCAGGAAAAGTAGAAAACAAATGACTTGTCTTAAACAGGAAAGTGATTTAGTCAGATTTACCATTTCATTGATTAAGGGAAGCAGTATAAGAGATGGATTATAGTAAAGAAAGATTTGAGGTAAGGAGGGCTAACTAACCAGCAAGATGTGGCAGTAATTCGGATGAGAAGTAGTTGCTGAACAAGGCATTGATAGGATATTACGTGAAGTTAGGTATGTGCCTTGCTTCCTTAGAAGTGTCTGTCATATATATATATATATCCCAGCACTTGGGAGGCAGAGGTAGGAGGATCGCTAAGATCTCAAGGCCACCCTGAAACTACATAGTGAATTACAGGTCAGCCTGAGCTAGAGTAAAACCCTACCTCAGAAAACCAAAAAACAAACAAACAAAAAGAAGTGTCTGGTATACAAAGGAGTGCACAGAAGATTGTGCCTATTGATTGCTTTTGTTTATTAGCAAAAAACAAATGGTAAAAATTTGATTAGGAAAGAAATAATATGGATAAAGGACTTAGTGTGGTGGATAATTATAAAATGATGATGAATAGCTTTACTACACACTCTTAGTAACAACTAGTATATGTAATGGGGTCCCAGAGCATGAAATATTCACCTAACGCCAGGCATGGTGGCACACACCTTTAATCCCAGCACTTGGGAGATAGAAGTGGGAGTTTGAAGCCACCCTGAGACAACATAGTGAATTCTAGGTCAGCCTGGGCAAGAGTGAAACCCTACCTCAAACCCCGCCCCCCAATATATTCACCTAGCAGTAACTTTAATGGAAATATAAGGATAAAGAAAATGACAAAATTAGACAAAAAATAATGAAAGACTTAATAAATTATAAAACTGTCTTGTGCCTGGTTGGAGGGATTTAACTTCTAAAAAGTAATTTCTTCTGTTCATTTTATTGGCTGCAATGTACTGTTGACAAAAATTACAGTGAGATTTCTTATAATTGGCAAACAAAATTTTACAAAATACAGTGTTATTGATTCAAGAATTCATTGACAGATCGTTGACAGAAAGTTCTATAACTTAGTTTCAAATAAAAAAGATACATAGTATTGGGGGGAAAGTAAGCTTTTCACTGTATAGTATTATGAAAGTACATTGTAGGGCTGGAGAGATGGTGCAGTGGTTCAGGTGCTTGCCTGCAAAGCCTAAGGACCTGGGTTTGATTCCGCAATACCCATTAAGCACATGGTGGTGTATGTGTTTGGAGCTGGATGATCTGGCATGCCCACTCCCTCTTTGTGCCTCTTTTTCTCTCTCAAATAAATAAATAAAATAATTATTTTAAAAAGAAAATACATTGTAACTCAACTAATATTAAGTAATTAGTCTCCCTAAAGTAAAACCCAGAAAAAAGATTGGAAAAAGTACAGAAAAAGGAATTAAGAATATAAAAATTAACATTTCTGAATTTTTTGGTTGTTGTTTTTTTGAGGTAGGGTCTCACTCTCACCCAAGCTGACCAAGAATTCTCTATGTAGTCTCAGGCTGACCTTGAGCTCAAGGCAATCTGCCTACCTCTGCCTCCTGAGTGCTGGGATTAAAGGAGTGTGTCACTATGCTGGCCCCAAATTTCTAAATTTTAAATTGGAAAAGCAGAGACAAAGTGGAATGTTTGTGAGAGGTGAATATCTATTATAAAATGACCAGATTACTCACAGAAAATGTAGAAAAAAACATTCAAGTTGACATTTGTTTTTGGTTGGTCAGAAATTGACAAAATAAGTGTAATTATGCTTTTGAAAATTTGATAAGTATGCTGATAGGAATGTAAATGGATTCCTTTCTAAACAGCATTTGGTCAGACATCAAAAGCCTGTAAGGTATATCTCTCTTTTGACCCAGTGTGTTGGGTTGCCCACTTGAGAAGTAGTTACTCTGTCAATTTACTCTGGTAGGAAGTGGAGTCTCAGAGAAATGGACCAGCCAGCCTGGGCCTAAAGAGCTGTGATGGAACAAACCCCTAGTTTCACTTCAGGCTTTTAACAAGTGGTTGTGATTCTTTGGGAACAACTTAGTTTAACAGTAGAAGAGTTGATTTTGGGTACAGCTACTCATGGGATAAAATATACACTTATTTCATATACTGTCTGTCTCTCTTTCTGTCTATATGTTCAGACAGAGTCTTGGTATATATGTAGTCTAGGCTAGCCTCAGACTCCCTCAGTAGTCTAAGCTAGTCTGGAACTCTTGGTGATCTTTGAGTCGTATTCTCCTGAGTGCTATGATTATAGGCATGTGCCACCATGCCTAGCTTCATGTAATGTTTTAAATGCTGTATTATATATATTTTATTGAGTATTAGGTACCAAGTCTTTTGTGTTTTCCTTTGATATTTAAAATTATTTCTTGAAAAATTACCTACCGATAGGAAACTATTTATAGAATGTTATTTTAAAAAATTAGATTATAAAGCTAAATAATAGTATATTACAGTTTTTTTGGTGGGGGAGGTAGGATCTCACTCTACCTTAGGGTCATCTGGAATTCACCATGTAGTCTCAGGGTGGGCTCAAACTCAAGTCAGTCTTCCTACCTCTGCCTCCCAAGTGCTGGGATTAAAGGCATGTGTCACCACGTCCAGCTAATTATAGTTTTTAAAAAGAAAAATGTACTAATGTCAAAAAACTGTAAATATGCTGAAATCTTGTGTGATTATTTTTATGTGATTTTTATGATTTTAAATTTTTTAATATTTGTACTTTGTTTTTGTTTTTGTTTTTTTTTGAGGTGGGGTCTCACTCTGGACCAGGCTGTCCTGGAATTCACTATGTAGTCTCAGGGTGGTCTCAAACTCACCATCATCCTCCTACCTCTGCCTCCCGAGTGCTGGGATTAAAGGCGTGCACCACCATGCCCTGCTATATTTGTACTTTTTATGCATGTGAAACTATTATAATCAGAAAGTAATGAAAAGTACCATTAAGACAGATGAATTTTTAATGTATTTTTCTTTATTCTGTAGACTCTTCTTGAGCAAATAGAACAGCGATCTGAAAAAATACCTGAGTGAGTACCCAGAAGTTCTTTGGTTTCCAAATTACTGACTTCTTGTAGTGGTGTTTCCAAAGCTGGCCGAGCCCCGATAGCTCTCAGTGACTCCCCCAATGCAGATTCTTAGGTCTGGTTTGGTAGCAAGGTCTCAGACCTAACTTAGCAAGTTTACCATGATGGCCTTGTTTACCAAAGTAGGGATTCCTTCTCATTTTAGACAGACCTGAGCTCTCTAATCTTGAAAGAGAAATGTTTCCTTAAAGACAAATCTTCACTTCTGTTTTTATATATTTTTTTAATGTCTATATTCCTAAGCATTTAGTGGGCAAATGAGAGGTGAATACTTTTGAGGCATGGCAACCTATTCTGGAATTTAAAATCAGATATAATTTGTTCAAGTAAGAAATTTATACCCAAATCTTATTTTTTTATTAAGTAGAAACTTTCTTAATATTTTTCTAGTTTTAAAAATTATTACATAGTCATTCTATATTGTGATAGATTTCATAGACATTTTCATTCAAATATATCATGTAGCTTGACCATATTCACTACCATACTCTCTCTCCCCTTCTCTTCCCACTAGTCCCCTTCTGCTTTCATATCATGTTTTTGTGTGTGAGTGTAATATCTAGGATCCCACCACATTGGAGAGAAAACACAGTGTTTCCCAATCTCATTTTCACTCACTTTCCATCAGGTACCAGCAACTGCTAAGTGATATCCACCAGTGTTACCTTGAGCAGCGGGAGCTCCTCTTGGGCCCCAGTATTGCCTGTACTGTCACAGAGCTAACCAGCCAAAATAACAGAGATCATTGTGCCTTGGTGAGTTCCTACCCATTTTGGTTTGATGTTAAACATTCCTCTGTGCTATTTGATACTCTACCTGATTTATGTTCCTCTTACAGTACTGCTTTTCTAAATTTGGTTATGCCTTTGGTATTTTGTGAGCAGTTGCCTCTAAGCTTATTTTTTTTTTTCAAGGTAGAATCTCACTGTAGCCCAGGCTGACCAGGAATTCATTATGTAGTCTCAGGCTGACCTCGAGCTCAAGGTGATCCTCTGATACCTCCACTTCCCAAGTGTTGGGATTAAAGGCATGCACCACCTTGCCTAGCCCTTTAATCTTATAGCACACAACTTATTTTTTAAAATTTTATTTACTTGAGAGAGAAAAATAGACAATAAATATGCCAGGGCCTTCAGCCTCTGCAAATGAACTCCAGATGCATGCGCCGTCTTGTGCATCTGGCTTCCATGGGTCCTGGTGAATCACCTGGGTCCTGTGGTTTTGCAGGCGAGTGCTTCAATCGCTAAGCCATCTCTCCCGCTAAGCCATCTCTCCAGCCCTTTATTCAGTTTTTTAAAAATATTTTATTTATTTGAGATAGAGAGAGAGAATGGGCATGCCAGGGCATCCCAGCCACTGCAAACAAACTCTAGATGCATGGACCATGTGTATCTGTCTTAAAATGGGTCCTGGGGAACTGAACCTGGGTCCTTTGTCTTTGCAGGCAAGCTCCTTAACTGCTAAGCTATCTCTCCAGCCCTATTCATTTTTATTTATTTGACAGAAAGAGGGAGGGACAGAGAGAGAGAATGAGAGAATGAGAGAGAATAGGCGCACCAGGGTCTCCGGCCACTGCAAATGAACTCCAGATGCATGTGCCACCTTGTGCATCTGGCTAACATGGATCCTGGGGAATTGAACCTGGGTCCTTTGGCTTTGCAGGCAAATGCATTAATCACTCCAGCCCCCTATTCATTTTTTAAACAGTTTTTTATTTGCATACTTGTGCATGTGTCAGCATGCAAAAGTCTCTTGTTGCTGCAAACGAATGCCAGATCCATATATCTCTAGCTTTATGTATGTGGTGGGTAATTGAATCCTAGGCATGCAGGCTTTGTGAGCATGTATTTTTAACCACTGGGTATTTCCCTAGCCCCTTGACTCATTTTTGAGGTATGAAAGTTCACAAATAAATACTCTTCTTGAGGGATGAAGTTCCAGAGTTAGTAGGTTCATATGAAAAATTAATTTTTAGCTTTTTGTTGTTGTTTTGGGATAGGGTGTCACTTTGTAACTGAAGCTGGTCTTGAATTCATCATCCTGAGGGCTGGAATTATGGGTGTGTGTCACTGCTCAGACCTTAGCTTAATTTTTGATGTCGAATGCCTTTTTAGTGTAATTTTAAAGTGTTTGTTTTTTAAAATTATTTATTTGAGAGAGAGAGGCAGATAGAGAGAGAATGAGTGTGCCAGGGCCTTCAGCCATTGCAAACAAACTCCAGACACATGTTCCACCTTGTGCATCTGGCTTACTGGGGAATTGAACCTGGGGTTTTTGGCTCTGCAGGCAAGCGCCTTAACTGCTAAGCCATCTCTCCAGCCCTGTTTAGTGTAATTTTAATTAATACCATAGAAAAACTTGTAAAGATTTTTAAAAATACTCCCCATTTTAAATAGAAAAGTAATTTATATTCATTATGTTCATTATATTCATTATATATTATATAAAATCACTAAAAAGAAATAAAAAGCCCACCCTATTTTGTAGTAATTCATTGAAAACCAACTGTTTTTAGTAGGTTATTTCATGAGTCCATGGGCGTCATCTCTTTGCAAAGCACAGGCTTTATTTTGTAAGTGCTGAGAATGTTGTATCTGTCTTTGACAATAAGTGGTGTGTTTGTTCTTTGCAGGTTCGCAGTGGCTGTGCCTTTATGGTCCATGTATGCCAGGATGAGCACCAACTTTACAATGAATTTTTCACAAAGCCAACACCAAAATTAGAGTAAGTGGCACATGGAATCTAGCTTTTGTGGATAAGATTTAATCTTCTGTTGTCTGCAATTGGACTAATAGGTTATAAAACTGTAATTAACTGCAGTTTTTGTAACTTTTTTGTATGTAAGCAGAATATTGATGAGTGTGACACTGAGTATTTTCTTGAAATAAGCCTGTAGTTCAAAGGCCAACATGTTTTCATATTTTTGGTTGTATGATTTTGGAGACATTATAGATTTCTATAAGAATTCCATATGGGGGTCTAAGTCCTGGGATCTAGATCCTTTCATTTCCACTAAGTGCAATAATTCCTTCTAGGTTAGAAATTCTATCATTCTAACTAAAGAACAAGACTTAAAAATTTAGGTGTTTATCACCAAGCATGGTGGCGCATGCCTTCGATCCCAGCATTTGGGAGGCAGAGGCAGGAGGATTGCTGTAAGTTCTAGGCCAGCCTGAGATTACATAGTGAATTCCAGGTCAGTCTGGGCTAGAGCGAGACCCTACCTTAAACCACCCCCACCACCAAAAAAAAAAAAATTCAGGTGTTTAATCTGTTACTTCCTCTACAATGTTTCTTGGGTCCTGGTGGGTGTGATAGAGATGATTCATCCAGTGCTAGGTACTTGGCTTTCTTTTCTTTCATTTTGATGAGTTTTGGATCTTCCTGGTATTCGCTGCCCTCTCACTGCTAGCCAGAGAATCTTTTCTATGGAGGTGGAGGTAAACACTGAGAAGACTCAGAACTCATTAAAGCAGAGAATAAGAGGCTACTGAGAGCTCAGCAATAGAGATTTGTAATACACCCTTCAAGGCTGAGAACATTGCAGAAGAAGAGATGGAAAGAATGTAAGAACCAACAGAGTGGGAGGACATAATGTGAGGTACTGTCTTCCTGACTCCAAGCTGATTGGTATATTTATGATACCACAGAAATTACCAGTGCCCCCCACCCCCATTGAGGAAGTCCTTCAGTGAAATGGGGGTTGGGGGAGGGGACAAAAGGGGATAGATAACCTGAAGAGAACACGACCAATTTGCAGTGTGTTTATATATTAAAGTCCCCAATAAAATCTATTTTTAAAAATTTAGCTTTTATTTAATAATCTTTTTTTTTTCAAAGTGTCTTTTAGATCTATTGTTAGTTTCTTGATTTCTTCATGTTGGCTATTTTGACTCAAAAACTCCAAGGTTATAACTCATAATGAGGAGGCGAAAAATGCATTTATTCTTATTGGGGTGATCACTTGATGAAGTACTATATATAGAAGAGTATTGTTGGCAACATGAAGAATATAGATAAGCTAAGTTTTTCTTTTCAAATGTTTAAAATCTCTCAGAATACTTGATATGTATCTGAAGTACTTTGAGTTTTATCTGTATATATACATGTTAACTTAAATATGTATTTCCTTGGGGAAATACTACTTGATTTGTAGCAAAGTAGAATATAAAAGATGATAAAGGGGGCTGGAGAGATGGTTTAGTAGTGAAGGCTCTTGCTTGCAAAGCCAAACAACCTGAGTTCAGTTCCCCAGTGCCCACATAAAACCAGATGCACAAAGTGGTGCAAGCACCTGGAGTTCATTTGCAGTGCGTGGAAGCCCTGATGTGCCCATTCTCTCTGTCTCTCTTCTTTCTATCTCTCTCTGCTTGCAAATAAATAAATAATTTTTAAAAAAATGATAAAGCCTACTGAAATAATTTTGTGTACATATACAAAATTATTGCTCAAATAATACAGATTATGATGAGTTGACTTGTGGTTGGGAACAGTTAATTTGAATTAACTGTCCCAGATTACTTATTCCTAGCTTTTAAAGCAAAACCAATATATATGTAATTACCTTTACTCTTTTAAACTATTAGAAACATCCTGAAAATATTATGACTAATAACCATACTTTATTCTTTCATTTTAGTGAGCTTTTGGAGAAGCTGTGTGTGTCACTGTATGATGTCTTCAGGCCACTGATCATTCATGTCATTCACTTAGAGACTCTATCAGAACTCTGTGGAATTCTTAAAAATGAAGTGCTTGAAGATCATGTACAGAACAATGGTGAATAAGTAGAAGTGATCATTTTAAAAGTCTTAAATTATGTTTGTGGCTTAGTGAGTTTGAAGAAGTATAGATTCTTTCTCCTCTAGTGTACAAATATTTAATGTTTTTTGACATTTAAAAATTGTTTTTTGTATTTGTTATTTGTGTATGTGTGTGGGCACATGTATGTGGGAGTTGAATGTGTGGAGGTCAAAGGTCAAAATCAGATGGCTTTCTTAGTCACTGTCCACTTTATTTATTTATTTATTTGATTTTTTTTTTTTTTGAGGTAGGGTTTCACTCTAGTCCAGGCTGACCTGGATTTCACTATGTTGTCTCAGGGTGGCCTTGAACTCACAGCAATCCTCCTACCTCTGCCTCCTGAGTGCTGGGGGATTAAAGGTGTACGCCACCATGCCTGGCCTTATTTACTTATTTATTTTTGGGTCTTTTTTTTTTTTTTTTTTTTTTTTTGAGGTAGGGTCTCACTCTAGCCCGGGCTGACCTGGAATTCACTCTGTATTCGTAGTGTGGCCTCGAACTCATGGTGATCCTCCTACCTCTGCCTCCCGAGGGCTGGGATTAAAGGCGTGCACCACCATGCCAGGCCACTTTATTTTTTGGGGTAGGGTCTCTCACTGAACCTGAAGCTCAAGGATCTGGCTAGGCTAGTGTTGCAGTTACCTTCTCATTGCTGGGACAAAATAACCAAAAGCAGCTGATAGGAGGAAAGGTTTTTTATTTTGCCTTAGAGTCTTGAGAGGAAGCTTCATGTTGGTAAGGAAAATATGGTAGAATAGAGTTTGGACAACACCTTCTTGCCATAGCCAGTGGAAAACAGCAGCAGGAGAGTGAGCCAGATTCTAGCAAGGGGCAGCTGGCTAAAACACTCCTAAGCCCACCCCCAACAACACACCTCTTCCAGCAAGGCTCCACCTCCTAAACTGCCACTAGCCAGAAACCAAGCATTCAGAGCACATGAGTTTATGTGAGACATTTGACTCAAACTGCCACAGGTAGCTAGCCACAAGCCCCAGATCACCCTTTCTCTGCTTCCTCAGCACTGTGATTACAGGAGAGCATGCTATTATGCCTGGCTTTTCCATGGGTGCTGGGGATCAGAACTCACATCTGCATGCTTGTATGGCAAGCTCTTTACTGACTGAGCCATCTTCCTTAAACTCCTCTAAGGTCATTGAGTCATACTGGGATAAAAAGAATACAGCCTCAGTCTCCAAAACAAAAGAGGTTAATATTGCTTCTGAACAGCTTAATAATATCTTTGCTTAAAGTGTTGTCCTAAACCTAAAGAAATGAATGACTGCATTTTGTTGTTGTTATTATTAGCTGAACAACTGGGGGCATTTGCAGCAGGAGTAAAGCAGATGCTAGAAGATGTACAAGAAAGGCTGGTGTACCGAACCCATATCTACATTCAGACAGACATTACAGGCTACAAACCAGCTCCTGGAGACCTGGCATACCCTGATAAGCTAGTCATGATGGAGGTAGGTGTCTCTATTTTTCCTACAGTTTATCCCCACATAGCTTTTGAATGTTTTACACTAGCATAATAGAATTTTTCTTTTTAAATTCTCATTCACATTGTAAAATCAGGATAAACTTGCCATAAACATCAAAGGAAAAAACTAAAAAACTTAAACAGAAATACTTTATTTGTCTTTATGTTTAATGAACATTCTATTCAGTTTTTTCCTTTGTGCCTGGTTGTATGCATTCTCAATTTTAAATTAAATGCTTTCTGCAGTTTTCTCTTTCCTATGTAAATTACATAGGAGAGGATTGATAACATAGGAGCTACCATAGTTGATGGTGATGGTCTAACCCCGGGTCATACTCACGAGACCATCTCCTCAAGATTATATTCTACCAACATCTAGTTTATGGCTTGAAGGCTGAGGTTTATCTCATTGATCTCTTAGTACTGGTATTATATACGTTCTTTTTCTTTGACTTTTGAACACAGTTTAAAGACTGCCTAGGGTATTACTGTTAAAATAGAATTATTAGAACATAAGACTTTTAAAAAATTATTTAAGAGAAAGAAAAAAAGAGATAATGTGATTGGGCATGCCAGGGCCTCTTGTCAATGTAGACAAACTTCAGATGTACATACTGCTTTGTGCTTTTTTTTTGTTTGTTTGTTTTTCAAGGTAGGGTCTTGCTCTGGCCCAGGCTGACCTGGAATTCACTCTGTAGTCTCAGGGTAACCTTGAATGCACCACAGTCCTTCTACCTATGCCTCCCAAGTGCTGGGATTAAAGTGTACCACCACACCTGGCTACTTTGTGCTTTTTTTTTTTTTTTTTTGTGTGTGTGTGTGGTGGCACATGCATGCCTTTATTTAATCCCAGCAACCATGATTTTTACAAAACACTTAATATAGGTATGCAAGCTCATTCTGTACTAGTTCCACACATTCCCACCTATGGAGTTCAAAGTTCTACACACTCCCACCTCTGGGGGGGAGTAGAAAATAAACCCCCATTTTCCTGCTGGTTTTAAAAAGAAACACACCCAGGTTGTAACATCTAGACGCCTTCCTTGCACAGAGTACTTTGTGCTTTTTGTGGTACTATTTTCATGCCTAACCAATTTAACATTGTGATTCAATAACATTGTTTTCATATAGTGCACACACATTAAATTTTCCCATTTTAGCTTTTAAATATGTTTTGTAATGATACGAAAAAATTAAATAAGTGGGATTGAGTATGTTGCATTTGGTTTTTAAGACTCACCTCCCACTTTTTATGTTTTGTTTTAAAACATGAACATTTTTGGTATGTGTGTATGTGGTATGTATCTAAAATGTATGCGAATGTGTGTACAGATGTTTGCGCACCATCCACATTGTTTCTTCTCACTGAACCAAGCCCTCACTGTTAGACTGGCTGATCAGCAAGCCCCAGTGATTCTCTGGTCTACTTACAGGTGTGCATAACTATGCTAAGCTTTTTATGGGTGCTGGCGATGCATCCCTCATGCTTGCATGACAAGCATTCTAACCACTTAAGCTGTCTCCTCAGATCCACATTGACTTTTTTTGGTTTTGTTTTGTTTTGTTTTGCTTTGTTTTGCTTTGCTTTGTTTTTTGAGGTTGGGTGTCGCTCTAGCCCAAGCTGTCCTATAATTCATTATGTAATCTCAGGGTGGCCTTGAACTCACAACGATCCTCCTACCTCTGCCTCCACAGTGCTGGGATTAAAGACATGTGTCACCACACCTGGCTATGTTGACTTACTTTGAAAAGACCATGCAAACTTTATTGTAGAATGTGCCATTTAATGGATCTGTCTGATTATTTTCTCTTGCTCAGATTTGTGTTAACTTTTTTTATGTTGATAAGAATACTAAATGGCTGATGTGTACTTCTTCATGACATGAAAGGTATACAATATTGGGTTTTTCTGGTACCGGTTGAAGTGGTGATTACCAAAAAAAAAATTTCCCTTGTAATTAATAAATATTTTGGGGTAATACTTTGATTTAATGGTACTTCCTAAAACAACATCTTTTTTTTTTTTTCTTTTGGTTTTTCAAGGTAAGGTCTCACTCTAGCCCAGGTCAACCTGGCACTCACACTGTAGTCCTTGTCTGGCCTCTAACTCACAGCCATCCTGTTACTCTGCCTCCTGAGTGCTGGGATTAAAGATGTGTGCCACCATGCCCAGCAACAACATCTTTTTTACATGTTGCCAAGTGCTGCAGAAAACTACACTTTAATGTTCCTTCTGATTTCTCTATGTAGCAAATTGCACAGAGTTTAAAAGATGAACAAAAGAAGGTATCAGAATCTTCATTTTCTGAAGTTCGGTTAGAAGAAGCAGAGTCTAACAGTCTAACAAAATCTGGTATGTTATACTGTCTTGACTTCAGCATTATTCACTCACTCCATTTACTGTTATTAGGGACATTTTCTCTGGCCTGAAAAATAGCTTGTGCCTTTGAGAACTCCACACTTGATTGTGAGTAAGTTGATGAATCTCAAATATAACTTAGTATTAAATGAAATGCTGATAGGATGAACAAGGCCTCTTAGACCATGAGGGGTCTGTGGGACATGTAATTAGGAAGGGCATGTGTGAATGCAGGAAGTATGGTGTTTGAAAGCTGGAGTGCAAGAAGAGAGAGAACAGGAATGAATGAATGACTATGGGCGTGGGGCCTGTCAGGGCCTCTTACCACTGTAAACGAACTCCAGATGTATGCACCATTTTGTGCATCTGGCCTTACATAGGTACTGGGGAATCAAGCCTCGAACCAGGGTCCTTAGGCTTCATAGGCAAGCACTTAACTGCTAAGCCATCTCTCCAGCCTCCCCCCCTCCTTTTTTTTTTTTTTTTTTGGTTTTTCGAGGTAGGGTCTTACTCTAGCCCAGGCTGACCTGGAATTCACTATGTAGTCTCAGGGTGGCCTCGAACTCACAGTGATTCTCCTACCTCTGCCTCCCAAGTGCTGGGATTAAAGGTGTGTGCCACTACACCTGCCCCTTTTTTAGAGAGAGAGAGAGAGAGAGAGATAGAATTGGCCTAGGACCTTAGCCATTGCAATCAAACTCTAGATGCCTGCTCCACCTTCAGTGTATATGTGACCTTGTGCTTGCATCACTTTTGTGGATCTGGAGAGAGATAGAACATGGGTCCTTGGGCTTCACAGGCAAATGCCTTAACTGCTAAGCCGTCTCTCCAGCCCTAGTAGCCCTTTTGAGTCGTTGTTGGAGAGACTTAATATATGCCCCTGTCCTGCCAACTCTGGCTTGTACTTTTTTTTTCTTTCCCTAATAGGCCTGTTCTTTATCCCATGCATAACATTACAGTGAAGAAGTACTGGAAGAACTGTAAAGGATAGTGGAAGATGGATAACAAACTGGCTTCTGTCATCAGAGTACTCAAAACTTATTTGTAGGTCCTTCTTTGGCTCTTTATTTGGATGGAAAGGTCTTCAGATAGCAAAACTACAGATATGTTATCTCCTAAATATTCTTTGATTTTTTTTTTTTTTCTGTATTCTCTTTTGAGACAGTCTTATGTATCCCAGACTGGTTTCTTTGAATTCATAGCTGAGGCTGGTCTTCACCGCCTGGCCTTACTGCCTTGATCTCCCATATGCTGGGACTATAGGTGGTGCTGGGGACCAGGACTTTGTGCATGTGAAGCAAGCACAATCCCAACCAAGCTAATCACCTAGCATCATCTTTTTTATTAAGAATTTTTAAAGTATATCTTGGTTTGAAGCATGACTTTTTTGAAAGAAATTATCAATTTTACAAGTTTTACATGCTTTAAAAAAGGCTTACCAAACTATAAAGTGGAAATATTCAACCTTAACACTCCCCTCATTTCTTTTTTCCAAGTCAGTGCCACAGGTGTCTGTTAATCTCATGCAAATCTAGAGCTTTTTAAAAAGAAAATTATCTAGCTGGAAGGATGGCTTAGTGGTTAAGGCACTTTCCTGTGAAGCCTAAGGACCCATGTTCGGTTCCCCAGGACCCATGTAAGCCAGATGCACAAGGTGGCGCATGCGTCTGGAGTTCATTTTCATGGCTGGAGGCCCTGGCATGCCCATTCTCTCTCCCCTCCCCTTTGTCTCAAATAAAAATGAATAAATCTGAGCCGGGCATGGTGGCACATGCCTTTACTTCCAACACTCGGGAGGCAGAGGTAGGAGAATTGATGTGAGTTTGAGGCCTTTTGGAGACTACATAGTGAATTCCAGGTCAGCCTGGGCTAGAGTGAAAGCCTACCTCGAAAAACCAAAAATTTAAAAATAAATAAATAAATTAAAAATATATTTTAAAAAAGGAAATTATCTTATAACAATCAATATGGTTATACTTTAATTTTATTTAAAATATTTATATTTATTTATTTATTTGAGAGAGAGACAGACAGACAATGGATGCCCCAAAGCCTCTAGCCGTTGCAAACGAACTCCAGATTCATGCACCACCTTGTTCATCTGGCTTTTATGTGGGTACTGGGGAATTGAACCTGGGTCCTTTGGCTTTGCTGGCAAAGCTATATCTCCAGCCCTACTTTTATTTTTATTATTGAAAAAATTTCAAATATGTAGAAAAATAGAAAAAAATGAATGAACAATGAACACATGTACCTACCATCTAGATTTGAGACTCAATACTTTATCATAACACATACACAATTTTTGTCAGATATTTTTATTTTAAAAAATATTTGTATTTATTTATTTATTTGTAAGGAGAGAGAGAGAGAGAGAGAGAATGAATGGGTAATGTCAGGGCCTCTAGCTGCTGCAGTTAAACTCCAGATATACACACCACTTTGTGCATTTGGCTTTATGTGGGTACTGGGGAATCAAATAGTTGTTAGGCTGCTAAGCCATCTTTCCAGCCCTTTTCAGTCATCTTGGAAAAATATTTTAATTTATTTGAGGGAGAGATACAGGCATACAGATTGAGTATGGGTGCACCCAGGTCTCCTGCCACTGCAAATGAACTTCAGACACATGTGCCACACAAAGCATCTGGCTTTACATGGGTACCAGAGAATTAAACGCATGCTGTCAGGTTTTGCAAGCAAGTACCCTTAGCCACTGAGCCATCTCTCCAGCTCGTTGTCAGTGATTTTTAAAATTCTGTTCTATTCTTTTTATTAATGACAGGGTCTTACTATTTAACCCAGGCTAGCTTTGAACTCATGGCACTTGTCCTGACTCAGCCTTAAATGCTGGGATGAAAATATGTACCACAATACCTAGCAGTCAATCATTTTAAAGAAAAGGATGGCTTAGTGGTTAAGGCACTTGCCTATGAAGCCTAAGGACCCATGTTCGGTTCCCCAGGACCCATGTAAGCCAGATGCACAAGGTGGCGATGCGTCTGGAGTTCATTTTCATGGCTGGAGGCCCTGGCATGCCCATTCTCTCTCCCTCCCCTTTGTCTCAAATAAAAATGAATAAATCTGAGCCGGGCATGGTGGCACATGCCTTTACTTCCAACACTCGGGAGGCAGAGGTAGGAGAATTGATGTGAGTTTGAGGCCTTTTGGAGACTACATAGTGAATTCCAGGTCAGCCTGGGCTAGAGTGAAAGCCTACCTCGAAAAACCAAAAATTTAAAAATAAATAAATAAATTAAAAATATATTTTAAAAAAGGAAATTATCTTATAACAATCAATATGGTTATACTTTAATTTTATTTAAAATATTTATATTTATTTATTTGAGAGAGAGACAGACAGACAATGGATGCCCCAAAGCCTCTAGCCGTTGCAAACGAACTCCAGATTCATGCACCACCTTGTTCATCTGGCTTTTATGTGGGTACTGGGGAATTGAACCTGGGTCCTTTGGCTTTGCTGGCAAAGCTATATCTCCAGCCCTACTTTTATTTTTATTATTGAAAAAATTTCAAATATGTAGAAAAATAGAAAAAAATGAATGAACAATGAACACATGTACCTACCATCTAGATTTGAGACTTAATACTTTATCATAACACATACACAATTTTTGTCAGATATTTTTATTTTAAAAAATATTTGTATTTATTTATTTATTTGTAAGGAGAGAGAGAGAGAGAGAGAGAATGAATGGGTAATGTCAGGGCCTCTAGCTGCTGCAGTTAAACTCCAGATATACACACCACTTTGTGCATTTGGCTTTATGTGGGTACTGGGGAATCAAATAGTTGTTAGGCTTTTTTAACTGCTAAGCCATCTTTCCAGCCCTTTTCAGTCATCTTGGAAAAATATTTTAATTTATTTGAGGGAGAGATACAGGCATACAGATTGAGTATGGGTGCACCCAGGTCTCCTGCCACTGCAAATGAACTTCAGACACATGTGCCACACAAAGCATCTGGCTTTACATGGGTACCAGAGAATTAAACGCATGCTGTCAGGTTTTGCAAGCAAGTACCCTTAGCCACTGAGCCATCTCTCCAGCTCGTTGTCAGTGATTTTTAAAATTCTGTTCTATTCTTTTTATTAATGACAGGGTCTTACTATTTAACCCAGGCTAGCTTTGAACTCATGGCACTTGTCCTGACTCAGCCTTAAATGCTGGGATGAAAATATGTACCACAATACCTAGCAGTCAATCATTTTAAAGAAAATTATTGCTATCATTGGTGCTTTGCCCTTGAATAGTTCAGCATCACTCCAGAAAATAAGAAAATGTCTTATATAACCATGTTATGATTACTACAAGTTTAGCAAAGTTTCTTAAAATGGTGTCTAATATGTCCATCTGTCATTTTCATCTTTTGTCCCAGAGATTTGTACCAGGTCCATCTTTGTGACTCATTCTATTCTGGCCTGGGCACTGAAGTGATAGTGCTTCCCTTGCAAAGGTCTCTGTCCAGGCACACTCCCTTCTGTTCTTTGTAGTGGTGGGAGAGCCATTGCTTGGCACTTGGGAACTGAGGGTATTAATGAGGTCTGTAAGTGGTGCCAGCTTAGCATAAAGGCAAGTTGGTGGCAAGCCAACTGTGATTGATGATCCTGTTTAAAATTGCTTATTTAGATGGCTCTAGTGGTATAGGGATATAATCTAGCTACCTGGGAGGCTGAGACAGGAGGATCACAAATTTAGTGCCTGCCTGGACAAGTGAGTTCAAGGTCAGCCTGGACAGCTTAGCAAGACCCTATCGCAAAAAAACCCAAAAAACAAAAAACAAAACAACAACAAAAAAATCACAACAAAAAAAAGAGGGAAAAAAAGGATTGAGGCTATAGCTAGTGGAAGAGTGCTTGCAAGGCCCTGGTACTTGGGGAGAAATATATATAGTTTACATATAGCTTATTTTGTTTTCTTGTTACTCTCCTACCTTCATTGGTTCTCACTTGCTTTTACATTTTTACATGAGTACATATACGTCTGCCTTCCAGAATCTGGTTGTATACCATCATGTAAGTATGCTGTTGATTTATTCCATAAAGAATATCAAATACTTTGAAAACAACAACAACTTGGGTTGAATATATGACTAGAATATGTCTGTGTACTCCAGTTCTCACTGACTTAAACCTCATTTATTACTGGTTGAGATTTCTGGGGCATTCTTGATTAAAGATGAAGTGGGAAAAATTGATGCCTTCTAGTTGTTGATAACTAATAGGAATAGTTTATAGTTACCATGTAAATTGCTTTATGACAGACACCCACATGCCCTAAATGTATTTGTTTTCCATTTGGGTTTAGGTTCCACAGAATCTCTCAATCTTAGACCACAGACCACAATTTCTCCAGCAGATCTTCATGGGATGTGGTATCCTACAGTTCGAAGAACTCTTGTCTGTCTCTCCAAGTTATATAGATGTATAGATGTATGTGTGCAAATTGTTACCTGACTGTGAATTGCTTGGAACATTTAAAAATTTTAACTTACTTTAAGGACTTGATGGAATATTTTGTTTGATATTCTTAGAATCATGAATTTTAGATATGAAGGTAACTTAAAGGTTAGTCTAATTCAGGGATTCATTGAAATTGTGAGTGAATTTCTAAGTGTATTTGTGCCTTTCTGAGAGGGGCTTTAGTTTTCAAGATTCTGTGACTATAATAAGTTTAAATCTGATTAATTTGCTTTAGTTTGTATGTGGAAAAAAGGTGGGGGAAACTTAAATGATATATAGATGTCATATCAGCATAATATACATTTAATGTTAAATGCAGCTGCTTTGATGTAGGTTTTTCTTTATTAACATAGTGTTTTGCTAGATAGCTCATGTTGACCTTGATCTTGTAGATCCTCCTGCCTCAGCCTCTCTAGTGCTGACATTTCAAGTGTGCACCACAGTACCTAGCTATGTAATCTAGTCTTACACTGGAACCAGCGTCTTTAACAGAATAAGATTGCCTATGTTTTTAGGCATGGACTAAGTTTAGTTACTTGTTGAGGTTAGCAGTGCTTTTTGGTTTTTCAAGGTAGGGTCTCACTATAGCCCAGCTGACCTGGAATTCACTGTAGTCTCAGGGTGGCCTTGAACTCATGGCAGTCCTCCTGCCTCTGCCTCCCCAGTGCTGGGATTAAAGGCATGTGCCACCTCGCCCAGCAGCATACTTTTTTTTAAGTATCTTCTAAACTGATTTTTGGAAAGATACTCTAAGAACCCTGGCTTAATGATATAATAAGGTGGTTGTCATTTTCTGAAGCAGCAGAGTTGTCTACATATTTGCTGCCAGTGCTTTGCTTCTAAAACAAAGTGTGTGTGTGTGTTTTAAAAAAATATTTATTTATTTATTTATTTATTTATTTATTTATTTATTATTATTTATTTGAGAGAGAGAGAGAATGGGTGTGCCAGGACCTCCAGTCACTGCAAACGAACTCCAGATGCATATGCCCCCTTGTGGATTTGGCTTACATGGGTCCTGGGGAATCAAACCTGGGTCCTTTGGCTTTGTAGGCCAGTGCCTTAACCGCTAAGCCATCTTTCTAGCCCTTTTTGTGGTTTTTTGAGGTTGGGTCTTGCTGTAGCCCAGCTGACCTGGAATTCACTATGTAGTCTCAGGGTGGCCTTGAACCTCTGCCTCCCGAGTGCTGGGATTAAAGGTATATGCCACCATACCTGGCTTGTAATTTTTTTTTTAAATGAGAGAGAGAACTGGAGGCCAGGGTCTCCAACCACTGCATCCGAACTCCAGATGCCTCTGCCACTTTGTGCGCATGTGTGACCTTGTGCGCTTGCATCACCTTGTGTGTCTGGCTTATGTGGGACCTGGAGAGTTGAACATGGGTCCTTAGGCTTTGCAAACAAGCACCTTAACTGCTAAGCCATCCCTCCAGCCCCTGACTCCCTTTTAATTCCTTAATTTGATTGCATACAGTAGTCATGTAATGCATGAATTGTCCAGATAGTATGGTTTCTTACTGATACGGCTTCAAAAGAACTCCACCATAGGTATTTTGTGCTGTACACCCTTATGACCATTCAAGATTGCACACTTGTCTCATGGGATCAGTCAAGACCACACTGTTTCTTCTGTATCACATTTTAAGTGGATCATGAGCTCTTTCAGTGAGATAATTGGACAGTGAACATTTTGCTTTTTCAGGTTCCCCATTATATAGGAAATAATGATATTGGAGTGGGATTCAGAAACTTCATACAGTGGAGCCAAGTTTGCATGGGAAATGTGCAGAAGGCATATTTCACATAGAACCTTTTTGTTCCTCTAGAGCTTAGCAAGTAAAGCCTGTGAGAGTACTGAACAGGGGCTTTAGCCAAATCATAAATAGGCCCAGATCACTATGGCTGGTTTTATTGTGTGCCCCAGGCTGTTTTTATCTGATGTTGTTTTTTCCTCCTTCTTCTTCTTCTTCTCCTCCTCCTCCTCCTCCTCCTTCTTCTTCTCCTTCCTCCTTCCTCCTTCCTCCTTCCTCCTTCCTTCTTCTTCTTCCACGTAGCTGACATCCACTTTTCTTGTTTTTGTGTTTTATTGTTCTATAGTGTAATTCAGGATGGCCTAGAACAAACTGTATAGCCCAGACAGGCTTTGAACTCTTAGAAATCCTGCCTCAGTCTCTTGCAATTATAAGCATAAGCCACCATGCTTGACTTTGAAGTATGAATTTTCTCTCTTTTTTCCAGACAGTTTCTTATATAACCCAGGCTGGCCTTGAACTTGCTATATAACCGATGGTGGCCTCAAGCTGCAGATCTTCCTACTTCCCCCTCCCTTGGTTACCTGAGTTATAGCCATGTGTCTCCATACTCAGCACCACTTATTGTATAAATTTTTGCACAGACCCCAGGATTCTCTGTACTTAAGCACAATATTTTATAATTTAGTAGTATTTTTGAACTCCCCATTGTTGGCTATTTATTTCCAACATTTTTTTCCTGTTTTTAGAATATGAGTGTAATGAAGAACCATCTTAAAATACAATGCCTGTTAAATACTTGGGATCAATTTTTAGAAGAGAATTTACTAAGATTTGTTTTACAGCTAGCTTTGAAGCTTTGAAACAGATTACTAGCTGGTGTGGTGCACCTCTGTAATCTAGTACTCAGGAGGTTGAAGCAGAAGGATTTGGAGTTGAGGCCAGCTTAGGCTATATAACAAGCTCCATCCACAACTGAGATCATCCTGGAGTGAGGTGCTGTGAAGTTAGAACTTTGCCTGCCTAGCTGGCCCCAGAACTGCCCACTTACCAAGCACAGAGCCAGTCCTGCTGTAGGAGCTAGTATGCATTTACTGCAGGCTACACCACTGTTTCTGGATAGGAGTGCACACTACAGAACCCTGTGGAAGTCCAAAGAGGTTGAGTGGGTGTAGAAAACTAGGAAGAATGATTCCAGGTGTAAATTAATCCAGTAATGAAGGCAAGTAAACATTTTTGTTTTGTGAAGTGCTGTAAGCTGATGTTTCTCTTTTTTTTCACCAGAGGGCGGTGTTCCAAGGATTATCACAGGAAGCATTGTCTGCCTGCATTCAATCCTTATTAGGAGCATCGGAATCCATCAGCAAAAACAAGGTTTGATGACGTGTTAGGTGAAATTTTATTACTTATAATAATATTGTTTATTATAGCAGTTATTTATAGGTATAGAAATTTAAATCTTGGCAGTAATTAGTAGGATTGAATTTTGAAGCCTGTTGAAAGAAGCTAGTATTTTTTTCCATGTCTGTGTGTGTGTGTGTGTGTGTGTGTGTGTGTGTAGGTGTAGTACATGCATGATGTGTGCACGCAGATGTGCGCACACTGTGCACCTGTGTATGGATGCCAAAGGAAAACCTCCAGTGTACTCTTACACTCATATGTGTAGTTCTTTTTTTTTTTTTAATATTTTGGGCTGTATTAGCCATTTTATTTTATTTTATTTATTATTTTTTTAATTGACACCTTCTATACTTACATACAAAAAACATGATATTTCCTTCCCCTCCCCCCATTCCACTTTAGAACTCCAATCTCCATCATATCCCCTCCCTCTCTCCATTAGTCTCTCTTTTAATTTGATGTCATCATCCTTTTCTTCTATTTTGAGGGTCTTGCGAAGGTATTGCTAGGCACTGCAAGGTCATGGATATCGAGGCCAATTTCTGTCTGGGCAGTTGCATAGTAAGAGGTCATACCCTTCCTTTGGCTCTTCCATTCTATCCGCCCCTCTTCTGCAATGGTCCCTGAGCCTTGGAGGGTGTGACAGAGGTGTTTCAGTGCTGGGCACTCCTCTATCCCTTCTTCTCAGCACTATGTTGCCTTTTGGGTGATCCCAGTGGCCATCACCATCTGAAAAGAGAAGCTTCTCTAACCAGAAGTGAGAGTAGCATTAATATGTGAACCTGACATTAAGTATAGTGCCCCCAGGGCAGCTTGGTGGGAATAGTATATACATTTAGTGAGACAAAAGCAGGCTTTATACCCCATGTGTAGTTCTTTGAGATAGAATCTTTCTCTGAAACTGGAATTGCTGTTTTTGCAAGCCCTGGCTATTCTCCAGTCTCTGCTCCCCACAGGACTAGAGTTACTGGGCATGCACATGGCCATGTCCAACTGTTCACATGAATGCTGGGAATTAAACTCAGAAGACCTTAGATCTTCTCAGGCCCTCATGCTTGCATAGCGGGCACCTTATGCCACTCAGCCATCTCCCTAGCACAAAGCTAGTATTTCATTATCATGCTCATTAAAGACTGCACTGAGTCCAACTTCACTAACATACCAAAATTAGTACTGACATTGTAAATTGTGTATGGGAAATGGTACTGATAGTTTTCTGGAATACCAAGAAAGTGTTTATTTTCAAGAAAGCATAGCACTTTCATTATCTCTACAGTGTTTTTAAGTTTAATGGCCTTACGTGGAGGGTATAGGCTACCTTGGCCCTTGAGTTGTATGACTAAGAGTAGTTGCAATGATGACATGGGGCTTAAGGTTTTTAATCAGGACCCATTCTGGGGCTGGAAGTTTATCCCACAGCATTTGAAGGAAGTAGAGCATGCCGATAGTGTTGCTCTACTTAACTCTCCACTTAAAATACCTGTAACCTATGGGGAGGAACCAATGTGGGCTGTTTGTAGCCAGAATATGATGTAGTCTATAGTGTTCAAACTCTGACTTACAGCTTTCTAACTTTAAGGCTTTAGATAGTTTTGTTTTGTTTTGTTTTGTTTTTCAAGGTAGGGTTTCACTCTAGCCCAGTCCTGGAATTCAGGAATTCACTATGTAGTCCCAGGGTGGCCTCAAACTCATGGTGATCCTCCTACCTTGGCTTTAGATAGTTTTTAAAAAGTTTCCCTATAAAAGAATATATTGTTGCTGGGTGTGGTGACTCATGCCTTTAATCCCAGTACTGGGTGGTAGAGGTAGAAGGATTGCCATGAGTTTGAGGCCACCCTGAGGCATAGTGAGTTCCAGGTCAGCTTGGGCTAGAGTGAGACCCTGCCACAAACAAACAAACAATCAAAAAGAATATATTGTTGCCAGAAAAGCTCTACTTTTATTTGTGACCACTGTATTTTCCCATTCATAGAATATAGATTTGAGATGAAATTTTGATAAAGGGACTAAAAGAGCATGGAAAATAAAGTTATGGACGTTTTAAATAAACAGCAAGTAGCAAGTCTGACCTCACTTTTTTTTATAATAGGTGAAATTAGGAATCATGACTAATCATTGGGGAAATAAATTAGAGCATATTCTGTATGATAGAATATTACACAACTACTAAATTTAAAGAAAAACAAGAGACCTTATAGAAGTTGGATGTAGAACATGACTTATATAATAAAAAAATGCTGTGAAGCAAATATTTAACAGTGAAAGCTTTGGGTTACTGGGTGATTATTTTTCTTTTTCCTTTTTTTCTCTTTTACAAGGTAGGGTCTCACTCTAGCCCAGGCTGACCTAGAATTCACTATGTCGACTCAGGGTGGCCTCGAACTCATAGTGATCCTCCTACCTCTGCCTCCCAAGTGCTGGGGTTAAAGGCGTGCGCCACCACGCCTGGCTTGTTTTTCTGTTCTATGCACCTTCCATTCTTTTCCAGATTTTCTGCAGTGATCATACATTCCTTAGATCATTAGGAGGAAAGAATGAATTAAGAAGAGATCATATGTTTATGGCCCTTTATACCTAAGCCTTCTATCATCTTTATCTGCTTCTTTTTTATTTTTATTTTTTATTTTATTTGAGAGAGAGAGAGAGAGAGAGAATATGAATTAGTGTGCCAGGGCCTCAGCCACTGCAGTTGAACTCCAGATGCTTGCGCCACCTAGTGGGCATGTGTGACTGACCTTGTGCTTGCATCAGGCTTATGTGGGATCTGGAGAAAGATCGAACATGGGTCCTTAGGCTTCACAGGCAGGCGCCTTAACTGCTAAACTGTCTCTCTAGCCCTTTATCTGATTTTTCCCTACTTGTTATAAAAAGTTAAGTATGCATGGGGAAGACTTCAGTTTGGTAAACATGAAGTATTTGTTTTCCTGGCTGAAATGATGTGCTTTTGTCTTTTATAGCACTTTTCTAGTTTTTAAAGGCGAGAGATTATTTTTACATATTTAATGAAATGCATAGTTTAGTAAAATCACATGATAATGATTTGCTGGGTTGCAGTGATTTTTTTTTTTTTTTTTTTTTGGTTTTGCGAGGTAGGCTCTCACTCTGGTCCAAGCTGACCTGGAATTAACTATGTAGTCTCAGGGTGGCCTTGAACTGTCGGCGATCCTCCTACCTCTGCCTCCCGAGTGCTGGGATTAAAGGCGTGCGCCACCTCGCCTGGCTTGGGTTGCAGCAATTTTACTAAACCAAATGAAACCTAAATGGCATTCTTTTGCTATCAGCATTGTCCTCCATTTAAAAATAAAGCAAATAGGGCTGGAGAGATGGCTTAGCAGTTAAGGTGTTTTCCTGCAAAGCCAAAGGATTCCGGTTTGATTCTCCAGGACTCACATAAGCCAGATGCACAAGGGAGCGCATGCATCTGGAGTTCATTGGCAGTGGCCAGAGGCCCTGGTGCGCCCATTCTCTCCCCTTCTCTCTGTGCTTCTTTCTCTCAAATAAAAAATAAATAAAATATCTTTTAAAAAATAAAGCAAATATTTCAAATTGTGTAGCATTTATTACTTATCTAATGATCTGTGTTTCAGAATGACTTGAGTCTCTACTCCATAAGTCATTCTTATATTGATTGGGTTCATTAGAAGTGGGAAGAGAGAGAGAGACCAAGGAGGTGCCACTTTGTTTAATAACCCTTTAAGGGGTAAGAGATGGTGCAAAGGGGACGAGCTCTTGATATGCAAGCACAAAGACCAGAGTTTGATACCCATCACCCATGTAAAAAGCTGGACATGGCTGTGCATGCCTTTAACACTAGCCCTGAGGGGAGCAGAGACAGAAGAACTGCTAGGGCTGGGGTGCTCCAAAGTCAGTGAGAGACTCTGTCTGAGGAAATTAAGGTGGAAGAGTGATAGAATAAGATACCTGATGTCTTCTTCTGGCCTCCACATATGTACACACAGGGCATGAACATCTGTATAAATACTACACGCATACCAAAATACTAATACAAAATTAACCTCTTTAAAATCTATATTGCTTATCGAAGGATAACTTTTAAGTTTTCCTAATGTAAGATATAAATGTAATTAGAAATATGTAAATGTCATTAGAAATATTTTTAAAATAAGTTTCTGCCTTGAGGAACAGTAAGAAGGAGCAAATATAGACTGACTTTCCTAACATGAGAACCTTGATTATTGCTCTGGATGGAGTCAGAGTTTTAAGAACTCTGTTTTAGTGCTGAGATAGCAGAAGGGTGTAAAGAGTCAGTGCTCTGTCAGGGACAGGATAGTCTTGGATGGGGAATAGTTTCTTTTATACTTAGAGGCTCCTTTTGTACTTTTGTGTACTTAGGGATATGTCTGATATTCTGGGAAAAAATGGGAAATAAGGATAACTGTCCTCTAGAAGCTAGATGGTAGAATTGTGAAATCATGCTCACACTTTGGTCTTTCCTGTGTCCTCTGCTCTGCTGCTCCTAGGTGACATAATCTTTTCTACCACTGCATCAAATTAAATAGACTTGACTTCTCTCCTACCCTTTTGTATGACTTGCTTTCTTGAAATTCCTAAGTAGAGCAAGTAGTAATGTTGAGAGCTGGAAGCAGGATTTTTCCAGAGAATTCTGAAGAATATTTTATATGTTCCTATTTTTTAATCTGGTTTCTGATAATATCCATATTTTCTGTCTTGTAATTTAGACTCAGATTGATGGACAACTTTTCTTAATTAAGCACCTTTTGATTCTTCGCGAACAAATTGCTCCATTTCACACTGAATTCACCATTAAGGAAATTTCCCTGGACCTCAAGAAAACTAGAGGTACTTTGTTGTCCTGGCTGGCACAACTGGGTGTGTTTTACCTGTCCAGATGTGTCAGCACAGGTTGTAGGTTTATTTTATGTTCATCTGCAATTTCTTTTGCATGCTTTGCTTGTTAAATATGTTACTTAATCATACTAAGCTGAGCTGTCAGTACCCTAATTACTTCTAATGTGCTATATTTTCTTTATGAAGGGAACTATATCTGAACATATCAGTTTGCAATATAGGCCAGGCATAGTGGTGCATGCCTTTAATACCAGCACTCAGGAGGCAGAGGTAGGAGGATCACTGTGAGTTTGAGGCTAGCCTGGGCTACAGAGTGAAGTCAGAGTGAGACCCTATCTTGGAAAAAAAATAAAAAAATAATGAGTTTGCAATCTAATATTACCTGCCCTAGGCTCATCCACATATTACCATACGCAGCTCTAAGATGAAAAAGTCACTGCAACAGATATTTATAAGCTA
Source organism: Orientallactaga sibirica (assembly GCA_036365145.1). NCBI lineage: Eukaryota > Metazoa > Chordata > Mammalia > Rodentia > Dipodidae > Orientallactaga > Orientallactaga sibirica. The sequence continues at coordinate 3,396,469 of JAEOAD010002183.1, forward strand.
AGTAGCATAGACCAGTTTATCAGTTTATGAGAATTTAGCAAGCCAAAGTAAAAATGGGAGAAATACTTATCTAAGAGCCTGAGAGTTGGGTGCATTTTATTCCTGTCCCATCATTTCTGGCTCTTGTGTGGACTTGGGTGGGAATTTAATCTTCCCTACCCCACTTTCCTAGGTAAACAGAACACTATGAAATTGACATGATACCTTACATGTGTTATCAAGATCATTAAGAATGAAAGTGAATGAAAATATATGTCAGGGTGTTTAAATAAACAAGGCATTGTTGTTAAATATCATAGAATATTGACATATATTGGGAAAGATGGTTATCTGTCCTAATGATTTATCTTTGAATTAACAAGAAATAATTTTTAAAAAATAAAAGATATTCTAAGCTGTTGACTGGACATAGTTAAGTATATATCATAAATGACACTTGTTTCTCAATTACTTGCACATTTTTGTAAACTTCAACTTTTCTTAATCATTTCTAAGAAGATTAAGCTGTTATACTTTTAAGGCATCCATTTATATAATGGACTAACTTCTTCTCCCTTATCTAATGGAGCAGTCCAGGAAATAACAACTCATGCATTTTGTATGGCCTATAATTCAGAACAGTGCCAAATACAGGATTTCCAAAGATAGCAAGTTTTTAGCTTACTTATTAGTGTGCTTATGTATAAGCTAGTAGACTTGATTTAACTCAGCTGAACTCCATCCTTGCCTTGTGAAGAGTCATATTCAGACACTTTTCTCTTGTGTGTTCTCTAGTGCTCTCGCATGTCCGCTATAGCAAACACTTTTCTGATTCTGGAAAGCTTGTGTGTGCTACTCATAGATTTTCTCATTTCCTTTTGAAAATAGAAGCCAAACTTTCTGGATTTTGCTTTTAAAGAATTCCTAATTTCTTAAAAAGCATATTTGTCCCAGGGGCTTCCATCTCCCAACTCTCTTGGTTGATTTCCTTCTTTCCTTGAAGCATGAGGTATGGGAAGAGTGTGTTTGACCTTGAGGAATTCCTGCTGCATAGTCCTTGGTGTCGGTGATGGGATACATCGTTTATTTCTAATTCATAAGTTGCTGCTGCTTGGTTGTAATGTAGGTCCACTGAGATGTGGAAAAATGAAACAGACTACAATTTTGAAAAATATTGTTTCCCCCTAAATATTGAAGCTTATGTAAACCTACCATGTGGTCTTTTGGGTTACTCCTCTCATTACTGACTCTATAGAGGTTCTTTTCATTAAGAACATGTTCAAGGCTCTTAATTGCCATCATGGCTTGTGCTTGCAGTGGTTGGGAGCAGTTCATGCTTTGCTTTCTCCAGTCTGGCAAGGCGAAGTTCTTTTTTTTATTGTCACTTATTAATACTTGTCTTCACTTTTAAGCCTCTAACTCTCATGACTAATGTTATAAATTATTGCATTTGAACATCAATGAGACCTCAGTTGTACTTTGTAGTTTCTAGTTAAGTCTGGAGGTGAAGGGGTAAATATGTCCTCTTGGTGTTTTCTTTTGGCTGACACATTAGTTTATTCACTCTGTTTCAAGTGTATAAATTTCTGTGCCAGCCAGGATCACAACAAAGAAGCTGGGTAAGTATATGAATATAGTTTTGAAAAATCTACTTAACATCTGAAGTAAAGCAGTGAAGTTTTATGGTATCATACCACTTGTCACTTTCCTTGTTCTTTGTAAATGGACAGTTCCAATGAGTAGTCATTTTTTAATTGTGAATTTTGGGAAATGACTGTAGTACTGTAACCATCAGTGGTGTTATCTCACCTCAGCCATTCCTAGAGGGGATGTGGTAAAGATGAACACCTCCTGCACTGTGGCCTTGGAGAACTGGTATGTGTTACGCAGGACTTCTCTGTTGAACCTGTACATGTTCACTGGATGAGTAATTTTGTTTCACAGATGCAGCATTTAAAATCCTGAACCCTATGACTGTTCCGAGATTTTTTAGGCTGAATAGCAACAATGCCTTGATAGAGTTCTTGTTGGAGGTGAGAAGGAGTCTGTTTCATTGGTGGTGGGAATTAAACGGCATTCTTTATGTGCCTACTCATTTCTAGGCACATAAAACAGGAGGAGATTGTCACCTTCTTTTTCAGGGTACTCCTGAGATTAGAGAACATTATCTTGACTCCAAGAAAGATGTAGACCGGCACCTGAAGTCAGCCTGTGAGCAGTTTATTCAGCAGCAGACCAAGCAGTTTGTAGAGCAGCTGGAAGAGTTCATGACAAAGGTATAGACTGATGCCTCCTTGCTGGAGTCCTTCCTGTTCTTCTTTAGCTTTCTTTCTGAATTGCTGTCTTGTGAAAATACACAGGAAGGAGATGGTGAGCTCAAGTCTTCACTAAGTCTTTCTAGGAATCACTGTTACCTTATCATGGAAGTTGGTTTGCAAGCCTGTATATATTTGCGAAGTTTTAGCTTGAAGAGGAAGAGTACAGATAGTGCAGAGCTAGTTATAGTTGGCCCCTGGCTGACATGCTGTCTTATCCGCATTGTAACTTACCTTGCTGGCTGTTTCTGGGATCTCTCCTCTTGGGCTTCCGTGGTGGCAGCCAGTCTTATATATCAGGATTTTTGTTACTTAAAATGAAACATATTTTTTCTTCCTTTTTAATTTAACATGTGATTTGGCCTTTTCTTTTTGTATTAGTGATTGAGAATTGAAGATTTCTTTCATCATTGCATTGTAAACTGCGAGGTACATTGAGTAAGAGGATATGGTAGTCTGATTCTCTCCATCTTTCCAGCCAGAGTCCACTGACTGGTGAATGTCAGCAGAGAGAAAAGCAGATGTGATCGTTTTTCAGACATTTTTTTGGCTTCCGTGTTTTTTTTTTTTTGGTTTTTCGAGGTAGGGTCTCACTCTGGTCCAGGCTGACCTGGAATTAACTATGTAGTCTCAGGGTGGCCTCGAACTCACGGCGATCCTCCTACCTCTGCCTCCCGAGTACTGGGATTAAAGGCGTGTGCCACCACGCCCAGCCCGTGTGTTTTTTTTTTTGTGTGTGTGTGTACATGTGGTGTATGCACATGTATGTGTCCTAGCAGTGCCATATATGCTTGCTTGCAGTGGCTGCCTCCATTGCTCTTCCACCTGGTCTTGTTTTGAGCCTGAGACTCTTTCTTCCTTTCCTTTCCTTTCCCTTCCTTTCCTTTCCTTTCCCTTTCCCTTCCCCTTCCCTTTCCCTTCTCCTTCCCCTTCCCCTTCCCCTTTCCCTTCCCCTTTCTTTCCTTCTTATTTTAACGTGGGATCTGGATATTGAACCCAGCAGTCTCAGTCCTCATGCTTATGCAGGAAGTACATTTAACTGCTGAGCCATTTCTTCAGCCCTATTTTGACATTCTTGTTTCAACCTAATTAATTTTTATATATGAATGTCATTACTGAAGGTTCTAAAGTCTTGCAATTAACTTTTATGTATTGAGCCTCTGCTCTCTGTGACAAACTGGTATTAGAGGACATCTTAAAAAGGATAGATATCTTTCAAATTGAACAAGTCTTAACTGACCAGACAAAATGTGTCTGTAAACAACTACAGAACTGTGCAGGTTGTTCACTAGTAACTTGCTGTTGGGCTCAACAACTGACATGCTAAAACTTGTCATAAAGACAAAGAAGACTTAATTTAAAAAAAAAAAACAAAGGGCAAATATAGAAATATTGAGCTACTTCTCTATTATTTGTATTCAGTTAGTGGATTTTAGTCCATAAATACTAAGAATTTGAAATGTGGATTTTTTTTTCTGATCAGAAAAAAAAGAAAAGTGGGAGAAATTTTTTGAACAGGTTTTGATTTTTTTATAAGGTACAAGCATTAATTCTTTGTAATTTGCACATGAATTATCATTTTTATTGAAATTATTCTTATGGAAAACTGGCTTCTAGTTGGTAATGAGTATTTCTGGGAGAAGATCTACATTAATACTGATGTAAATAGTATATATAGATTAATACTGTGTATAACAGCAGCAGAATGAATGTTTTAGAATTAGCAAGTTGGGGAGGGAGTCAGCACACTTTTTGAAGAAATCAAGAGACAGGGCCGGAGAGATGGCTTAGCGGTTAAGGTGTGTATGCCTGCGAAGCCCAAGGATCCCAGTTCGATTCTCCAGGTGCCACTCTCCATGTCCCACGTAAGCCAAATGCACATGGTGGTGCACGTGTCTAGAGTTTGTTTGCAGTGGCTAGAAGCCCTGGCGCACCCATTCTCTCTCACTCTCTCCCCCTCTCTGTCTCTAATAAATAAAAATAAATAAATAAAACCTTTAAAAAAAAAGAAAAGAAATTGAGAGACAAAAATTTACTGATATTGGCTAAATCTGATATAACAGCAATTGTTCATTTTGGAATTAGACAATAAGGACATTTTAAAAGGAAACATAATTTCGGTAGAAACCTTTCCAAGGCTGACTATGCAATGATTCAAATGTATAAGGGGGATCACTGAACACCCCTTTTATGCTATCTCACTGAAAATCCAGGTCCCATCCCATCCTTTTGGCACGGAGAATCAGAAACAGATAAAACACATGAGCACTAGAGTTCATATATACATATAAGGTTATTTAGGATTTTGCATCTTAGGATTTATTGGTGGCTTGTTACTAGCATTCTAAATAGCAGAAAATGATTAATTTTTTCTTAACTTCACAATAATTTTTTGAAGGCATACCCCAGTGTTATCATTAGTAAATGCAGAAACTCATGGTTTTGTGTAGCATTTTTTAGTAAGTGCTTGCACCTTGAGAAATGATTACAACATCTACAGGGAAAGAAAGGAAGCAGGCTTCGCCTTTCAGACATGTCTCTATAGGCTTTAGTAAGTACCGTTTGAATACAAACCTCATTGACAGTATGTCATTGGCTGATTCCTGTGTAAGGCTGAAGTTTTAAATGTAAATATAGATTGTAACACCAAAACAAAATCATGTTTGTATGCAGAGACCATTTGTAGCTTGCCAGAAGAATTGTTTGTGAGTCTAAAGATGCAGTGAAATGTTCACCCCACTAGCTGCACATTGGCAGCTCCTTCTGCAGCTCCTTCCAGGCTTCCTGTTGCAGTGATTCAATTTTTTAAAATTCTTACAGTAGCCATGTCCCTGGCACAGAAAGCATCTTCATTTCATAGATTCGGGAACAATTTTTTTTTGCTTGTGTGTAATGTGGCGTGTGTGTGTGGTGTGTGCCCATGCTGCACCCCTTCCATTCTTCTGAAGCAGGTGTGCTCACCCGCTGTGGCCAGAGCTGAACGTCAGGTGCCTTAGTTCCTTCTGATGTGAGCTGGAAACTTAACTGATCTCAGACCTTGGTGGTTTTTTGCAAGCTCTGCTCATTCTTGGATCTCCGTTCCTCTGTGGGACTGGGGTAACATGTGGGTGATCCACCTAGGTGTTTTTATGTGGGTTCTGGGGATCAAACTCCCAAGCAGTCCCCCAGGCCTCCTCAGGCCCTCATGCTTAAACAGGAAGGGCTCTCAACCACTGAGCTATCTCTCCAACCCCAAGGAACTATATTTTTGCAGCAACTGGGTGTATGAGATGAACTTTCCTATATCTGGTTCATCGGGTTCCTTACTGAGTTTTGGTCTGATAATAGTCTTTCCTGAGAAAAGGAAAAAAGTACTAGAAGTATGTTCTGTTGGTTCATTTTCTGCCTATGGAAAAACAGCCTTTTCTCTAAAAGTTTAGATGATCTGAAATAATGCAACACTATTATAAAGTTGGGGTGAGAAGTGCATATGAAACCATTTGAGCTAGATTGTTTTCACTGAAACCTTGAAACTGTCTATATAATTAAGCTGCAACTTGCTTGAACCTCTTAGTAGAACACCATGAATGGGCCCTATAGAAAACACTTTTAAGTAGGATGCAGTGTAGAGGACATAATAGAAAAAGCACAGAACTTGGAACCAGGGACACTGGGGTTGGATCCTTTTCTGCCACCTCCTGATTGAAATCTCTAGCAAGTCAGTTTCTCCCAGCTGCAGCTGTCTGGTCTCTGCACAGGGAAACTATAGCATCCATCTTCCCACATAAGGTCTATGTTTGAGCATTTGGTAATCTTAAAGTGCTGCAGAAAGACTATAGTAAAATTAGAAGAATTTGAGGTAAAGATTTAATTAAGGCATTTTAATATTTATTTTTGTTTATTTGAGAGAGAGGGAGGGAGGGAGGGAGGGAGAGAATGGGAATGCCAGGGCCACCAGCCACTGCAAACGAACTCCATACACACGAGCCACCTAGTATATCTGACTTATGTAGGTACTGGGGAATTGAACCTGGGTCCTTTAGCTTTGCAGGCAGTGCCTTACCTGCTAAGGCATCCGTCCGGCCCTAATTAAGATATTTTAAAGGAAGTATATTTTATGTTTATAGCTAAGCTTAAAAGTACTTTCTTCTGGTGGAGCCAGCTTATGCTAAAACCTCAGCTATATATGTAAAAGTTTTTATTTTCTTTCAAGCAATTTGATAAAGTATTGTAAGTTTATTTTTAAGTATACCTCTGAAGTGTTACTAAATTCCTTACTAGCTACAAACTAAGATTTTTCTTGATGTTGTGCAAATAGTAGAAATTGACCTTTTAAATTTAATTTTGCTCACAAGGAATTATAATCATGGGAAATCAAGATAAGAAAATATTTCAGAGCCAAAATGTTTGCAGCAGTGTCATAGTGGGACTGTGGGTCTTTACTCATGTCTAGGCGTTTACAAAAGACAGGTTTAAATGAGGAAGGCTGCCTCTGCCTTTCTTTGTGTGGGTTTCTTTGTCAAGAAAGCTTACCTCTGAGATCTGGGAGACTTGAAGAAAATGTTCCTTGAGCTTTGATAAGTCAGTTATCCACACAGTAAACAGAGCTGTGATGCATTTTTCTAGAGTTTCCCATTGGCTTATTAGTATGTGTTAATTGGTTTAAATGGTATGTATCATGTGCAAGCAGCACCTGAGTCACCAGTGAGTGAAGCTTCTACTTTCATCTCCTACTAGGTTTCAGCATTAAAAACAATGGCCAACCAGGGAGGCCCCAAGTACACCCTCTCCCAGCAGCCTTGGGCACAACCAGGTATCTGCATTTTACTCCTGTGGCTTTTTTAGGATGTTGTTATTTTGCATGTATATATAGTCCTTACTATGACAGCTGGGCGTTGGTTTCCTACTCACTCTGGATACATGATTGGAGTTGGTGCAGCATTGTCTGCACCTGACAAGTCTTAATTGACCAGCACTGTGTGCATCTCTGAGCATTTATTCAGAATTAAAAACAGTGACTCAAAGCTGGTGCATTTATCCCTACACTCGGGAGGCAGAGGTAGGAGGATTGCCATGAGTTTGAGGCCACCCTGAGACTACAGAGTGAATTCCAGATCAGTCTGGGCTAGGAGACCCTACCTCAAAAAACAAAAACAAAAAAATTACTCAGTTAAATAAAGTGTCCCTTAGATGGGAACACTTTTGAGTCTGCTGATTCTGTACACCTGCTAATTGTTGGCTTAAGGCTTTGATGAAAATACTGTACTGCACAGAATGAAATTATGGAGAGAGAGTGCACTTATTTTCAAGTATATGAAGAAATGTTGGGCCACTATTTTGTTCCATATTTTTCTCCAAGTTATACCCTCTATTGACAGTTTTGAATATTTGAAAAAATGGTAAAAATTAAGGTGTCAGTCAGGATTGGGCAGGTAATATCATTGCCTCATTTCCAAATATATTTGAGATATTTGCAGTTTACTTTCCTAAGTGCTAAAGTCTTTGTTTTGGCAGGTGGATGGGTTCTTTAACATTAGATACTAGGCATTTAAAATCATGTCTAACTTCCTGTGTCATTTTTGGTACTTTTTGTGGCATTTTAAATTGCTATTAACCCAGAATAAATTTTCTTACATTGATATTTTTGGCTATCTCCTGACCCATATTTTGAAACTACGAACAAGAAAATGGTGAGGGATTAGTGTGTTAATTATGGATGAACTGTGTCCAAGTCGCAGGGCATCTTTTTGTGCATAGTGAGATCCAAGAGTGATTCTGGCTTCTCATCCATGAAAATTGGCTGCTGAAAGCACCAAATCTGGAAGCAGCTTTTTAGTATGATTGGTTTTCCATAGTGAAGAGTGTCATGTCTGGCAGGCATATATTTCCTTTGGGAAAAAGGATTGAAGCCGTCCTTTCTCAGATTAACTTGAAGTTTAAGAAGTGGCCAGTGCTGTCTCTTACTACTAAGGGGGCGATGTGGAGAACGGGCACATGAACATTCTACCTTTTTATTATTTTAAACATTTCTATAGTGTTTGAGATTGGAACCTTTTGAGATTTTTAAAACACAGGCACCCATTTGCATAGTTGTATCTTCTTTCAGAGAAGACAGAAAATCAGATCTTTCACTGAAAATACTGGAAATTCTAATCATCCGTTGTTGTGTTAACCATTGTCCTGAGTCCTCAAATTCAAGGAGCAGGCCTGGAATTCTCATGATATTTTGATTAACTGAAGCCTGTGGCTTGAGGTTTTTGTTTCTTGTATGTCTTCTTTAGAAATAGGAGCTGGTTTGTAATTTGAATGTTTATGCAAATGCAACTCTGAGGTGAAATAAATCTTTCCTAAATAGAGAACACAAGCAAATAGGTGTAAGGCATACATTAGTACAGCGAAGCCTAGAAACTTGATGTATAATGAATGCATTGTTCTTTCCATTTTAGAAAGATCCATTCTTAGGGCCCGACATTTTCTTAAGTGGAACCCTGAAGGAATCCACAGTGTTGGGGTATTGTGTGCATCAGCTTTACTAGAACTGTCGTTGGTAAAGCAGCAGATAAAAGGAAATTGACAGAAGGCAGACTGGAATTGGGCTTGTTGTTTGGTCATTTGACCTATTGGGGTTCTTCATTAGTATAGCAATGTTGGTTTGGTCTATCTTGTGTCTTCTTTCTCTTTAGCTGTAGTGGAAGTGTGGAGCTGGTTTTTCATGATCTATGATGGATGCATAAGCCCTCCCTTGAATACCAAAGAGATTTATGGGACTCTTGAAGTAGATTGTTGAGGGCAATCTGGGAACTGTCATGGCCCTTCTGCCCTAAACCCAGGCCTACTTGATCATGATACTCAGTCAGGTTCTTGGGGACAATGTTAAGATAACCACAATCCCAAGAGAATGAGTTTTTTTTTTTTTTTTTTTTTTAAGGAGTTGCTGGATACTGTGTTCATTAGCATCAGTACCCACTTTAATGTTATCAATGGCTTCCAGGTCTGATTAGTGTATTAGACATGATGGAATCAGAACCCAGGAAGGAAGTATCTTGAAGAACTTTCATTTATTTAATGAAAAAGAAGTAATTCCTGAGTTGTTCTTTCTTGAAAGCATTAGCACTTTCCTATCATGTTTTTGCCACAACCCTCAATCAAAATTCTTTTTACAGGTCTGGAGATGGTTTAGCAGTTAAGGCTGTTGCCTGTGAAGCCTAAGAACCCAGGTCCCATGTAAGCTAGACACACAAGCGTGCAAGGCTACACATGCGCACAAAGTGATACACACATCTGGAATTCATTTACAATGGCTGGAGGCCCTGGTGTACCAATTCTGTCCCTTTATCTCGTGCACGTGCTCTTTCTCTCTCATTAAAAAAAGAGGCCATTCTGTTGGGCTTGTCTCAAAAAAAAAAAACTTGGGCTGGAGAGATGGCTTAGGGGTTAAGGGGCCTGCCTCCTAAGCCTAAGAACACTGGTTCCAATCTCCAGGTCCCACGTTTAGCCAGATGCAAAGTGACGCAAGGGCGCAATGTCGCACTTGACCACAAGGGAACGCATGCATCTGGATTTTGTTCTAAGCAGCTGAGACACTGCTGGCGCTCCCATCTCTGTCTTCTTCTCCCTCTTTCTCTCTCTCTCTGTCTCTCTCCAAAAAAAATTTTTAAAAAATTAAAAAAAAAAAACTTTTACAAAATTATTTTATTTTTACATAAACTTTGGCCAGTGAAAAAGGATAAAATGAAATATAATTCTGTTCTCTATCTGTAAACTAGCCCTTTTCTCAAAGTTAACCACTATTATAGCTTCTTTCCCAAAACTGTTTATATATACATGATAGCACATTTAGATTTAAAAAGTTACCCCAGTGAGATTGTACTAACCCCCACCCCTTGCCTTTTTGCTTCTGGTATATCACTGAGCCCCTTTGCATCACTTTGTGAGTCTGGCTTATGTGGGACCTGGAGAGTCAAACATGGGTTCGTAGGCTTTGCAGGCAAGTGCCTTAACCTCTAAGCCATCTTTCCAGCCCTAAATAAAATTTTTTTAAAAAATTTTTTATTTATTTGAGAGAAAGAGAGAAGCAGAGAGAGAGAGAAACAGACAGAGAGAGAATGGGCATGCCAGAGCCTCTTTAGCCATTGCAAAGGAACTCCAGATGCATGCGCCACCTTGTGCATCTGGCTTACGTGGGTTCTGAGGAATTGAACTTGGATCCTTAGGTTTGCAGGCAAGTGCTTTAACTGCTAAGCCATCTCTCCAGCCCCTAAATTTTTTTTTTTTGTTTGTTTGTTTTTTGGTTTTTCGAGGTAGGGTCTCACTCTAGTCCAGGCTGACCTGGAACTCACTATGTACTCTCAGGTGGCCTTGAACTCATGGCGGTCCTCCTACCTCTGCCTCCCAAGAGCGTGCGCCACCACGCCCGGCTTCCCCTAAATTTTTTTAAACCTCGTCTTTTATCTCCACATTCCAAACAAAGGCACAAATTGCAGTCCTGTGAGTGTCCTGTAGTGTGCCAGGGGAGTTCTTTTGTTGACCTTGACCTTTGGGATTAGTGTTAACACATGATTATACTTCATGAATGTTTTTAGGCTTTGTGATTAAACCTGATAGATATTGAGAGATATAGCTGGGCGTGGTGGCGCACACCTTTAATCCCAGCACTTGGGAGGCAGAGGTAGGAGGATCACTGTGAGTCCAAGGCCACCCTGAGAATACATAGTGAATTCTAGGTCAGCCTGGGCCAGAGTGAGACCCTACCTCGAAAAAACAAAAAACAAAACAAAAGATAAATAATGAGAAATTTGAAGGAAATTCTTGGGGGAAGTAAAGTGTCTTTTGCCATTTTTCCCTTTAGTCCCCTCTGAATTAAAATGGAAATGTTTTTCTCTCTCTCTCTCTCTCTTTCTGTGTGTGTGTGTGTGTCACTAACTGGGGTAATTTCTTTGTAGCAAAGGTCAATGACCTTGTGTCCACTGCCTATAAGATGATAAAAGCAAAGTTGCCGCTGACCCTGAGAAGCATGTCACTGTACCTGTCCAACAAAGACACTGAGTTCATCTTGTTCAAGCCTGTTAGGGTAAGTGGCAGTTCAAGGGTGCTTTTCTCACCTATCATTTTTCTCTTTCTCTATATCAAATATTTTATATTTTAGAATGTACTAGTGAGGTTGATAAAAATCACTGATTCTTAAAAGGCTCCAGAGGGTGTATCTCCCTCTTTGATTAATTTGTTTTTTTATATTAACTTTGAAAGTAGAAGTTAACAAATAAATAATAAGATCTTCACATTGCATAGTGGCTCAACAATTGGAGAGCAGTATTTTAAGAATTATGCCCCATTTTACTAGTGAGTAGTGGAAATAAATGATTTGCAATAGCCACCAAGGGATTAAGTGTCAAAGCAAATTTAAAACCTATAGCTTCCAGTTCGCCTTGAGTTCACATCTTTACCCAAGGCATTGGTTGTTTTTTTTTTTTTAAGTGAGTTTTATGTGTCTTGAAACTTTATTATCTTTTGTGTAAGAAATTGCTGAAGAGTTATTATTCTTTGGGGGGATAGGACTTATGGAGTTCAGTGTTTCTAGGAATTATCTTGTAAGTATTCATCAGGATGTGCTAGTGTGTGAAATACTAAAGTACAAATTAGATGTCTTCTGTGATCTCATAAAAACTGTATTTTCTCTACTCATTTTGGCAAAATGTCTAAGATGTGTGCATATGTTCCCTGACTTGTCTGATATGATTTCCTGTCTTTCTTTCTAAGAATAATATTCAGCAAGTCTTCCAGAAGTTCAGTGCTCTGTTAAAGGAAGAGTTCACCCCTGAAGACATCCAGATAATTGCTTGTCCTTCCATGGAACAGGTATCCATAGACCAAAGACTCCTGATACGCTTAGATCCCCTAGATTATTTTACTTAAGTAGACAACATGTTTGAGCAAACATATTTCTAGTTTTTATTTTAAAACTTTTATATTGGGCTGGAGAGATGGCTCAGCGGTTAAGGTGCCTGCCTGCTAAGCCTAAGAACCCGGTTCCAATCCCCAGGTCCCACGTTTAGCCAGATGCAAAGTGACTCAAGGGCTCAATGCCGCACTTGCCCACAAGAGGGCGCACGCATCTGGATTTCGTTCACAGCAGCTGAGAGACTGCTGGCGCGCCCATCTCTGTCTTCCTCTCCCTCTCTGTCTGTCTGTCTCTGTGTTTCTCTCCAAAAATAAATAAAATAATTGAAAAAATTAAAAAAACTTCTATATTGTTTTATTTTGATGAATAATAACTCAAACTTTGAATTACTTTCTCTAATTTTGAGGGATGGTTTTAGTTTTCAGTTGCATTTCAGTTGTTTAAAATGGATACCTCAGCCTGGCGTGCTGCACATGCCTTTAATCCCAGCACTCAGCACTTGGAGGCTGAGGTAGGAGGACTACTGTGAGTTTGAGATCAGCCAGCAACCACATAGTGAATTCCAGGTCAGCTTGGGCTATATATAGCAAGACCCTACCTTGACAAAAAATAATAATAATAATAATAATAATAATAATAATAAAATAATGGATGACCAGTTGGTGACTCAAATGCTGGCAGTTATCTTGCTGAATAATTTTGTTTGAAATAGGTATAATGATATGCAAATTTCAGCTAGGAAGATGGCTCAGCATTTAAAGGTGCTTGCTAGCAAAACCTGCTGGCCTGGGTTCAATTCTTCAGTACCCATATAAAGCCATACATAGGGCTGGAGAGATGGCTTAGTAGTAAATGTTAGTGTTTGCCTGCAAAGCCAAAGGATCCTGGTTCGATTCTCCAGGACCACATAAGCCAGATACACAAGGGGCGCATGCATCAGGAGTTTGTTTGCAGTGGCTGGAGCCCTGGCACGCCCATTCTCTCTCTCTCGCTCTCTTTCTCTGCCTGTTTCTCTCTCTCTCAAATAAATAAATAAATATTTAAAAAAAATAAAGCCATACCCACAATGTGTGCATGTGTCTGGAGTTCATCTGTAGAGGCAAGAAGCCCTTTCATACCTATTCACATTCTCAAATCAAAAATATTAAGAAAATTAATGTGCACATTTCACATGAAAAGATAGAAGTTATTAGAATTACAACAGATGCCAGAAGTGTTTGTTTTTTCTTTTCCTAATTTCCAAAATTGAATAGAGTCCAAATTATGTTAGTGCACATTCATTATTCTACTCAGTAAGTGTTTTTAGAAGTATTTTATTTATTTGCATGGAGAATCAGTTAGCATAGCTGTTATGTATTAGAAGTAGCCTAGTACATTAGAGGATATTTTATTTCTTGTCTTAAGTTTAGAAATTTAGTATGTGCTAAGGACTAGAGAACTTTGGAAGAGCAGTAAGGCTGATGAGAACCTGGGTGAGGTTAGTAGAGCCCAGGGTCAGGGGAATTGAGACTTGGAACACTGAGTGTGCGTGTTTTGAGGAAAGTAGGTATGGAGTAGCTGGACCATAAGAATCCATTGTGTCAGCTTTCCATTACTGTAACAAATCTCAGAGGCCAACTTACAACAAAGCTGGTTTTGGCTCACAGTTACAGGGTTTCAATCCATGACAGAGTGGTCGTGTTGTTTTTAAGCCTATGATTGAGGCCCAGAAGTATGCAGGCATGTAGTGCAACAAAGCACTCAAGGTCAAGAAGCAAAAGAGGCAGAGGGTTGTGGGCAGATGGCTCAGTTGGTAGAGTGCTTGCCTGGCATATATGAGGCCCTAGGTTTGACCCCAGCAGTGCACAAACCAGGCATGATGGTGCACACCTACCAGCCTAATACTTGGGAGAGAAGGCAGGAGGATCAGAAATTCAGGGTCATCCTCAGCTAAATAGCAAGTTCTACCTAGGCCAGCCTGGGCTATGTGAGATTCTTCTGTCTGTAAATAAATAGATAAAATCTTAAATAAGTAAATAAATCTCATTTAAAACCCATTGTTCAAGAGGCTGAGGCAGGAAGATTATGAGTTTGAGGCCTGCCTGGGCTGCATAGCCATTTCATAAAAACAGAAAAAAGTAATTTAAAGAATTCAGCCTAAGGCTGAAGAGATAGCTTAGCAGTTAAGGTACTTACCTGTGAAGCCTAAGGACCATGTGTCTGGAGTTCATTTGCAGTGGTTAGAGGCCATGGTGTATCCATTCTCTCTCTAACTCTACCTGCCTCTTTCTCCTAAATAAATAAAAATAAAGAATTCAGCCGACAACAGTTCTTCCCCAAACCCACTGCATAGAAGGTGGTACTGACTGTGTACACACATCCCTGCCACGTGTCAGCATTTGTGCATTGCTTTGCCTTCAACTCCATTGTGCTTAAAATGACTTGTGGACCTGAATTGGACAATGGAGTGTAGCTCCCTGCAGGTTTCCAGGTCTCCATCTTTATCTTTCCTTATGATGCTTTTGAGGCTCACAGGCTGCCTGCATCCCAGGTCTGACACAAAACAATAAACTTACTTTAAATATTTTGTCTTGTTTTTTGGTTGTTATGTGGTTTTCTAGCATGAACTTTGTCACAGTGTTAGACATGCCTGCTAGATACTTCTGAGAGTGTAAGGCCACAGTGAAACTAACAGTATCCCTCCCTGTTGCTTTTCAGCTCAACCTCCTGCTGTCGGTTTCTAAATAAGCAGGCTAGTTGTACCATGCATGTTGACCTGTCCTATAGGAGCAGGACTCTGAGGACCTCTACGTGGACTGTTCCCAAGAACCACACAGGCACACTGCTCAGTGCTACCCGCGGAAGGAAACCTAAGCAAAGTGTGAGAAGATCCATGTTCCCTTTCAAAGCATCAAAATGCCAAAGATTTATTGATAAGCAGGGATAGCAGCCATGATGAAATGGATGCCAGAAGTGGAAAGTTATAAGAGGTGGCCATGAGGGCTGACAGTGAAATGTTTCTTCACAAAATTGTGCAATAAAAATCAGGTTACAATAGGTAACTTTTAAAAGTACAGCTAACTGGAGAGCTGCTAAGGGTAAGGTTTGCTACTGCATGAAACACTGCAACACTTTTTACCACTGAGCATTCCACAGTGACTGTTTTTGTACTTGGAAAAATCGTATTTCTGTAGTCTAATACAAGGTTTCTCCTTGTTGCTAAGGTTGAGTTGGGAGCATATTGGTTGTTTGTAAGAAGGCGTCTTGCTTTCCTGGGAATTCAAGGTGTCATCTTTCTGTGGGTTTGATGGGAGGTAGTTGAAGGAAGGCAGTGCCCTCATGTATGATCCTAGCATGTGTCCTTCTTGAACTACTGAGGTGCAGAGTCTTCATAGGCTGGAAATTACAGCCTCCTCACCTGGATAGGTATGTTCTTGCTAACATGGATCTTCATGGTACGGGAGGGTTTGAGTAGGAAAGACTGTCTGAAATCTGGTACCTCAAGGAGAGAAGGGAGGCTGGTGAGTGTGGGTTTCATGAATGGAGGGTCGCACCGGCTTCTGCAGCCTTTGTTTGCAGCCATGCTCTGAAAAGTGAACAGTCCCCTGTGTGGCTCTTCAGCTGCCTTTGTTGTACTAGGTGCCAGCCATAGGGATCTGCAGGGCTGCCACAGCTGCACACATTGCACCCACATATTTAAGGATGACAGCTGACAAACACTGCCCATACTTTAAATATAACACCAATCAGGGGTCTCAGATTGTGAACATCTAAATTTTCCTATAAATTCCTTTCTGAATTTGGAATTGGGTTGGTTTTACTCTGATGTTACAGTAAATGTAGCCTCCTTCTTGGTTCAAAAAGAATTTTGGATTATTCGAACCTCAGTGTAGAGGTGGGACACTGCTGAGGGTTCTGTCATGGGGTGGGTGAACCTGATGGTTCAGGTAGCATGACTGCAACAGCTTCTCACAAGCTTCATGCAGGTCTTTGCACAGTGTGCAGGTAGGTTACCCGTTCTAATGGAACAGGTCACTTGTTTTTCAACCCAGTTTAAATTGGTGGTGGATGTTGCTTAATAAGGCATCTTGGTAAGCGGGTCCATATTTTTTCTTTGCCATGAAATGAACGAGTTAGAGATTGTACTTCCTGTTTTAATTACAGGTCTAATAAACTGTAATATCCAGTTTGTGTATTTTATGTACATTTGGTGTTGAGCCTTTCCAGACACTGAGGGCATGATTACTGTATAGCATTTCTGAGTAGCTGGATGTACAGAAAAGCACGTGTTCTTCCGAGGAAGACTATTTTGTGACACTTGTCCTTATGTTTTATCTTTTGTTTTTGAAACAGTCAAACACCTTACAAAGTGCTGGGTGGGTGATAACGATTCAACTTGTTTGCTAAATGAATATTCATTTAAATCTGTACAGTTTCAAGTGTTTACTTATACAAAGAGTGTACATACTTTCAAATAATTTAAAATGCTTTATATTATTTGGCTAGAAATTGCTGTTTTTAATAAATGAATTTTTAAAAAATAAGATCCTTGCTTCTTGTTTGTTGTGTGTTTTTATTCTTAAAAAAATTTAATTGAAGCTGGGTGTGGTGGCGCATGCCTTTAATCCCAGTTCTCAGGAGACAGAGGTAGGAGAATTGCTATAAGTTTGAGACCACCCTGAGACTACATAGTGAATTCCAGGTCAGCCTGGGCTAGAGCAAGACCTTAAAAAAAAAAAAAAAAAAAAAAAATTAATTGAATATTTTTTATGTGTGAGAGAGTGAATTGGCACACCAGGGCCTCCAGCCACTGCAATCAAACTCCAGACATGTGTGCCTCCTTGTGCACATGTATGACCTTGCACGTGTGTCACCTTGTGTCTGGGGAATTGAACATGGGCCCTAGGGCTTCCCAGGCAAGTGCCTTTACCACTAAGCCATCTCTCCAGCCCTTAATTGAATTTTTTATATTTTGAGGTAAGTTGTAGGTTCATAAGCAGTTGTAAGAAATATCAGACCCATGTTCCTTTTATCCAGTTCTGCCCAAGGTGACATCTTGCAAGGTATAATATTTATTCTAGCCAGGATATTTACATTGATAAGCCCCATCAATTTCACTTGGTTCATCAATTCTTTGCTGTGCCAATGTCTTTGGCAACACAGTTATCGTGGAAGGACATTTTTAAGCATCCTAATGTTTCACTACCTAAAACGTGTTATTTTTCTGTTACTTTAGCAAATATCTGAGATAAATCAACTTACAAACAGAACATACATGTTGGCTCCTAGTTTGGGTTGTCCCAGTCCCTCCCTGACTGATTGGTCCTTTAGCTTTTGGCCTGTGGTGAGGCAGCACTTCCTAGCGAAAGAGGCTGGTAGAGCAAACCTGCTCCCTGCAAGGCTGAGAAGAAAAAGGAAGACAAGAATAGGGAATCCCACTTCCATTTCAAGTTCACACCTCCAATGACCAGAAAAAACCTCTGTTGTAGTCAGCTTCACACTGCTGGATGAACATCTAAACCAGACACAATTTATAGGAGAGAGGGTTTATTTCAGCATACACATCCAAGGGGAAGTTCCATCAACAGTGGAAGAAGCTGTCTCCCATTCATAAAGCCAAGCAGAGAAACGTACCAAACATTACCAAAAGCAGCCAACCACAGCCACAGCTCAAAACCTCTCTTCATACCTTTTGGCTAGAATTCTGATCCGCCACCAAACACACCTTAGGGCTGGACCCCAAGATCTGCCCTTAGTGACATCTCTTCCAGCCAGGCAGCTGGAAATTCAAGTTATAATCTTTAATAAAGCACCTGAGTCTATTTGGAGGACATAATATTCAAACTACCACATTCTACCCCCTGGCCCCTAATAGACTCATGACCATTTCACATTGCAAATTGTATTCAGTCCAGTTTCAAAGGTCTTCACGGTCTTTGCCAACTTAAGGTTGTTCCAAAGTCCCAAGTCTCCTCTGAGATTTAAGACTTTTTAACTGTTAGTCCTGTAAAATCAAACAACTTGCATACTTTCCACAAATAATGGCACAGAGTAAACATTTCCATTACTATTAGGCATAATAAGGACCAATGCAAAATAAATCAGGTAAACACGAAACAGCAGTTTAAATAACCAGTGTTTAAGTCCCAATTCCAACCAGCTGGACAACAGTCTCACCCTAAGCCAATTTTCCAAGCTGCGAGGTCCACCTCTCCAGCTGGATAATCAAGAAAGCTGGGACCTATCTGCAAACGTGGCTTACCAGGGTTGGCTGTTCAAAGGCTTCATGCTTTTCCCGGGTCAGAAGATTGTTAAGGTTCCTGAATAAACTGTTGAAAGTGCTCCATGGTAGCCCTTGCACAGTCCTGGTATAATCCAAGACATCTTAGAATCTCTGTTGTAAGCCACAGTCTATCTCCAACTCCATACACTGGCTTTTCCAATCATTAAAACGGGAATATCCTATTTCCCATGCCTCATCTCAGCAGAGGCTTCTGGAACTGTGTGCACTAAATGATCCCACTTTCATGCTTCCAAAATCAGTGCCAGGTGTTTAGGATACAGACATTACATTAATTCAGGGAGGAGATAAATTGTGACTTTAAAGAGCAGATTTCCTTTCACAAGTGTTTGCATTTCTACCATTTAAGTCTTTGTGGGTAGAATCACCTCAGGCATCTTTTCCATTGTTTAGTGTAAAGTAGTTGAAGCATACTGAATGGTGATAATGTCCTTAGCAATCAGCAATTTTGGAATCTAAAACCAATCTCTGCCAGTAATTTTTAAACTTGAATTTTTCCAACTTGAAAACTTTCAGTTCCATATCTTTAAAAAAATATTTTATTTTTATTTATTTATTTGACACACAAAGAGAGAAGGAGAGAATGGGCTTGCCAGAGCCTCTAGCTGCTGCAAATGAACTCCAGATTCATGTGCTACCTTGTGCATCTGGCTTATGTGGGTACTGGGGAGTCGAACCTGAGTCCTTTGGCTTTGCAGGCAAGCACCTTAACTGTTAAGCCATCCCTCCAGCTCCCAGTTCCATATCTTTTAAATTCAACCTTGCTTAAACACTCGGGAAATGGGCAGAAGAACAAAATCAGCCTTTATGCCCATAGCCCATTTCTAACAAAGTTCTCCGCACTCTTTCCTTCCCCTTTGAAAGTTCATAAACAAAGCATCCAAATACAATTCTCTTTTCATTCAGCATTTTCAAACTCACCAGAATATCCCATAGAACTTGGCTTACTTGTCTATGAGGCTTCTGTGGTCATAAGTTCCAAGTCCATACTTATTCCTTCTGTACATAAGTTCCAAAAGACCAAAATCTGCACATGGTCACATTCAGCAACTCCCCACTCAATGGTACCAAATTTCTATGGTCAACTTCATGTTGCTGGGATGAACATCCAAACCACACACAGTTTTTAGGAGGAAAGGTTTATTTCAGCTTATAGATACAAAGAGAAGTTCTATCCGTGGTAGAAGTGGGATCCCATTTATAAATCCAAGCACAAGTCAGGACCCTAAGCAAGCACAGCCAGAGCTCTGAATGTTTCTTGCATACCTTTGGACTAGAATTCTGATCTGCCACCAAACACACCTGAGGGCTGACCCCAGGATACACAGTGACACCTCTTCCAGCCAGGTGTCTGGAAGTCCAAGTTACAAGCTTTAATAAAACCCGAGTCTATGGAGGACATACTTTCAAACTACCTAGCCTTCCACTAGGTTCTACCTATTTAAAGATTCCACAACCTTTCTGAAGGACCATGTCTTTAACACATAGACATCTGGGGACATCCTAGATTCAAAATATATCAAGAGACAATTCATTTTATTTCTTTGTAGAATTGCCATTTTCCTGAGTGCCATTAGCACAGACAGTTGTACTGTTGTGAAATGGTATTGTGTAATACTGAAAATACCTGCATTTCCCCCTGGTTTAGCAGCCTGGTTTAAATTCTGTCTTCTATTCCTTTCTAAGGAAGATATAGTCGACAGAAGAGGCAGTTGGCTAAAGGAGGCTGGAGATGGTGAGAGGCCCTCTCAGGAACAAGGGACAGCCACTTTCTGGAGCATTTTTACTGTGGCGAGTCTTGCTAGCTTGTCTTTTTTTCTCTTCTCTCCTTCCCTCTCCTTTTGCAAGACAGGAGCTCACTTTATAGCCTAGGCTGGTCTCCAACTCAAGGGCATCCTGTCTCAGCTTGTGTCAACTACATCTTCATTGCTCTGCCATATGGACATCTGATTTTCTCCCCTTTCTCCTTTATATCCTCAGCACATAGTGAGTGCTTGGTGTCTTACCTGTTTCATGGTCCAGTTAAATGCTGAGGAAACACCCTTTCTGAGGGCTCTCAAAAAGCCTCCATTTGGCTAGGTGTGGCACACACTTTTAATCCCAATAATCAGGAGGCAGAGGTAGGAGGATTGCTGAGTTCAAGGCTAGTTTGGGACTACAGAGTGAACTCCAGGTCAGCCTGGGCTAGAGTGAGACCTTGCTGAGAGGGAGGAAAGTTAGGGTGACTGGATCTCTGAAAGTAAAATACACAGGAAAGTCTTCACTTGGCTTATCTCTTGCCTAGTTCCCTAGACCTGTTTTTCTACAATCAACCAGGAACCCTGCTGGGAAGGAGGTCTTTCATAGGATTTAAACATCATGGTTGGTCGAGTTCAGCCCCTGAAACTTGGTGTCAGGGCTAGCCTTTTCCTGAGACAGCCCCTAGCCCTACCTAACCAACCAGCTGTCCCTCTGGCTCACCTGAGCCAGAAGACAGCCCACCACTATAAGGTTAAATACCTTTGCAAGGGGAGGATAGGCTCTCTGACCACTTGGAAATTTCTGGCATAGGTCCGCCAAAGGGAGCCTAGCCCTTACTCTCCACATGGGTTCTTTAGCCCTCCAGCTCCCCACATGGCAGGAGCTCCTTGAACTCTTTTATTTCCATGGTTTTCCCAGACCCTGCACGTGGGATCTCTAGCCTGGGTGTCTGCGTGTCTTTCCTTGGCTCTGTACTTCCCTCAATAAATATAACAATTTAATAATTATCCTTCTAAGTCTTTTTTATTCAATTCTTTGATTAAAATTAGAAACAAACTTAGGGTTTTAGGTTCAAAGACTTTCCTGGACCCCTAAAACCTCATTACATATACAGGGTTCATATACAGGCTTATACAGGGAATATCTTGAGAAGGAAAATTATAATTATTATATTATCAGGAAAAATGGGAAGCATGTTTTCCAGCTGGGAGCATGACTCATTTCTACTGCTTCTCTCCCCTTGGGAATCACTATCTCTGCCTAAACTTAGGTGTCTCTGGTCACATGGTCTGGCCCTGCTCCACCCTGCTGGGATAGGGAGTCTTGTTGAAATGCACACTATCACCTGGGGCTATACCGGGATGGTGCAGGGCGGGATTCATCTGTAAATGTGACCGAACTTCACTTTGGAGGGAAATCCACTTGGTTGAGCTTCTCTGACCCCCAGCCACGCTTAACAAGGCTAAACTCCAGAGCTTGGGAGCTTATTCTGCTGAGCTGAGGGGGAGGGCCCTCATAACCACATGTACGCTGTGTAACCAAAGATGGTTGGCCAGGATAGCTCCTACGTTCTTTTCCCCTTTTTCTTTTTCCTTTTTCCATTACAAGCCACTGTGCCACAAAGCACATAGTTGCCCATGGAGGGTAGGAGGATGAAGTCCAACTCCTGCTGTGGGCTCTATCCCTCCTGTAGCACTAGCCTCTGCTCAGTTCACTTGGAGATTTGAGGCTGCACCTCCCGAGTGCAGCAAGCTGCCAGCTAGAGACGTGCCTAAATGAGGGGGAGAGAGACGCTGTCCCAGCCAAGCCCTGGGCTGAGGTGTTTGGCTGGGAAGGTTTCTTCAACAGGACTGGGTGCTGGCCACATGCCTCCTCCCTGCCATGGAGCTGAGGCCTGTGACTGTCACCTGGGTGGGGGAGGTAACCATGCTGTCTCTCAGGAAATACAGAGATGTAGTGGGAAAGACATGCCTGGTGGTGCTTGCCAACTGCCATGATTTTCTGATAAAGTGCTCTATAACAAATATATCTTTACATAACTGTAAATCATTTATTCATGCAGGTATTATAAGCAGTAAAATGAGCCAGGCCTGATGGCACAGGCCTATTATCCTAGCTACTTGGGAAGCTGAGACAGGAGGATCTCCAATTCAGTGACAAACAGCATGTAACTGGTTTACTTTACAGTTTCTCTCTTTAACACCTGAAGTCACCTCTGTCAGATAAAATTTCTCAGTAGACAAAAAGGTCAAATTGGTAAATGAGTCAAAATATTTGATCCTTTTAGAAGACAAACATCAAGGTACCCTAAAATATATATTAAGGTAAAAACATGATAAAAAGACACCAAGTAAATGATCTCTCCCTGTCTCTCTCAAATATCAACAAAGGGTAGGATCCCTACATTTAAGATAATAAAACCAAATATTACTTTTAAAATAATATCCTTTAGTCCCTAAACCATTCCCAGACCAGAGAGAACCCATATGCCAGGCTTCCACAGAGAGGAAGGGGTTCTAGGAACTCCCCTCCAGTAAGACATTTAAGCTATCAAGACAAGAGTAAGGGGAAAAATCTTCACACTTGGCCTTAAACATGCCAGAGATGGTCCTTATATATTGTGACATAAGACACAAACAAGGGGCTGGGGGAAAAGTCTGGAGGAACTTGAGCTTGGGAGCTGGCCTTGTGGGGTGAGCAAGGACACCCTGCCTTGGACCTTTCTTGCTCCAGGAGGCACATAGACCACGCTACGTGTCTCCTTTTGATTGGGGAGAAAACTGAAAATTTTGGGTTAGGACTCCTGTAGGGAGGAGATTTAAAAAAACCAAAAATTTCTAATTTCTTCTCCCAAATCTGGCTGGAGGGATGTCCTTCTCCAACAAGGAGATGCGAGACAGGATGGAGCATAACCTGACTCTAGATTCCTTCACTTTCCTTCACTACATTTCAGATGAGACAATTGGCTTCCAAGATACCCCAAAAGTTTGTCTAGCCTGTCTCCTTGAGAAATGGGCTTGTCTAGACAAAACAGGAAGAAGAAAAATTGCCCATTATTTTTCTTGAGAGACTTAAGGAGACAATTAAAAAACATACTAATATAACTCCAGGAACCATGGGAAAAAGTTCTTCTTAAAGATAAATTTTTAACTCAGTCAACACCTAATACTCATAAAAAGTTACAAAATTTGGTAGCTGAACCATGTAAGAGTTTAAACAAGTGATCTGGGCTACAACTTCTGTTTATTACCATTGGGAAGTTGAGAGAAAAAACAAAACAAAACAAAAAGAGCAAAATAAAGATAGATGTCACCAAGAGATCATAATGGTAATAAAGGTTGATCAGGGAAGGGGCCCCTCCATTAAAACATTTAATTGGTTAAAATCAAAATATGTTTACTTGATGCCAACTTTTTTTTCCCTAAATTTATTTATTAGAAACAGAGAGAGAGAGAGAGAGAGAGAGAGAGAATGGGCATGCTAGTGCCTCTAGCCACTGCAAAGGAACTCCAGGTGCATATGCCAACTTGTGCATCTGGCTGTGGGACCTGGAGAATTGAACCTAAGTCCTTAGCTTTGCAGGCAAGTGCCTTAACCACCAAGCCATCTCTCCAGCCCAATGCCAAGGTTTTAATCAGTAAAAAACAAAACAAAACAAAACAAAACAAAACCCTGAGTCCAGGGCTGGAGAGATGGCTTGGCAGTTAAGGTACATGCCTGTGAAGCCTAAGGACCACAGTTTGATTCTCCAGGTCCCATGTAAGTCAGATGTACATGGTGGCGTATACATCTGGAGTTTGTTTGCAGTGACTAGAGGCCCTGGTGCACCCATTCTCACTCTCTCTTTCTCTGTCGAATGAATGAATGAATGAATGAATGAATAAAAATAAAATCTTTCAAAAAAAAAAAAAAAGCCTGAGTCTGGGCGGAGAGATGATGGCTTAGTGGTTAAGGCACTTGCCTGCAAAGCCAAAGGACTTTGGATCAATTCCCCAGGACCCATGTAAGCCAGATGTACAAAGTAGCACATGCATCTGGAGTTTGTTTGCAGTGGCTAGAGGCCCTGGTGTGCCCATTCTTTCTCTGTCTTCCTCTATGTCATTCTTTCTCTCAAATAAATAAATAAAAATATATTCTAAAAATACCCTGAGTCTTATGGTATTAACACATTAACAGCTCACTGACGCTAATTTGTTATGGTTTAAGGGTTACAAAAACTGGCTTTAAGGGCCTTCTGGTCAAGATGGCATCTGCCTAACCATGCTTCACCTCATGGGGAAGGAAAGGCAAGAGCTTTGGGGTTCTTAGGGGTTTGAAGACCTCAAGTGGGAGGGTGCAGAGGAGCAAAGTAGGGAAACCACTGATTCCCATGCTCTTGGGTAGCCCACCAGTCCCCCAGTCCCCTCAAGCACTTGTCCCAGCTGCCACCCCAGCTACAGTCCTAGCTGCCATCCCAGCCTCCCTACTAACAGGTTCCTCCTGCACTATGGGCAGGCTAAGCGGACCCAGGCCAGCAGGCTAGTGTTCCCCCTCCCTCTTTGGGCTTTCCTGCCACTGAGCACTTACTGTAGGCTACTTGGACCTAGGCCAGCAGGCTAGCATCCCACTCCCTCCCTCAGTTTTCCTGCTACCAAGATTTCCCTGCTACCACTGCAGTCCCAGCTACCACCCTGCCATGTACAGACCAGGTCCTCATGCACTTCCTGCAGGCTACTCGGACCCAGGCCAGCAGGATATTTTTCCCCCTCCCTCCCTCAGATTTCCCAACACTGAGATTTCCCTGCAGATCCCACTGTCCCAACCCCTCACTCCTCATTCCTCAGCTTCGTATGACCACGCAATCTCATCCCCCCCATCCTGCTGCAACACCAGTCTGCTTTGTCCCATTCCCCCCACACCCTGTCCCCTCAGAACACCTGACCCTGCAGTCCCATACCCCAACAACCAACCAACAAGACCCTTCATCAGGTCCTCGGGCCCCCACCAGAACCTCTCAGGCTCCTTCCATCTGAGCAGACAGGCCCCATTAACATCAGAAGCCTAATAGAAGCAAACATAAAAGGGAATAATCACTGAAGACACTTCAAGGGTAAACAACAGCTCCCTCCTAAATTAAATAAGATTCCTACACTGTGATGGGCAGACCACAGTGCAAAAGGAATAACATGAAAAATCAATTACAAGTAAATCCAACAAGGTCACCCAGTCCCACAATGGAAGTCTGTAATCAAAACACAGAGGAGACAACAGGATCAGAACACCAAAAAGAAGATACAAGCTATGTAACTAGCAGAACTTGCTGAAAATCAACAAAGGTCCAATAACTGTATGAATGCTGCCCTCACTAGATTAGACCTAATAGAAAAGAACCAGGAAGTGTTTCAAAGACAGTTAAATGATCTGAAGGAGAGTGAATAAAAAAAGAGGACCTCAAAAATCAGCTGGCTAAGCTCAATGAAGACAAAAAATAAATGCAAGGATGAATTCCAAGAAGCATTAAGAAAATCAGAACATGACATGAAAAGGGAACTCGAGGCAATAGAAAGTACAAACCAAATTGAACAAGTCTAAAACTATAGAAGCTCTCAAGAATAGAGTAAGCCATGTGGAGGATAGAAACTCAGAACTGGAAGACAAAGCAGAAGAAAGTTTGTGAGTCTAAAAGTTTGAATAAATTCAAAAACTTTTGTGAACAGAACATGAGGGAACTGTGGGATACCCTTAAATGTCCCAACATTTGGATCATGGGGATACCAGAAGAGGAAGAAATTCAGACCAAAGGCATGGAGAACTTATTTAATAAAATTATTGAAGAAAACTTTCCCACCCTCTCAAAAGAAAGTCACATCAAGTTACAAGAAGCTAACAGAACTCCAAACAGACTGGACCAAAGGAGAAATTCTCCAAGACATATTATCATTAAGACTCTAAACATTGATGACAAAGAGAAAGTCCTAAAAGCAGCTAGGGAGAAACAACACATTACATATAAAGGTAACCCCATCAGAATTACTTCAGACTTCTCAGTGGAAACCCTGAAAGTCAGAAGGGCCTGGAATGGAACACTGCAAAGTCTAAGAATTTATAGCTTCCAATCCAAACTACCCTACCCAGCAAAAGTATCCCTCATAATAGATAATAGATGGTGAAGGAAAAACTTTCTATGATAAAAGTCAGCTTTGCAACTATGTGAACACAAAGCCAAACCTACAGAGAATACATCAGGGAATTCTCCACACAGAAGAGTCAAATAGCCAACATCAAGTGCCCCCAAACACAGGTGCACCACAATTCATAAAACAAAACCTACTTGACAAGAAAACAGAAATAACCACCAACACCATCATAGTCGGGGACTTCAATACTCCACTATCACCAATATATAGATCATCCAAAGAGAAAATTAATAGGGAAGAAAGCTCAACAACACCATAAATCAATTAGACCTAATGGACATGTACAGAACATTCTACCCAAAATCCACAGATTACACATTCTTCTCAGCAGCCCATGAAGCCTTCTCTAAAATAGATCATATACTGGGCCATAAAGCCTGCCTCCATATTTTTAGGAAAATCGACATAATTTCCTGCATGATGTCAGATCATAATGCTGTAATGCTAAAACTTAACAACAAAAGATGTGCCAGGAATCCCAGCTCCTGGAAACTAAACAACATACTTTTAAACAATAAATGCGTAGTGGAAGAAATAAAAAATGAAATTGCAAAATTTCTAGAATTGAACGACAATGAGAACACATCATACCAAAACTTATGGGACACAATGAAGGCAGTCCTTAGGGGAAGATTCATAACACTAAATGCCCTCATAACAAAGACAGAGAGATCCCCAATCAATAACCTAATCATCCACCTAAAGGCATTGGAAAAACAAAAATCCAACCCCAAAAGCTCCAGATGGAATGAAATAATTAAGATCAGAGCAGAAATTAATGAATAGGAAACAAAGAAAACAATTAAGAAATACCAATAAAAATCCCAATGTTTTTCTTCACAGAGATAGAAAAAATGATCTCAAAATTCATATGGAATGGCAGAAGGCCTCAGATATGCAAGCACGTCCTCAGCAAAAGAAATACTGATGGAGGCATCACCATACCTGATCTAAAACTATATTACAAAGTCATAGTAACACAAACAACATGGTACTGGCATAAAAACAAGATTATAGACCAATGGAACAGAATAGAGGACCCGGACTTTGGGTCAAGTAACTGCAGCTACTTGATATTTGACAAAGGTTCTAACAATGTAGACTGGAAAAAAAACCACCTTCAACAAATGGTACTGGCCAAACTGGATAACCATATGCAAGAAAATGAATCTAGATCCACACATCCTGGCATTCACAAAAATCAAGTCCAATGTAACAAAGACTTCAATATAAGACTGGAAACTATGCTATTACTGGAAGAAATAATAGGAAGAACTTTCCACAATATAGGAGTGGGAAAAGACTTCCTGAACAAAACCCCAGTAGCTCAGGAAATTTAATAATCACTCAACCTTTGGGATCTCATTAAGCTAAAAAGTTTTTTCACAGACAAACATACAAT
Organism: Orientallactaga sibirica; assembly: GCA_036365145.1. NCBI lineage: Eukaryota > Metazoa > Chordata > Mammalia > Rodentia > Dipodidae > Orientallactaga > Orientallactaga sibirica. Next base: position 3,424,238 of record JAEOAD010002183.1, read on the forward strand.
AAGCAGAGCCAATGATTACCCACAGAAGGGGAGAAAAATTTTGCAATCTATACAACTGACAGAGGCCTAATTTCTAGCATCTACAAAGCACTCAAAAACCTAAACAATAAAAAAATCAAGCCAGGCGTAGTGGTGCATGCCTTTAATCCCAGCACTTGGGAGGCAGAGGTAGGAGGATTGGCATGAGTTCAAGGCCAGCCTGAGACTACATAGTGAATTCCATGTCAGCCTGAGCTAGAGAGAGACCCTGCCTCAAAAAAACCAAAAACCAAAACCAAAAACAAAAAAATCAAACAACCCACTCACAAAATGGGGCAGAGAACTGAACAGGGAGTTCTGAGAAGAAGAAATACAAATGGCAAACACACTTAAGAAAATGTTCAACACCCCAAACCATCAGGGAAATGCAAATTAAAACAACTATGAAATTCCACCTTATCCCAGTAAGGATAGCAAACATTAAAAAACTAATGACAACAAATGCTGGAGAAATTTAGAGAATTAGGAACCCACATTCACTGTTGGTGGGAATATGAGCTGGTACAACCACTATGAGAGCAATATGGAGACTCCTTAAAAAGTTGACAATAAAGGTTACCAACAGACCAAGTTATTCCCTTACTGGGCATTTACCCTAAAAGCTCCATGCCTCAGTTCAGAGAGATTTCTCAACCATGTTTATAGCTGCTCAATTCATAATAGCTAAGAACTGGAATCAACCCACAAGTCCATCATTAGACAAATGTATAACCAATATGTGGCATATCTACATGATGGAATTCTACACAGCAGTAAGGAAAAATGTCATAATGAAATTTGAAGAAAAATGATTGAAATCGGAACAGTTCATTCTCAGCGAACTCACCCAATCACAGAAAGACAGTCATTGCAAGGTCTCACTCATCTGTGGCTCCTAAACTGGATCAGCCTGATATGCTGACATAACTAATAGGCACCTTGAGGACCAGACAATAGGGAGGGTGTTACGGGAGGGGAGGGGTGGTGGGGTCACAAAACTGGACCCAAATGGAACTGGTACCATAAAATCCTATATCCTGAAAGACAGACTAAAAAGTTGAACCTTCTTTATCAGGTCCTTAGAGGAAACACCTGAATCAAAGGGCCCCAGAGAGTGTATGATGAACCTTAATCTTCTCCTGTTTCTCTCTCTTTTATCTCTTACTCTTTTATATTACCTATCTTTTTCTTCCTTCTTTTCTCTTGGTGCTGGCCTGTAACTCCCAGTACCAGGATGCAATTAACATCCATAGTGAGCTGTTGATCACAGAGACCTACAAGGTTTCCCATAAGAAGACAGACTTCTGTCAGAGCACTTGATGACCCACCAAAGGTTAATGGTAAGACCCTGCTGCCTAACCATATGCTGTCAGTACAGATTATGGAGAGACCCGGCTGGAATCTGGAACAGAGTCAGTCCCTGGACAGTTAGCTTGTCTAGTGCTGGAAGGTGCTACATGAGCTCCTGGGGGAAAATGGCCAACATCTGTCCAAGCAACTCATGGTCTAAGCTACTCAGCAGCAAACAACCTGACGTGATGCTTACCCAAGTACAATAGTGGCACACAGCCATGGTGGGTAACCAGCTGCTCTTGAATTGGCTAACGGATCTACTCAGTGGAATGGAACCCATAGCTGGAACTGGGAAACAAGTCAGAATCATATCCTAAAAATGAGTTCACTCTCCAATATCAAGCTCCTACCAATCTTGGGCTACAAGAGGGCCTACACCTATTAAATTCTCTATATACTAATAATGGTTATCCCATTCATCTGGGGCTGACTTCACTCTCCGTTGGAGAATTTGCTTCTCTTTTTCAGATGGACCCAGAACCTGAGTTGAGAATCAGTCCATCGCACCTCATCAGGGCCCCAGGTGAAACCATAGGGTAATTGGGGAAATGAGCAAGAGTGCTGCTTTCTTGGTGAACCTGGTATCAGCATAAAAGTGAAGGAGATAGACACAGAGGAGAAGACTCAACTCCTACCAATCCAGAGACACAGACCTCCTCACTGAAGTAGATCTAAAATGAACCCAACATGGCTCAGGGAAATTTGTGGAAGAGGGGGCATCCTTAGCCTCCTCCCTGCCCTCCCTCCCGCCGAAGGGACCCTCCTCATTGGGGATGCCAGTTATCCCCATGGGGATTGTAGGTCATGCAGTGTGGGGGTAGCAATCAGTTATGGGGAAGAGGCATAATGTACATAATGTCCCAACTTATGGCTCTAACAATCTTTCTGCCTCCCAAAATACATATGTACAGTCCCTAATGACACCCAGTGTGTCTATGGTACCAACTTTTGGCCCTGGCTACTCCAATACCAAATTATAAATAAAACTCTATTAAAGGATATTATATAAAGTAAAATATATTCACCATTATCAAGATTAAATGTTATGTATATATTCCTGATAACTCTACTAATATATTATCTGTTTTATAAGTCATGCAAAAACATTGAAACCATGTCAAGCAATACTATGCCATTTGATAAACAGTTATGGGGAAAAAAATCTCAGCTCATGCTCAGATGGTCCTGAGTCAACCCAACTCCATCTACCTGGGTTCCCTCAAATGCTCCCCAAGGCCTAAAACTACACACACACACACACACACACACACACACACACACACACACACACACACACACCTAAAGACAACCAGTTTGCTGTGTGCCCACTTCTCTTTAACCATTACTTTTATTCTTTCTCCCCAACATTTTCTCCCAAGACTATCTTCCTACACTCCATCAATACAATTTTGGGGTCCTTTAAAATAGTTCCCCTCTCTGAAAGAGACTCTCTAACTGTGATATTTTTACACCCCCATTCAGCCAAACATAATTCAAGATGGCTGATGTCATTGTCCCCTTTCCTCTAACAGTAGTTAGAGTGCCTTCTCATGAGAGGAGGGAATGAGAGGGAGTTCAGTTAGGGTAACTGGACCCCTGAAAGTAAAAAAGGCAGGAAAATCTGTACTTGCCAGAAATCAGAGATGATTTGACTTTTTATCACTTGCCTAGTTCTCTAGACCTGTTTTTCCACAAACAATCAGGACCCTTTCTGGGAGTGAGGTCTTTCACAGGATTTAAACATTGTGGTTGGTCAAGTTCAGTCCCTGGAACTTAGTGTCAGGGCTAGCCTCTTCCTGAGACAGCCCCTAACTAATCAGCTGTCCCTCTGGTTCACCTGAGCTGGAAGACAGCCCACCACTAAGTACATTTGCAAGGGGAGGGCAGACTCTCTGACCACTTGGGAACTTCCAGCTATGGGTGAGTTTTCCCTTGGCATGGCCTGGGCCAGGTTGAGCTGAGGGGAGGGTCCCCTAGCCCTTACTCTCCACAGGGGCTCCTTTACCCCTTCCAGGTCCCCACATGGCAGCAGATCCTTGAACTTTCTTTTCTCTCTTTTCTTTCCATGGTTTTCCCAGACCCTCCACATGGGATCTCTAGCCACATGGGTGTCTTTCCTTGGCTCTGTACTTCCCCCCAAAATGTAATAATTTAATAATTATCTTTCTCAGGTTTTTTATTCAATTATTTGATTAAAATTAGAAATTAACCTATGGTTTGGGGTTCAAAGACTTTCTTGGACCCTGTTACAGCACCATAATTTTTTGGTTACACACACACCCCCACACACACACACACACAGAGAGAGAGAGAGAGAGAGAGAGAGAGAGAGAGACAGAGATGGGCACGCCAGCAGTGTTTCAGCTGCTGCGAATGAAATCCAGATGTGTCTGCCCCCTTGTGGTCAAGTGCGGCATTGCACACTTGTTTCACTGCATCTGGCTAAACATGGGACCTGGAGATTGGAACCCCTGGAGACTGGAACCAGCGTTCTTAGGCTTAGGAGGCAGGTGCCTTAACTGCTAAGCCATCTCTCCAGCCACCCCCAAATTTTTTTGAAAAAGGCTCCATTTGGGGACATTTGCCAATTATCTTTCAGAAAGTTCTTGTCACCTATGAGGTTTTGATAGTCTAAACTAGTTCTTATTTGTTTCTACAAGTGCCTTTTCCTGCCAAGTCATTGAAAATAAAATAATGAGTCAAAGAGGATTTACTCTCTCAGAAATGCGAAGGCCTGGGAGGGGCCAGGGATATGAAGTGAGAATTGTGTCTCCACCAAAATTTATACCTTGAAGTCTTACTTCCTAGCACATCACAATGTGACCTTATTGGAAATAAAATCTTTGCAGATGTAATACCAGAACAGAAAGTTCCCTATTCCAATAAGAATGGCGTCTTGTAAAGGGAATTTAACACACAGGGAGAAGGGCATGCGAGACCACTCATGTCACTACAAGCCATGGAGTAGCCATAGCTTGAAGAAGGGCCTGGACTGATCCAGTAACTCCATAGTAACTCCAGAGGTCTGCCCACACCTTGATCTTGGACTTCTTATTTCCAGGACAGCAAAAAATACATTTGTCATCTAGTTTGTGATTCTTAACAAACTAACATAGAGCTGAGAGTTACCTGCATTTTATGTTGGCTATTTTCACTTCTTCCTTCCCAGTCTGAGGTGCTGTGGTGTTCCCTTGTGTGTATTGTGTTAGTCTGCTCAGCCTTGATAACTAGTGCTGAGCAGCAGTTACAACAGAGGCTGCAAACCTACACTGCTGTGTGAAATCGTCACATCTGAAATGTCGGCAACAAAAAATTTACAACACAGCTATCAAATAATATACTTTTGGCCATGTGTATGTGTGTGTGCATGTGTGCGTGTTCATATGTGAGTGGGTGCATGTGGAGGCCAGAGGTCAACATCTGGTGTCTTCTATTACTCCTCTCCCTATTTTGAGATGGTCTCTCAACAAACCCAGAGCTCACAAGTTCGGCTAGACAAGTTAGCCAGCCAGCCCTAAGGATCCTCCTGTTTCTGCCTCCCCAGTGCTGGAATTGCAAGTGCATGCCAATACAGCAGGCATCTTATGTGGGTGCTAGACATCTGAATTCAATCTCCTCCGCCCCTGAAATCCTTGTTTGAGGCCATCTATATAACCTCTGCATTGACAGATCAATGTGTTGAGTGTTGTGAAGGGAGAAGTAGCTGGGGGAGGAAGAGCTGATCATGATCACACCTCACACTTCTTAAGACCATTCGAATCCTTTACATTTTCTTACTTGTTATAACCCTGAGCTTTGTTTCTGATTATCCTTATATCACAGGTAAGAAGACAAACGCAGAGAGGTCACTGCTTTGCCCAAGGTTACTCACCTATAAGTGGCAGTGCCAAGTCCTAAGCCTAGGCCTGTCTGATGTGAGGGAATAGCAGGTGCCTTCAATTTCACAGCAGATGTCTTTACAATCTTGGTGTGTGAGGAGATGGCAGAGGAGGCCTAGTGGTGAAGTAGCATTAGCACTGAACCTGGGATGGCTACACGCTTGCATTACTTATTTTTTGCTAAGACCCCCTTCAGGAACTTCTTCCTTTGATATATAGCTTTCTGTGTTTCTGTGTTAGACATATAACTTAGACATGTCAGCCTTCTATGCTATGACAAAATACCTGAGGCAAATTAAAAGAAGGCAAGAATTATTTTGACTCATGGATTCAGAGATTACAGTCCATACTGGTTGGCCCCATCCCTTTGGGCCAATGATAGGCAGGTGTCATGGTGGGGAGTACATGGCAGAACAAAGCAGTTCACTTCATGCATCAGGGAAATACAAGAGAGAACAAGGCCCAGGATACCAATACCTCCTTAAAGGGCACACCCCAGTTACCTAATTTCCTTTCATTAAGCCTCACCTCCTAAAATTTCCTCTACCTTCCAATCGGCCACAGGCTGGTTCCAAGCTTTCAGCACACATGTAAGGGGGGGATTAGAGGGGACATTTAAGGTCCAAACCATATCAGTAAAGAAAAGGGGGTCTATGCACATAGAACATAAATACACATAAAGCACTAAAACATAACTAAACCATATCAGTAAAGAAAAGGGGGTCTATGCACATAGAACATAAATACACATAAAGCACTAAAACATGTGTGCGTATAGAGGGATGTAACTACCGTGTCATATGTATCATGGCTCATTACCTTGCAACAAAGTGCTGTTTTTTCATGGGTGACAAAATTCACCAACAAGGTGTGGCAGTCCCACAGAAGAAGTGACTGTGTGGCACCTTCCTGCTCTATGATGAATTGAGTATGATGACATCTGGTGATGGTTGGTGGCAGGGGAGAAGACCATGGAGGTGGCACTGTTCACAGCAGAGAATGGTTAACTGCAGACTGAGCTGAGAAGGCATTTCCTATAATGTCTTTGTTGAGACTTTGAGATGGGTTTTCTCACCAGGATGGTGGCCAGCCCATGATGGGTAAGATTCCATGAGATGGGGCAACCTAAGACAGGCACCGTCACATGTGATGATCCCTTAGGGCCTGGGTTCAACAATGGCTTTCCAAAAGCCATACCAGGCCATCCCCCTCGGGTTTTCTCACCTAGGTGGCGATTGGCCCATGACGGGTAAGACTCCATGAGATGGAACAACCTAAGACAGGTACCATCACGTATGATGATCCCTTGGGGCCTGGGTTCAACAATGGCTTGGCAATAAACCATACCTCTCAGGGTTGCCAATAATAAAAACAAAAAGGAGGATATGTATGGCACAATACAGGCCTGGTCCTAGCCAGACCGCATGGCAGAAGAAAACAGGAAGTGGCTTCTGTAAAAATGGTGTTTTGCGCAGGCTTGATGTGACAACAGTTACAGCCCCATGCTCGCGAGAAGCCTACTACGAGATGTCCTGTCCAGAGACAGGCTGTCATTGGTCACCAAAAGGGGACCACCCCATACAAGGATTAACAGCCCCTTAAACCCTATGTGCATTGTGCTAAATAAATGAGTGTGGATTCTCGCTTCCACTTTCACCCAACTCCCGGAGTCTGTGTCATGACTCTGCGCTGCTCACCCCAATTCGGCAGAGACCCTATTGTCCATCCTGAGCTGGCCTTGGGGGGAACCCCAACAGATGGGGTCTCTCACAGCTGTATAAAAGGCACCTTTTGGGGCTGAGGAGATGGCCCAGCAGTTAAAGGTGCTTGCTTTCAAAGCCTGCTGGCTTGGGTTCAATTCCCCAGTACCAACATAAAGCCATATGCACAGAGTAGTGCATGCATCTGGGGTTCATTTGCCATGGTAAAAGGCCCTGGTATGCCCATACTTTCACTATCTCACAAATAAATAAAAATATTTTTTAGCTGGGTGTGGTAGAACATGCCCTTAATCCCAGCACTTGGGAAGCAGAGGTAGGAGGATCACCGTGAGTTTGAGGCCACCCTGAGACTACACAGTGAATTCCAGGTCAGCCTGGAGTAGAGTGAAACCCTACCTCAAAAAACAAACAAACAAAAATAACAAAAACAAAAAAATTAAATGGTACCTTTTGAGGGGCTGCCCAACTCAAGTCCCCTGTTGTAGAAATGGCTCTATCCCATGCCTAAGCACCCCTGGAGCTATGTTGGTGAGATAATTACAAGCTCCCTTGCCATAACAGATTGGACCAAGGGTGCCCATTTGAAGTAGGGTGAGCCATTGACTGGTAGAGTCTTCTAAGAGGGCTCAAAAGACAATGACATATGAATTGAGATGTTTAGAACACATGCCCAGGATGAGCCAGGCTTGCAGGACATGTCCTTCTGGACTCTGTGGGCCTCCTAAACTTCAAGCTTGAGACCATTGCAACATACCTGGTTCTAACAAGAAGGTGCACTGCCTGCTTTACTTTGCCTACTGATTTGATTTGATGGCTCTTCCCAGTTACCAGATGGCCCAGCTGTGGGGAGCTGATATATGGCTCCTATGGACTCTAGTTGGGCTCCTAGTTTAGGGAACCTGGTATGGGCTGGTGGCTCTCTGTCTGGGTTTCCTTCTGCTGTGACAGGACTGGGTGGCCAGAGGGACATCATTGATGAGGTCAGTGTTGGTGAGAGCCACCAGGGCAGTGCAGGAACATGAAAGATCCAAGAGAAGAGTCTACCCACACTGTCAACCTAGAACAAGCCATGGCTCAGATGCTTCAAGGCCAGGAAGAGTGGGCATGACTTGTGCAGGTCAGCAGCAGCCTGGTGGCTGGACCAGAACAGCCAGGGCGAGGGTGGGATGGGCTGGGGGCATTGTAATAAAATGGAAAAGGGTCAGTAGTATTTGTGGTAGCCTTGTGGTGGGATTCATTAAAACAAACTATACTGTCACTTGAGTGTAGACAAACTGGTTGGAATGTATAGTAAGTTACTAAGCCATTCTAGAACCCAGTATTCATATCACAGACCCACCTGGGGCAGAGTTTGTGCAGTACTTAGCACAAGTTCTGGGCACAAGCTTTGTAGATGGTACTATGATAAGAAAGGTCCAGGAAACTGAGTGGGGCTGATACCGCAGGCCAAAAGGAGATGCAGCAACTAGCCTTACCCATGAGGTATACATTTACCTCTACGGTGCTGCTTGGGTGAGTAAGTGTGTGAATATGTGAGCGGAGGGCCCAAGCTACCAGTAACGAGTGATGCTCCCTGGGTGTTTGCTGTTGTAGGAATGCTACATACATGGACGCTGTCAATACTCCCAATGCTGTTGTGGCAGGAACTATTTCTAGGTCCATTTTACATATGGGAAAACTGAGGCATAAAACTGCTTGCCTAAAGGCACACAGCAAATGAAGGACAGAGCTAGACAGTCTGTGTCCTGAGCCAAGGTGAGTACTGAGAGCTGTGGAAGAACCCATGTGCAGCCATGAGTGGAACAAGAGAACAGTGTGGACATGCGTGACTCGCGGGAATGACAGCGTCTCTAAAGTGGTCAGGTCAGGGCTCACCACTAAGACTTTGCTAGACCTAGCTACAGATTCTGTTGTCCCCCCAAAACTTCTTTTTCCCCAACCAAGAAACAACAACAGATCTGAAAATACAAACCAACTCTCAAAGACACAAACAGGTCTTCGGGTTTTCCCCAAGCTTCTGAGGATCCTTTTCCCAAGACACGCAATAGATGCAGGATAAGGTCTGAGACAATTGGTGACTTCCCTAAAAGCAGACTGGAGATTTTGTCCTTTTTTTGCTTATGTCCATGAGTATCAGTGTAGCATCCTCTGTGAAGTTTTCCATCTCAGGGACGGTCAGGAGAGTCAGAGTCTTACTGATTTTTTCCAGAAGGACATGTATCTTACAAGATGTTGGGCCAGGCTCTGTCTCCAAGATGGCCATTTTCTTCATGGCATACAGCTCCTTTAAGTCTATAAACTGTGGGATTTGTAGAAGGCCAGGTGAGGACCAAGGCTTGGGCACTGCTCCCCCAGCCCAGACTTGGGTTCCCTGTAGCCATGACTAGTCATCCCTGGAACTGCCACCCTTGAGTGCAGTCTGAGTCCCCAGCCCTGCCACATGCAGCTTTATTGTGCCTCCAATGTTCACGTGGCTGCACCTGTAGACATGTCTACAGTGGTGATATGGGCTGAGACAACTCGCTAGCCTCGCCTCAAACCAGAGACTTGTCATAACTCTGTGTCCTGGTATGGCCTGTCTTCCAAAGGCTGTGCTCCTGATACCAGCTTGTCACTCATTGTTTTTCTGCCCTAGGCTAGATGACCACATAGTGTCCACTAGTGAGCTCCACGTCCACCCTAGGAGTGTATCTGTCAACATCTGCCTTGGTGTGGCCTGTGGCAGGTTCTGGAGGAGGAAATGGCAAAGGACAATGCTGGCATGTTTGGTTTCCAGGAGACTCCCAGCTTAGGAAAAACGTTCACACACAGTGTTTTACTTAACTCCCAAAACAACCAGTGTCACTTTTACTGAAGACCATGTACTCAGACAATGGGCAGGCATTACCCAAGACATGGAGGGGTGGGCATGGAAGGGCACACTCTGCTCAGGGTCTCCTGGCTGCCAACCTGGGCCAACCCTGAGGTTAGTGCACCCCAGCTTTCTGACCTGCTTTATGTGTACCCCTCCATTAGCCCAGTTTTTCTCAGGCACCCTGGCTTCCCAGGCCTCCATCTCTCTGCTCATGCTGGTTCTTTCTGAACATAATCTCCCATTCCTGGTGGTCTTCCCTTAGGGAAGCCTACCACTCTTCTAAGGCCAGTACCCCCAGCCCTTGTAGCCTCTCTGGAGCTGGCTGCCCACTCTGCAGCATGTCACTGGTGTGGTGAGAGTGTGAATAAGTGACTAAGGGCAGTTTTCTGGCTTCCCTTTTATAGGGACAGCCATTCAGAAAGTCTAGGGTAGGCATCGAGTCAGGATACCATTATCCTGAAAGACGCCAGCTATGCCTGGAGGGAAGGTAGGGTGACCAGGTGACCTGCTTGGAGCTTTACCAGTTTAGCACTCAAAAGGCTCATGTTCTGGAAAAATCTCTTAGTCATGGGCAAACTGGGGAAACTGGTCACCTACCAAGACCCATGGCAAGGAACAGGCTACCCCCCCCCCGTATCCGGCTTAGCAGAGGTAGGGGAGAGTTTACCTTGTACCTGGTGCCCATGTTGAAGTAAATCCGCTTCTGTTTTGGGGGGCAGAAGCAGAAGATGATCTTATCTTGACTCTTTATTTGCACCTTGATATACCGGTTGAGTTCTAAGAAGATGTGCTTGATAGGGGGTGCGTGGACATGGATGCTCAGGTCCCACCAGTTCCAGGCCTTCTGGGGCTTGTTTTTGGGGAAGTAGTAACCTAGGTTCTGACTCAGGCTCAACCTGAGGGAGAAGCAATGTCAGGCACTGCAGTGCTGAGCCCTTGGGTACACCCCCACGTCAGAGTCCTGATCCCCTTCTAGCCCCTCTTTCCTGTCCCCTTTCCTCCTGGGCTTAAAGGGTCTGGTGGATAGAAAAGATTCCAATAAGAAGGGTCCTTTCAAAACCAGGCCCCGCCTTCAGGTCCACCTTTGCCTCAGCCTCACGCATGCAGCATGGCATCTCCCGAAGCACTCTCTTTCTGCTTCTACTTTTCTCATGCTCTTCATTCCTCATGGATTTTTGAATTCTTCCCTTGGCTAGAAGCACTTTCACTCCGTGTGGCAAGGCTAGCACTGGTGTATCCTCTAGGTCTTGGCTTAAATGTCATCTCTTCAGAGGGGTCCGTCCTGACCAAACCTTTGGGACTCTCCATATCCACCTGTGACAGTTTCCTTCGTGTGTGTGTGTGTGTGTGTGTGTGTGTGTGCATGTGTATGCACACACAGTCCAACAGTGGGGTCAATACTGAATAATGAGTGTTTTCAGTGACTTTACTGCCATGAAGAGTCAACATGAGCCCCTAGAGGGTGGGGACGTGGCTGCACCCACAGGAATGGCATCTGACCAGTGGAAGGTGGGTGAGGGTGGGACATTTTCTCACCTATCCCTGCTGTCCTTTCTTGGCCTTTCAAACCCACCACATCCCTCATCCCTTCCCTCTGCTTTTCTAGTCCCAGCAGGACTGTCCTTAGGGTTGGCACTATTAGAATGGCAGTGTCCCTAGTGGATGAGATGAAGGATGGAACAATGCAGATAAAGACCTGGGTTAGTTAGAAGGTGGGTTTAGGCGAGTCTGAATTACTCGAGGGACCCATTAAATCATGCTGAGCCTGGTGGGAGCCTCCTGGGCTTGGCTCGAGGGAGAAGGTCTGCTTGAGGCCCAGGCCTGTAGGATTGGCTTGCCATAAGGATGGCTCTGGCCACTCTGCAATCCCAAAGTCCAGTTGCTTCCCATTGTCCACTGACAAAGTAAAACTCCTCAGCTCCTTCCCTATCCATCCCACATCACCCCCTTTACTTGTATGAACAGTGATGAATTACACACTTGGGCTCGGGAGCCACTCTCCTAGTCCAAAGCCTGCTTGGCCACTAGCAAGTTGTGTGACACTTACTTAGAACTCTCACTTAACCTCTGAATGCCTCAGTTCCCACAACTATAAAATGCAGACACTACTTGTGTTTCTCTCATGGTGTTATGTAAAGCTTAAATGCTTAGACATAGCAATTATCTTAGAAACTATTAGGAGTTCTTATTACCAGGGATGGGGAGGAAGGCAGAGACGAATCTTCTCCAGATCCCAGCTGGCTTCATTGTCCTTACAGAGACTCCCATCAATCCACATGAGGGTAGTCAGCCCTCGCCTGGGTGCCTCCCTGGGTTAAGGTCCCCAGAGAGATAGGGCCAAGACCACCCACAGATGGTGAGAATCTGGAGGCTCTGTCATGGGGAGGGAAGACTCTGACTGTGGGATGGGTGCATTGTGTTTTTGGTGTGAGACCCCTGAGGCCTGGTGAATTCCCAGGGCCTGGTTCTGGGTCTTGGTTTCCATGCACTTGTAAAGGATCATCGTGCCTTCTCCTTTCTCAGAGGAAATGAACACAAAAAATGACCCTGGAAGAATTTGGTTCTCAAAACAGCTGAGGCCTACATCCTTTTCTGTGTCTGAGGCCCCAGGAAGAAGCTCATGGTGATGAAGTAGTGATGGAGGCTTCCACACAAGACTATGCTGGGGAGGGTGTGCTTTCAGCCACTGGCTGCTGATCCCAGGATGGGACACGTGGGCCATTCCCTCACAAAGTCAAGGCTTTGCAACAGTGGTTTGAGGTGTTGATATACTTGGCTACCCCTGATCTTAGAGGAGGGCCTGCTCCCTGTGGGTGTTAATGAGAAGATAGTCTCTGTGTTTATCTCATAGACCTGTGAGGGCTTTTGTTGTCCTTCAAGACAGGGGAGCAAAAGGCACTTTCTACAGCCTTAATGGCAAGGTGGAGGGCCCTGGCCTCCACACACCTGGGTATGTGGGATGACCCACAGAATGATCTGGAATGCATTTAAAGAAAGCACATTTCTAGGTCTGACCTCAGACCTACAGCACAGAGTCTTGAGAATGAGGTCAACCGTCACTCCAGCTCTCAGCATCACATCCTTTGGTGCTCTAAAGCACCTTCAGATTGTATTGCTTTTTGGATGGATTTTAAACAAATGCTTTATTTTAGGTGGAGTGAAAACGTCAAGATTTGGGCTGGAGATATGGCTTAGTGGTTAAGGTGCTTGCCTGCAAAGCCCAAGAACCCTAAGGTTTGATTTCCCAGTACCCATGTAAACCAGATGTACGAGAAGGCACATGCATCTGGAGTTCGTTTGCAGTGGCTAGAGGCCCTGGCATGCCCGTTCTCTCTATCTGCCTTTCTCTCTCTCTCTCTCTCTCTCTCTCTCTCCTCCCTCTCAAATAAATAAATAATATTTAAAAAAACTAATTTTATTTTATTTTTTAAACTTTTTTATTTTTATTTTTATTGACAACTTCTTTAATTGTAGACAATATTCCATGGTACTTCCCTCCCTCCCCCCTCTTTCCCCTTTGAAACTTCACTCTCCATCATAGCCCCTCCTCCTTTCCATCAGTCTCTCAAAAACTAATTTTAAAATGTCAAGTTTATTTATTTACTTATTTTTATATATAATGGGGCAAGTGGCTTATCCTCCAATCTTAAATGTCTTCATCAATACAATGAAATTGTCCCTAGATTTCTCTTTTGGCCCTCCAACTGAATGTCATTTGAGAGAAGGGACCCTGATGTGTGTTTCCAGATAAGATTTATGATAATTAACTGAGTTTTTTTTTCCCCCAATGAACCAGTGCTACTTACACCCAGGACCTGACTTCAGACAGCATTTTCTATACAAATGACCCTCAGGCGAGCAGATACTACCTAGAACAAAGAAGTTAACCAGGAAATGGTGTTTGAAAGGCCTGGAGAAAACATTCTTGAATGTAAATCAAGGCCTGGAGAGTGAAAATATCCACTTTCAGAATTATAAATGGAAGTTTGGCTTTGACTGTCAGAAAGAAAGTATAAATTGACCCAAGATAATCTACGTCTTCTTCACCAAGAGCACTTCGCATGCAAGGGGAAGGCGAACTCCCAAAGGAAGAGAGCTGTCGCTTGCCTCAGAGAGGCCGAGGAAACGGCTGAGGTGACCACCTACCTTGAACTGCTAAGATGAGCTTTTCCACCATTACTAGAATCGGGAACTGAAGAAGTAAGTGTGGTTATAATAAAATACTTGGATTTCTAGGTAGTGTCTTGCTGTATGTAGTCTAGGCTGCCTCAAACTTATGGCAGTCCTCCTGCCTCTGCCCCCCTCCCCGCTCCAGTGCTGGAATTAAAGGTGTGCACCACCACACCCCGCTGAGGATTGCTTTTTGACTGTGGATTCTCTATACAGTTTGTGCATCTCCAAAGCCCTCACTTGGAAGAGGGGGCTAAGTGTCTTCTGAGGTAATTATCACAAGCCTATTCTTTTGGGAGGTATTTAGGAGATGAATCCAGCAGTTTGTGGTCACATGGTCCATGATTATTTTGTTTTTGTTTTGGTCAGGTTTTCACTCTAGGTCTGGCTGACCTGGAATTCACTATGTAGTCTCAGGGTGGCCTTGAACTCACACCAGTTCTCCTACCTCTGCCTCCTGAGTGCTGGAATTAAAGCTGTGCACTACCACACCTGGATTCATGATGACTTTTTTACCCCTGGAAAAGCTGAGGCACCCCAAGGTACTTGTGCCTTCTTTGAGGGCAGGGACTGTACTAGTCCTTCATGGCACCCCTTGTCCTGTTTCTGACATGTGAAAGTTGGGATATAGGGAAGGACTGATTTACACTTTACCACACAGCTTCTCTGTGGCCAGGGATATTGGAGACTCAGGACTCAAACTTACCAGATATCTTCATTTTCATCATAGAAGGTGGCATGGCCAGAGTTATTGATGAGACCGCGGATCTTCATGCTTGAATTGTCTTCCAGAACAATGTATGTGATATTTGTGCCTTCTGTGCAGGAGATGAGAATGGCCAGGTTCCCTGACGGATAGCTGGAAGGTGGTTAAGGCACAAGCAGTCCTTTGGGATAACCCCCCAACCAGGAAAAGCCAAGGCCTGCCGAGCACAGTCTTCAATCAAACCCCAAAGCCCAGCCCTGAACCACAAACATGTTAGGTGCCAGTGTGTGTGACTATAAGCATCCCTCTGCCCCAATGGATACTGTATTTGGCCTGTTCCACTAGGAAAAAGAATTTGGAAGATGCTCCCACTGGGGTAGAGAACAAGTTTTCCATCACTTTGATGTGCCTGGGAAGAAAAAGAGGCTATGAAAAGCACATAGATGCCAAACTTCCTTCAGAGAATGGTGTGATCACAAGAGCACTTGGGGGTCTAGGGCTCTTTTGTCAGGGGTCTCCATCATCTTGGGGTTCCGTTACCTGACAGAAAGTGAAACCAGAGTCCACACTTGAATGCCACGTGACCCCACTGATCTACGTGTCTGCCTGCTCCCGAGTGTGCACATGCCTTCCTGCATATGATTCTTACCAGTGCACTACAAACCCTCAGACCTTGGCTTACTTGTCTAAATGAGGAGGATAAGCTGGATCCGTGGTGTTCTGTGCGTATGTGCACATGTGTAGGTTTTAAGCTATCCTTTCAAACACCCAGATGCTTATTGCTTGTATTAATTTTCTGGGGTTGTGGTAACAAAATACCAAAACCCAGGTGCTTAGTATTACAGAAATATAGTCTCGCCATTGTAGAGGCTACAAGTGCGCAATAAAGATGTGGGTGGGGTCAACGCCTGGGGAAGCCACGAGAAAGACTGCCCCTTCCTCCCTCGGAGTGTTTGATGATAGAGCTCCATCCTTGATATTTCTGAACTTGTCGATCAATGAACTTGGTCTCTACGTCCTTCTCCACATAGTGATCTGTGTCCTTTGATGACCTTCTTGTAAGGACTCCAGTCAGCCTGAGCTTGGGTCATAGCCTGTGTTTTACTCCACTATTCCTCCACCTTAATGAACTAATCACATCCCCAAAGATAAGGCCACATTCTGGGGCTTTGGAAATTAGGACTTTTTTGAGGGGACATAATTCAACCCATAACATTCTTAAACTTAGGTTTTTAAGACCTATTCTTGAATTAATGTTAGTAAATTCTATTTTTCTAGGAAATTGTTCATTTTATGTAAATTTGGCATTTATTGCTATAAAATGCTGACATACACTATTTAAAAACTCTTTGTAGTTATGTCTCTGTCTCCATTCGTATGTGTGTGTGTGTATATATGTATATATGTATGTATGTAATATATATATAATATATATATGTAATATATATATGTAATATATATGTATGTGTATATATATGTATATATATATGTTATATATATATATATATATATATATATATATATAATATATATATTTACATTTTCCCCATATTTTGTCTGGCTCCATCTTGCCTGGAAGCCTGCCTATTGTGCCAGTCTTTTCAGAGACCTGGTCTCTGCCTCGTTGCCCTGTCATTTCCTGGCCTCTTGTCACACCCTGTCCGCACTGACCATTCTGTTTTACCTTCGGATTGCTGCAGGTCTCGCTTGTTCTTTACTTCTCTGCCTTCTCGATCTGGATGCTAGCCCATTGGATTTTCACCTGTGTTCTTCATGATACTCCTCTCCTTCCTACATGATATGAGCAGCTAAAACTGTCAGGTTCCTCTCAAAATGCTGTGCTCGTTGACCCCAGGAGTGTAGATTTTTATTTACTTATTTGATGAGAGTGGGGGTGCACATGTGCATATGTGTGACCGCCAGACAACAACCTCTTGAGAAGTTTTTCTTGAGAAAGATCTCTCCCTAACGTAGCATTCACCCATTCGGATAGACTGGCTGGCCAGCGAGCTCCAGGGCATGCTTGTCCCTGCCTTCTCAGTGCTGAGTTATAAGTAGGTGCCACTAGACCTGGCTTATTTATATTTTTAGGTGGGTCCTGGGGATCTAACTCAGGTACTCATGCCTGCAAAGCACTTTACCAACTGAGCTATCTCTCTAGCCTTGATATTTATTTTTCATCTTTGCTACATTTTAAAATATTCGCAATGACCAATATGATTTTTTATTTGACAAATAAGTAATTTACAAACATGACATTTGTCATTATATACAGTGCCTTTGGTTATGTATTTCTCACTAGTCATTGCCATGCATTGGAGCACGAGCACATAGTGTCAGTGATATCTCTTCAGTGTTTGTTGAGCTTTGTTTTGTGGCCTAATGTACGCCCACTCATTGCCATGTCCCACAAGTGCTTGGAAAGAGTATATGTTCCTGTGGAGTATGGGAAGAACGTGGAGCTGCTAGGCTAACTGGAATAAGGTCTGCTTGGTACATTGCGAGTGAGTTCATGGAGCTGAGAGGCTGACATCTTCTTTCCGATGGGAGCCCCTTTCTCTGTGTGTCAGAGTGTGCGGTGGTCACATGGCCTCTGTTTTTGCATGTAGTCCCAAGTGATAGAGCTGTGCTGAGCACCTTGGGCCTTGTTTGCAAATCAGAAGAATTCACTTTGGTGAATTTGGACCCAGCGGAAGTCTACTGCCCAGCTCCCTTGCAGCAGAGTGGGGTCATGTGGAATTCAGGTGTGGACTCTGGCTTTACTTCCTGTCCAGGTAGCTGAACACAGAACTCCAAGATGGTGGAGACCCTGATAAATGGACCCCAGATCTCCATGACCCATCTTGGAGGAAAACCACTGAAAAGAGCTCCAAGAATGAAATAAGTGGACATAATATGAGGCAAGAGGTATGTGTAGTGTATTAAACCACTTAGCTTTGGGAAAGAATGTTTGCTTCAGTGGCTAATGAGCACTAACCTGGCTGACCCAGCTTTGTGTGCTTGCCAGGAGGTTCTGTATTGCTTTGAACAAATGCCTGACCACAAGCAACCTAAGGAAGGAAAAGGTTTCTCCTGGCTCACAGTTTGGGATCACAGTCCATCATGGCAGGGAAGGCATGGCAGCCAGAGCAGGAAGCAGAAACGACAGGAAATGGGGCCAGGATACAAAACTTCAAGGTGCACTCCAAGGGACCCACTTCCTCCAGCAAGGCTCCACCTGCTGAGGTTCCGCAACCTCACCAAGCAGGGTTAGCTGATGGGGATCCAGCGTTCCCACACATAAGCCTATGGAGGCCATTTCACATCCAAACCACAACGGGCTGTATGCAATGAGCTGATGCTGTTGTTCGGTTCTTAAATTTCCCCTTGAAGCCCATGTATTGAAGGTGTACACCCCAGCTGAGGGCACCACGGGACGTGTGCAAGCTTAAGGAGGTGGGGCCTAATTAGAAGAAGAAGTGTTATGGGGGCCTGGGCCCTCATCGTTGGGCTTCCTGCTTACCACAGGTGAGTTCCTTTGCTCGGCCATACTTCCTGCTATGATAGACCACTTTACCACAGGCCTGAAGCCACGGGGCCAAACAATCAAGGTCTCCGAAACCATGATTCAAAGTAAATATTCATAAACCTTTCCTTTTTTTAAGTTGATTATGTCAGGTAGTTTGCTATAGTGGTTCAAAGCTGACTAACATATTTGAGTACTCAAGCCAGTTCTCTGTTCCTGTCTCTCACGGATGTCCTGAGGGAAAGGCCTCAGCCTTTGTGCTTATTCGGCTTTGCTGGTTTTCTCCCATACTTGCTCTGAGTTCATACATGAAACAGTACTTGGCCCAATAACCTTTCCCATTTGCCTTCTGGATCTACGCGCAAGGCTGCTCAGCCGTAAACTGGAGAGCTCCATCACCCTGCTCTTTATTTTTATTTTTGGTTTTTCCAGGTAGGGTCTCACTGTATCTCAGGCTGACCCGGAATTCACTCTGTAGTCTCAGGGTGGCCTCAAGCTCACATGATCCTCCTACTTCTCTCTCCCAAGTGCTGGGATTAAAGGCATGTGCCACCACGCCTGGCCCTGCCCTTTATTGGTGGTAATCAAGAGTAGATGATGTGAGGGCTGGAGAAATGGCTCAGCAGTTAAGGTTCTTGCCTGCAAATCCTAACAACTAGGGTTTGATTCCCCAGTACCCACATAAAGCCAGATGCACAAGGTGGTGTATGTGTCTGGAGTTTGTTTTCAATGGCTGGAGGCACTGGAGTGCCCATTCTCTCTCTATCTGCCTCTTTCTTGCTCTCAAATAAATAAATGAATAAAATATTTTTAAAAGTTTCAGGTTTTAAAGCAGATCAAGCCCAAATTGAATAGAAATAAGATTCCCGTACGCCCCATTCCCACCCTAGCCTCTCCTCCAGCGCCATTGCCAGAATGGCACACTTGTCGCAGTCAGTGAATCTACATTTGCACATCGTTACCACCTCAGATCCACAGCTCACATTAGGTTTCATCTTGAGGTTATACATTCTGTGAGTTTGGACAAACATACAATGACATGTGTCCATCACTGTGATGTCACACAGAATAGATTCCCCCTGGAAATCCTCTGTTCTGCTCTGCCCTTCCCCACTAGTCCCTTCTACCATGGACATTACTGCTTCCATGGTTTCTCAGCTGCCTGGGGCTGTGCAGCTCAGCCTTTGCAGACTGGCGGCTTCTACTTAGTGAGGCACATTTAAGCTTTCTCCATGTCTCTTCCTGGCTTAGCAGTGCTCTTGTCTTTTCCTTTCTTCCTTCGCCCCCTTCCTCCCTCCCTTCCCTCTCTTGTTATATGACCCAGACTCACCTGTAACTCCTGATCTTCCAGCCTCAGTCTCTCCAGTGCTGGGATTATAGGCATGAACTACCATGCCCAGATTGATAATTCATTCCTTTTAATGTTTTATTGTATGGGTGTACTACAGGCTATTCATGGTATAACTGATTGTTTTTGAGGTAGGGTCTCACTCTAGCCCAGGCTGATCTGGAATTCCTTATGTAGTCTCAGGGTAGCCTTGAACTCACAGTGATCCTCCTATCTCTGCCTCCCAAGTGTTGGGATTAAAAGTGTGCACTACCATGCCCTGCAGTATAATTGCTTTGTATATGGACTCTAATTTGCGAGGGAAGGAATGCATAATTATAGTATGTAGTTGCTCTATTGTACTCCCCCACTTCAGTGGCTTAACACAGGCCCTCTGTGCAGGTGGAAGGATCTCAAACAGTCCTGTTAAAATCTGGGTGGATGTGCCAATAACCCACACAGGAAGCTGTACCTCAACACAGCTGATACACTTTTTGTCTGTGTTCACACCGTGTATGATCCCCAAGGCTCTCTGATGTTGTGGGTGCCTCAGCTGAGCCAAAGAAAACCCAAGAACAAGCTGCTCCCAGCGAGAACACTATCACAGTCACGTCTACCTTCATCTTCTTCTGAGTCCATTCTGTATCTACTTCGATTTTCTGCTCAGAACAAGAAGGAGAAACATCCTCTTCCATGTTTTGGGCCTCTGGCTCCTTGGGCTTGAGTTCGGTGGACATACGGTAGGTGAAGGTGGTCAACTCTGCCAACTTCTGACCTGCCAGTCAATGATTGCATAACAGCTGCATTCAGTACAACTGGATCAGTCTGAGTGGCGGCGACAAAGAGAAAGGAAACAGACCTACCTCTCAAGGTGCCAAGTGGTCTAGATACAGCAGAATGCTAACTACAGAGCACTCAGTACTGCAGCATGGAGCCTCAGCTGGTCAACGAATATCAAAAGAGCCAGGGACAGGGCTGGAGAGATGGCTTAGCAGTTAAGGTGCTTGCCTGCGAAGCCTAAAGACCTATGTTCGACTCTCCAGATCCCACGTAAGCCAGATGGACAAAGGTGAGGCAAGCACAAAGTAGCACATGCCATTAGGTGGCACAAGCATCTGGAGTTTGATTTCAGTGGCTGAGGCCCTGGCATACCAATTTCTCTCTCTCTCTCTAAAATAATGGAGTTCTAAAGTCGAATGGGGGGAGGTGAGGGAAATATCATTTTGTATGTAAGTATAGAAGTTGTCAATAAAAAATAATTAAAAAAGAAAAAATAAATAATAAATAAACTAACAACAACAACAAAAAAGAGCCAGTGGGTCTGGAGGGCAAAGTTGAGAGCCTTGTAAGCTTTATAATGGATGTGGACATTTTCTTTATGGTCATAGTGTTCTACAAAGAGTTTTGAAAAGAATATGGTGAAACAATGTGGAGAAAGATCTGAAAACAGATAGGAGCCAGGAAGAATAAAATTTCAGGGGAATCTAGGCAAGATGGCACATGCCTTTAATCCTAGCTGTTGCTGTGAGTTCAAGGCCAATCTGGAGCTAGAGTGAATTCCAGGTCTGCCTGGGCTAGAGTGAGATATTCCCTTGAAAAAATTAAAAAAATTTTTTCAGGGAAAAGATGATGGTAGCAGACCCTTAGCTATCTTAAGATAGTTGTGCCAGCACCTGTACCATTACTCTGAAGTGATACATGCATACTGCCTGCCTGACACTATACATCACACACACACACACACACACACACACACACACACACACACACACACAGTGCTGGCCAGGATATCTGTGTCTTTTTCAGAAATGAGCTTAGTGCTTTGACTCAGGTGGAACACAGCACTGGAGTGCTTGCCTCCCTTTCCCTAGCATTCATGACTCTGGGTTTCATCCCAGCACCACAAGAAAACAAAGAACTTTGCATTTTGATGGTTCACAATACAACTTGTGTAATGTTCTCCTTTTTGTCAAACTGGATAGTTCTGGGGAGGAAATACTACCTTATTTGAGGGTCCAAGTGCAAAATGAAACCATAGGGACCCCACTAAAATCACCAAGACATTCAAGAGAATAACAGCCGAGCTTGAAACCAAGCACAGGCCCCTTTTAGGGACAGAAACTTTGTGTGTTTGCATAACTTTGCATGGAAACTGCAGTGTTCAAAGATGTGGGAGGTGTGTGCCAACAACACAGAATAATGGGCTGGACACAAAAAGCAAGTGAGGTGCATCCCAAAGGTGGATAGAGATCTCTTTGGGACTGGCTATAGCAGGAGCAGGAAGGGGCTGTATCACCTAGAAGTATTACATGACTGTACATGAAGCTTAAGCCTGCCAGGCTTCAGTGGTTCAGAGAAAGTGTCCCATCCATCCAAGAAGTACTCATTGGGTACCTATCATGTACCTGGCATGCAAAGGTTCTAGGTAAGAGCTGAATTATGAACAGTAGACAAGTTTGACGCCTGCTGTGTTTCTGCTGCCAAGGATCTGAAGACCTCTCCTTGCTTCGGGGCACCCTCCTGTGTGAGAGGGTGGTCCCTTCCGCTCTGGTAACTGCAGATGTCAATTTATCTTTCCTATCCCCTAACTCCAATAGGGACATGAGGCTTAAACAGCTCCTGCCCCATTTTCTTCTCCAGACACACTGGCATAAATATGCCCAGTGGACATGCTCTGGAGTGTGGCTTTTTCATTCAATGACTGGGTGAGCTTGGGCAAGCTACTTACTTCCATGGACCTCAGTTTCTTTTAAATATTTTAATTTACTTGCAACTGAGTGATCTAGATAGATTAGATGATAGATAGATGATAGATAGATAGATGATAGATAATAGATGGGTGTGCCAGGGCCTCTTGCTACTGCAAATGATAATGGATGCATGTGCCACTTTGTGCATCTGGCTTTGTGTGGGTACTGGGGATTTGAACCAGGCCCTGCAGACTTTGCAAGCAAGCACCTTTAACTGCTCAGCCATATCCCCAGCCCCTGGGCCTCAGCTTTCCCTCCTTCACATGGCTATGAAGATGTGAATCAGACAATGTTTATGAAGCTACCAGCTCACAGCAGTTATTTCCTCACAGTTAGGTCAGGGTTTACTCACTACCAGGGGGAGAGGAGCACAATCTGCAGAGGGAAACCAAAGCTCTAGCCTGTCTTAGAGAGAAAGAGTGCCAGGACTGATCTGCTATGTCTCTCATGGGACATTACTATTTCTATGCCAGTTGAATCTAGTGATTTGAAAGCTATTTCATGCTGTGGCTTTGAGTTTCTCAATGAAGTAGCCTAGTGACTCAGCCCCATGAATCAAGCTACGTTGGAGTCAATCTACAAAGCCGGTGATCCTCTTGATGGACAAGTCTTAACAACTGGGCTATATAAGCTTCCAATCTCGTGGCAAAGGGATTCTTTCCTTCCTCAACTATGCATTAATGTTGCCATCCTGGACCCTGTAGCCCTGATCTAGGGATGGACCTCATCCTGTGCTACCACGGCACCCCTGCCCATCGGAGGGCTTAAGTATTCTACTTTCTTGTCTACCCTCATGTATTCCCCTGCCAAAGGATAAGCCTGGTGAGGTCTTAGACTATGTCTATTCTTGCTTGCTATTCTGCCCCTGGAGCTAGGGAAGCACCAGTCCACTAGGTTCTTGAGTGACAAGCGTTTCTGCCTCCTTTGCTGGCACACACAGCTCCACGCAGACAAGAGACCTTGCACGGGTGGAGACTGGTAGAGTGGTGCTTACCTTCACGTCTTCTCAGAGCATCAACTGTTTCTTTGTATTTTTCCAAATTGTTCCTTAACCTAAAAGAATAAATCCAAGCTTGCATATCATGATACGCAGTCTGGGTGGGGCTAGAGTCTGGAGTCTTTTACCTACAGGAAGTTGGATCAATTGCTCTGCGTGTCCCAGATTCCCTTCCAGCCAGTGTGCAGGAGTAAAGATATGGCATGCAGCACAAACACAGTGCTTTCCACATGGTCTCTACCTGGTCTTCAGTGTGGATACTTTGCTTAACCCGAAACCCTTTCAAATGAATTCAGTGAGGGTCATCTTGTGGCCAGGAACAGGCAGGGAGGCCCAGGTCCAAGTGCAAGTGTGGTTGTATAAGTTAAGCTCTTGCAGTCTGATTTTCTATAGCTTAGTTTAGGATTTATCTAAATCCTGATGAGGGTTACATCTGGAAATGGCTTGGAAAAATAGCCTTGTCCATGAACTGGACAGAACCATCTGGAGCCCCTTTCATTTGTAGGACTTTTTTTTTTTTTTTTTTTTTTTTTTTTTTTTTGGTTTTTCGAGGTAGGGTCTCACTCTAGTGCAGGCTGACCTGGAAATCACTATGTAATCTCAGGGTAGCCTCAGATTCATGGCGATCCTTCTACCCTTCCTGAGTGCTGGGATTAAAGGCATGTGCCACCACGCCCAGCCACTTTGTAGGACATTTTTTAAAAAACTTATTTTGGTTATTTATTTACTTATTTTATTTGAGACAGAGAGAAAGAGAGAGAGAGAATGGGCATGCCAGAGCCTCTAGCCACTGCAAACAAACTCCAGACACATGCGCCACCTTGTGTATCTGGCTTATGTGGGATCTGGAGAGTCGAACCTGGGTCCTTAGGCTTCGCAGTCAGGTGCCTTAATCATTAAGCCATCTCTCCAGCCTGGTGGGACATTTTAAAGCAGGCTCACTTCACATGACAAACCCTGAAAGCCACAACAGGCATTACCTTTCACAGTGATCCAGTCTTTTATTTCTCCCTTGTCAACATACAAAGCAAACCATATGGCATTTCAATGGCTCTGACTCTTACTTTCAAATTAGAGTGTTCTCCCGGGAAACTATTTCCTGCTCTCAGCTCAGCTCAGCTCAGAATCCCTTTGAAAGAGAAAGCAAGCAGAGAGCATCACAGTCCTAGCTGGACCTGAGGAGGAGCCTTTAGCCATGGCAGGATGTGAGCGTTCAGTTCCAGCTCTTCCAGAGAGTATGATTTAACTCAGCGCAACTGTAGCAAGCAAACCTAGCTGCAAGGGGTTACACTATCCTAATAGCAAAGAGAAGCAGCTATTTGTACCAAGAAGCAATAGGGATCTAGAATATGAAATGTTCATGGGCTGTCTGTATCTTGTTTTTTACTTGCAAGCGCTCTGGATGGAGTTGGAGAAGTCACATGGGCTACTGACA
Source organism: Orientallactaga sibirica (assembly GCA_036365145.1). Lineage (NCBI taxonomy): Eukaryota > Metazoa > Chordata > Mammalia > Rodentia > Dipodidae > Orientallactaga > Orientallactaga sibirica. The sequence continues at coordinate 3,448,952 of JAEOAD010002183.1, forward strand.
CCTGTGGAAAAGTAAGACCCAAGGAGCAGGATGCAGGTGAGAGCTTTATGCCAAGTGCAGGCAGGAGTTAAACTCTGGTGAAAGGATCCATCCGGAGGCACCCAAGGCCCCTTTGGGGATGTCTGTTCCTTTCTTAGCTTTTTGCCCACCTTTACAAGAGAGTGGAATCCCCACCTGGTAGCCCCTCGTTGGCAGAAGCTCTGGGGCACATACTCCTGTATCCTCGGAGCCTAGTATAGAGCACAGAAAGTACCCAGGAAATAGTTGGTTGTTGTGATTAGGTTGGAAGGAGCTTTTGTTGTAGGTTAAATAGGAAGAAAGGTGAGGAGAGGGAACCTGCCTGGCCAAATGACTTACTTAGCCAAGTGCGACTTTCTGTTGCTTTTGCTGAGCTGAAAGCTTGGGAGTTCTTTGTTGTGGAATGGAGGTTCAGGATGAGTGGTCATACTGCTCCATTTCTGACTCAAGGCAGACTGTCATTGCCTCAAGGCCAGGCTGATTTTAACCATGATAAGCCCAACTTCGATTATTGCAGGACACCCTAACATTACAACACTGCCTGACTGCCTATGTTCAATCAATCCCCATAACCAGTGTGAAAACAGCTGGGCATGCTGGTGCATGCTTGTGATCCCAGGACTGGGGAAGCAAAGATAGGAGGATCCTAGAGGATCACTGGGCAGCCATTCTCTCCTGCTTGGTGAGCTCTAGGTCAGTGAGAGCTCATAAAAGGAGGACGGCATTCCTGTGGAAGGACACGAAGGACACCCTACTTTGTCTTCTGGCCTCCACATATACCCACCTACAGACTTGGACACACAAGGACAAGCACATGCACATGCGCATGCGCACGCGCATCACACACACACACACACACACACACACACACACACACACACACAGACAAGCCCCTTAGAATGCCTCTGTGCAGACAGTTCTTCTACTGTCTTGCTTACTGTAGCTGCAGTGCGGTATATCCAATAAACTCTCTACTTTCCTTTAGTGAATTCTGTTACTTTTCACACATCACTGGCCTGTCACCACTATTGAAGCATGGCATTTATGATTTGTTCTTTGGAGCCCTTGTGCTTTGTTCTGTTCTATTGCCTCCTCCTTCTGGAACAGTCGGGGGCGGGAGGGGTCTGTAGCCCAAGACCACTGAGCTCTCAGCAAAGTTGCTGGCAATCAATCTGGTTTCCCTCACTTGGTGAATATCTGACCTCACCATAGTGAGGGCCCAGGGTGCTCTATCCTTACCTCCTGTGGGGTGCCATGCTGGAAAGTTTACCTCAGACCCATGGAGGTTCGCACACCTTGCTCTCCAGATTGCTGGTGGTGGATACGGGCAAATCTAGGCTCCTGTGTTGACAGCATATCCTACTCCACAGTTTGGATGTACAACTTGGGTTCTAGAATAAATATGATCTGAGGCCTTGCTAGCTAGAAAGACCTGGTAACAGCGTGGGTTTGCAGTAACATCATTCTTCACTCCATGGCCTGGGTCTTTGGCCAAGACCTTCACAGCTCTTCCTTCTGCAGGAAGCACAACAAAGCACCAGCAAGCCCAGGAAGAAGATGTGAGTTGGCTGGTAGATGCCCAGGATCTTGATGTCCTCTTGACTTTATTTTTAAAAAAATTTTAAAATTATTTTGTATTTATTTTTGGAGAGAGAGACAGAGAGAGATAGACAGAGAGAGAGAGGGAGACAGAGATGGGTGCGCCAGCAGTTTCTCAGCTGCTGTGAACGAAATCCAGATGCGTGCGCCCCCTTGTGGGCAAGTGCAGCATTGCGCCCTTGACTCACTTTGCATCTGGCTAAACGTGGGACCTGGAGATTGGAACCGCTGGACATTTGACCAGCGTTCTCAGGCTTAGCAGGCAGGCGCCTTAACCACTAAGCCATCTCTCCAGCCCTCTTGGCTTTATTTTGAAAGGGTATCTGAGACTTCCTCTAGGCTTTTGTGAATGTTCATGGTCCCTTCAGGACTACCCTTGCCATTGCCTTCCTTAGCTCTATCTTATACCTTCCACGTTTATGATCTCTTTACTTGTGAGTTTGGGTTTTGATAGATAGATCACTGTGTCCACAGGACCCCTGGGTCTCACCCATGCCCTTGTACCTGTCCTGAGTCTACTCCTTGATTCAGGGAATCTGCCTGGAACTGCTCTCTTTGCTGGTGGAAGTAGTTACGTTTTCCCAGTTGTCACCTTTGGCTTCCCCAACCCGTGACCAGGTTTCCTCTTCAGGTACTCACAGGATTCCCAGCTTCGTTCTGTTTTCACCTTCCAACAGCTTACTCAGGGGTAAGACAGCATCCTCTTGGATCTTACTGCGAGAAGTAATTTTCTTGACTATCTCTCTGAGCATTGCACCATAGGATCTGGGAACAGACTAAAAAAGGATCATAAAATGAAATATCCAGAAAATAAAGTCTAATGGTTTATTATGGCAATTTCTGATTCCCAAAGGTGCCAGGTGACACTGCAGCATATTATCACCAAGCAAATAAACCAACAGTGGGGTAGGGTGATGAATAAGAATTCTTTAAACAAATATTTCCAATTGCCATCAGCCCTCTTTTTGTCCCTCCCACCAGGACCCTGAAGAATGGATTTTGGTATCCAAATGTTAAGAACTTTTTTGAGAACAAAAAACAAAACATTTTCCGACCGTGGAAATGGCTATAGAGTGTAAGCTTGTTTCCATGTTTAAGTGCATAATAGGCTTTCTGCTTTTTATAAATAGCCACATTTCCAGGAGTGGCTTGTTTCTTCAATGTCAAGGCTGAGTCTTTGGGGAAGCAGTTAGTGCTTAGCACATTGGTGCATTGAACAGTTCCTTATTTAATGATTCTTCCCAAGTCATAATGCTAGTCGCTGCCTAGTATTTTCTAATTGCAACCATTCTACCCCAGAGCTTACTGTGACTGACCCACAGGTGGGTTCTCATGGGTGGCCTTCTTTACTGCATCATTTTGATAGAAGGGGAAAGTTGACATCTTGGAGAGGAGAACCAGGGACTGATCACACTGTCTATTCTCAGCTCACCACCAAGGTGAGGCTGCGGTGGTTACTGTTGGCTATGTGAGAATGGGTTGTGTACTGTCATCCTGGGCATCCCAATTCCAGTCCTCTCATTTGCATAGCAAGCAATTTATCCTCCACCTTCGAGCCGTCTCTCCAGGCTCTACACTTACTTTGCCATCCCAGTTTTCTGCTGGCTGCTTGTCACTAGGCTCATTCATTATGGTGTCCCAAAAGTCCCCTTGAGTTAGAGGCTCCAAGGCTTTCAATTTTGTAAGGAACATTGAGATAAAGTTAGAAGGAGAACAAAACACAGATTTAAAAATATTACGTTTATCATTTTAATAAAATACAGAATCATCAATGAGGCAAGATAAAGTATATAATTATCTAAAATTCAACATGGGGATAATAATAGGAATAAAATAGTTTCAGTGGCTGACTGAAGGAGATTAGGGTGTATTCCTGAGGGCCTACAAAGTGAGGTTTGAGTGAAGTAGGTGGTGAGCAGACAGTAGCTGGGGCCTGGGAGGTGTGAAGGCCCTGGGTGAGAGTGGAGAGGCAGGTTTAGACATGTTAACAAGCTGCTAGTGCACAAGATGCCTGTGGTGGAGTTTCTTCATAGCAGCAGGTGAGGAGAAAGAGATGGAGGGGCAGGGACCAGCTGTCAGCGACCTTGTAAACTCTCGGAAGAGCTTTAGACTGTGCTCTGTAGAAGATTGATCCTGAATGTGATCTTACCTTAGCAATCCCAACAACTATATCTTCCACCAGTTTTGTCAAACTGCCAATTTCTAGAATTGCCTGTGGCTAATAATTGCTAATGAAAATAGAAGACAGGGGCTGGAGAGATGGCTTAGCCTAAGGACCCATGTTCGGTCTCTCTCGAGATCCCACTTAAGCCAGAGGCATAAAGGGAGGCAAGCACAAGGTGGCACATGCCCACTAGGTGGCAGAAGAGTCTGGAGTTCCAATACAGTGGCTGAGGCTCTGGCACACCAATTCTCTTTTCCTCTGTCTTTCTTTTTCTCTCTCTCTCTCTTAAAACAAAAATAAAGAAAAACAACAACAACAACAACAACAAACAGAATTCCAGAGCCCAAAGAGATAAAGAACGACTGTCAGAAATCATGCTTGTTTTTTGTTTTTTTGTGTCCCAGGGTCATGTCCAGCCTGGTTCCATGGGCTGAGAGAAGGGTATCAAACCTCCAGGCTGCTGGTGTGCAAACTGAGTTGATAATTATAACTCCGGTCTCTCTCCCCACTCCTGAAAAGGTGTGGCTCCCAGGTGGAGCTTGGAGGAAGCAGCTCTCGTTAACACACTTGGCTTCCCAGGGAAATGACAGTGGCCTGTTGCCTCAGCGTCAGAATGACACCAGCTCCTTTAAGCTGGGACATCCAGAGAGCCCTGGAAACTCACCAGGCAGGCTAACAGCACTGGTTTACTTCGTTTGACTCTGGGTTCTTGTTGTGCCTTTGGTCTGGAAAGGGCATGCTTTGTGATCCTCACATATGTTAAATTGCACACTGCCTCCACTTGATGTTTAATCATAAAAGCCCTGACTCCCTCGGGCTCTTGGTAGGGTACGGGCTCCACTGAGCAGGTCTCTTTCCTCTGCAAACTTCCTGTGCAGCCTTGGTTTGCTCCTGGCAAGCCTGTGGTAGCTGAGAATTCCCAAGTGGCTACTTTTTCCATTACTTCCCACAGGAATACTCTGCTGAAGGATGGGCAAGGCAAGGGGATCAGGCACTTCCAATGTGATTCCAAAAACACTGTGTGTTCTCATGGCAAAAGCCACTTAGAAAACCCAATGGTAACTCATGGGAATTCAGGCAAGCACTGAGGAGCTCCTTATGGGTATCATGAGAAGGAGAAATGAATGAACAGGGACAATAGGAGGCTGAGACGGAGAGGCAGGCGGTCAGGGAAAGTAAGATGTTCTGAGCAGAAAGGCCACCACAGCTGGAGCAGGATCCTGGCTGTGGCTAGCAGCTCAGCAGAGCCTTGTCACCTGCAACTGCTCTACTGTAATAGGTTTTACTGAATAACTCAGAGTTCATTTGAGGAGGGAACATGGTGTTTATTGTGTGAAGGAGGTGAATTAGGCATCCCTGAATACTAAACAGTGGTACTGAGCAGGTTGACAGCTAAGCTGTTAACATCAGTACATCATCCCCATGTCAAGTCCATAGTCACCAAGCAGAGGTGGAGCTGGAACTGGGCTGAACGAGACAGAGAAGCTTTATTTCTAGTTAATGGTCCCGTTGGGGTTTTCCAGAGGCTTCCGCTTCTGTTCTAAGAGTATTATTTGCTCCTAAAATGGCCCATGGAGGGTGGAGATGAGGTGGGGGGGGAGTGGGGAGGGCATGTCAAGTCAGGTGCAAGTGGTGGACTACCACTTCTGATATGTCACTTATTTCATTCTAGGCCCTCACCCGTACTGTGGGGACAAGAAGACTCATCTTTTGGTGGCTCAGAGACTGGTGCTAACCTAGGCCAATACCCACTACCCTATGTACAGAATGCCTTCTTGCCTGGACTAATTAAGAATAAATTTCAGGGGCTGGAGAGATAGCTTAGCAGTTAAGGTGCTTGCCTGCAAAGCCAAAGGACCCAGGTTTGATTCCCCAGTACCCACATAAATCCAGATGCACAAGGTGGTACATGTATCTGCAGTGCATTTGCAGTGGCTAGAGGACTTGGTACATCCATTCTCTTTCTATCTCTATCTGCCTCTTTCTCTCAAGTAATAAAAAATAAAATTTAGGGCTGGGGAAATGGCTTAGCGGTTAAGGCATTTGCCTGTGAAGCCCAAGGACCCTGGTTTGATTCCCCAGGACCCATGTAAGCCAGAGGCACAAGGGGGCACATGCATCTGGAGTGGTTAGAGGCCCTGGAGTGCCCATTCTCTCTTTTTCTCTATCTCTCTCTTGCTCTCAAATAAATAAATAAATATAAAAATGAAAATGGGATATATGTGCACAAAGATTTAAAAAAAATTTAAAAGAAAAAATTTAAAAATAATAAATTTCAATTTCTTCCTCATTCAAGTGCCTCTCGGCTAAGGCTTTTCTTTTCTTCTTTCTTTCTTTCTTTCTTTCTTTCTTTCTTTCTTTCTTTCTTTTTTTTTTTTTTTTTTTTCAAGGTAGGGTTTCCCTCTAGCCCTGGCTGACCTGGAATTCACTATGTCATCTGAGGGTGGCCTTGAACTCATGGTGATCTTCCTACCTCTGCCTCCTGAGTGCTGGGATTAAAGGCATGAGCTATCACACCCAGCTGCTAAGGCTTTTCTTGATAGAGCTGTGCATCCTGAGTTTGGGATGAATGTTTGAACCATGTATATTAGCAGTTAAGGTGCTTGCCTGCAAAGCCAAAGGACCCAGGTTTGATTCCCCAGTACCCACATAAATCCAGATGCACAAGGTGGTACATGTATCTGCAGTGCGTTTGCAGTGGCTAGAGGACTTGGTACATCCATTCTCTTTCTATCTCTATCTGCCTCTTTCTCTCAAGTAATAAAAAATAAAATTTAGGGCTGGGGAAATGGCTTAGCGGTTAAGGCATTTGCCTGTGAAGCCCAAGGACCATTTTCCCCACATCACATCCACTTTAGTCACCTCCCAAACTTTCTCCTTGACTCATCTGCCGGCTTCCTTATTTATATAAAAGGGCTGGAGAGATGGCTTAATGGTTAAGCGCTTGCCTGTGAAGCCTAAGGACCCCAGTTAGAGGTTCGATTCCCCAGTACCCACGTAAGTCAGATGCACATGGTGGCATATGTGTCTGGAGTTCGTTTGCAGTGGCTAAAGGCCCTGGTGCACCCATTGTCTCTCTCTCTCTCTTCCTTTCTCAGTCTCTGATAAGTTTGGAGTTCTAAAGGGGAATGGGGGGAGGGGAGGGAAATATCATGGGTTTTTTGTATATACGTATAGAAGTTGTCAATAAAAAAATAATAATTAAAAAAGAACTTACAAGAACACTGCTGAGTCAGTGTAGCAAAGAGCTCCTTATTCTAGAGACCTGAGCCTGTCTATATCTGACGGGGCTCCTGACTGTTCAAGAACCATCCCTGCATAGTGTCTGATCACTCTGGTCTGCCTTCAGCAGGAATTCCCCCTTTACCTTAAACGTTCCCTTCAGACACTGTCTATCCATTGACCCCTACCTGCTTTGGATGGGAATCTCACTGGCCCAGGCCTGCTCAAGCCCATCTCTTACACTGCAGATTTCCACTGCCCAGAGTCTCATTGCATTCCGTACACTCACTGCAATGGTCTTCACTAATATCATGCTGAGCTTTACCAGGGTCATTAAGTTGTTTTCTTGGCTAACAGATGAGAAGAGGGAGGAGAGAAGCAGCCAGTGATAGACCAGGGCCAGCTCTGAGCATTGGGTAACCCTGCCCTCATGACTCATGAGCAACCGGATGAAACTTAGATCTGTTTTCACACCTCTACTCTTCATGCAGCTCAGGCAGGTGAGGCAAGCGCTAGACTGAGCTGGCCATTGAGACCCAAATCTCCAAGCTGGGTTAAGGTCTGACTGCCCAGAGTATGATCAGAGGATCATCAGAAGCAGCTGAGAGCTCATTAGGAAGCCAGAAGCTCAGACATACCCATGCAGAATCTGCATTCGAATAGGAGATGCTGCCCCTGGGCAGTGCTCTTCCACTGAGCGACATCCCCAGCACAGCTGCCTTGTGTTGCGCATGAACACTTGAGCAGCACCTCTCTAAAACACCCATGGAAATGGAATAAGATGGAAAAACTTGGATTGAGTAATAGTTTCTGGGGTTGCAGAAGGCTGGATAGGATAATTCAGAATTCCAAAGAATGTTGGAAAGCCACAGGCTGTGTGTGTGAGTTGAATGGGGTGTGGGTACTTAAGATCTGACTCCTTAACCCCCTCCCTCAAGTGTAGTCTCTAAGTTTTGTTTTTTTAAGCTTAGAGAGACTTTATTAGATTAAGGGAAGGAAAGAGAAAAGAGTATGCAGAGCTCCTGCCCATGAGAAGGCAGGAGGGGTAAAGACCATCTGGAATCGTAAATTTATAGTTTAACCAGCCCTGACACCAACTTGTGGGAGCCTCTTTTTTTTTAAATTTGAGAGAGAGAGAGAGAGAGAGAGAGAGAGAGAGAGAGAGAATGGGTGAGCCAGCGGCCTCTCAGCCACTGTGAACGAACTCCAGACTCATGTGCCCCCTTGTGTGCATGTGCGACATTGTGCGCTTGTGTCACTTTTGCATCTGGCTAAACGTGGGACCTGGAGATTCGAACGGGTGTTCTTAGGCTTTGCAGGCAGACACCTTAACTGCTAAGCCATCTCTCCAGCCCCCCTTTTTTTTTTGAATGAGGATGGGTCTAGGCCATTGCAGGAATCCTGTTTTGTGAAGGGCTGCTATACAATTGGGATTCTGTCACCATAATGATTTTTTTTTCATGAGCTTCCTTATAGCATTCAACTAAGCCCTTCTTAATAAACACCCAAGAAAGCTTGAAGGGCTCCAAGTCACTTTTTTTTTTTTTTTTTTTTTTTTTTTTTTGAGGTAGGATCTCACTGTAGGCCAAGCTGATCTGAAACTCCACTCTGTAGTCCCAGGTGATCCTCCTACCTTTGCTTCCCATGTGCTGGGACAAAAGGCATGCCTCACCATGCCTGACCAAAGTTATTTTCTACTAAGGTGGCACTGGATGACACGATGGGGTAGTGAGCACAAATCACTATCACGTCCTATTTCCCTGATCTCAGGAACCCAGTAACAGCTTGGACCTTCTTTAAATATGGGAGTTCCTGGGCTGGTGAGATGGCTTAGCAGTTAAGGCACTTGCCTGCAAAGCAAAGGACCCAGGTTTGATTCCTCACTCTGGCCAGATGCACAAGGTGGTACATGCACCTAGAGTTCATTTGCAGCAGCTGGAGGACCTGGAATGCCCATTCTCTCTCTATCTGCCTCTTTCCCTCTCTCTATCTCTTTCTCAAATAAATAAATAAAAATTGTATTTTTTTAAAACAGAAGTCCCTGTATCAGGGTCTTTGAGCATGGAGACAGGCTTCTGTTTCTGTGCCAGGCCATTCTATCTCCTGTTGAAGGCTATTTTCTATCTTATTGTCCTCTTAGAGCTTCTAGGACTATGTGCTTGGCATGTTCCCAGGACCCCCTCAAACTGGGTACATGCTGGAACAGCAAGGGAGAAATACCTCAGGCACCTTCCTAGCCCAGGATGCTCTGCAGAATGCAAGCAATTTTGAACAGATTGTTGGACTCTTACCATTATCTTCCCCTTTCTCCACATCACTGACCTCAAATGCTGAAAAATAATAGGAGAAATTATTATTAGCATTTATGCTATGATGAATTAGCCTGGGCAATTTGACCCTTGAGGGAATAGATTTAAAAAAATCACCTCTTAGGCAGGCATGGTGGCGCACACCTTTAATCCCAGCACTAGTGAGGCAGAGGTATGAGGATCACCATGAGTTTGAGGCCACCCTGAGACACATAGTGAATTCTAGGTCAGTCTGGGCCAGAGTGAGACCCTACCTCGAAAAACCAAAACCAACCAAACAAAAAAAAATCACCTCTTGGGCTGGGCAGATAGTTGGTAAAGTGGTAAAAGAGCTTGGGTAAAGAGGTGGCCTTTTAAGCATGAGGATCTGAGTTTCACTTCCAGAATCCAAACCTCCATGCCGGGCATAGTGGCATGTGTCTCTAATCCCAATGCTTGGAGGCAGAGACAGAATGATCCCTAGGGCTGGCTTGACTAGTCTAGCTGAATCGGTGACCTCTAGGTACAGTGAAAGACCTTGTCTCAAAAAATAAGGTGGAAAGCCACCGAGAAAGACTCTTGACATCAGTCTCTGGCCTCCACATGTATTTTCACACATGTGAACACCTTCATACATGCACCTGCACACACATGTACATGCATACATATGTGTGCAACCACACACATACATACACATGCAACAAAAAAAGAGGGAGACAGCATTCCTGAGGGTAACACTAGAGGTTGTCTTCTGGATTCCACATGCATACATATACACACATTACCCACTCACATGAACATGCATGCATAGCACACATATACAAAACAAAATAAAATAAGTCACCTCTCCAAAGCCAGCGAGGTAGGGAGGGTGACACAGGGGTATGAGATTGTGGGTTTGGGAAGAAGAGGTTTCCTTGGTCCACAGCAATTTGGGGCCTGTGGCGCGTGAGCGCACACACACACACACACACACACACACACACACACACACACACACCAAGCACTGATCCTCTTGCCTTGCTCCTCTTTCTCCTGGCCTACTGGAATTTAAGGTCTGAGAGGGTTTTGTTCATCTCAGTATCCTACTCAGTGTACAGTAGGGGTCTTCTCACCAGCCTCCACTCATAAACATTGTTTCAGTTCTAAGTGCAAGTGTATTTGACTCGGATCCAGTGCTTTTCCTGAACCTTTGAGTCCAGATGTTAAGTTTCCGGGATGATGCCTTGGCCGTGGCCTTGATCAAGGTGGTCCCAGTCTAGCATGGCCAAAGAAGTGCTCTCCTCCGCTGGGGTCATGCTAATGCTATATTTCTTCCCTTCTTGGGCATAGGTCAGTAACTACTACATGCCATTTAGATTCTTAAGAAACAATGCCTTCAAAGTCAAGCCTCCCAAAGGATGGCAGCGATGCAACTTGATCTAGTCTTAATATTGACCTTCAGGGTGTTTCTGTGAAACACGAGAGGGGCCACTATGATTTCAATCTTAGGTTTGACAGTGGGTTCATGTTGCACATTGGAGGTCTGAGGTTCTCTCTTGCCACCCAGAGCTGATTAAGGGAAGGGCAGGGCCAAGGTTCAAAGCATGGCTGACATGTATTGGGTGCTCCTTTGGGCCATCTCTCCATCTTTGGGAACTTACTCTATGTTTCAGTCAGCTTCATGCTGCTGGGACGAACATCCAACCAGAAGCAGCTTATGGGAAGAAAGAGGTTTATTTCAGATTTACAGAGCCCAAGCAAACACCATCAATGGTGGAAGAAGATGGATCCTTTTCATAGATCCAAGCAGAGAGAAACAACTACAGCCAGCACTATCAACATCAACAAGCACAAACTTCCAGAGCTCAAATTATTCTGAACACACCTAGTAGGGCTGAACTCAAGAATCGCCTCAAACACAGCTTAGAGCTGGACTCCAGCATCCACCCCCCAGTGACACATTTCCTTATAGCAGGGACCTACCTGCTAGGGGCTCAAATAGGAAGTTTAATCAAAAACAACTGAGTCTATGGAGCCATACATTCAAACTGTTACAGTCAGACTACCTCACCCTAGGACTTCAGTAAATCAGTAGCCTCCTTCTGGTTTTTCCCTCTGATCACCACAGCGTTAAGGTAAGGGGAGGTCTAAGAGGTGTAACTTCTGCTGTAGGAACTGTAGAGCTCTAAGCTATGGGGAGACTGAATGGGGTTACTCCATACTGAAACAGGCTATCTGATCACTCAATAGTACTTCTGGGTGGCATACAGCTATTACCTCATTATCATACTTAGTGCCCACCTCATATTGTTTTGTTTTGTTCAGGACCAACAGGAAGCTTTTGGGAATTAAATTCCTGTTGGAATTTGGCTCTGTGGGGTTATCACAATTGCCTGATTGTGTCAAAGTGACATGGTAATTTATTGTGGCTATTTTGCTGTCAGTATTTGTCCCAAAATTGGTCACAAGTTCATTTTCTTAATTTTCTATAACTCCTCAAAACCCCAAAAGAAGATTAAGCTATTACACTATATATTTTGGGTCATATTTTGTCTAGCTCAGAAAGCAACAGTTACCATAGTTTCTTTTAGAAAAAATTGTTTTTTTTAACAATGTTTAGTTTCTGTACTTTTTCCAAGTTGAACATAATTTTCATTCACAGTGAAGTTAAAATTAAATAGTAGTTATAGTCCTTGACTCTCTGCATCATTCATCAACACTGAATAAACAATAGCCAGTTCTGTCATAACTTTCTTTATGCCCAATTCATATTTAAAAGGGCAACTGTCTTTTATTATTGCTGACTGTATTATCATTATTATAACTATTACTTTTTGAAAAGAATGTTTATCCTGGGATTCAGCTTTTGTGGCAGAGGATCTCTTAAAGCTCAGAGCTATTTATTTTTATATATTCATTGTAGGGAGCATCATCACTGTCTCTGTGTGTGTGGTGTGTAGACACTTATCTGGTGCATGGGGAGACTAGAGACCAACGTCTTCTTCAGTTGTTCTCCACTTTATTTTTTATTTCTTAATATTTTACTTATTTAAGAAAGAGAAAGAGGCAGAGAGAGAGAGAGAGGAGGATGGGTGTGCCACAGACTCTAGACATTGTAAATGAACTCCAGAAGCATGTGCCACCTTGTGCACCTGGTTTTATGCGAGTATTGGGGAATCGAACCTGGGCTCTTAGGCTTTGCAGGCAAGTAGCTTAACCACTAAGCCATCTCTCCAGCCCTCCATCTTACTTTTGAAATGGAGTGTCTTACAAAACCTGGATCTCACAGATTTGGCTAGATTATCCAGCAATTCCAAACAATTATCCTGTCTCTACCTTTCCAGCACTGGGATTGCAGGCACATTTAGCTTTTTTTTTAAGTGGGTGCTGAGGACTCTCCTCTCCCCTCCCCTCCCCTCCTCTCCTCTCTTCTTCCCTCCTCTCCTTCCTCTGCTCTCCTCCCCTCCCCTCCCCTCCTTTCTCCTTCTCTCTCCTCACCTCTCCCTCTCCCCTCTCCCACTCTCCTCTCCTCCTTTCCCCTCTCTCTCTTCTCTTTAAAAAATTTTTTTTTAAAAAAATTATTTATTTATTTGAGAGCTACAGACAGAGAGAAAGAGGCAGACAGATAGAGAATGGAAGTGCCAGGGCCTCCAGCCACTGCAAATGAACTCCAGATGCATGCGCCACCTTGTGCATATGGCTTACATGGGTCCTGGGGAATCGAGCCTTGAACTGGGGTCCTTAGACTTCACAGGCAAGTGCTTAACTGTTAAGCCGTCTCTCCAACCCTCTCCTTTCCTCTTGACTTTGATCTCCTCGCTTTCCTGAAGCCCCATGCTACAGCAAAGTTCCTACCTTTTCTATGTCCCCTCATGGAGAAGTCTCAGATTCTTTCATCTCCTCCTCAAGCCTGTGGCTATCCTGTGGTTAATGCCACTGGTAGGAATGAGGACACTCCTTAATGATTCCTGGATTATTTGGAAATTTTGCCATCTCTGACGAAGCTAAGAACTGGAACTAATTCAAAATTAGTTCACAGGGGACTTCCCATTAAGATGGCGGCATAGGAACCACATCAAAACAGGTTAGGGGGAAAAAGCAAAACAACAACAACAAAAAACACCCTAACAAAATACACTTTTACTAAAAAGTGAGGTGCATAGTAAATTATCAACCGCAGCAGAGAAGTAGGAGAGATCCAGAGCATCTAGAGCCCACAGAAGCAGGCAGAAGCAGCTCCAGCAGCAGTGGCGAGTTCCATGTGGCTGCAGCCGCCAGGCTCCACCTGAGCCACAGGATCTTAAAGCAAGATGAGGGGATTCTCCAATCACACCGGCCTCCTCGCAAACTCAAGAAATGTGGAAGGAGGATGGCAGAGACCAAATGAGCGGCGTGTGAGGAAGAGGATCGAGTGGACGAGCAGACGGACTTCAGCCACCATCCACAGCCTCCCCTCCCCCACCGCCAGCGCAAACGCCGGCAAGCACCAGAGACCTGGGGAAGAGAGCTCACCTACCCAGCATCTGGCACGGTTAAAGCAGTGACCCACAGACACAGCCGGCCTTCTTGAGTCCACAACACAGCAAAGAAGGACCCAAGCGGCCGTGCAGCATAGCAGAGATCAAAGCCGTCCCAAAAGGTACTTGGACTACACCAGGTCAGTACCCACCAAATAAGCCCGGTGTATAGGCTTGCATTGGAAGGGCTAATTGCACCTTCCATGTCAGGGTAAATTATATGTTAAATGTGATGGATTGTCAGATCTGACATTCTTAAATAAGCTATATTTTGGGATGCTTGTTTGATGCTTCCTGATTTATAGTGCCTTTGTTTCCCCTTCTGTCATTCGTTGGGGAAGGGTCTCACTTGGTCACAATCTGACCTTGGAACCCTCTACAGACAAGAAATCTTAGCCTCCCAGTTGACAGGATTAAGGGTGTGGGGCAACACACATGCTTAGGGACTATGACTTTGTTAGAGGATCTGTTTGTCATAACACCTACTTTTGCACAAATACTCTGTGCTGTATTTCATTGAATGGGTACATTGTTGAGTTAAATTTTTAGTATTTGACTATGTTCTGTTCCATTTAGCCTACTTGAATACTCTCATAGCAGGCAAACCCAACACCTAGGGTCACTTTTGTGATTACTCTGAGAGTCTTATGAGCTACACCTAGCACTTTAAACTCCTACTCTGAAGATATATAAAATATGATTAATTGATACATCTAATATTACTGCAGATAATTAGAAAACCCAAGCATTAAATTAATCCAAGATGCAAAAATCTCTACATTATAATAAAAGAAACACAAAAAATCAAGACAATATAAATCCACCAAAAAGTATTAATGCATCAGAAATGACCTTCAGTGAGACTGAATTAGAGGAAATACCTGAGAAAAATTTCAAAAGAATGATTATAAATATGTTCAAAGAACTCAAAGAGGAAATCAAAGGTTTCAAAGAACACACAGGAAATCAACTTAATGAAATAAGGAGGTCAATATTAGATGTAAATAAGGAAATAGAAATAATAAAGAAAACCCAGTCAGAAATACTAGCAATAAAGAACACAGCCAGGGAAATAAAAAACTCTGTAGAAAATCTCTCCAGTAGAATGGATGAAGGAGAGAACAGAATATCTAAACTAGAAGACCAGGTGGCAGATCTAATACAGTCCAACAAAGAGAAAGACAAACTAATAGGAAGGTATGAATGGGAATTTCAAGATATTCAGAACACTATGAAAAGATCAAACATAAGAATTCAGGGTATAGTAGGAGAAGAATTTCACTCCAAAGGCATAGCAGGTGTTTTAAACAAAATCATACAAGAAAACTTCCCACAAATTGGGAAAGAGATGCCAGTGCAGATACAGGAAGCCTTTAGAACACCAAGCAGACAAAACCTGGAAAGAACCTCTCCCTGCCATACTATAATTAAACTACCAAAATTAGTTCACAGGATGGTGTGGCAGGAGGCATGATGGACTTGCCTCTGGAGACCTCCTCTTTCTCAGAACATGGCTTCCTTGACTGATGAAGCTACCCCTTGAGATGGACAGCTGTCTTGAGTTGGCCTAAGTAGCCCCTAAGTATGTCCTTTCACTCAGCAGTGGCCCTGATAGCTGCTAAATCTCCTCACCCTTGCATACTTGCTCATTCCACTGGCCAGACCCAGTTACATTTTTGCTACCATCAAAGCTGTCCATAAAGGTAGTTTATGCCCCATAGGCAACAGTGGCAAGAAAGCCCACTAGATGCTTTTGATGATTGCTTGATTTCTGTCAATTGATTGTTTCAATCTCTGCTGTGATGACTGCTGGGCTAAAGAAAAAGGTTATTTATTATTGTGGTAGTTTGAATATATGTCCCCCAATATATTCAGTGTTTTATTAGTTATAGTTTGCATCTGCAATCACCTTGCTAGAGGCTGGGGCTGGTCTTAAGATGTTAATGGTGGGTTTGAGATTCCATTGTAAAGGATGACCTTTTGGCAGTTTTTGCTCTGTGTGCTGTGGTGGCTGGTTGGCTTTTGCTCTCTCTGTTTGGCCAAGAGCAGGGCTTCTCCTGACTTTATGGAACTTCCCCTGGATCTGTAAGCTTCAATAAATAATATCCCTTCCTCCATAACTGTGCCTGGTCTGGAAGTTCATCTCAGCGAACCTGAAGCTGTCTGCTACAATTATTATTATTTTTTTTTTTGCTTTCTGAAGGTTTGTTGGGATGACCAGACAAGGGGCTAAGTAGAAGAGATTTATGATGCTTGAGGTAATCACAAAATGTCAGCACTCCACTGCTCACAATTTAGAATCTAGGATACCGCTTTTCCATGGAGGTGGGGACATAACAGGGAATGTAGATAATTTCTAGGGGTTATTTTAGGAGTGATCATGAGCTTGGAGTAACATACAATGGCCTGGGACAAAAATCCATTCTGTATGTGACACAGGCAATCCCGGATGGTAAATGATTCTTTTTGTAATGTTGAGTGGGACTGAAATGGAAGACAATGGTATGTAAAAGAAGTCTTCTAAAGTGTACTGACAGACTTTGTTCTTTCTGCAAGATGAGTTTGGTTAGTGAAAGCTTAGGGAAGGTATCGTAAGTATTGTTTTTCTTCTGTGGTAGGCGTGGACCTTCCAGCATGTGCTTCTCTTTAAGCAGTATACCAGTTTATCAGGGCACCATGTGTTAGGGTTCCCCTCCATGGACTCCTTCATGCCCCTTTCCCCAAGAGGAGGAGTCTGCATGTGTCATTGTTGAGCCTGGCTTGGAGGCTCAACACAGTCCAGGCCTCTGACTCAGGCTGCCGATGTTGCTGTAGACACCGGTCAGTGGACTTTTGCTGTGGGATGCAGGATCTTACTACTCAACACATATTGGCTTTAAGGAACTCAGAACTGGGAAAATGTATAGCTGTAAAACATGGTCACACAAAGTACGAATGATGCTTATAGCCTAAATGCAGACAGGAGGAGCTGCATAAATCATGCCTGAATACTAACAGCAGTGTAGATAAGTGCAGATCAGTCATCTCAGCTGGGTCTTTCTGGGGCCCACAGCACCTTGACTCCCCCAGCCTCTTTCTATCCCCTTCTCTCCTGCATCATTTTAAGCTCAGCATTGGCGCTTCCTAGATGATTGCTCAGTAAATGGCTCTCTGAGTCCTGTTTAGAAATATTTAGATGAATACTCAGATTTTCTGCAGCTGTCACTGACTTGGCACTGGTTACAATTCTCAGGGGATCCATGAGAGCATACAGGTTAACCAATGCCCCGAATTAACCCATTTCGCCTGTGAAGCCTTCCCTCTTGTGCTGCCTTCGTGTGGGCCTGCCCCCTGCCTTCTCTCAACCTCCCCATCCTCCCTTATAGGGTTTCTGGCTTCCAATTTTGTTTAACCACATTAGAGCTACACAATTTAGCAGGCATGGATGGAGGAGGAAGGTGAGGTAGGTAATGGGAGTCCAATTTACTGCTGCCATGACTACAGATGTGAAATAAATCTGTGACTCAGCGGCGGATCGATGCCACCAAGGCCACACTTAAATGATTAATAATGGTAAGAAATGCTGTTCACTCTTCCATTTCCAGGACCCAGAGGGAAGAGCCTTTGGGCTTAATTGAGTAGAGAATTAAGACTCTTGAAGCAATCGCTCTGAGCTCTCTCCTGTGTTTGCCAGTGTGGCTGTGGTTCACGGAAGGACGGTTTGTCTGACGTGAGTTAGTGCTGACTGATTCCATGCTGACACTGAGGTCGCCCTACTACCACTGGCTGTTCTCCACCGACTCTCTGGATATGGCCCATGGCCCAGGGAGTTAGTGTGTAATCTGGAAATGCAATGGCCTGTGTCCCAGAGGGAACAGTGCCTGTGTTCATGGAGAACAACATAAGACAAACCAGGAATAGAAAGGAGGTAGAGAAGTGGAAAGACAACACTGTGTCAGCACTTTGCTGGGCCTTGCTCTGTGGGTGTGAGGGATAGGAGGAAGTAGGTGAAAGGACTGGTGGGGAGTTAACTTCTTACCCCAATATGACTTGGCATCTCATTATCCAAGACAGTGTCACTTTAGCGTCAGTATTACACACACACACACACACACACAGACTGTGAGGCCATTCTTCCTGCCTCATCCCTGGGAACCTGGCCATGGGGTCCTAGGCAGGGTGCAGTCTCTCTTACCTAACTTGCTCTTGTAGGCCCATTCTGTCTGACTGGCCTGATCTCTCAGGGTGACACAGTGCGGTGTCCCGCTGTAGGAAGTTTGCTTGGAAGGCTCTGCGGCAGGTTCTGAGGCAGGTTCCAGTTTGGAAGGAAGGGCAGCAGAGGTAGACGGAGCAATCTGGAAACCCTGAGAAGTACTGGCCGCTGGGCTCCTGTCAGAGGGAGCATAGGGGTTAACTTCCACACAGAAGCCAGGATAGGATCCCAGATATATGCCATGGTGTGTGGTGGGAAGATGGTGGCTGCCCTCCAGTCAAGTGGACTTCCACCAGCCCAACTTTTTATTGAGATTGCAACTCACACTGAATCTGGAGCTCGCTGATCTGGCTAGATTAATTAGCAGTAAGCCCCAATTATCCTCCTGTCTTTGCCTCCCCAGTACTCGGATTACAGACATGTACCAGTATGCCTAACTTTTATGTGGGTCCTGAAGATTTGTACTCAGATCCTCATGTGTGCATGGCCAGCACTTTACACACTGAGACATCTCTTCATCCAAAATCTCTGGCATTTAATTGGGACCAAACTATAACTCAAAGGAATGGAAGGGAGTTTCAAGCCTGGAATCATTTCAGATCTATTGACTCACTTGGCAGAGACAGGGGTTGTACAGTCTACAGCTGGTAGAATAAACACAGGCTCTGAGGTTGGATTCACTGAGGGTGTGTGTTGGCTCTTATACTCCAGCAGAGTCATAAGTTACTGGTTTGCTGTTTTATATTGGTATGGGGAAAGTCAGATAGGTATTGCTGGTCTGGGCTAGGGTTCTCAGTATAGGAGCAAGAAGAGAGGTGAGACCTGGACTCTGAGGGTTAGGGTGAGAGGAGGCTGCCTGTGGGCATTGTGGGAAAGCCATTCTCCCCTCAGAGTCTGTAGTATATACGGGCAGGTCTTGAAGGGACCTTCTGAGGGTCTGGTGGTGGCCTTGTGGGATGTGGCAAAGTAGCTGTGGTCTCGGGATGCACCTGGACAGGCACTGTGGGTCAAGTGGCAAGTGCTTACAGATCCACCTTGCTGAGTACCTGGCAGTGTAGAGTGTGGACCAAAGGGGCCAGGGTGGAGCAGGAGTGGGGGCTGTCTCACCAGGTGGAGGGAAATCCTGTGTGGGAGCCCCTTGCCACAAGCTGTAATTTGTGGCCAAGATGGGATTTCACTCCTGCTTCTTACCACAACCACATGGGCCTTGTGCTTTTTCTAGATTGTATGTCCATCTACCCCCTCAGCGGAGATGCGTGACTGCTCATTCTGCCCTGACAAGCATGCTTGGGAAGGGATTGTGGGGCACGAGACACAGGGACAAGAGTGACCTGTCAGCAGGCTTGTGTAGTCCCACACCGTTTTCTTCTGAGCCGGGTACACATGAGTAGGTGCTTTTTCCACAGACATTTCCCTGATCATCTGTAGTGTTCCAAGAGCTGTTGCAGGGTTTTAATCACAGTTCAGTGAATGACAGGTGGAGGCGAGCAGGGGGATCACTTCCAGGAGTTCTAGAACCTGTTTCTTCAGGGACCCTGAGACCTGCCCCACCCTTTTGCCACCCACTTCTGAAATATCATCCCTTAGGGAAGGGCTGCACCTGATTTATCTCAAAAGAAGGTCATTACCTTGCCATATGATTCGACTTGATTTCTGAGAAGCATACTCCCCTGAGTGCTGTGAGAAAAAAAGCAAAACAAAAACACAGAAAGACATTATTAAACCTCCCAAAGTATCTTTCTTAGTACTTAAAAATGTTTTGAGGGGCTGGGGAGATAGCTTTGATGGTAAAGAGCTTGCTGTGCAAGCATACGGACCTGAGCTTGGATCCCCCGTCCCTGTGTAAAAAAAGCAGGGCGTGGTAGTGTGTGCTTGTGTTTCCAGTGCTGGGGAGGCAGACGTAGACAGATTCCTGGGGCTCACTGGCCAGCCAGACTAGCCTACATGGCAAGCTCAGGCCAATGAGAGATCTTGTCTAAAAAACAGGTGGACAGGGGCTGGAGAGATGGCTTAATGGTTAAGGCACTTGCCTATAAAGCCAAAAGACCCAGGTTTGATTCTCCAGGACCCATGTAAGCCAGATGCACAAGGTAGTGCATATATCTGAAGTTTGTTTGCAGCTGCTGAAGGCCCTGGTATGCCCATTCTCTCTCCTATCTTGTCTCTCTCTGTCCCTCTATCTGCCTCTTTCTCTCTCTCTCTCTTAAATAAATAAATAAAGTAATTTAAAATATTTCTTTTTCTTTTTTTTCTTTTTGGTTTTCTAAGGCAGGGTCTCACTCTAGCCCAGGCTGACCTGGAATTCACTCTGTAGTCTCAGGGTAGCCTCGAACTCTCAGCAATCCTCCTACCTCTGCCTCCCAAGTGCTGGGATTAAAGGTGTGCGTGCATCACCATGCCCGGCTCTTATAAAATATTTCTATTAAAACAAAAAGAGGTGGACAGAGCCCGAGGAAGGCCGTCCAAGGCTATTCTCTGGGCTGCACATGCACATGTATACACACAAATGTTTTAAGTCTTTGATAGTGATGTTGAATTTGAGAGAGCCTGGACTATAGAAATTGTTTTGTTTTAGCTTTGCTTTAATATTATCTCTCTTAGTGGCTTTCCTTTAAATATTAGGAGGTTTAGGTTTTATAAAAGAAGATAAGGCAATCCCAGCTCTCTTTGCTCATTTCTCCAGGGCTCACAGAACTTCCTTCCATCAAAGGATGGAGAATGTGCAGCAAGGTAGTCTGAGCTGCAGAGAGCACAAATATTTAAAATGAAAAGTACTTAAAAGAACCTCTATGTGTCACTTAGCCATTAGCATTAGAATGAGAGGCAGGAGCCCATTTGTTCTTTCTAAGGTTCATTTTATAATTTGCAATTAGCTCATAAAGTTTTTAAAAACAACAAATGCATGTGCTTATGTAAAATTAACTTGATCACTTGGTCCAATTTGCCGCACATCTGCCAGGGTCAAGAAGGCACTCTTGTTGAACACTAAAGTTCTGACAGAGAAGAGCTGGAGAGTCCATTCCCAGCACACAGCCAGTGACTCAACCAGCCGCCCTATGCAATAAAACCTCAAAGGAAAAAAAGACAAGCAAACAAACTGTGAATACCAAAGCTCAGAGGACCTTCCTTGGTTGACAATACTTTTTTCACAAGGCAATGTGCTAGAAGAGTAAAACCTCCTAACTCCCTGGGAAGAGAGCAATGGAAAATTTGTGGAACTCCCAGATCTTGCCTTTGTGTCTCTTCTTTTGATTGGTTCTATTTGTACTCTCTGGCTACAATAAAACTAAAATCCTAAAATAAGGTAAAAAAAAAATGAGATTCAACACAAGGGATACATACACCAAGCTATAGCCATGATATTAGAATATTCTACATCGAGAAATTTCATTACAAATTAATTTTATTCTACTTTTTATAGTTTTAATTTATTTATTTAAGTGAGGGGAGATGGAGAGAATGGGCATGTCAGGGGCAAATGAACTCCAGGCTCATGTGCCACCTTGTGCATCTGGCTTATGTAGACCCTGGGGAATTGAACCTGGGTCCTTTGGCTTTGCAGGCAAGTGCCTTAACTGCTAAGTCATCTCTCTAGCCCAATACAAATTCTTTTGAAAAGTCAAGAATTCTCTTGTAAACCTATTCTTAACCTGTTTTGTATAATCTGGTTTGGTATTGGAGTTTGTATAGACCAAGGCATTCTTTCATGTGTCTTTAAAGACCTTTTATCAGTCTCCTACCATTCTTTTCCAGTGCCTTTCCAGTTTTCCAGTTCTAGCAGCTCATTTATTTGTGAAGCTTTGCTTTATACATAGTTCCATTCACTTGACAGAATTGTGTTGGTCCTACTCTAGTGGGTAATATATTTACAGAGATCCAGCACATAGAGGGGACATGTTAAGAATGCTTGATCCATACTGCACAAAAGAATTACAAGTGTATAGAATTACACTTGGTATTTGGACAGCAGTGGTATTAGGATCCCAAGAGGGAGCTTAATGGGAGTCACATGCAGAGAAGAATTTCCCTCCAGTATAGCAATTATCTCTGCAATACAACTACTAACCTTCCACGAGGGCGGTAGGAACCAAGGACGTTACATCTGATTGGATGCAGAAGGAGATAAAGATAAATACCAAGAGCATCCAGCTTCTAAGAGGTAGATTGTATATAATCAGGTGCTTTTTGGAATTAAAGCTACCTGGGATGTTTGCAGTTGGTAGAAAAACTGCATCCAGAAAAAATATAGTTTAGTTCTACTTTTAGGCCCACATTAAGAGAATGCAGATGATGTGGAGTTTTAAGTTTCTGTACCTGGCTGGAGATGGTCATGCAGTCCTGACATCATGGGAAAACACCATATGGGTCTCTGCATGAGTGCCCATTAGCTGGTATTAGCAAACAACTCAAGGACACTGCCACTAGAAAGAAAAGTCAAGGCACTGCTGTCCAGTGCAGGAGCAGTGCAGCAGTGCAGCAGTGCAAGAAGCATCAGCCGGAGGATGGGAGCCATCCCTCCCAAGTCTATCTCAATAGCAGAGTAAGAGAAAAAATCTTAGCGATGTGGACATTCACCAAAGTGCTATTTCCTTCCTTCCTCCTTCCCGCCCCCACCTCCCTCCCTCCCTCCCTCCCTCCCTCCCTCCCTCCCTCCCTCCCTCCTCTCTCTCTCTCTCTCTCTCTCTCTCTGTGTGTGTGTGTGTGTGTGTGTGTGTGTGTGTGTGTGCGTGTGCGTGCATGTGCATGTGGGTTGTGGTGTATGGACATGCAGGGCTCCATGTGCTCTAATGTGATGGCTGGAGGGGAATGTTGGGTGTCCTGCTCCATAGCTCTTCTACCCATCTTATTTGAACCAGAGTCTCTTACTGATGCCAGAACTTGCCATTTTCTTCATGAGCTTTGGTGATTCTTGGGCCTCTGCTTTCTGAGGTTACAGATGCATGTGGCCACACCCAACTGCTCATGTGGGTCCTGGGGACTGAATTCCAGTGCTCTCTCAGGTCTCCTCAGGCCCTCATTCTTGCACAGGAAATGCTCTTTCCTGTAGAGCCATCTCTCCAGCCCTTTTCCTTTCTCTCATTCTTTCCATCCTTTTGTTTTGTTTTGTCTTTGGGACAGGGTCTTATGTAGCCCTGAAACTTACTATGAAACTGAAGATGATCTGGAACTTCTGATCCTCGTGCCTTCACCATTTGACTGCTGGGATTACACGTGTTTGCCATCATGGCTAATTTATGAGGTGCTTGAGGTGCTATTAATTAAACCCAGAATTTCATGCATGTTCCGCAGACCAGCACTCTGCAGACAGCCTAGGTCCAAAGTACAGTTTTTAAAAGTACCAGTAACTTGCTTGTGAGCTCAGTTGATTAGAGTGTGTGGCGTATAATAAAAAGTAACAGTAAAATCAGAAACAATGATAGGTAGTAATAGGGGATTCATTAAAGATATTGTGGTTTAGCCTGGGAAGGGTGTGGGAGAGGAGCAATGGTAAGAGGATGGTTAATGGACATAAGGATGCAGTTAAATAAGAATCACTGAATAGTCTGTAGAAAAGCAGGGTAACTATGTGTGGTAGTTTGAATGTATGTCCCCATAGACTCAGACATTTTATTAAGTTTGTAACTTGGGTCTCCAGCCACCTGGCTGGAGGAGGTGTCATGGGTGAACCTGAATTCCAGCCCAAAGGTATGCAGAGAGGTCTGAGCTCTGCAGGGCTGCTGCTTCATTTGTGCTTGCTGCTTTTTGATGTTGCTGGCTGGTGGTTTCTCTCTCTGCTTGTATTTATCAATGAGAGCCAGCTTGAATTCTGCCATTCTTGATGGAACATCTCCTGGATATGTAAGCTTGAAATAAATTCCCTAAACTGTGCCTGGTTTGGATGTTCATCCCAGCACCATGGAACTGTTTACAACACTATGGTTGACAACAACGACTTGAATTTTGCAAAAGATTAATGGAGATGATTTTGAATGTTCCCAACCCAAAGAAAAGATAAATGTTTAAGTTGGAAGCTTTTTTACACATTGTGTATATGAGGAGACCTCATAAATATGTACAAAATTTATGCCAGTTAAAACAAAAATATTAAGGAATGTAGCTCAGTTAGCAGAGTGCCTACATAGTGTGCATTAAGCCCTGGGTTTAATCCACAATGCAGTATTAAAAAAAAAAAAAACACAATCACAGGCATGGCATGGTGGCACACACCTGTTCTCTTAGCACTTGGGAGGTGAAGACAGGAGATTCAGAAATTTAAGGTCATTCTCAAATACGTCGTGAATTTGAGGACAGTCTGGGCTACAGGAGACCCTGCCTAAAAAAGAAAACAAAATTTAAATATTTTTTATTTTTTCATTTATTTATTTGAGACAGAGAGAAGGAAAGAGAAAGAGGCAGATAGAAAATGGGCACGTCAGGCCTCCAACCACTGCAAATGAACTCTAGACGCATGCACCCCCTTGTGCATCTGCTTATGTCCTGGGAAGTTGAACCTGGGTCCTTTGGCCTTGCAGGCAAATGCTCCAAATGCTAAGCCATCTCTCCAGCCCATGAAAGCAAAATTTAATGCATTAAATTTATAAATCTAACAATTTAAAAATTTATAATATAAGTAGATAAAATGTGTTTGTGATTACAATATAGATATATAAATATGTATTTTAAAAGCAAGTTAGAAGCTTATATAAAGCATGATCCATTTATAGAAGGTGGAATTTATCATTTTTGTAAACAGGAAAGGACTAAAATATCATTAGTAAATTATATAAGTAAAATTAGTCAATATATTATATGTATATAAGTCTTGAAAGGATATGGCCAAAATACAAAAAGTGATCACTTCTGAGTGATGGTGATTTTTGTATATTGTATGCAATTTCTACTATATAATATAATTGTATGCAATTTCTAATATAATATAAATTATATATTTTGAAAAGAACCAAACAGATTGGGGCTAGAGATACACTTCAGTAGGTAGAATGCCTGCCTAGCATCCATGAAGCCCTGGGTTTGATCCTCAATACCATGTAGACTCTGCTGTGCATAGTGGCACACCTCTGTAACCCAGCACCTAGAAGGACCAGAAATTTAAGCCCATCCTTGGCTACATAGCAAGTTTGAGGCCAAGCTGGCCTACATGAGACCCTGTCTCAAAACAGAGCAGAGCAATACAAAATAACAACAAAAAGTCCAAACAGGCTCTTTATGCTCATGGCACAATGCTTGAGGGGTTGGCTGTTGGAATTGTGAGCAGAACTTAAGTCAGTGAAGGGTTCCTGCCCGTCAGCACTAAGGACAGGGCTGGAAGTAGGGGTTTTACCCGTATCTCATGTTTGTTCTTCCTGAGTGTTGTGTGAGCTGGAGCTGCCATCCTTGAAGTCTCACCCACTTCCCAACACTCTACTTCACATAGATCCTTTCCCCCTTCTAGACATTTCTCCAGACACTCTCTTCCCTCCAGAATACTCTATTCTAGATACTTTTAAAACTCTTTTTTCTTCAGATGTTTTTCCTTTTAGGGGGATTTTTTTGAAACGATGTATTTTTGTTTTCAGATATGTTTTCTCATCTAGATAGTCACCTTCATCCAGACAATCTTTCTCCTCTAGATTCTTTTCCTCCTCTGGAGTTTCTTTCTCCTTTGGAGCCTCTCCCTCCTCCAGAGACTCCTCTTCAGAAGACCCTTCTTCATCGAAGTCCAATCCATATTGTAAATTCTCCTCCCCTGGCTCTATGTTGCCATTTTCTTCTTCAGAAGGTGAGGTCAGTGTGGAATGTTGGGAAGCTGCAGGAGGGCCAGGAGATGAGGCTCCCGATGACAGGATATCTTCAGCAGACATGTTGGAGAAGCATAAAGCAAACTAGTCTTTTCAGTAGCAGGCAAAGTTGTCTTTCCATCCTGTTTAGCAAGAAAAGAATAAAAACCCGTGGTCAGTAATAGCCAACTACACAGTGATTTAAATTCATTTTTTTTCATTTATTTTATTCAACAGACTTTGAGGGAGCAATGGGGGACCAGGGACCAGGTGAACTTCTCCCTCCTAAGTTCAAGAAAAGCAGGCAAACAGAACATGAGGGCAATGTGGAACAATTTAAAAACACCAAGCATTCAGTTTATGGGCATACAAGAAGGTAGGAACTACAGGCCAAGGGCATAGAGAATATCCCCAATAAAGTTATTGAAGAAAAAATTTCCTATTCTTAAACTTACAAAAGAGATGCCCATCCAGGCACATGGAACCACAAATAGACAGGACCAGAAAAGAAATTTTCCATGTCACATCATAGTTAACACACTAAACACAGAAAACAAAGATAGGGTACTAAAATCTGCAGGAGAAAAACAGCTTGTTACTGTAAAATCCAGAATGGCTTGGAATGCAGTATTTCAAAATTTAAAAGAGCAAGGCTGCCCACCCCAACTACTATACTCAGAAAAATTACCCCTTATAATAGAAAATGAAAGAAAAACTTTCCATGATAAAAGGCAGCTGTATATATAAGCACTAATCCAGCCCTACAGAGAATACTCCAAACAGAAGAGATGAACAAGCATACTTAAGAGGCTACTAGAGGAGAAAAGGCAATAATCAAAATTATACCAGGCCTGGAGAGATGGCTTAGTGGTTAAGGCATTTGCAACAAAGCCAAATAACCCAGGTTCAATTCCCCAGTACCCACATAAAGCCAGATGCATAGAGGTGGCACATGCTTCTGGAGTTCGTTTGCCGTGACTAGGGACCCTAGCATGCCCATTCTCATTCTGTCTCTCATAAGTAAATAAATAAATAAAATATTTTAAAAATCAACTGGACCAGACATGAAAGCAAATGAATATCAAGAAAACACCAAATTCCACAGTCTTCAACTTGACAAGGTTTAACTCACACCTCTCAGTTATAGCTCTGAACATCAATGAACTCAATTCCACAATTAAAAGACACAGGTTAGCAGGCTGGAACAGAAAACTGGATACATCCATTTGCTGTCTATGAGAAACCCACCTTATGTCAAAGAGAAACATCACCTTAGGGTGAAAGGATGAAAAAGATACTCCAAGAAAGTGAAAACAGAAAATATGCAGGTGTGGCTAGATTAATATCTCACAAAATACTTCACTTTTAAATGTCTCTTTTGTAATATTTTTATTCATTTATTTGCAAGGGGAGAAAAGAGAGAGAGGGGGGTGGGGGATTTGTCTCTGGTTTTGGAATTAGTGTAATCCTGGCTTCATAGAAGGAGTGAGAGAGCATTTCCTCTTTTTCAATTGTGTGAAATGGATAATGAAGATGTAGTACATATGCACCATGGAATTCTACTCAGCAGTAAGGAAAAATGAAATAACAAAATTTGCATAAAAATCGATGGACTTGGAAAAAAATCATACTAAGTGAGTTTACACAGGCTCAAAAAGACTGCATGTTCTCTCTCATGTGTAATTCTTAACATGGAACAGCTTGATTTGTTTTTAAGTTGTACTAAGCATCAACGGTATTGGCAAGGAAGTAGAACAAAGATAGGAGTGGAAAGAGGGAGGGATGAGAAGAGAGAATACTTGATATGCAAGTGGCGGGACAGAATGTAGGTAGTGGAAGAGTCTTGGGAGGGTGGGAGATACACACAACCAACAGCAGCATGCATCACTAGCATAAAACTTTCCTGTCGGTTAGTTAGTTATTACTAACGGGGTGGGATAGTCCATATAGAAGTGCCCTCTATGGCTGTGGAGAAGGTTTAACCCTAGAGGTTAAAGGTTAAAGTCTGGCTAAACCCCAGTGCCAGAACTGGGCTACTCCTAACATGGAGGCCCATGAGTTCCACCAAATGATGCAGGCCATTGCTTGGTTACCCACCAGACTAAGTGGTAAGACCCTTTTGCTGAAGACACCACAGGGCATGGACACAGAACATTGAGAGATCATGCTGGAACTAAGAAGGAAGTTAGCTCCCTGCTGGCTTGCCCTCATAGTGCTAGAAAGTGCTATGTAGGCTGATGAAAGATAATGGTCACCAACAATGGGAACAAGCAAGGGGATCCTGCAAGCTCAACAATAAACAAGCTGGGCAGGATGTTCACACCTGTGCAATAGTGGCACACAGTTGGGGGTAACCAACTGCTCTCTGAGGGAATTCAGACCTGATACTGAGAACCAAGTCAGAATACTATAAGATAGGAAGGTCTTAGACTGTAGAGAGAAGCTCCCACTGTTCTTCAGCTAATAAAAGAGGGTATGCCCATCAAAAAGTCTTTTAAATGGGTTCAGAAAGATTGTAAGAGCATCAGTGTGGGAAGGAGTATCCTGATCCATTGTCTCCAGTACAGAGACTCCCACAGTGAATAACAATAATCCTATTGAGGAGGACCTCAGTATAATGGGGGTGGAAGATAGGGTGTATAAGAGTAAAACATAATGGGTTTATGACAAATGTGCAATAATTAAACATAGTCTTGGAGGGGATGTAGATGTATATGGTAGCATGAAAAGCTGCCTCCCCCACAAATACAAAGCTCAGAGGATTCATCCTCAATAGCTGGTTGTGGAGGCCTCCATGCTGTACAATATGAAGGAAATGAGGAAGGCAGGAGAGCAAGTTGTGACCAGTTTTGGTGTTGGAATCAACAGAGAACATTTGTATTTATTTGTTGAAAAATACTTGCTCCATAATAAACAAGACAGTCTGTCTTCCAGAAGCTTTAAATCTGGGGAGCACAAACCCATGTCTAAATACAGTGACAAAGTGACAAGCACAATGGAAGAGGGATGCATAGGTGGAACAGGCATAGTGGCTGGGGTCTCTGGTCAGGTAGACCTCTGTGGTTTAAGGTCTTTGGACACATTCTCCTGGCTGCCATTGGTGGGGTTCTCTGCTAGAAGCACCGCCCACGGCAGTCTATCAGGCACTTTCTCATGTTTTAGACCCAGCAGCTACACTGCTGTGAGCATCTCGACTCCCAATCTTCTAGACTCTATTCTATGCCCCACTAGAGCCTTCTATGCTTTCACTAAAGTAACCATTTTGCTGTGTTGAATTGTGTGCACTTTTGTATTTCCAACTGTGTGGACCTTTCAAAGCCAGAAGAGGTGATTCTTTTTCAAAAGTGTGTTGTAGATCCCTGTGGGTCCTCTTTCCTCCACAGTGACTCCACACAATAAACATGGCCATTCTAGTCTGCACTACCAGCTTTCCTGAGATCACCGCCACTTCCTTGCTCTAGTTCTTCATGAAAAATGTTGTAAAAATACAAATTACCATACAGTAGCAGATGATGTACAGAAGACCTGCATAATTGGAGGAGAAAAATGATGACATCAAACTAGAAGAAGGAATTTAGGAGAGGAAAAAATGGAGGGTGGTGGGAGCATGTTCTGATCATAGTATGCTGTTTATATTTAAGGAAGTTATTTATAAACAAGTTAAAAAAATACAAATCAAACTAGGATACCCATTGCTGAACTCCCCATCTTGACATGGCCCCATGTGCTTGGAATGTATTGTAAATCCATCCAATGTCTCTAGCATCGCCTTATGTCTGTGGCCACCCTTTCTCCACGTCCCTATGCTATTATTATTTCCTATACCTTTAACATTTTGTCTAATATCTCACATGGACACTTACCTTCCAACATCTCTCAGATAATATCTGATATGACTCCTCATCATCCACCACCCCTCAGGTAATATCTGATATGGATCCTTACCTTCCAACATCTATCAGGTAATATCTGATATGGAACCCGCCCCCAAATATTTGACATTGATGCTCACCCTCCATCATACCCAGGTATTATCTGATATGGATCCTTACCTTCCAACATCTACCAGGTAATGTCTGATATTTATCTTCACCCTCCACCATCCCCCAGGTAATATCTGATATGGATCCCCACCTTCTACCATCCACCATCCCCCAGGTAATATCTGATATGGATCCTCACCTTCTACCATCCACCATCCCCCAGGTAATATCTGATATAGATCCCCACCTTCCACCATCCACCATCCCCCAGGTAATATCTGATATGGAGCCCCACCTTCCACCATCTACCATCTACCATCCCCCAGGTAATATCTGATATGGATCCCCACCTTCCACCATCCACCCCCCCAGGTAATATCTGATATGGATCCCCACCCTCCAGCAACCCACAGATAATACCTGATATAGAGCCTCAACCTCCAAAATGCCCAGGTAATACCTGATATGGATCCTCACCCTGCACCATTTCCCAGGTAATATCTGATATGGATCCTCACCCTCCACAATTTCCCAGGTAATACCTGATATGGATCCTCACCATGCACCATTTCCCAGGTAATACCTGATATGGATCCTCACCCTGCACCATTTCCCAGGTAATATCTAATATGGATCCTCACCCTCCACAATTTCCCAGGTAATATCTGATATGGATCCTCACCCTCCACAATTTCCCAGGTAATATCCAATATGAATCCTCACCCTCCACCATCCCACAGGTAATATCAGATAGGCATCCTCACCCTCCACAATGCCCAGGTAATATCTGATATGGATCTTCACTCTCCACTATCCCCCAGGTAATATCTGATATGGATCTTCACCCTCCACTATTCCCCAGATATCTGATGTGAACCCTCACCCTCTACCATCCTCCAGGTAGTATCTGACCTGGTTCCTTATCTCACACCATCCCCCAAGTAATGATATGGATCCTCACCCTGCAGCATCCACCAGGTAATATCTGATGTGGGTCCTCATCCTTCAGCATCCCCCAATAATATCTGACATAGATGCTTACCTTCCACCATCCCCAGTTAATGTCTGACATGAATCTTCACCCTCTAACATCCCCCAGGTAATATGGATTCTCATCCTCAACCATCCTGCAGGTTATATTAGACATGGATCCTCACCCTCCACCATCCCCCAGGTAATATCTCATATGGGTCCTCATGCTCCACCATCCCCCAAGTAATATCTGACATGGATGCTCACCTTCCATGATCCCCAGATAATATCTGACATGAATTTTCACCCTCTACCATCCCTCAGGTAATATCTGATTTGGATTTTCAGGTTCCACCATCCCCCAGATAATATCTGACATAGATCTTCACTCTCCACCATCCCTCAGGTAATAAATGATATGGATTCTCAGGTTCCACCATCCTCCAGATAATTTCTGATATGGATCCTCACCCTCCACCATCCCCAGGGAATATCTTGTATGGATCCTCACACTCAACCATCTCTCAGGTGATATCTGACATGGATGCTCAACTTCCACCATCCACCAGGTAATATCTGACATGGATCCTCACTCTCCCCCACCCACCAGGTAATATGTGATATGGATCTTCACCCTCCACCATGCCCTAGGTAATAGCTGACAAGGATCCTCACCTTACAACATCCCCCAGACAATATTTGATATGGATACTCACCCTCCTTCATCCATCAGGTAATATCTGACATGGATCCTCACCCTTCCCCAAGCACCAGGTAATATGTAACATGGATCTTCACCCTCCACCATCCCCAGGTAATATCTGACATGGATGCTCAACTTCCAACATCCCCAGGACATATCTGATACAGATGTTCAATATCCACCATCCCCATGCAGTATCTGATATGGAAACCTCACCCTCCACCATCCCCCAGTAATATCTGAAGTGTATCCTCACTCTATACCATCTTACAGGTAATATCTGACATGGTTCCTCATCCTACACCATCCCACAGGTAATATCTGATATAGATCCTCACACTCCAACATCCACCAAGTAACATCTGTATGGATCCTCATCCTCCAACATCCCCCAATAATATCTGACATGGATGCTCACTCTCCACCATCCTCAGGTACTATCTGATAACTATCCTCACCCTAAAACATCCTTCAGGTAATATCTGATAAGTATACTCACATGGATATTCACCCTCCCACCATTCCCTAGGTAATATCTGATAGGGATCCCCACCTTCCACTGTCCCACAGGTAATATATGACATGGATACTTACCCTCCCCCATCCCAGGGTAATATCTGACATGGATGTTCACCATCCACCATGGCCAGATAATACCTGATATGAATCCTCACCCTCCACTATCACTCAGGTAATATCTGACATATATCCTCACCCTCCACAATCCCCAGGTAATATCTGACATGGCTCCTCACCCTCCACCATCCTACCATGTAATATCTGATATGGATCTGCACCCCCCACCATCTCCCAGGTAATATCTGGTATGGATTCTCACCCTCTAGCATTCTCTAGGTAATATCTGAAATGGATCCCCACCTTCTACCATCCCCCAGGTAATATCTGACATGGATCTCACCCTCCACCACCCCTCATGTAATATCTGACATGGATTTTCACCATCTATCATATCCCAGGTAATATCACCCTTCACTATTGCCCAAATAATATGAAACATAGATGCTCATCCTCCAACATACCCAGGAAATGTTTGAGGCGGATGTTCACCTGTCGCTATCCCCAGATAATATCTGGCCTGGCTCCTTACCCTCCACCATTCCTCAGGTAATATCTGATATCATCTTCACTCTCTACCATCCCCTCTGTATGATTTGACATGGTTCCTTATTCTCCACCATCTTCTACACAAGAATCCTATCATACGTTTTTGAGTACAATTTTACTTTCCCCTTATGTTTCTGTTTAATTTTTCTTCTATCTTCATGACATGCCAGTGCTTCTTTCTCATTAATTTTCTATTTTCGTTTGCCCATTGCTCCACAGCAATAAATTTCAACTTTCCCTTTCTGTATTAAGAATTGACCTCAGTTCTACACTTAGGTAGTGTAATAGCACTAAATAAAATCATTTTTACTGTTTTTTAAAAATGTATTTACTTATGAGAGAGAGAGAAAAAGGAAGAGAGAGAGAGAGAATGGGTGTGCCATGGCCTTTAGCCACTGCAAATGAACTCCAGACGCATGCGCCACCATGTGTATTTGGCTTACGTGGGTACTGGGGAATTGAGTCTTGAACCAGGTTCCTTAGGCTTCACAGGCAAGCGCTTAACTCTAAGCCATCTCTCCAGCCCTATTTTTACTGTTCTAATAGTTGTTCACTTTGGTTTTCTTTAACAGGAGGTCTGTCCATCCTTACACGGGGATTGAGTTAGGAGCACACACAGTGACATCACTCCATGAAGAGTTCATACTCTGTGTTATCATCCATTCAGATTTTTTTTTTTTTAGTTGCTTAAGAGATCAAAATCAGCAGGGCTCCTGGACAGACCACACTGCATTTATTAACACCATTCTGTCACTCAGGGTTATGAGTCTTTTCTTTCCATTTTCTCTCCAAGCTTTATTTTTAAAAAGGCAGGCGTCAGTCAGCTGCACTTTCATTTCAAAGATAAGAAAAGAAACTGCATTCTAGTCATTCCCTTTAATTCACCTAGAAATTTGTAATAAAAGCCCACAGCAGACATAAATTATAATGGCAGCCTGATCCCCTACATCTGAGGCAACCTCCTGGCTCTGGCTTGTGATCCAGCTCTTGACCATTTTGATTGTGATGTCTGACAGATTGCAGGTTGATTTCTATGGTTACAACAGTCCAAGTGACTTTATACTGAATAATTGTAGCTCTTCAATCTCTAGACCACCTTTCCACAAGATGGCCTCTATCCAGTCCAATGTTTTTTTCAAAACTCAAAGCAAATATTTACAATTGGCAGAATTCACAAAGCAGTGAGGTTTCTGGCTTCTTTTGGAAATGTGAGTTGCCCTTTCCCACACGGAAATACAATGAATGGAGCTGGGGTTCTTTGATGAGAAGTGCTCTTTTCTGATTCTGCCTGTCCCTGCCACTGCTTGTGGTTGCTCACTAAGTAGGAAGTTTTACTTATCCCCATAAGAGTCCCACTGTGGCTTTTGTAGCATAACACTAGTTCCCATGTTCTTGTGTCTCTATCACAAACGAGAAAGCAAAAGACAGATAGAGGATGGGGTTTTCTGTTTCTCCACAGGGCATTTGGTGGGACAAGTGAGCATCTTCAGTGTTGCAAGTTAATGAGAGGCTGGTGGATTTCCCCATGGTGAGGCTTATGTCGAGATCTCACTTTTTATTCAAAAGTGACAGTTTTTAGTGAAATAATGAAGACAAGATAAGCAGCCAAGAAAAGCACACTAACAAAACAGAACACCCTCTCTGCACATGATTAATAATTGGATTGGGAGAAGAATAACAACTTTTCTTTCCCAGCTGAATGACCTACAAAGGTTCCATGCTTGTCTATGGGCTGTATGGCTAACACAGCTTCCAGGCTCTCTCTTCTGGCAGGGAAATGGACTGATGCCTAAGGTTGAACAAGCTCTTTTGCACAACTCATGTGGCCCTATGTGGTGATCTTGGGTAGAAAGGGACAATGAAATAGGCAAGAAAGGATATGGTTTGTTGGACTGGCTGGCACAGCTGTTCTACCCTCACACCTCCTCTGGGCTCCTCCTCTACCTTCCTGACCACCAGAATTGATTCCAGGGAAGCAGCCAACAAGATTTCTTTTGGCTCCTAGTGTCTGGGCACCAGGAAGTAGTAAAGGGAGGAAGAAGTGAGGCTCTGTCTTATACAGAGTACAAAGTATATGCCTATAATACAATAAGGCCTTTGCTTTTTTTTTTTTTTTTTTTTTTTTTTTTTGAGGTAGGGTCTCACTCTAGCTGAGGCTAACCTAGAATTCACTGTGTAGTCTCAAGGTGGCCTCAAACTCATGGTGATCCTCCTATCTCTGCCTCCCCAGTGCTGGGATTGAAAGGCGTGTGCCACCACGCCTGGCAAGATCTTTGCTTTTATTGTTCTTTCTTATTCAAAAATTTACCACAATCTGATAAAATGAAGAAAACACAGACTCATAGAAGTTGAGTAAGTAACCTTAGGCCACAGTAGCTAAGTGCCATACTTGGGACTCAATTCTAGGTATGTATAATCCTAAGTCTAAAATTTAGACTCTGAATAAGCCATTGACGAATGAGGAGATGAGCAGAATGCCCCTCTTTTCTAGTCATTGCCATTTCCTCCGAATTGAAAGAGTCCCTCCAAGAGGGAACGAGACTCAAAACTGATGCAGCTCTCTCAGCTTACGAGGTGCATGAGTTATAAGACTCCCAAAGCCAACCCCCACCTTGCCCAGGGACATATAAGCCGTGAACAATTGCTGGCAAAGAGGAGCTGCGTGCAAGCTGGGATTTAGCTTTTGTGAGTTGTCATCCATGCTGAGGTGGGCTCTTCCCTGTGTGTGTGTGTGTGTGTGTGTGTGTGTGTGTGTACGAATGTGAGGAGGAGGGCCAGGTCTAATTTAATTCCGAGACCTGAGAATTTGTGCAGGATTCAGTGAGTATGCATATTTTAAGTCCTTGTGGCTACTCAAGAATAAAATAAGAGCATTCTTTTCTTGCTTTGACGCTTACACTCAAACAAACAGAGGTGCTCTTTAAAGAACACAAAGTGTATTTTCTTGCTGAAAATAGTCCCCCAAGCCTGGGCCTGGAGAGATGGCTCAGAGGGTGAAGTGCTTATTGTGCAAACACAGGACCTGAGTTGGGATCCCTAGCACCACACATAAAATGCTGGGCCTGGTGGCACACATCTGTAATCCCAGTGCTTGGGAGGGGGAGACGGGAGGATCCTTAGTTTGCTGGCTAGCTAGTTCAGTCTAATTGGTGAGTCCTAGGTCCAGCAAGAGACCTCGTCTCAAAGACCAAGGTGGAGAGCAACAGAGGAAGACCTCTGACCTCCACAGGCACAGGCACACAAATGCATGTGCACACACTTGTGTCCACACACATATAGACATGCAGAAAAAAAAAATTCCCCCATGTCTTCTACCGCCAAGGCCCACTTGGGCTGGCCCTGTCCCTGGACTTGTACTCGTGGGAGACATTTCTCCTTGGCGGTCCTGTGTCCACCTCCAGGCTTTGCTAGCAGCACTTTCCTACTGCCTGGACAAGTCTTCGCTCCTGCACTTCTTCACATGCTTGGCTTCTCCTCAAGTCTAGGCCCATATGTCATCTTCCCAGTGAGGCCTTCCCTCAGCAATTGACCTGAAATTGTCCCATCTCCTCCTAGTCACCACATCTCATCACATTATATTTTCCTCAAGACATTTGTCACTCCACTCTTGAATACCTCATGCTTCCGTGTCTATTTGAGAGTAGATTTGCGTTCTGTCCACTATTTTATTCCCTACCACCTAGACTAGGCCTGACACACAGTGGCAGCTCAGTTAGTACTCGTCACAAAGAATAAATATGTATTTCACAGGGTCAGTGATGGGTCCTAACTGAGAAGATCACAAAGTGCATTGGGAGGGAGGGAGCCAGTAATTCCAACTTGAATGACACACACACACACACACACACACACACACAATTAAAAAAATAGATCATTTAGTCAAGCACAACAAGGCTTCCTATGTTCTTTGGAAGACATAGTCCAGTTACCTTATATGAACCTCATTTTTCTGAGCAATATTGATGGTTTGTCATAAGTAATTATATTGAATTGGAGAGTTAATGAAGCAACGTCACAATATCATGTGCTATTCTTCCTAACAACAAGCTTCCTTTTTACTTTTTTTAAAAAGTCATTGATAAAAAGACTTAAAAAGGAACACCACTGTAACTATGGCATTTTAAGACAAAGCAAGACTCCCATTGTCCAGCCTAAGCTTGCTAGTGTGCTTTCCTGTGGTGCAGGCAGGAAGGGCGCATCATAAAGCAGCAACAGGAGCAGACGCAGAATTATCCAATATTTCTAGTAAACAGCAGCAGAGATTAAACAGAGCTTCTTTTAATAAGATTAATTCTGGAATATGAAGAGCAGTTTAGCATATCCCCAAAGATACAAGGTATATGTATCTATATAAGATTAAAGGAGCTTTCATGCAAAACAATTTGATTTTTCAACATCAGAGCACTGCTTCGGAAGGCTTGCTGGAAGGAGGCAGAGTGCAACCAATATAGAGATGCAAAGCTGCTTTGTGGAAGCCAGCTTCCCAGCCAGGGCTGTATCTGTACTGCTCACAGCCCAGGACACTCAGGCATTGTTCCCAGGATCACAGGGTTACAGAAGCCATGGGTCAGAGGTCAAGGTGACAATACCCCAGACAGGTGGCTCTCTGCTGATAACCCTGGATTTCCAGGGATGGAGGCTTAGTGGCTCCCAAGGCAAACTGTTGGGCAGCTCTAACAAGCAAAACTAATGACCATGATGCTAGAAATGACATTGATAGTTAAGATCACAGCCAGGCACTGTACTTAGCATATAACAAACGACAAGGACTTCTACCACTAAGCCTTCCCTTGGGCGCAGCCCGCTACCTGGGGTCTGTTCTGCAGCCACACACAAACATGCTCTTCAGTGATCTGCAAATATTGAAGGAGCTTTTATGTTTTTTTTATCCTGTCCTAAGCCCATGTTTATTTTCTGAACCTAATACAGGTATTTACATGGTCTGGTATTACATTTCAGCTTGCTGGTTAGGCTGCTCAAATATTTGTAAATCCTGAGTCTATCCTCAAGCCTTATATAATGTACTCCTGAAAATTTAAGACCCCCAAGTTGCCTCCTATCTTATTTTCCTCTTCTTATTTTCCATACACAGTGGCAGGTATTGGAGCTGCATATTTGCATAAGACATATCTATAGACAATTAGAAAGCCTCTTGCTTAAGCAGGGGAGAGAAAGATAGATTAAAATGCAGTACAGTGTGATTATGCAATGAAGAAAGAGGAAGGTTCAGACACCAGGTGAAAGAGTAATTACTTATAAGAGGAGACAATGGGGTTCCAGTGGAAAGTCAGTACTACTCTGGCTCCTGGGCATAGGCCTTGAGGGATGTACAGTCCCTGATTAATTAAAAGCTAGCTAGAGGCTTTTCCAAGGGAACTTATTTATGGAAAGGGGGTTGTGCTGCTAGGGCCTAGTGGCAACCTTTTCTCCTCCCTCTTCTCTGCCTGACAGGGGATCTTCCTGCTTATTGCTTTCCTGAAGAATGAAGTGCAGCTGATTTGGCTAGAGGGTCTAAGTTTTTGCATGGTGTGCTTCTAAAAAGCAGGGATGGTTCTATGTGCAATTGGCGACCAGAAAGGACAGGCTTGGAGAGCTTAGGGAAGGTCGGTAGAATCGAGTTTAAACAGACTTTACATTTATGACAGCTCGAGTTCCTTTCAAATGAAATTACACAGGTAACTGAAAAGTCATTCTCAATGTCGAGGATAAATTTTGAGAATTCCAGGCAGAGTGGCTTGTTTTCACCTGCTGCAGAACCCAGGGTGGCACCAGGAGCTTAGATATTTCCAGGAGTTAGGAATTTTGAAGGAGAGAGCAAGGGTAGCCTTGGTGGACCCATTCTCCTCTGTTCCTTCTCAGTGAGAGACACCTGGTGGCAGTACGCTCCTTCCGAAGAAAGCCATGTCTGCAACCAAGAGTCTAGAGAGTCCTGGAAACTAGTGGGTTCTGGACCAGTTGTCTTGCGTCACTTGAACTCTGTCCCTGAAGCCCTTCCTAGTACCTCCTGGGATATGTGAGGCCTTATAGAAAGCTGGCTGCACAGACTGACTGGATTCAGGCTGCTGAGCTCGGCTTGCTTTTTACTGACAGTGTGACTACCTGTGCCTGGCCATGGTGTGTGCAGACCACATGCAGTAGCTGAGTTCCAAAGGGATTGTAAGGTCCTACTTTGTACTTGGTGCTAACTGCAAAAATTCTGCTTTTGTAATCATGCTTGCTTGCTTTTGCTAAGGACAATTTGTAAGGTCCCACTTAGCCTGGCTGACTCCATTTTGTTTGTTGTTTTCTTTCTTGTTGTCCTCTATTTCCTAGCTATGACCCTTGAGTGACTTGCCCCACACCCCTGCCTGGTAGTTCCTGGAATTGTTTACTATGCATATAAAACCTGCTTGTAATGCTTGTAAAGGTTATCAGCTAAAAACACTCCAACAGACATCCTGAAGTTCCCCCCTCACTTTAAATTTCTAGTTTGTGCACGCCTATTATTAAACTTTTAAACCAGTCAATAATTTTAAAAGTCAACCCAATATCTTCCACCTTGTAGTATTGATTTCCCGCCTTGTGGTTTTTCCCTTTATAAAACCCAGTTCTCCAAACCCCTGGTGCAGCAGCTTCAGTGCCCAAGTCTGGTTGTGCCCTGGTTGATCAGTTTTGGTTTTCTCTGCGGCCTCAATGAAATCTTTTGTAAGCTTGAGCTCAAACCTCTGCCTCTATCTCCATTACTGTGCGATTCTCAGACCTTAACAGGATAACATGAGATTGTGGTCAGCAAGTTGGAACTTGAGACAACTACCATCAAAAGGGGACAAAAGGGCTGGAGAGATGGCATAGAGGTTAAGGTGCTTGGCCTGCAAAGCCAAAGGACTCAGGTTTCATTCCCCAGCACCCATGTAAGCCAGATGCATAAGGTGGAGCATGTGTCTAGAATTCGTTTGCAGTGGCTAGAGGCCCTGGTGCACCTATTCTCTCTCTCTCTATCTGCCTCTTTCTCTCGCAAATAAATAAAAATAAAAACATTTTTAAAAATGGGGACCAAAGATCTATGGATTTGGAGTTGACAGTTGCCTAAAACATTCACCTAAAATGTGAAGCTGTCACTGTATTGGTTCCATCTATGGAGTTTAGAGTGTATATAAGTCAGGGTTTCCCAGAGAAACAGGACCAGTTGAAGGTGTGTGTGTGTGTGTGTGTGTGTGTGTGTGTGTGTGTGTGTGTGTGTGTAGAGAGAGAGAAAGAGAGAGAGATTAGCTCATGTAATCAGAGGCTAAATTGACTAAATATTCCTACAGTTGAGCTTCTGGATAACTAGGGAAACTACAGGAAGGAAGGACTAAGAGGGAGAAAGACAGCTCCCTGGAGAGCTGTTAGTATAAGCCTGCATTCAAAGACCGAACCCAGTGTCTAGAGTCCATGGGAGACAGTAGCAAAAAATGCATCTACTGGCAGCTAGTCTAGCCTACCTTCCCCCATTTCTGATTTTCAATTCTATGTTCTACTGGGACTCCAGCCTATTGGATGATGGTATCCACATTCAGCACAGGTCTTTCCTATTCAGTTCACTGGCCCACATGCAAATCTTCTGTGGAAATACCCTTAAAGATATACCCAGAATCAGGCCTTACCAATTCTCTAGTCATCTTTCAATCCGAGAAAACTGATAACCACAATTAACCATCACTAAAACTAGCACCTTCTATTTCTGGTGTGACAGGAAGAACATAGGTGGATGTTTCTACACTACCAGAGTCTGAATTGTACATTTCGAGAGTGAGTTAACCACTAAAATCAGAGCTGGGTTGAAGATTTATGGGTTCATATCATTTGTTGAGGTCTAGGAAGGGCGAGAGAATTTTCTGCTGAAGTCTCTCATAATCAGACACATCAGGAGAGGAGGAGGTCAGGGATTTGCCCTATCTTATGGTGCAAGAGAAGCCTTTGGCATTGGTAGACAGTTGTATAGGTACCTTCCAACAGGGGACTGGAAATACTGAACAAGCCAGTTAGTTAAAAACTACACATATGTTTTTCCTTTATATGACTAGAAGGGGCTGAATTTGTTTTTTGTAATAATCACTGTGACAAAAATACCTGGCAGAAATAACTTCTGGGAGGCAATATTTTCTTGTCTCATCATAGGAAGAAGGCATGGCAGAGCTCATCACATGACATCTGCACCAGGGAGCAGAGAATGCAGACCAGAAGGTACGGAGGAGAAAACTTCAAAGGTCCACCTCCAGTGGACTTGCCTCCAGACACCTTAACCTTCCCAAACAGCCCTAATCAGCTGGGAACTAAACCTTCAGGCACAAAAACCTGTGGAGACATTTCACATTCAAACCCTAACATAGGCTCTGCTAATATGTTATAATATTTAGTATTGCGTTAGCTGGAGGTTAGGGAGATGACTCTGTGATTAAAGGCATTGGTTTGCTGGTCCAAATTCAGGTCCCTATGTACACAAGGTAGTGCATATGTCTGTGATTGCAATGCACCTATGTCAGTAAGAGGTGGAGCCAGAAGAACACCACAGGCACACAGCAGCAAAACAAGAGAGACCCTGCCTCAAGAACAAGAAGGTGGAAGGAAAGGACAACCACCCAGGTTGCCCTCTGACCTCCACATGCACGCCATGCACACCCATCCATACATATACATTTATTTTATAAAGTTAGCTAGAAAGAGCTCAGTCTGTGGTGGTTTGAATGAGATGTCCCCCATAAAATCTTATGTGTGCTGAATACTTGATCCCCAGCTGATGGCAATTTGGGAGGTGGAGCCTTGCTGGAGGAGGTGTGTTGCTGGTGGTGGATCTTGAGGTTTATTAGCCCTAGCTTGCCAGTGTTAGCGTGGCTCATTCTGTTACGGCTGTTGTCCACCTGCTTTGGCAAGGAGGTGATGTCCAGCCTCTACTTGTGCTGCGTTTTCCCCTGTGATCAGGGAGCTTCCCTTCAACACTGTAAGCCAAAACAAACAGTTTCCTTCCATTAGCTGCTTGGTCCCAGCAGTGAGAAGTTAACTGCAACATCAGGTCTTTTGAACTCATGCATGCAAATGGGTCATCTGAAACCTGCTCCCCCAGAGCCAGAGCAATGGTTTCTACTGTCTTGTGAGCAGCCCTCCTGCACCAGCATCCCCCGGATGCTCCATGCTTCTCCTCCAGCACATGTCCCAGTCCATTTTCTGCAGGAGCCATATTTCTACTAGTCATTCCAGAGTGGGAGCTCTGCCTTGGCTGTCACTGGGATTCTGTAAGCAGATGTTTAAAAATGCTAGCTGGAGCAAGGAGAGAAATCTCATTTTTGAAAAATATCCAGGAATGCTCCAGTGGCCTGCCAATGCAAAACAGTCCTGTCTTCCGGAGAAGTTTATAAGCCCTTTAGCTCAGTAGCAGGTCTCTTGGCTGAAGTCCAGGGAACAATTGACACCTGGTTCTGGGAGTTTCACATTGCCACACCTGG
Organism: Orientallactaga sibirica; assembly: GCA_036365145.1. NCBI lineage: Eukaryota > Metazoa > Chordata > Mammalia > Rodentia > Dipodidae > Orientallactaga > Orientallactaga sibirica. The sequence continues at coordinate 3,490,932 of JAEOAD010002183.1, forward strand.
GGCTGGTCTGGATCCATGTTAAAATAAACCAGGGAGCTGGAGAGATGGCTTAGCTGTTAAGGCGCCTGCCAGCCTGCCAAGCCTAAGAACCCCCCTTGGGTCTCCAGGTCCCTCCTTTAGCCAGACACAAAGTGATGCAAAGGTGCAATGCCATACTTGCCCACAAGGGGGCTCACACATCTGGAGTTCGTTCACAGCGGCTGAGAGGCTGCTGGCGCTCCCATTCTCTATCTGTCCCTCTCCCTCTCTCCGTCTATCTCTCTCTCAAAATAAATAAACAAACAAACCAGGGACAAACAATGATTTCCAGTAGTGCTGCTGAGCCCCCATGGTTCAGTCATTACAGCTTTTAGAAGTACAGACACCCAGTACCCTTGTTAAAACATAACTTCCTATGGCCAATCGTGGCCAATTGTTTACAAATAGAATCTCAAATTCAGTTTGAAATTTGAACTCTCAGGGAGGACGATGGAGTCTGTAAAACACCATTAGGTGCTGTTCACCCCTCCCTGGAAGGCTTTGGAGGACCGTTTCCCTGTCCAGTCACAGAGCAGGGGTTTGGCAGGGAACGCTGGGAAACTAATTTGCTTTGAGTCACAGGAGTAGGTTGGACAAAACTGGAATTTCAGATTGAGGATTTTTTTTTTTTTTTTCTGACTGATCTATGAGACTAGCTGGCAGGCTGTAAGGAAGCAACCATATAGCCACGTTTATACTTTTCCTTTAAACTCAGGGCCACAGGTTCTCTGGAGTGGAAGGTACCTAGTCTGCCTAATTTGTACAAAAATCAAGTGAACACTGCCCATAAAAAAGTGGTAGGGAACAGAAGGGTCAAGGCAGCTCAGGGGCAGAAGAAAGAGGCCAGTGTACTTAGGGCGTTTTTGTGGCTGACCCTGGACTCTGATCCCCTCTCTCATGTCTGGCAGGGGCGGGTCTGCCAAAGGAGCCTAGAACTGACCACAGAACTCACCCTGCCCAGCGTTGAGTGTCCATACATCCGAGTCCAGCCTTTGCTTGGCTCTGGGTTACCATGGGCCCTGGCTGGCCACGCATTCGCGGGGATTCTACGCCTCTGTCTGGCGCTCGAGCTTCCATCCCCAGCCTGATGGCGCCCAGCAACAGTGGCGAGCCAGGAAGTTCCCTTTCTTGCATCAGGGCCACCTGTGCCAGGTAGAAGTCTCAGCTCCATGCACCACAGTCATAGATCTAGACTCCTGGGTCTCAGGACTGAGCTTTGAGGAGGTGCTAGCATAAGGGATGCGGCCCTAGGAAGGGGCGGCATATGGATCTCAGAGCACTCTGGGTGGGCTTCTTCTGAGCTGGTCCCCAGATCCAAGATTGATAAACAGCCTGGGTGTCAAGCCCTTTGACCTTTTGAATGTTGTCCCTGGGGCATCTCTGCCCGGAAGGGAACAAAGACCTTATGCTTGGGCTTGACTTGACCTCAAGGGTGGGATGAAATCATTAAAATCCACAGACTCTGGCCTCTGAATTTGTTCACTGGAGTTGCAGAGTGGTCTGGGTGCGCAAGGGAGGGCCAGACTACAGTTCATTTCTATGTGGACATTTCTTGCCTTTGTCACAGAGGTTTTCGAAGAAAAAGGGCTGGATTTTGAAGCATCAGTAAATTGCTGAAGTTTTCCATTTCTTTTTTCTTCGAGGTAGGGTCTCACTCTAGCCTAGGCTCACCTGGAATTCACTCTGTAGTCTCAGGGTGGCCTTGAACTCATGGCGATCCCCTTACCTCTGCCTCCCAAGTACTGGGATTAAAGGCATGCCCCACCACGCCCGGCCAGTTTTCCATTCTTAATAAACAATCACTTTTGCACCTAAATTAATAGTTACATTCATTAGGTTGTGGAAGAGTCCACCAAATTGTATAAATGCCCCATAGGCACCAAGCCATCAGTGCTTCCTTCATTCTTAAGTGTGATTAGCTTAGTTCATACTGCCTCTGTGCCAGACCCTTGAGAAGGGCTGGGAGAGATCCTGACAGAGCCCATGGCTGCTCTGCTGGTGTTCCCATAAGATGAGCAAATGGAAGGTGACCACTTATGACCCTCCTCTCCTACCAAGTTCAAACAAGTCTCACAAGGTTTGGGGACCAGTGTTGGTGCAACAGGAAGATAGACGATGCTTTGAAATGTTCTGAGAGCCCTTTGGACATCTCTCAAGGGTCTCTTGAAGCACAAAGGAAGAATCCTAGACAAGGCTGGTGCAAGTGCTGCTGGAGCAGAAGGTAGAGAGCAGGTCAGGCTTCTTCTAAGAGCTGCCCTTCTCTGTGGTCCTCAGGGCAGTCAGCACTGGCATGGGAGAATGTTTGTAGCCCCAGCAGCTCCAAACCTAAGTTTATGTGGTATGCAAACAGCTTTAGGACACGTTCCCTAACCCATTATTTCCATAGTCCCTTAACCCTAGCCCTGCCACAGAAATTTCAGAGTTCCAGCCTGGTGACTGGAATATGTGATGGTGTAATTTACAACATGGTGCCCATAGTTCTTACTCTTTAGGTGTTTTTTTAAAAATGTTGATTAATTCATTTTTTGCTGTGATTTTATTGAGCACCTACTATGTGTTAGCATTGTTCTAGGGAGTGGTGAGGTTACAGACTAGACAAGACAAAGTACCTTGTTTCAAGTTATTTTAAAAGGTGATTTCACAATCTTAATGACAAACAGCAGCGACATGTTTGCTTATTTATGTTGCTGATGTATTCTTCTAATAGTTCTGCTACATTTCTGAAAATTACACACACTGAAGGAGACAAGGGAAAACTAGCTTAAAATTTTTTATATATAGGTATTTAGTTTGGGACATATGCCCAAAGAGGGAACAAGGAGATGACATTCTGTCCATCTTGGCAAAGCTGAAACTTGGGTCTGAATCTGACTCTCCAATATGGCTGCCAGTGATATGCCCAGCAGGAACTTCCTGGTTCTTCTTTAGCTCAACCTCCTTGGATATCCCTGATCCTGATGACAAGGATCACCCTGACTGGGAAGGAGAGAATATTTATCTGGACTTGGGTATTTTTATTTTTTTAAGTATTTTTATTTAGTTATTTGAGAGAGAGAGAGAGTGAGAGAAGACAGAGAGAGAACGGGGTGGGGGGGGTGGGGAGAATGGGTTCACCAGGGCCTCTAGTCACTGCAAGTGAATACTAGACATATGCACCACCTGGTGCACCTGGCTTATGTGGGTACTGGGGAATTGAACCTGGGTTTAAACTGTGCAGGCAAGCGCCTTAACTGCTAAGCCATCTCTCTAGTTCTTGGATATTTTTCTTCTTGCCTTCTATCTGTGTCATTCTTTGGATGTACCTTCTCACTTTGATTATATGTGTAGTTTATCTTTGATCATCTCTGAGGGCTTCATTATTTCCTAATCCTTTCTGGGGTGTTATTTGAAGGGGTTTCTATGTCTGATCCTCCACATGCATGTGGAACTGCTCCAGCCTTTTCCTAGATATCAGTTTCTCCTAAATAAACCTCATGAATTATGATTTCTCCCTAAATAAACTCAATAATTCATAGTTTTTCCTTCTCTAGTCTGTTTATCGATTCTTTGTTAAAATAGGATAAAGACCAAAAAATTGTGGTTCACACATCTGGAAGATCCCTCCCAAACCCCAAATCCTGCATCAACATTTTGTTTATTCTCCACGTGGGTATAGCTTGGAGTCTTATCATTGGTTGGGGAAAGGAATTAACTTCTCTCTGCCCATGTAGACCACTATTTGATGTCTGTCTTCTTGCTACCAAAATACCAACTCCTTACATGTAATCCAAATTATTGCTGAGCACTAGCTTATAAGGGTTTCAAGACTACCTGTGGCTCTTTTTTTTTTTTTTTTTTTAATCTTTAAAGCTTGATCCCAGGCTAACCTTGAACTTGTGATCCTCCTTCATCCTCTTCAGTAATTGTTTATGGGCATGTGCTATCACAACTGGCCCATGGCTCTTTCTAAAGGAGAATTCCGATGTATCCCACTGATGACCCTCAAGTAAAGATGTGTTTGGATTTGATCCAGTGGAGATGTTTTTCCTTTCCTATTGAAATGTCAGCTGTTATCTGACCATCTTCCCCAGAGAATGCATGAGATCATAGTGGTGATGTTGCAGAAATTTTGGTTCAAGTGAGCAAGAAAGCTAAGCACAGCTCAGAGAAGAGTGAAGAATTCACGAATTTATTATGCTGATGGGCCGGAGGAAAGCTTATGCTTCAAAAATACCTCCAGTCCCCAAGCCTGGCTGTTCCATTTTTATAGACAGTTTTACAGAATTACTGCCTAATAAACAGTGGACAATAGCTTGTAAAAGTGGGGAGGGAGCTGTGGGACTTTAGATAAGCCCCAGAGTCATGGTTATCTTTAGTATGGACTGACACAATACAGACTGATACAGTTCAGGATATGTCTCCTTCCTTATCACTCTTGAAGCTGGTCCCAGCAGCATGGGAACAGGAAGGGGCAGCTACACTGTAGTTCTGGTATGGACTTTAGCTCACAGCATAGGAAGCAGAGTCAGGTCTCGAACTCAAAATGTATACTTAATTTTTAATTTTTATCAATTTTTTATCAGTGAGAGACAGGCCAAAGTCTGTGTGAGCTGCCTGCCCTTCCATTACACCATCTTGTTAGTTTCCTAAAAGTAGTATCTTTTCAGACATTATTACTGGGCTGTCTCAAGAAATGCCTTTACTCAATTATGGGGAAAGTATGTTCTTCATTTTTATTGTAGACTGGTAAGAAAATGGTCATAAAATAAATGTCTCTTTAATTTTGTCATAAATATCAGTTAAAGACATTGCCTCCTTTCCCAGTCCATGTCCTTTAGGTAAGGCATTACAAGAACTCTTATTGGACCACCAGCTTCATTTGACATTTCTATCTGCATTCCCCCAAGCAGATCCCATTCTACATAACCCAGGCCAAGGCCTTGCCCTCCCTCAGTCTCTGTTAATTCAGTCACCAGCTACTCCATGGTGTAGACCAAGTCCCTGGAGTCCTCTTCTCTCTCTCCCACATGTAGTCTGCTACTAAGTCCTGTTGCCTTTACTGGAATGCACATCCAGAATCTGACCATTTCTTACCACTTCTTCTTGGCTGGAAAATTTCACAAGATTCTTTTTTTTTTTTTTTTTTTTTTTTTGGTTTTGCGAGGTAGGGTCTCACTCTGGTCCAGGCTGACCTGGAATTAACTATGTAGTCTCAAGGTGGCCTCGAACTCTCGGCGATCCTCCTACCCCTGCCTCCCGAGTGCTGGGATTAAAGGCGTTCGCCACCACGCCTGGCTTTTGCTCCTCTACATCTGTACTGCATATAGCAGCTAGAATGAACCTTTAAAACATGTCAGGGCATAGTTCTGCTCTAATCAAAATGTTCCCATGGCTTGCTTTCTTCTTGGGAAGACAAAACTTGAGATCTCTACTTCTTGTCTTTTGCTCTCTCTCCCCCTTCTGACTTGATTGTGTGACCAGAGCCACTGTGGGCTGATCCACTCATGCACCTGCTTTTTTTTCTGCCTCAATGACTGTTACCAAGATATTACCATGACCACTTCATGTCTGTCTTTAAATGCCACATCTCAGGGAGGGGTGTCCAAACTCTATTAAAACTGCAGCCCCTCTCTGAGTTCTAGTGTCATTTTCCTCATGGCCTTTGTGTCGCTATCTGACACATTCAATATTTTATTTATTGCCTGTCTTGCCCTTGGAGTTAAGCTCTGAGGTAGGACTTCTTGTATGCCTGCTGTTTTGCGTCTGACATGTGGAACAGTAGCATAATAGGTGCTCAATATGAGTTCACTGAGTACATGATTAAATTCTCTGGAGTCTAGCAAGAAGAAAAAGCATTCCTTGCTTTAAAGTTACATGTCTTCAGACAACATGATTAAGGTTACACATTATGTAATTCAACTTTGTGGCTTTACTACCAAGAAGTTCAAAAACGTGAATATGAGAGTTACACTTACTGCCTTATTCATGGTCTTTAACTCAGTATTCCTCCCACAATGTTTTTTAAAATATATTTTTATTAGTTATGTATATAGTATATATACAGCCATGATGGTACCATCATTAGCCTTCTCCCTGTCCTCCTCCCATGGGTAATGTGGGTCTTGCCTTATGGAAGTAGCCATCAGTTATGTGGGAGAGGCAATGACTCTGTGCATAATGACCCAACTCATGGCTCTAACAATCTTTCTGCCCCCTCTTCTGCAAATTTCCCTGAGCCATGTTGGGGTTCATTTTAGGTCTATTTCAGTGATGAGGTTTTGTGAGTCTCTGTGTCTCTGGATATCTGGTTTGATAGGGGTTGAGTGTTCTTTGTGTCTGTCTTCTTTGCCCTTGTGCTGGTGCCACATTCACTGATAAAGCAGCACTCTTGCTCTTTTCCCCAATAACTCTATGGGTTCAGCTAGTGCCCTGTTGAGGTGTGATAGGCTGATTCTCTCCTCAGGTTCTGTGTCTATCTGAAAGAGAGAAGCAACTTCTCCAACAGAGAGTGAGGTCAGTGCAAGATACATGGATAACCGTTATTATGTTAGAGAGAATTTAATAGGTGTAGGCCCTCTTGTATCCCACTATTGGTGGGAGCTTGATATTGGAGAGCGGGCTCATTTTTGGATATGATTCTGACTTGTTTCCCATTTCCAGGTATGTTGGGCCCTAAGAGGCCTGGGTGTGAGGCCCAGTGGAACTTCCTGAGCCTGGCTAGAGTTTGGCAACCTGTCTTTGGCCTATTACTCCCGCTTAGGAGTGACTCAGCAAGACCTAAGCCAAAACTGCCTCTGCCCAGCTACTGCTAACGTGGTGAAATACTATTGGCCCCTACACCTTTATCCCATCCTGAGACCCCCACTCTCTTTCTCAATGCTATATAAACACCTTCTACTACAATAAAACGAGATCCTGCTTCGACAAGACTCCCAACCCAGTGTGTTTTTCTCTCTGGTGCCTTGGAGGGGGGGTATCTGGGTTGTCGACACTCACCATCCCACTCAGCCCCAAGGAGGGACCAGCTGGATCGGCTCCTTCTTCAGCCCTACCTGCCAGAGGACCTGGAAGACTGGTGCCCCATGTGAGGAGCTCTCTCTCTTCCCTTTGGAAGAATGCTGATGGGCCAATTGGTCTGCGGGTGAGTGTACCCTCATAAGTTATGAGGCAGTCTTCATATTTAATGTTCTGACCTTTGCTTCTGTAACCTGTGCTTGCTTGTCAACATCATTTTGTTCCTTTTCTCTTTCCTTTCATTTTTGGGTTGCCAGCAAGCTGCATCTGTGGCACCTGTATTTCTGAATGGGTCATATGTTCCTGGTGGACACACCATGTGGGCAGACCTGGAGGAGACTCGAAGCGTTTTGCCCCCTCATTTGAGTGGGGGCTCCATCCCAGAAGACAGAGCAAACCTGCAGGGGAGACCTGCTCCCACTCATACCGTGTTTGGTATCATTGAGCTGTCCCCTAAGGTCTGGCCATCACGGATCTAAGTCTGAACTTAATTCTGCAGCATGTTTAGCTATTTTCTGGGCCCTTTGTGCTTATGTTGTACTCGTGTGTATTGCTGTTGCCCTGATTTTATGGATATTCCTCCTTCGACTTTATAACATGGGACAATTTTCATCTAAACCAAATCCTGCCTTAGAGTCACTACGGGTTCTGCTCAAAAGTAGAGGCCTTAATCTTTCTGATAACCAAGCCCTCCAGGCATGGGGTTGTTTACTCAAGATTGCTCCCTGGTTGTCCGAGAGTAATCTTTTTGACTGGGACACCTGGGACAGGGTTGAAAGTCTGATCAGGAGAGCTCAGGTAGAGAAGGGGGAGATCCCCCCTTTGGGGGCCCTCCCGACTGTGTCAGCCTTAAAGGGCTGTTTTCCACCTCGACCTCCAAGGTTGAGAGGGGGGACCCTGACCCAGGAAAGGACAAAGGGCGATACCCTGACCTAGGAAGGGACAAAGGGCGATACCCCATCCCAGGAAGGGACAAAGGACAATAAAGAACTACAAGTGAAACCAAAATCAAGTCTCAGTCCCTCATGCCAGCCTGAGTCCTTATATCCATCCCTGGATCCTTTTGGGAGTGCTCCTTGGCCCTCTAAAGGTCCGTCACCGCCATATCCTCCTACTAATCCTTTTCAGAGCCCCTCTGCCCCTCCGCCCTACCATGGGGATGGCACCCCTGGGGGAGGAATAACCAACCTCTTCCCTGTTAACATTAATCCCGGTGGTAATCTCCCTGCCACCTGGTATCCTTGGGAGGCTCATGATTTAAAAGATCTTAAAAAGGCTGTCTCAAAGGATGGGCCTAATTCCCCCTGGGCAGAGACCATTCTCCAAGGTTTGGCTCATCATCATTGTACCACCCAGGATTGGAAGAACCTTGCTAAAGCTGTTCTCTCTGCCCCCCCCCCAGGCTTTTTCTATATCAACCCAACCCTAACTTGTTTACCCTCCCCTGAGGCGGGGAGAAGAGCCTATGCCTATAAAGTTAATCTCCCATGAGGTCAAGGGGTCAGCACAATTCAAAGAGCTATTCGCTGTCGTTTTGGCTTTGGACACTATTCAGGAGCCATTTAACTTATTTTCTGACAGCCTTTATGTTGTTAACCTGTTACCCAACCTAGTTTAGGCCCATATTAGACTGGACTCCAACCTTATCACCCCCTTGATGATTCAAGCCTGCTTCCTACTTAAACAAAGAATTAACCCCATTTTTCTTCAACATCTCAGAGGCAATCAAAATTTACCAGGATTCCTCTCTAAAGGAAACAATTTGGCTGACAAACTGGCTTCTCTGCCTCAGTATAATACAGTCTTAGATGCTACACACTTTCACTTATTAACCCACATAAATTGGAGGGGCCTTAAACATAAAAATCCCCACGTGCCAGTCAAGGACCTTAAAAAAATTGTCCGAACTTGCAAATCCTATCAGCCTTTCCTCCAGGTACCTCCTCTTCAAACTACAGGAGCCAATCCTTGAGGGCTATGCCCTAATCACCTTTGGCAGATTGATGTTACACACTATTCTCCATTTGGATATTTTTCTCTCAGTTGATACTTTCTCCCATGCTTGCTGGGCATCGGCACACACCGGGGGAAAGACATGCTATTAATCTCACATTCCACAGGCATCCCATATAACCCATGGGGCCAGGCCATTGTGGAAAGATATAATCAAACTCTCAAGTCTCAATTACAAAAACAAAAGGGGGAACCCTTACCCCCACATGACCAACTAAAAATGGCATTATTAACCCTAAATATTTTTAATTTTTCTAAAGAAGATAGACACTTGTCCCCTTTTCAAAAACATTGGACCTCAGCCATTACTTACAGCTCCATCTGGCTCAAATGGAAGGACCCATTGACTTGGGCTTGGAGAGGACCAGACCCCCTCCTCACAGCAGGGAGAGGGTTTGGATGTGTCTTTCCTCAAGAGGAAAAAAGACCCATTTGTGTACCAGCAAGAGACCTAAAATATTTACCCCAACAAGGGGACAATGACAATCACCTCTCCAGGGAGTGTTCCACCCCTGAGAACTGTGCCTCTGTTTCTTCCCCAGGAATGATTGGAGATGTGGATGCTGCTACTATTCCTGGTGCTAATGACACTCATTTTGCCCAGTAATGGAGGGTTTGGAGACCCAAATGATGTCAGAAAAATATTGGCCAAACAGATGGGAAAACCTTATCGGGAATTGTTCAGAACAAAATCAAAAAGCTCCAGGAAGATTTGGAGAGGAGGAGACGGGACTTCCAAGACAACCGGCTGTGGATGGGATTACATGGCTTCTTACCCTACCTTCTCCCTCTCCTCGGACCCCTCCTTCTCCTTCTTCTTATCCTCACTGTTGGGCCCTGTGTAATTGATAAGATTACACAATTCATTCACCAACGGCTAGAGGCAATTAAACTTCATCAGGTCGAAATACATTACCACAGGCTCACAACTCAGGAGCCGGGCTCTTCCTCTGACTGGCTGTCCTCCTAGTGTCCCTCCCCCACCCTCCATGGAACCAATGATGGGTAAGAGCTCAGACAGGCTGAGACAACCTAAGACAGGTCATGGAGTGGATTTTCGACGGGCTGGAGGAATGGTACCCAGTGACGGGTAAGATCCCCAAAGGGGACAACCTAAGAGGGGCCAAGATTTCTGCCGTTCTTACAAAAACAAAAGGGGGAGATGTTGGGCCCTAAGAGGCCCGGGTGCGAGGCCTAGTGGAACTTCCTGAGCCTGGCTAGAGTTTGGTGACCTGTCTTTTGCCTATTACTCCCGCTTAGGAGTGACTCAGCAAGACCTAAGCCAAAACTGCCTCTGCCCAGCTACTGCTAACATGGTGAAATACTATTGGCCCCTACACCTTTATCCTATCCTGAGACCCCCACCCTCTTTCTAAACGCTATATAAACACCTTCCTACTACAATAAAACGAGATCCTGCTTTGACAAGACTCCCGACCCAGTGTGTTTTTCTCTCTGGTGCCTTGGAGGGGGGGGTATCTGGGTCGTTGACACTCACCATCCCACTCAGCCCCAAGGAGGGACCAGCTGGACCAGCTCCTTCTTCAGCCCTACCTGCCAGAGGACCCAGCACAGGTATGAGTTCCAAGTGTTTTCTTTTTATGGCATTTTAGACTATTATTTGGAGGGCTTTATACATATGTAAAACCTCATGTTTGTGGAATTTTATTATTTTTTCATTTCATTATTTATTTGTATGTGTGGGTGCATGTTCATGTGTGTGCATGTTCCTGTATGTGAGTGTGTGAGTGCAGGTGCATGTGTGGAATGTACATGTGTGTGAAAGTCAGAGAACAAGTTTCGGGTCAGTCCTTGACTCTCCACCACATTTGAAGCAGGGTTTTTAGCTCTCGATGCTGCTTTGCTCTTCTCTGCTGACTCCCCATGAGCTTCTGGGACGTCCTCCCATCTCTAGCTCCCATCTCTCCTTCAGTGTCAGGGTGCTCAGACTGCAGAATTCTGCATGGCTTCCAGCTTCTCATGTGGGATCTGTGAATCAAACTTGTGTACTCCACTTGAGCAGCCAACACGTTACCCACTGAGTAGCTGTCTCTGCAGCTCTGAAGATGGTCTTTATATGCAGCCCAGGCTGACCTTGAACTTGAGATCCTCCTGCCTTAGCCTTCTGATTACTGGTACTACAGGCACTGGCCACCCTGATTAACTCAGGAAAACTTTTAAGCTTTCAGTAAATATTTGCCAAGTGAATGCATTGTATTCCATTTTCAACCCTCTTGGAAGTAAGTGCGAAATATAAATAGTAAATTATTAGTGGCCAACGGTGTGATGGTCATGTAATGGGATAGAAAAGGCAGGAGGTTTTCAGGAGAGGCCAAGCTGGAGGAGGGAAGCCTTCTCGGCTGGTATGAGTATGTGATTTATCATCCAGACTGGGACCTTATGTCAGGAACAGGGAAGATGGGAATGATTGTGCTCAGACAGGCACAAGCTTCCATCATCCCCAGCCAACCACCATGAATAGCCAGTAAGGCTTAATAATAGAAAAACGTATGGTCTCTTTTGATCCAAGCTTGAGATTATTTAGCTTTCTTGCATTAATAAATCTTACTCAGAGGCTGGAGAGATGGCTTAGCGGTTAAGGCGTATGCCTACAAAGCATAAGTACCCAAGTTTGATTCTCCAGGTCCCACATAAGTCAGATTCACATGGTGGAGCATGCATCTGGAGATTGTTTGCAGTGGTTAGAGGCCCTAGTGTGCCCATTCTCCCTCTCTCTGTCTCAAATAAATAAATGAAATCTTAAAAAAAAAAAACAGGATCTAGGGCTAGAGAGATGGCTTAGTGGTTAAGGTGCATGCCTATGAAGCCAGAGGACTCAGGTTCAATTCTCCATGTCCCACGTAAGCTAGATGCACATGGTGGCACATGTGTCTGGAGTTTGTTTTCAGTGGCTAGAGGCCCTGGTATGCCCATTCTCTCTCTTTCTCTGTCTCTAATAAATAAATAAAAAATAAAAGAATCTATCTATCTATATATATAAAACTTAAAAAAATCTAAAAAAAATCTTATTCAGGGTTAGCAACTTAAAGTGGAATTTAAAAAATTCAATAGTTAGACATGAAATTCCAAAAAGCTTAAGTAAAGTAGATTCCAAAGGTACTGGGAGGTGTCAGCCCTCAATGTTAGAAGAGAGTTCAATAAAACATTGCCTCTGTTCTCTTCTCAGCACTGACTTTTGCCAGAGGATTTTCAAACCTGAACAGGGAAACAATGACAATAGGATAAAGGAAGACAAACCCAGGACTCAAATAGAACTACTTTTCTTATATGAATCAAATTTTTTTGAGACACAGTCTTATGTAGCCCAGCTGGCTTTGAACTTGCTTTGCAGCTAAGGAGGTCCTTGAACTTCTGATCCTTCATTTTCCATCTCTTTGAGTACTGGCCACTTTGTCTAGTTCATTCAAACCCAGGGCTTTGTGCATGTTAGGCAGGCACTCTACCAACTAAGCTACATTCCAGCCTCATTCTGTGACTTCCAAAAGGCAACACCTAGAATTCCTAAGTACTCCAGTCTGGGTCACTGTTGGCCTGGCCCTGAATCAGGACAGACTGGGCTGCCCTCACTTCTCTTCAGGCTATCTGTCCTTTTGTCTGCCCTGCCAAAGCAGGGCTTCCTATCTTCTTCAGTCATCCTGTCTCAAAGTCTGTCATTCAAAGGCCAATTCCTTATATTGGTGATAGTAATAAGAGAACCCAGAGCATAACAGGAACTTTCCACAGATAACATCTATTGCTTTCTAGCACCTGCCTGCCACTCAAGCACACAGCCAAATGAGGGTGGGCTGATAACAGTGCGTTTCATAAAACCTTGCTGGTGGCTTTTTTTCACCACATCTTGTAGCAGGTGACTGCAAATGGAATTGTGAGGAGTCCATTTTATCATCTTTCAGAGATTACAGTTCTGAAGAAGCACTGGGTAATTTCTATGGGCGCCTTTTCTCCTTACACAGCGCACCTCACCTTTATCTTTAGAGACTTGATGCAGGACACTGTGTTAGTCGGTGCCAGCATCTTATTCCTCACTGGGCTCTGGGCACTATGTCCTGCCTATTTCTTCCTGGATCTTATTCTTGTCTGGATTTCTGCCTCTCTCTTCCAAGGGCAGCTGGCTCTGCCAACTAGATCTCAGAGGACTTTTTCTAAAGGACGATAAAGGTAAAGAAACTTCTGAAAGTCTTTCCTTTTCATATTTTGATGGTTTGCTCTTCCTGCTTCTTTGGTGCTATGTAACTGAAGGATGTCAAAACACCTTTGACCTTGGAAGGCTCCCTTATACATCGTGGAAGGTATATAAATGTATGTATAAGGTATATAAAATGTATGTGAGTAGGGACCAGAGGTCATTGTCAGGTATCTTCCTCAATTGCTTACCACCTTAATTTTTGAGTCAAGGTCTTTAGTTGGTACTAACTGATTCAACTAAACTAGCTTGCCAGTGAGTACCAGGGATTCTTCTGTCTGCCTCCCCAGTACAGGGATTACAGGCACCAGCCACTATACCCGGTTTATATGTGGGTATGGAGAAGCTGAACTCAGATCCTCATGCTTGAACAGTGAGCACGACCAACTGAGTCATTTCCCCAGCCTGGAAGATTTTGATTTTTTCTTTTTGTCTTCTTGTGTTACATCTTGCCTGGATACATTATTTTGATCAGGGTGCCTGGCCTATGAGGTGTGGCACTCACAAGTTATATCTACTTTTGCTAGGAGCCAAGCATCATATGACCCTTGAAGCTTCAGCCATGCACTGTGCATTAATGGCATCTCTTGAACAGGACAGATCAATGTCAAATCTGAAAATATGGTTTAGTTGGAACCTGACTCATTGGATGCCTAGTCTTGTCACAAGCTCTTCTACTGTCCCAGACCAAGAGCCCTCTGCTACCTCCTTGGATGGACAATAAATAAATAAATAAATAAATAAATAAAAAGGATGCCATCAGAATCTTACAGGCACTCCCAAGCTGCCCTTACTGCTGGGTGGCAATTGATGGCAAGCCTTTTCCACGGTTCTTTAAAATTTCTCCCTGAAACAGTTGAAAGAAATGTCTTTTTTGCTGTACCTGCTTTTCTACATGTGACGTGGCTTTGTGGGAAGGGTTTTCACATCATTGTCATTGCAAGGGTCTGAAAATTGCTGAAGAAAGACCCCAGAGTCAAATAGTATGTAAAAGCAAAGAGCATTTATTCTGCAGAATCAGCCAACATGCAAGGGTCAACTATTTGTACAAAATGGCAACCCTGAGAGGAGCACGTAGGCTCTTTTTCAGCACAGTTAGGGGGAATTCTAGGCTGGTTAGGTAATCTTTTAACGTGATTGGCTAAGCAAGCAGCAGTTACATTTGTATGTCTTTGATTGGTTGGGGCAAAAGGGACATGTTTGGGCATGCCTGGACATGTTTGGACATGTCTCCAGGAACTGACTCAGCCCCCATAGTCCCTCTGGGAAATTGAAACTTAGGCCTAGTTAGGGCAGTACCTTACTGAAGCCTGTCATGGCATCAGTTTGGTCCCTTCATTCCCGCCTTGAGTATGGGTCCATCTTGAATCCTTGAGATGAATCCAAAGGTTGGTACTTGTTAGGGTTTGAGAATCACTGAAGAAAGACCCCAGAGTTGAATAGTAGGTAAAAACAAGGAGTGTTTATTCTGTAGAATCAACCAGCATGCGGGGGACAACCATCCATGCAAAATGGCGATCTCAAGAGGAGCTCACAGGCGCCTTTTAAGCACAGCTAAAGGAATTTTGGCAGGCTTTTAGTTTTTTAACATGATTGGCTAATTTGAACAGTAACTGTACTTGTGTTCTTTTTGATTGGCTAAGCAAGTGGCAGTTACATTCATTCATCTTTGATTGGCTGGGACAAAAGGGACTAGTCTGGTGACTTTACAGGAACTGACTCAGCCTTTTTTCTGATCAGGGCAATCATCGATTAATAGCCCTTTGTTTCCGGTTTCCCAGGAATCTTGCCTGTCCCTCCAGGAAATGGAAATTTAGGCCTAGCTAGAGTGGTGTCTTATTGAAGCCTGTCACGGCGTCAGTTTTGTCCTTTCATTCCCCCCTTGAGTACGGCCTCATCTCGAATCCTTGAGATGTATCTAAAGATTGGTATTGTTGTCTCTGAACCATTAGTTGTACTGTGGCTAAGCGACCTTTAACAAATTTGACCAAGGTATAATAATACAGGGGCCATAAGTGAGGACAAGCAACAAAAAGATAAGGGGACCTGTCAGAGCAGAAATTAAAGTTGTTAGCCAGGGGGACCAGTTAAACATAGATTCATACCAGCTTTGATTTTCCTGTCTAAGTCTGGCTCTTTCCTCTAACCTGTTTTGGACTATGGCCAGGCTGTCTCTGATAACATCTGAGTTGTTGACATAAAAACAGCATTGTTCTCCTAAGGCTTGGCAAAGTCCTCCTTTTTGTAGAAAGAGTAGATCTAGTCCCCTTCTATTTTGTAGTACAACCTCAGCTAGTGAGTCTAGCGACCATTCTAGATGATGGACAGACTTTTCTAATTGAATGAGATCAGAGTCTATACAGTTAGTTAGAGCCTGATAAGTTTTATCTGCCTTAATTAAGGCCGTGGTACCAGTGCCAATTCCTGCAGCTATGCTAGTCCCTAATAGAGTTGTGAGAAGGACTGCTGAGATTCCAAAGTCTCATTTTTGTCTATAGTGGTTGTTCTCTAGGGTTTCCATATAGGTGTTAAAGGCAAGGTAGTAGATTTGAGGTAACAGAGTAACTAGAACACATAAGCTGGTAGTGTTCTGAAGGATTTGGGGGTGAATGCAAGGGGTTAGGCCCATGATGCATGCAAACCAAGTTCTATTAGGGGGCACAAGATAGGAATTACTAGCATTTGTGGTGATAGTATGGTTACAAAGATGTTTAAGGTGAGGGAAGTTATTTAGTTTTCCTCCTACTCCTCTGGCTCCTGACTGGGAAACACCACTTTTTGCATTTACCAGATGGAAAGTATGACATTGGGCTACGACATTGGGCTATGGCTTCTGCTGACTTTTGTTTTAAGTCAAAAACCTTGAGATGAGCCCTCCTAAGTAAGTCCTCAATCTTTTGTTGACCTAGATGAGTGCTCTGGTGTATTTGTCGAATGAGTTGACTAGCAAAGTCTAATGGGAGGATGATCCTTCCACCGGGAGTCTTATACCATCCTTGTTCCTTATAAGCTGCCATACAGGTATGAATCCTCCATAGTTCTGAATCAGTATAGTTTGGTGTTTCTGGCAAGGTTGGTGCTCTCTGTGTCCCTTTGCCTGTGTCCCTTTGTCTGCTTTACCATCAGGGCAGTAGCAACCTGGAGGGCTGCCTCTCATGCCACCTTGTCAGTCCTGTTGTTTCCTTTGGAGGTAGGCTCATCTCCTTTCTGGTGTCCAGGGCAATGCATGATTGCTACCTCCCTAGGCAACCATATGACTTTTAGGAGACCCAAAGTCTCCTGTTTATTTTTAATAGTTTTTCCTTCAGCTGTCAATAGTCCTCTTTCTTTATAGACAGCCCCATAAACATGTACAATTGCAAAAGCATATTGGCTATCAGTATAAATGTTAAGTCTTTTCCCTTGGCCTAGTTGTAAGGCCTTGTTCATGGCTATTAATTCAGCCTTTTGGGCAGATGTACCTGGTGGAAGGGCTTCTGCCCACATGGTTGTCTCTTCAGTTGTCACCGCAGCTCCTGCGTACTAGACATCATCCTTAAGGAAGTTGCTAACATCTGTATACCAAGTTAGTTCTGTCTCTTTAAGGGCAATGTCCTTAAGATCAGGGTGGGTCCCTTGTAAACTGCTCAAGATCTCTGAGCAGACTGTCCAGGTCTGGGTCAGGTAGCAGGGTTGCATGGTTGAGGGCCTGACTGGTGTAAAATTGGGCCTATGGGGGGTTAAGAAGAAGAGCTTGGTAATGAGTCAGTCTGGCATTGGTCAGCCATCTGTCAGGGGGCTGTTTTAGCACTCCTTCAATAGCATGAGGAGTAGTCACCTTCAGGGTTTGGCCCAAAGTTAGTTTGTCTGAGTCTTTGACCAGTAAGGTGGCGGATGCTATTATTTAGAGACATGGGGGCCATCCCGTTGCCACTGGGTCTAGTTTCTTTGACAGGTAAGCAACTGGCCTCTTCCAGGGGCCAAGAGTTTGAGTCAATACCCCTTTAGCTATGCCTTTGTTTTCATCAACGTAAAGATGAAAAGGTTTGTGGATATCTGGCAAGGCTAATGCCGGGCCTTCTAAGAGGGCCTCTCTTAACTGGAGGAAGGCTTTTTCTATTTCTGGGGTCCAGTCTAGGCAGTTTTCCTGCCCCCTTATAGCCTCATAGAGAAGCTTGGCAATTTCTGTGAATCTGGGTATCCAGAATCTTTAAAACCCTGCTGACTCCAAGAACTCACAAACCTGTTGCCGGGTTTTGGGGTGGGGGCTGTTGGGGATTGTCTCTTTGCGGGCTTGACAACAGGCATTGCCCCCCTTGAGGATGTACCCGAGTTACGTTACCTCCCTCTGGCAGAGCTGTGTGTTTTTGGCTGAGACTCAGTATCCCATATGGTCCAATTCTTTTAGCAAAGCCTCTTTAGCAGGCTTCTTCATCTGAGGCTGCTATGAGGAGGTCATCTACTTACTGCAAGAGAGTTATTTGGGGATGGACCTGACGGTATTCACCCAAATCCTCATGGAGTGCCTCATCGAAAATGGTGGGTGAGTTCTTAAATCCGTGTGGCAATCTGGTCCATTTTAATTGCCCATTGAATACATGTTCTGGATTACTCCATTCAAATCGAACAGAGGTTGGCTGGCTGGGGCCAGCGGCAGACTGAAGAATGCATCCTTGAGATCCAGCACTGTGTACATGTCGCATTCAGGTGGCAGAGCACTCAGCAGAGTGTACAGATTCGGCACCGTGGGGTGAATGTCCTCCATCCATTTATTAACTTCCCTCAAATCCTGCACAGGCTGGTAGTCATTGGAATGGGGCTTCTTTACTGGCAGGAAAGGAATGTTCCAGGCAGACTGACAAGGGACTAGTAT
Organism: Orientallactaga sibirica; assembly: GCA_036365145.1. NCBI lineage: Eukaryota > Metazoa > Chordata > Mammalia > Rodentia > Dipodidae > Orientallactaga > Orientallactaga sibirica. Next base: position 3,509,012 of record JAEOAD010002183.1, read on the forward strand.
CCCTTGTTTCCAAAGTCAGTTTATGTGAGGCGTTATACCAAGTTTGGCCTCTTGGGGCATAGGGTATTGGCGGACTCTGATTGGGCTGGTATTGGCCCGCAATTGGACCATTATTGGGGCCTGATATTTGGCCAGTCCAGTCTGACTTTTTTCTGTCCATACACCTGGAATCTTTTCCCATAGTTCCCTCAGATATGGACCTCAGGGATAGCTTGGGAGGGTGAGGTATAGAATTTATATTCTTCCTCCAGGGACACAGTCAACACATGTACAGGACCATTCTGATTGAGAACCTGTACTCCCTTTGGCTGAAATGGATTTGTGCCCCCATTTTAGTCAAGAGGTCTCACCTCAGGGGTGGATATGGGCACCCAGAGATGACCATGAGTGAATGGGTTACCCTTCCCAGTCCCAAGTCCACTTCTCTTTGGGTAGTCCATGATATTGATTAGTCCCAGTGGCTCCCTGGATGTATGTTTTTTTGTTGGACAGGGGCCCCATAGCATGTATTAGGATAGAACATTGTGTGCCCATATCAACCAGGAATTCTACCACTTTCCCCTCCACCTTTAGGGTTACCCAGGCTCATGGAGGGGACGTGAACCCTGATGTCCTCAGTCACTGAGTTCTCCTACTTCTAAGACTTTTGGAGTTTTGTCTTTTTGGCCATTCATCTTTCCAATGTCCCATTTCTTTACAGTAAGCACATTGGTCCTTTTGGAGGTGGGGTCGGTTTTGTCCTTTCCCTCTCAATTGTGGGGCTGATTCATTCCTGTCTCTCCCATAGGCCATGGCTCTTAATTCCTTTGGGTTAGATTGTACCGAGACAGCCAACAGTATTTTGGCTAAGCCTTTGGTCTATCTGTTTTTTAGAGTTTCTCTATTATTATAAAATTTTTCTGCTATAGTTACAAGTTCTGACATTTGCTTACCCATGAAACCATCCAGTCGCTGGAGCTTCCTGCAGATGTCTGGCACTGCCTGGTTGACAAAAGCCATGTTCACAGCAGATTGGTTTTCTCTTGCTTCTGGGTCCAGGGGTGTATAGGTCCGGTATGCTTCCAATAGTCTTTCTGAAAAGGACCCTGGGCTTTCCTCTTTACCTTGTATAACCTGTCCTACTTTAGATAAATTTGTGCGCTTCCTCACAGCCTCTCAGAGACGCCCCATCAAAATCTGGCAGTAGACTCTCAGTGTCTCCTTACCTGCAGGGCTGTTGGAGTCCCAATCTGGGCAGGTTAAGGGAAAGGCTGCATCCATGCCAGCCTGCACAATTGTGGGCTTACCATTAGGTCCAAGAACCAGCTTGCAGGCAGCATCTTGGATTCATTCTCATTCTTCTGTAGTGAAAAGAAGCTGTAAGAGCTGCTGGCACTCATCCCAAGAGGGCTGATGGGTTATCATTATGGAATCTAACAAATCTAGGAGGGCTGAGGGTTTGTCAGAAAACTTTGGGTTTTGCATTTTCCAATTATACAAGTCACTGGTAGAAAAGGATATGAGTCATAAATTGTTGGCCGTTCTGATGGGGAGGGGTGGCTAGTTGCCCACAGAGGCAGTACAATTGTTGTGGAGTCTGCCTATCTCACGGTTCGGACCTGTGTGTGGGGAGGACTTATCATGCTTTCTCCTCCTTCCCCTGGACCTGGATCAGCAGCTACTGCTTGTGGTATGGGTTCTGGTGCAGGGGCAGGTACATAGGGAGGTGGTAGAGGTCCTCCTCAGGACAGAAGGGGGCAGGACCACAAGCTTATGGTCTTTCAGTGGCTCAGACTCCTTAACTGATAAGATTGTTGGGGTTGGCAGTAGGAAGGGGCTCAGCCAAGAAGGTGGGCTCTCCACTAAGCATTGCCAGGTCGTGATGTATGGGACCTGGTCAGGATGGCCAGGATTCCCCTACACAATACCCTTAACTTTGTAAATGCTGGGGAGGTGGAAGGTGCCTCCCTCTGGCCATCCCACATTGAACATTAGCCATTCATTCTTGCAAAAGACAGTTAGTTTTCCCAACCATACTGTTAGACCTAGATTGTCTGCTAGGTGTCGGAAATCCTTGAAGTGTGACTGGACTAGGTCCAGTGGGGTGGAACTTGCTGCCTGTCCCATGATGTCTTACAAGAAAGTAAAGAAGGATGAACAGACACAAAGACACAGACACAGAAACAAATTCCCTGGGAAATGAAAAAGAAACCAAAATGCTGCTGATGGTGGCCTATCCCTTAAATGGGTTCCACCAAATGGGTGTGACCCATCAGTTTTTATCAAAACCAGAGTCATACTGGAGCTCTCTGGCTCCAACAGAAGGGGGTCTGGAGTGTCCTTGGAACCCCCAGTCCCCGAGGTGATATGTGGCTCATCAGCTTTACCTCCATGGGCCTCCAGATTGTGTCCAGACACCAGATTTACCAGGGAAACAAGGAACAGAGCAAGACAGCGACACACAACATGGAGGGGCGCCCCAACTCACTGATTGGCAGACAACCAATAGTTCCCCTAAAAATGCTCTACTACTGAGTCTGGGGGGGTCCCCAGAGATTGCAGACGAGCCCTCAATTGTTAGGGTTCAAGAATCACTGAAGAAAGACCCCAGAGTCAAATAGTATGCAAAAACAAAGAGTGTTTATTCTGTAGAATCACCAGCATGCGGGGGTCAACTATCCATACAAAATGGCCATCCCAGGAGGAGTTTGCAGGCTCCTTTTAAGCATAGCTAAAGGAATTTTGGTGGGCTTTTAGTCTTTTAACATGATTGGCTAATTTGAACAGTAACTGTACTTGTGTTTTTTTTTTTTTTGATTGGTCTTAGGGTTTTGGCAGCTGGGTCTAGGCGAATTCTAAGCAGGTGAGGTACTCTCCTAATGTGATTGGCTAAGCAAGTGGCAGTTACATTCATTCATCTTTGATTGGCTGGGGCAAAAGGGACAAGTCTGGTGACTTTACAGGAACTGACTCAGCCTTTTTCTGGTCAGGGCAGTCATTGATTAATGGCTCTTTGTTTCCGGTTTCCCAGGAATCTTGCCTGTCCCTCCAGGAAATTGAAATTTAGGCCTAGCTAGAGTGGTGTCTTATTGAAGTCTGTCATGGCATCAGTTTTGTCCTTTCAGTATTGTTGTCTCAGAACCATTCATTGTACTGTGGCTAAGTGATCCTTAACAAATTTGACCAAGGCATTAATAATACAGGGCCCACAAGTGAAGGCAAGAAACAAAAGGATAAGGGGACCTGTCAGGGTAGAAATTAAAGTTGTTAGCTAGGGGGACCAATTAAACAGATTCATACCAGCTTTGGGATTTTTTTCCTTTTTAATTTTTTTATGAAGCCTTTTTTAAAGCATAGCCATAGATTATTTTATAACACCAGAATGATTAACATAGAAAAAACATTCCTTCTTTAAAGCAACACAGAGACCACCTTATTGTAGGAATAGTAGGTCTAAACCTTGTCTGTTTTTTAGAACTACTTCAGCTAGGGAAGAGAGGGAATCTTTTAGATGTACAATAGATTTTTCTAATTGTTCTAGGTCTGTATCTATGGCTAGCCTTAGGGCCCTTGTTTTATAAAAAGTAAGTCTAAAATTTGGATAGAAAGAAGCATTTCATTAGTTAAGCCAGTTATCTGTTTAAGATCCATCAGGGCAGGATGGGGGTTATCCATACATTTACATAAGGGGTACACTTGCCTCTTAACAGGGTCAAGGGAAGGAGTTCCATCTGTCCTTTGCTGGTCTCTAGAGTTAATTTAGTTAAAGTCTCCTTTAAGGTCCGATTTATATTTTCTATCTGTTTTGAACTTTGGGGATTATAGGCACAATGTAATTTTCAATTAATCCCCAGTGTCTTGGTCAATTTCTTAGTGATTTCTGACATAAATGTAGGCCCATTATCTGATCCTATCTTGAGGGGCAACCCATAGTGGGGCATTATCTCTAACAATTTCTTAACTATTATATGAGCTGTCTTAGACTTGGTAGGGAAAGCTTTTATTTATCTTGAAAAGGTGTCAACATAAACAAGTAAATATTTATATCTATATTGACCTGGCTTTACATCTGTGAAACCAACTTCCCAATATCTATCTGGCTCTGTTCCCTTTTTTCTTTCATCCCTATTGGTAATACCCTACCAGAGGAGGCCTTTGTCTGTTAGCAGGCCTGACAGTGGGTGGTGGTGTCCTTGATGACTGAGTCTGTACCTGGGAAGAAAAGCTCTTTCCTTATTAGCTCAGCTAGCTTGTTGCTGCCTAAGTGAGTTCTTTTATGTAGTTGTTTAGCCAGTCTCTGCCCTAGGGCTTGGGGCAGCAACAGTCGTCCATTCTTCAGTTGGTACCATCCTTGTGGGGTCTGTTCTTTTATCAGATGAGAAGTGAGCTATAGGTCCTGTTCCGTGCATGCTGATCTCTCAGGAAGACAATCCAACAGATGCTGCCAGGAGGGTGACCAGACAATCTGATGGATGCTGAGAGGCAGCACACTTTACTGCTAGGTTTGACAGTCTGTCCCTCTTGCTTTTGTGGTCTCCTCTTTCTGATGACCTGGACAATGAATTATAGCCACTTTAGCAGGCTCCCAAATGGCAGCCAATAAGTCCAAAATTTTATTTTATTCTAATGTCCTTACCTTTTGTTATTAATAGCCTTTGTTCCTAGTAGATGGCTGCATGGACATGAGCCATGGCAAAGGCATAACTACTGTCTGTGTAGATATTTACCGTCTTGTCTTTTCCCAATATCAGAGCCTTGGTCACTGTTATCAGTTCAGCTTTCTGAGCAGATGTACTCTGAGGCAGGGCCTCAGCCCACAGAGTTTTTTCCAAAGTTACCATAGCTGTCCCTGCATACCTGATTTTGTCCATGACAAAGCTGCTCTCATCAGAATACATCACCAGGTCAGGGTCCAGCCAAACCACATTTGTCAGATCTGGGCAGAGCCCATGGAAGGTGGCAGTGATCTCTATGCAGTCATGCAGAGGAAATGATGCCTTATTGGTCTCAGGAAGCAGGGAGGCTGGATTCAAAGCCACAGTTTGGCAAAACTGTATCCTTGGTTGATCTAAGAGCAAGGCCTGATAGTGGGTTATGTGGGAGTTGGAGAGCCATCAATTGGGAGTGTTTTTTTAGAAGAGTCTCTATGGCATGCAGGGCTGTACTTGATAAAATCTGTCCCAAGGTTAGTGAGTCTGTGTCCTTTGTCAGAGTAGCAGCAGCTGCAATAGCCCGGAGGCAAGGGGGGCAACCAATGGCTACTGAGCCTAACTTCTTAGACAAATAGGCCACTAGGTGATGTTATGGCTCCAGTCTCTGGGTTAGGATGCCCTGGCTGTCTGTCCCCTTCTCTTTAACCATGTACAAGTGGAACAGTTTTGTTAAGTCTGGAAGGGCCAGGGCAGTTTTTGGAATTTTTGTTTCTCATTTTCAGTCCAATTAAAATCTTCTTCTTGCCCTCTAGTGGCCTCATATAGAGGCTTGGCTAATTCAGCAAACCTTGGAATCCAAATTCTGTAATACCCCACAGCTCTGAGGAATTCTCAGATTTGTCTGTTAGTCTGAGGCATGGGGATCTGAGTGATGGCCTAAATTCGAGAGGCTGACAGCATCCTCTTACCTCCTTGGAGTTTTATCCAAGTAGGCTGCCTTACATATGCACAGCTGAGCCTTACTGGCTGACACAGGATAGCCCAGATGTTGTAAGGTGTCCAGGAGATGCTCTGTGGCAGCGAGACATTTTCCTCTTTTTTTTTTTTTTGGCTAAGAGGAGGTCATCCATGTACTGCAGGAATGTTGCCTCAGGCGTCTCATTGCAGGAAAACCTGTAAATCCTTATGGAGAGCCTCATCAAAGAGAGTAGGGGAATTTTAAATCCCTGTGGAAGTCTAGTCCAGGTCAATTGCCCACTGGTGCCTCATTCTATATCTGTCCATTCAAAGGCAAAAATGGGTTGACTTCCCTTCACCAATGGGATGTTAAAAAAAGTGTCCTTTAGGTCCAGCACAGTATATGTCTTTCAGGTGGAATCATACTGAGCAAAGTATAAGGGCTGTCTCGTGGGCCTTGTGCCTTCTGGAAGGTAGCTAGCATAACCTTAGTCATTTTCTTAGCCCGTCTATCTTCAGAGTGTCTTTATTATTATATGCCCTGGCAGTAATCTCTATTAACTCTGAAAGAAGTTTCATCTTAAAGGCTTTTATTTTATGAATCTCCTTTCTAATATCTGGTGTGGACTGAGTTATAAAAGCAATGTTAATAGTTTGCTTATTCTCAGGGGCTTCAGGATCTATGGGGGGGAGGGGTATATCCTACATGCTTCCTGCAGCCTTTCTAGGGAAGTAGTGGGGACTCTGTGGGACCTTGGGTCCCTTTAGTCACCTCAGACAAATTTGTAGGACACTGAGCAAGTGGCCGCCTGGAGACCACCCATCAGAGTACCTTCAGGGGTGTTGGGACCCCAGTCCAGTTATGTGGAAAGGAAAACCTTGTCAATAACATTAGGGTGCTCCATGAGGTGGTCGTTGGCTCCCAACACTAATTTCTTGGCTTCCCCTTTTTGGTTCTTTCATGTTCCTCTGTGGTGAAGAGGATCTGCCAGAGTTGTTGACAGTTTTTCCATGTGGGCTGATGGGTATAGAATACTGTCTTGAAAAGGGATACCAGAGAACCTGCTTTAAATCAGATTTAGGTTTAGCAATAAAAATGGGGGTGTTGGGGAATCGAACCTAGATTTTTAGGCTTTCCAGGTAAGCACTTTAATTGTTAATCCATTATTTATTTGATGCCCTTTTTAAAAAATAATTTTATTTATTTATTTGCAAGCAGAGATAGAGAGACAGACAGAGAAAGAATGGGCACACCCAGGGCCTCCAGCCACTGCAAACAAACTCCAGATGTATGTGCCCTTTGAGCATCTGGCTAATGTGGGTCCTGGGGAATCGAACTGGGGTCCTTTGGCTTTGCAGGCAAGTGCCTTAACCCTTAAACCATTTCTCCAGCCCCTGATGCCCTTCTTTTTATATCATCTGTTTATATCCCAATATACATTTTAGGTGAGTCTGATGTTTGCCTTATGTATGGAATTTCTAACTTGATTAAGTAATTTGACTTAGTTAACCTATTTAATGTTTTGTCTACTGAGAAATTTCATCTAACAGAGGAACAGGTGTTCAAAGAGAACTATAAAGAGAAACAAAGTTATATGCCATTTTTATTCCCTTTTCCTTGTCAAAGACAATTGGCCATTTTGTCTGGACAGGGTCAGGGGGACATATGGCTTAAACTTGCATGGGGTCTGAGATAAAAGGGCATCATCCCTTTTTCAGAGTCCAGCTTGCCATGACTTTAAATAGCATGTAACAGTAAGCAAGAGTAAAAGGAAATGACAGAGCAGAGAGCTAAGCATCCTGGCATTCCTTGTCTTACTCTGAAGTTGTTTGTTTTTACCTAGTTAATTTATTTTATCCATTTGTAATACATAAGGTGATAGGGTCTTGTCTATGTCTAACCTGGTTAGACCTCCAAAGACTATGAATTACATCTGTGCTTATGACTTTGTGACCCACCTAGGATAGGACATCACCTGTGTCTAATGTAAGCAAAATTTACATTAAGTCTATGTCCCTATATAAAACCTTTAGAGCATCTTTTAAAAGTCTGTAAACAGTCAAAAAGTCTTTAACTTCAGGCATGGTGTTTAGGTTTAGCCTGAAAATTACCTTTCTGTTCCTTTTAAAAGGAAATTAATTTTAGGCAAAATCTGGCCTTTTTAGATCTCTTACATCCTTTTTATATATGCACATCTTTATCCACATACTTTAACATTCTGATCTAAGTTCCATTCAAAAAAGCACAAGCATTTTATGTCCAACATGGACAAATACCTTCCCAGTTCCTTTAATCATTTCATCTTAACCCATCATAAACCATCTTTTTTATAAGACAAAAAAATTACACCAAAGTGATTAATCTTATTACCCATTGACAAAGAGCAAGTAGTTTGGCTTCAAAAGGTGAAACATTTTACTATTGGAAATTTGCAGAGAAAAAGCCTTAGTATTTAGCTCACCCCCCAAAAAAAAACCCCACAAAAAACCAAAAACCAAAAAAAAATCCTCTACCTGACAACCAGACTTGTTTTACCAACATATATACCTTCAGATTTTATATAACCCATTGATTTGAGATAGCTCCTATTAATAAACTCCATGAATACATGACAACTGTTTTGGGGATAATCTTTATCAACATCTCTAACACACTTGGAAATGCCCAAGAAGGGGTGCTCTCCACCAGATATTGTCAAACAGTAATGTATGGCACCTGGTCAGGATGCCCAGGACTCTCATACACAATACCTTTAATGTGATAAATGGTGGGGAGGTGGAAGGTGCCTCCCTCTGGCCATCCCACATTGAAAGTCGGCCACTCATTCCTGCAAAAGATGGTTAATTTTTGCAGCTGTACTGTGAAACTCAGATTGTCTGCCAGGTGTCCTTGAAGTGTGACTGGACTAGGTCCAGTGGAGTGGAACTTGTTGCTTGTCCCATAGTACCTTTCAAGGAAACTTTCAAGAAAGTAGAAAAGGACAAACAAGACACAGATACACAGACACAAAAACAAATTTCCTGGGAAGTGAAAAAGACACTCAAATGCTGCTGACAGCGGCCTATCCTGTGAACGGGCTCTGCCAGACGGGTGCAACCCATCAGTGTCTATTAAACCAGAGTCAGTTGGGAGCCCTACGGCTCCACCAGACAGAAGCCCTCTGGGGTCCCCATCAATCTGGATGAGCCTCTAAATGTAAGGGTCTGAAATTGCTGAAGAAAGACCTCAGAGTCAAATAGTATGTAAAAGCAAAGAGCGCTTATTCTGCAGAATCAGCCAGCATGCAGGGATCAACCATTCGTACAAAATGGCAACCCTGAGAGGAGCACGTAGGCTCTTTTTAAGCACAGTTAGCACAGTTACATAATCTTTAAACATGATTGGCTAAGCAAGCAGCAGTTACATTTGTACATCCTTGATTGGTTGGGGCGAGAGGGACATGTTTGGGCATGCCTGGGCATGTTTGGACATGTCTTCAGGAACTGTCTCAGCCCCCATAGCCCCTCCGGGAAATTGAATCTTAGGCCTAGTTAGGGTGGCACCTTACTGAAGACTATCATGGCATCAGTTTGGTCCCTTCATCATCTGCAACACAACCAGTTTCAGAATATTTTTCACTCGTTTTTTTCTGCAGTGTTGAGGATTGAACTTAGAACCTTACACATGCTAGGCAAGCATGTGTCACTGAGCTATAGTCCCAACCTGGAGAATTTATAAAAATATATTCTTCCATGGCAGTGCAGAGAAAATAATTTGGAGAATCAGAAATGCATGTGCTGGGCTGGGGAGATGGCTCAGCCTTTAAGAGTGCTTGCTTGCTTTTATAAAAAGCTGGGTGTGGCAGGAACATCTGTAACTGCAGCCCATGGGAGTGGGGGTGGAGAGGGCAGAGATCAGAGAATCACTTCGGCTCACTGGTGGACAGCAGTTCCAGGTTGAGGGAGAGACCCTGTCTCAAGGAAGTATGCAAATGAGTGATAAGAGAAAGACACCAGATGTTCTCTCATGCCCTCCACATGTGCTTGCATGAGGTGTGCACATCTTCACATGGATGTGCATATACCACACATCACACACAGCACAATACCTCACATACTCTATACACACCCACAAGAAATGTATGTGCCACAAGGCAAAGCTTTTCTGTAATAAAAGGCAGTTGACTGAGACTGTCCTGAAGTTTTTGGGATAAAAGTGGGGTCTGCTAGTTGAGGACAAGTCTGCTGCAGCATGTGTACGTGGACCCAAGGGCAGTGCTTTCTGGGTAAGGAGAAATGGAAGGTTCTGTAGAACTTGTCACTTGGGTGGACAATAGGCCTTAGCGTAAGAACTTCTGAATTATTATCTCAAGATGTGAACAGTTTTTATAACCCATTCTAGGGGCTGATGAACTCATCAAAGGAGCAAGTGGCCTGGTTTTGAGAGAGCTGGGTTTGATTGGGGACCCGTGCTCTAGTGATTTATAGTCCCTTTTAATGCAGTTGGGATTGGGAGCAAAGGTCAGACTGGGTATTTTAGTAGATGTATGAGAGTGGATTTTAGATATAAATTATGCAACACTTGAAGTTCAGCACAGATACAAATTGAGCAGTCCCTTCATGGTGTTTAGGGAATTATGACTGATTTGTGGTTGGTTTATGAATGGGAATAGGTCACCCTTCTGTTATGAAATTATTTTTCACATTAGGATAACAATAATTAATTAGAGGTTCATGTGGTGGGGTCATATATGGGAACATTTGGTGCAAGGACTCCCTAAGTCTGTAATCCCTGCCCACAAGGTCTCAGTGATAGATTTTTCTTATCCTTCACATAGAAATGGTTAGATTTTGTCTCCCAGCACTACACTCAACACTTACTGGGATATTATAGCCAAGGCTTGCTTGAGTCACAGTTGGGAAGCTGATATTTCCTAAGGCAAATCAAAATGACATGTTGTGTTTCAAGATTTAACTTCATAACTCCTGGTTGATAACTATGTTTTATAAACATTTTGGGTAGAATTGATTTAACTTCTCTATTAGAATGTTATAAAGGATTCTCAACAGCTCAGCTTTTATCCAGCCAAACTAATTAAGTGAAGGAAAAGTTGAAGCTGCACAGCAGCCAAGTGTAGTTTACCTCTTGGCTTGCTACTGCAGCGTCCCCTTCTATGGTGGCAGGGCTGCTCTGAGGTTTGGGCTTGAGTTGTTTCTGGAAGAAACCAAGGTCATTACTTTTGCATTAAGTATTTAATGCTAAGCAGAAACACTGAGGACACTGGGATCTTAAGCAGGCTAAGATTTCATTTTAAAGCCCCTGCATTTTGTTAGAAAGATGTTGACTTAAGTCAGTGAGAGACTGGGAGCCGTCACAGAGGATTCTAAATGCAGACTTGTTTCTGCTCGTAACCTGTTAGGATTTGGGGCTGCTTTATTTCTTCCTTTCCTTCCTTCCTTACTTTCTTTTCCCCCTTCCCTTTTTTCCTTTTTGTTAATGTGTTTGTAGTGTGTACAAATGGTGTGTGCATGTATGTGTAGCAATGCGTGTGTCCTATGTACATGTGTGGAGGTCAGAGGAGGATGCTGGGTGCCTTCCTTAATCACTTTTCTACTTACTTCTGTGGGACAGAGTTTCTCATGGAACTTGAACTCATTTTCTGGTTAGACTGGATGATCAGGGATCCCCAGTGATCATCTTGTCTCCACCCTGCTCAGTGCTGGGGTTACCAGTGTGCACAGTCATTGAACTTGGGTCCTCATGCTTGTGCAGCAAGATCTCTTACCCACTGAGACAACTTCCCAGTCCATAAAACATGTATGTGAAAATCATATCTTCTTTATTTTCATTATTAAGGGAACGCTGCAGGATTTTTGCTTCTTTTCCCATGAGGAAAGATTAATTCTCTATTGTTTTAAATAGTCCATCCCTCACTCTTCCTGTTTCCTTCTCTTGTCCCATGCTCTTACTTTACCCTACCTTTTTAATAAACATATTTTCATTTATTTATTTATGAGAAAGAGAGAGGGAGAATGGGCATGCCAGGGCCTCTAGCCATTGCAAATGAACTCCAGATGCATGCACCGCCTTTGTATCTGCCATTACGTGGGTACTAGGGAATCAAACTTGTGTCCTTAGGCTTTGCAGGCAAGTGCCTTAACCACTGAGCAATCTTTCCAGCCCTATCTAATTCTTTTTGAATGTGTATGTGTGTGCACATGTGTGTGGAAGCCAAAGGACAACCTTGGGTGTTTGGGTACTCTTTTCTTTTTTTGAAATAATTTCCAATCGGCCTTGTAACCTCCCTCCCCCAAAAAAGGTAAAGAAAAAGCTCACGAGTATTTTTACATTCTTTTAAATTATGACCAGACAAAACAGATAAACATGAATGAGGATACAGAGTAATTAAATAATATAATCAAAAGAATTATGGGGGCTAGAGAGATGAATTAGTGGTTAAGGCGATAGCCTGTGACGCCTAAGGACCCATGTTCTACTCTCCAGATCCCACAGTAGTCAGACACACAAAGGTGTTGCAAGCGCAAGGTCGCACATGCCCACTAGGTGGTGCAAGCATCTGGAGTTCGATTACAGTGGCTGAGGCCCTGGTGTGCCAATTCTCTCTATCTCTCTCTTTCTCTCTCTCTCTCTCTAAAAAAAGAATTATGGGCTGGAAAAATGGTTCAGTGGTAAAGGCACTTGCTTGCAAAGCCTGCCAGCCCAGGTTTGAGTCCTCAGTACGCATGTAAAGTGAATGTATCTGTTGTTCATTTTCAGTGGAAAGAGGCCCTGGTATGACCATTTTTCTTTCAAAAAATTTTTAAAAATATGGAAAAGAATTGGATATACCTAGGATCTTCTCACCTTTGAAAAACATGTGTTTTATTTGTGAAACAAAAGAATCAATTATGTTTTGGACTATAAGGGGGCTCTTAAAATGGAAGAAAACAGAAAATTTACAGGCCATTCTCACCACTGCTTTATCTGCCCCAAATTTAGCTACTTTAAAATCAACACTTTTCTAGAGAACTTAAAAAAAAAAAGAAGGAGCTTTTCTTTTTTTTTTTTGGCTTTTCAAGGTAGGTTCTCACTCTTGCTCAGGCTGACCTGGAATTCACTATGTAGTCTCAGGGTGGCCTTGAGCTTATAGTGATCCTCCTACTTCTGCCTCCCAAGTGCTGGGATTAAAGACGTGCACCACCACACCCAGCTTGGCTTTCAACTTCCTTCACTCCTTCCCCCCTTCCCTCCTTCCCCCCTTTTCTCCTTCCCCCCTTTTCTCCTTCCCCCCTTCCCTCCTTCCCCCCTTCCTTCCTTCTTTCCCTCCTTCCCTCCCTCCCTCCTTCCTTCCTTCCTTCCTTCCTTCCTTCCTTCCTTCCTTCCTTCTTTCCTTCCTTCCTTTTTTTTTCTTTCTTAAAAATATTTTTATTTTTATTTATTTGACAGAGAGAAAGTGGGAGAGAGAGAATGGGCCTCTAGCCACTACAAATCTTTTACATCTGGCTAATGTGGGTCCTGGGGAATCAAACCTGGGTCCTTTGGCTTTGTAGGCAAACACCTTAACTGCTAAGCCATCCCTCCAGCCTGGCTTTCAACTTTCTATGTAGTTGAGGATGACCTTAATCATCCTGCTTCCACCTCCCAAATGTTGGGATTATAGGCAAGCATGACAACTCTGGGATTCAGATAAATATCAAAATAAATAGGAAATCAAAATCAAAATGACAAATTATCCAAAAGGAAAAGAAAATAAATCACACCCTTATTATAAAAGAAGACAAATATAAAACTTTAGTTTTTAAGAAAAATAAAAAGTAATAAAGAAATTCAGGAGCTGGAGAGATGGCTTAGCAGTTAAGAAGCTTGCCTACAAAGCCTAAAAACCCAGGTTTGATTCCCCAGGACCCATGCAAGCCAGATGTACAAGGTGGTGCATGTGTCTGGAGTTTGTTTGCAGAGTCTAGAGGCCTTGGCATGTCCATTCTCTCTTTCTTAAATAAATAAATAAATAAATAAATAAATAAATAAATAAATAGATAGATAGATAAAGTATTTAAAAATTTCAGAATACCTAGAGTTAACTGGAATAATGAAGTGGAACACCTTCTGAAGGTAAATAAATCTATTTCTTTGAAAAAGCAATAAAAAATACAAATAAATTTCTAGCAAAAAATCCTGATTAATGTTGGAAGATGGGAGAGAGGAGAAAGGAGAGAGAGAGAATACAATATGTGAGATTGTGTCCTTGATTACAAATGTGAACGTATAACTACTCTGGCCCCAAACAAATAAAAAATTAAATGACTAAGACTGAAAAATTATGAATAAATATACCAGTTTATTACCAGGGATGAAATCATGAAAGCACCAGAGCCACATAAATTGACTGTTAAATTCTATCTAATTATTATTATTATTATTTTTTCTTTCATTTTTTGACAATTCCTTTAATTGTAGACATAACCCATGGTAATTCCCTCCCTCCCTCCACTTTCCCCTTTGAAACTGCATTACTTTTTAAAAAATATTTTATTTATTTATTTTTATAAGGGGAGAGAGAGAGAGAGAGAGAGAGAAAGAGAGAGAGAGGCAAGTGGAGGAAGAGAGAGAAAGAATGGGTGCATCAGGGCCTCCAACCACTGCAAATGAACTCCAGATGCATGTGCCACCTTGCACAGCTGTTTTATGTGGGTACTAGGAAATCAAACCTAGCTCCTTAGGTTTCACAGGCAATGCCTTAACCACTAAGCTATCTCTCCAGCCCTATCTAGTTCGTGTGTGTGTGTGTGTGTGTGTGTGTGTGTGAGTGTGTGTATGTGTGTAAGCCAGAGAACAACCTTGGGCATTCAGGTACACATATCTTTTTTTTGAAATAATGTCTCTCATTGGCCTGGAGTTTAACAAGTAGGCTAGACTGGCTGTCCACTGAGCCCCAGGGATTTTACTGTCTCTATCCCCCAGTGTTTGAAGAATAAGCACATGCCCCATATCTAGCATTTCAACATGGGGTCTGGGTTCAAACTCAAGTTCTCATGCTTGCAAGGCAAGCACTTTTCCAACTGAGCTATCTTTTCAAATTCTAAAATTTAAAGATCAAGTAATTCCAGCAATATATTATTTCAGACCAAGTGAAAAGGAACAATCATTTTACTTTGTGGACTCAGTATTTTTTAATTTAATTTAATTAATTAATTTATGTAAAGTGAGAGAAAGAGGCAAAGAGAGAGAGAGAGAGAGAGAGAGAGAAAGAGAAAGAGAGAGAGAGAGAGAGAGAGAGAGAGAGAGAATGGGCACACCAGGGCTTCTAACCACTGCAAATGAACTTCAGACTCATGTGCCACATTGTGCATTTGGCTTACCTGAGCACTGGGGAATTGAACCTGGGTACTTAGGCTTTGCAGGCAAGTGCCTTAGCCACTAAGCCATCTCGCCAGCCCAGTATATTTTTTTAATATTAAAAACTGATGATTAGTATAAATAAACTTACTTATTATATTATATTAATATATATAATATATTATACATATTATATATTAAATACTTAATACAAAAGTTTTTAAGTAAACATTAGCAAATATAATTCAGGAATAAAAAATAACCAGTAACTATGAACAGTTAGAGTTTAGTCAAAAAGAGTGTCAAGAAATAAAACAGGGGCTGGAGAGATGGTTTAGTGGTTAAGGCGCTTGCCTGCAAAGCCAAAGAACCCACGTTCGATCTCTCTCCAGATCCCACATAAGCCAGATGCACAAAGATGATGCAAGAATAATGTTGCACATGCACACTAGGTGGTGCAAGAGTCTGGAGTTCATTTGCAGTGGTTGAGGTCCTGGTGTGCCAATTCTCTCTCTTACTTTCTCTCTAAAAAAAAAAAGGAAATAAAACATAAGGGCAGCTACCAACATGATTCATTACTTCAGTGAAGAGAAAATGATGATATAAAACATTGATGAAAAGTTGTGAAGACTTAGCAGCCCCTTCTAGGTTAAAATGCATCATAATTGGTTGAGGATGCCTGGCAGATGCTGTGGGTTAGCTAACCCCTAACTCATTTCTATCTGTCCTTGCCCTCAGTGCATTAGAGATCACATAAGTTCAGTAGCTGCTTTCTTGAAGATAGGATTTTCCATGTGGCTTGTACTTTCTGAAGTCATCTGTGGGCTTTCTACCATGTTCACTAATCTGATAAAAAGGTATCTGTACAGCTGGTGTCATTTCTTTCTCCTTTCTTTCTACTTCGAATGGGACTTTTTTTCTCGATCAGGGATAGCCGTTCTTTGTGAGGCAGCAAGCATGAGGAATATACCAACCTAGCCACAAAATATTTCTTTTCTGATTTGCTGAGCTACTAAATCAACAGTAATTGTCTGCCTCTAAATATCTCGTTTGAGTCTCAATCAAGTGTCTGTTGCTTTCATTCAAATGCATCCCTGACTTAATTTCAAAGAGGCAACTTAAAATGATGAAGATGAGGGCTGGGGATGGAGTTCAGTTAGGAAAGTGCTTGCCTTGCAGACATGAAGACCTGAGTTCAGTCCCTTGTGCCCATTGTAAAGTTGGGTGCTTTGTGCTTGTAATTCCCAGTGCTGGGGATGTGGAGACAAGAAGATCCCTGGGGCTTGCTGGGTAGCCAATCTAGCAAGCTTCAGGCCAATGAGAGATCCTGTCTCAAAACAAGGTGGACACTGTCACTGTTCCTGAGGAATGACACCCAAAGTTGTCCTCTGGCCTGCATGCCCACCTACTGTTGTGTGACATGGTCCTCCAAAAAAAAAAAAAAACAAAAAAAAAATATGACCACATATGAGAGACTTGCCAGCGTGGGCTTGTTGATATGGACAAGGACAGTCCCTTATAGGAGGACAAGGGTGTGGAAAGATAGACCCTCACCTGAGAGCTCAGGTAAACCCTGTGCCAGCAGTACTCAATGATGCATGAGGTCTCTGTGCTCATGGTGGGTGGTGAGGGTGGAGAGGTATATGCCAATGAAAGATCAAGGAATGGAGAGTACCACCTGTCTAGCCATGGAGAGTTTGTTATCCATGTTGGGATGAGACCTTTCAATGTTGCTACTTTGGGGTCTCCATGTTTCTGTAAGTAACCCCTTGCCTATACTCTGTCAGAAAGCTCAATAAAATCATTGGCTTCTCCTCAGAAAAGAGTTCATACAACCCCTGCAAAACACACACACACACACACACACACACACACACACACACACTTTGGAACAATAACCAGAAACCAACACAAAAATTATTCTAAGTATGAAGAAGCAAAAGTTATTTCAAGTAAAATCAAGCAAGAAGTACACAGGGCTCTCTCTTCTTGACATTGCTATTTAATAACTTTCTTGAAGACTCCAGGGAATGTAATAAGATGAATTTGAAAAAGTAAACTGACACAGATACAAAACAAAGTAAAGCAAGACAAATTAGTAAAACCCCATCAGGATGCAATAAACAAAGCCCCTAAAATTCAACTGTGCAGAATGTGGCATTGCACTTTTGTAAGTTAATGAAATGAGATCAGTTGTATAGCCAGCTGGGAATTTGGGAGCTGTGCTGTCTAAATCAATTATGTGCTACTTGGTAGAATTTGTTAGCTGTACTTGAAATATATAAATCTGGGAATTTCCCAGTTATTTGTTCCCTGTTTAGCTGGGGAGACTGGTCCAAGAAAATAATGGGGATACAGGTAAGGTAGTGATGGTAGAAACATGCCCAAAAACTTGAACAGTGAACCCCCCCAAGATGAGGTAAAGAAAAGAATGAGCAGGGGTAACTAGAGAGGCTGCCCACCAGCCCCCAGCTATTTATTGCCCTTGACCCCCCCTTGTGGTTTCTTGCAGGTTTAACTTTTAACTTTAATTACCACTTACACCCCATTGTTATTTTTGTTTGCCAAACTGTTATATTTTTGTAACTCTTTTTCCTAACCTGCTCCTTCAACAGTCACCCATGCTTGCTTGTATTATAAAATCCCTAACAAACTTGAGTTCAGGGCTGACACCATTATGGAGAGATCTGGTTGTCATGCAGCCAGGGTAAATAAACTTCCTCTCCTTCATCTAACTAGGCTACTCATCTCTCGACACCCAGAAATTTCTGTAACATTTCAGGAGTCAGGCAGCTATTGTTCCCAGATGAAAGAAAGGTCTCCTTGTTCTAAATGAGTCCTTGCTGATTGTCCACTGAACTACCATTATTGTAGAGCACATTATTATTATTTGTTCACTTTTAAAATTATATATATATTATAACAGCTTATATTCTTTTATCCCCTTACCCCTGCCTGTGTTACCCTGGGGACATTCCCTACCCCCAGAATAACTGACCGCTGCTCCCACAATGCATAACCCACAACCCCACAGGGAATAACTGCAATCCCACTGAGGAGGGACCCCAATGGAAGGGGGGCAGGGACAAGGGAGAAGAAGGTACCAACACATTATGTATCCCTACAAAATTTGTTAATAAAAACATTAAAAAAATAAATAATAAATAAATTAAAAAGAAAAAAATGAACTGTCAGAGCTCAAACAGCTCTGAACACTCCTAGTAGGGCTGGGCTTCAGATTTGCCTCCAGACATACTTTAGGCTGGTCTCAAAGATCTAACCCCAGGGATAGGCCCCAGGGGCAGGAATCTGCCTGCTACGTCTAAAGTTGGAAGTTCAATTTTAATAAAATGCCTGAGTCTATGGAGCCAGACATTTAAACTGTCACCTTCAAACTTCCACAGTCATCAGCACAAACAGCGACACAGCTGTTTTTTTTTTTTTTTTTTTTTTTTTTACTTTTTAACTGTGTGACATTGTCAGAAATCAAAAAGTTTCTAGTAAAAATCCTGCTGGAACTATTACAGAATTTGCTAAAGTTCTTGGATATTAGATAAATATAGTAAGTTAATAGCTTTCATTCATCTTAGCAATATGCAGACAAAACAATTAAAAAATTCCATTAACTATAGAGCTTTGCTGTGGTCCATGGGGCAATTGTGAAGCAAGCAGAGGTCTGACCATAGTCATTGGTCTCATTCTGTTGAAATGCTGCCACCATGTGTAGAAACCTGCTGGCCAGGTATTTGTCTAGTGGGGAGCCAGCCCCATGGGCTCGCCTGCGAGGAAAGCATCTCCACCACTTGGCTGCCATAAATAAGACTGCATTTACATGAATGACCCGAATGGCCAGAAGACCTTTTTCTCTTCTCTTTGCAAATAAATAAATAAGATACTTAAAGAAAAAAAATTAAAAACTAAACAAGAAAAAACTGCAAATAAATAATAGAAAGTGAATGCTGCCATGTAGGGTGGTGTCTGAGATGCTCTCTGGCTGTGTCCCAGAATTCGGGGGCTGGTGGCCATGGGAGAGGTATGCATGCTAGGCCAGGGTCATTTTCTGTTTGGATCTTTTTTCTTCTGCTTATGTTTTCTGAAGGCAGAACAGAGGGTTGAAGGTTATGGTCATTGTCTAGAGGCCTGGATATCTAAATTCAGAAAAGTCACCCACCCTGACTACTCAGAGTAACCTCTAGGTTAAGCTTAGCTCTTGGCAATGATTGCCTTTGACACAGAATCCCTCGCTAACAGCTGGCTTCATGAGAACCTCTTGCTGTCATTATCGACAAACTGTGGGAGGGAGGCTCTGTTAGAATTTGTGAGAACCTGTCCTCAGTGGAATGTGAAATCTCTTCTCTTCTCTGCAGAAAACCTCTCTTGATTGATCATTCAGGTTGTTGTAATCATTTGCATGAAAGACTGCCGAACAGCATAGCAAGTCTAAAACCAGTACTTACCAGCCCCCAGCAGCAACTCTCTTCCAAGACAGTGAGTGTGGAGACCCTTTGATACTCAGCCATCTGCTTCTGCAAAGGCCGGTAGAGCCAATCTGAACGAAATTGCTCTCTGCCCCAGACAATTCAGAACTGCAAGCTATGATAACACAAATGGCAAGTACCATACCTGTGTGCATATGTGCTGCATATGTTGTAGATTCACACATCCTTTCTCCGATCCTGAACTGTGATTTAGCAGCAGATCTCATTGGGATCAGCATATAGACTTATGGATAGTAATTTCAGTCACTCTTTGATTGAGCCTGGGTTTACTTATATGCTAAACTAATGTTATTAACTGATAACATGCTGATGTGACAATAAATTTTGAAGACGATGTGGTCACGACAATTAACTTGACTCCTGTAGATTTCTTGGTGGTATGACAAGAATAGACAGCAGGAACATCTGTCCCTAGGTACCAGGCTATAGAGCACAAACAAGGGTGATAGTTTTGCAAATGCCTTCACAGCTCAGCAGTCGTGGAGTTGGGGGACATATAGCCAGCAAAGATGGCCTTGCACCACAGCCCTTCAGACATACTTGGTTTTTAGAAGCCTTGCTCCCAGCATGCTCCACAGGTTCCAAGATGGTGGAAAGGGTTAGTGCTTATTTTTTAATTTTAAAAATATTTTTATTTATTTATTTATAAGGAGAGAGAGAGAGAGAGAGAGAGAGAGAGAGAGAGAGGACAGGCCAGGACCTTCTGTAGTTGCAAATGAACTCCAGATGCATGGGCTACTCAGTGCATCTGGCTTTATGTGGATACTAGGGAATCAAACCTGGAACTTTAGGCGTTGCAAACAAGCACATTAACCACTAAACAATCTCCCAGGCCCTACTGTTTATTTTTCAAGGACAAGAAAACTAAAACCACAACCAAATAGGATTTGATACAACAAAACCAAATTCTAAGCAGTAGTTTGGGAAAAGTTCTCCCACCACAGGGCAGAGGTTGGAAATAAATGGCCTCGAGGAGCCTCCAAGACCAATGTGCTTGACTGTGGGTTTCTAGGACTGCCATGTCATCTGGGTACTTGATGTCAACAAGCATTGGAACCCCTAGGCAGGTGGCCTTGTATAGCATCTCTGACAGTACAGCCATGGCTGGGCTGTAGGAGTGGTTATGTCCTTCCATGGTAATCCAAGAGGAGGTTCCATGCTGGAACTTCAGAGCAGGAAGATGTGAGAAGTTAGTGTGTCTCAGTTTTCTAGGATACTTGCTATGTCTTTCATCCTCTGTTCCCCCTGGAGTTCATGTGATGCAGGAGGTCCTGAAAGGACATGTAATGATCTCAGAAGTTTTCTTAGGACATGTCTCCTCTGCTGAAGCTCAGTGTAGTTGTCTGCTTTGCTCTTACTGGTTTCAAGGAGCCAGTTTCTGAAAGGAAAGGAAATAGAATACGTTTGTAGTCATATAACAGCACAAAGACTTAATCAATCATTTCATATATTTATTGTCACTAAGCATTTATTGATTTCCTGAGGGGCAGATAGAGTCAGATCAACTGTAACTCACACCACAGAGTTCACACACACACAGTCGTAGTTTCCATGCAATATCTGGGTGAACATTGGGGATGTGCTGCCAATTTGGGTGACTGAAATAAGCTTGATCACAGGGAAGAAAGGAGGTGACATTCTTGAGAACAGGCCAGGAGACAGAAACAACTAAGAGGGACGGCTGCACACTGTGTTTGAGGACCTTCAATCAACCGGTCCACTTTTTCTGTTAACAAGACTTGTACTTTGCGGCTCGTCTGTAACATTTATTCCACCATTACCCAGTCATCTGGCACTGATGGCCATCCTTCACTAGTCTCTTGGGAGGACTGTTCTTTGGCTCTAACGTGCAGCAGGGAATGGGAGCGGAGCTGCTGATTGGGGAAGGCAGCCGCACAATCACTCAGCTTGTATTAGCGAGAGCGCACAAAGTGACAAGTCGGCAGTTCGTGTTCTTATGAAGATGATGAGCTGTCGCAAACCAGCAATTTGGCTAAAAAAGAGTCTGCAAGACTTCAAGTAAATTTGTCACTTTATGTTCCCTACCCTTTCCTAAGTGTTAATGCAAGTTTGCAGTTGAATTTCAGATATTCTGAAATCGCATTTCCTGGCATTCATTGATGCTTTCCTGGAAGCAAGATGCTAAGTACAGGATATATTTCTTTTGCACCCAAGTAACTCTTGGAAGTGTGTGTGTGTGTGTGTGTGTGTGTGTGTGTGTGCCAGCACGTGCGCAAAGGGTGCACAGTTTTTCCCAAATGAGATTTTTTTTTTGGGGGGGGGACTTTGGTTTTACATCCTCCTGACCCAGAAATCATCTCATCTCATTCAGTTGTTCAAGTTTTTGGTAAATCAGTGCTACTATACCAACATTTTTATATGAGGTGTGCCCAGATATTTACAAAGTAGGCAAATGTACTTTCTCTGGAATCAAGTAAATGGTGTCGGATTTCATATTTGTCCTAATATGCTTTAAAGTCAGAAAAGAAAAGTCTTGGAAGAAAATATTCCAAACTGGCTGGAGAAGGATTCAGAGGGTATATTTAAAAACACACACACACACACACACTTAGGGCTGGAAAGATGTCTAAGTGATTAAGGCGCTTTCCAGCAAAGCCAAAGGACCCAGGTTTGATTCCCCAAAACCTATGTAAAGCAGGATGCACATACATGGTGGCGCATGCACCTGGAGTTTGTTTGCAGTGGCTAGAGGCCCTGGCATGCCTATGTCCTCTCTCTCCTTATCTGCTTCTCTCTCTCTCAACTAAATAAATAAATAAAATATTTTGTAAGAAAAATAAAAGTTAAATTAGAATCTCACGGATTGTAAAGGGCAATGCTTTAGATCAGAGAGAATCAGAAGCGCCCAGAGGAGGAATTTGTCTGTGGATTCTGAACACACTAAAAATGATTGTCAGCAGTCAGATAAGAGAAAGGAGATGGGGCTGGAGAGATGGCTTAGCAGTTAAGACTCTTGCCTGCCAAGACAAAGAACCTTGGTTTGATTCCCTGGATCCACGTAAGCCAGATGCACAAGGTGGCACATGCATCTGGAGTTCGTTTGTAGTGGCTGGAGGCCCTGGCACACCCATTCTCTTTCTCTCACTCTGCCTCTTTCCCTCTCTTAAATAAATAAATAAAAATAATTTTTTTTTTAAACCTGAGGCTGCCTGTGTGGTGGCACATACCTTTACAAAAAAGAAAGAAAGAAAGAAAGAAGCGTGATTACTGTCAGAAGTCTGGCATCTTCTTCAAATAATATGGGCTTTGAGGAAAAAGTAGTCATAAAAAGATGCTAAAAACCTTGATATGGGAGCCAGGGAGCTCAGAGGATAAAGCACTTGCCACTCAAGCCTCAGTACCCAAGTTGGGATCCCCAAATCCTCACATAAAAGCCTGAAGCCATGGTTGTCTTCTGTAATCCTAGCATGCTGACGGGGAGAAAGAATTTTCTCAGGACCTTGTGGACCAGCTAGCCTGGCAAATGGTGAGCACAGGAGTGAACAACAAAGATAAGAATGAGCAAGGCGAGGACCAACTCGTGGAAGTTGTCCTCTGACTCCCACACGCATGCTGTGGCACATGTGCATTCACGCATGCAGATGTGTGTGTGCATGCATGAATGCGTGAGTGCCTGTGCGCGTGTGTGTGTGTGTGCGTGCACACACACACACACACACACACACACACACCCTCAAAACCAAACCAAACTAGAGCTGGAGAGATGGATTAGCAGTTAAAGCACTTGCCTGCAAAGCCAGAGGATCCAGGTTCAATTCCCCAGGACCCACATAAGCCAGATGCACAAGGTGGCATAATGCATCTGGAGTTTGTTTGCAGCAGCTGGAGGCACTGGCAGGCTCATTCTCTCTTTCTCTCTCTCTCTCTCTGTGCCTCTCTTTCTCTCAAATAAATAAAAATATATTTTTAAAAAACCAAAGTAAACCCTGGATACATTGATGAATGTGCCATCCTTTAGTTTTTTCAAGAATGGGGCATTCTAAAAGCATGCGCTAACTAGGAAAAGGCTTATCTTGCTGTAGACTAGCTGAGAGGATTTGAGCCCTGTGCCACCTGCTGCCACGTTGTTGAATACCACTGTCCTCTGATACAAGATCAGAACAGCTGTGCTTACCTCAAAAGCCTCTCACAAGATTGGGTCTATTAACATTCCCTTGTGGAGGGAGTTGTGGGGAGAGTCACTAGACCCTTAGTTGAGATTCCAATATTTTCTCCCATCTCCTGGTTACCCAGTTGTATTCAATCCTGCTTCAGCTGTATATGGTCTCGGGAGGTGTTTGAGTACTTGGGAGGTGGAAGGTTCACTAAGATGGCAGAGGGAGCTCCAACTATGCAGCTTTGGGAAGGTTATTGACTAGGCTAGGGACTTAAAAATATTTTTATTTTTATTTATTTATTTGAGAGAAAGAGGCAGAAAGAGAAAGAGAGTGAGAACAAGAGCATGCATATGTGCCAGGACCTCTAGCTGCTGCAAAGGAACTCCAGATGCATGCACTACCTTGTGCATCTGGCTTACATGGGTACTGGAGAATTGAACCTTGGTCCTTTGGCTTTGCACGCAAGCACCTTAATGGCTAAGCCATCTCTTCAGCTCCAAGGGTGGACTTTTTTTTTTTTTTTTTTTGAGAGAGAGAGAGAGAGAGACCGATAGAGAATGGGCGTGCCAGTGGTCTCTCAGCACTGTGAAAGAACTCCAGACGTGTGCATCCCCTTGTGGGAAAGTGCAGTATTGCGCTCTTGCATCACTTTGAGTCTGGCTAAATGTGGGACCTGAAGAATTGAATGGGCATTCTTAGGTTTAGGAGGCCGGTGCCTTAACCCCTAAGCCTCCAAGGGTGGACTTTTTGATGATATATTGTGGGGAGATCATCCATGCTTGTATCAGTAAATCTGATACACTCATGAGTTAAGCAAGCTGGACTTGGGTAGAATTGTTTGGGTTGTCCATAATGTCCTATCTGGAGTAAATGGACGCTTGTCACATCTCCATAGGAAAAGTTAACATGACATATGTCTTCATAGTGTGTAAATTGACACGGATGTACACTGAGTGCTTCAAAAGCACTTCTTTAATGATGGTGATGGCATTGTTTTCAGCCTTCTTTGACCCTTCCTACATTTGAGCATTCATTTGTACTGGAGCATTGAATATTTATTGGAACTAGTGCTAAGCATGCCTCTTAGCTGCAAGGAAAGGCCAGTGTGTGAATCCATCACCTGCTCCAATCACTTCTGGAGAGCTGAAGCAGGCAGGAAGAAAAGGAATTATCCCAGGAAAGGCCTGCAGCAGCTCCACGGTGCTGTCAGTAATAGTAACTATAGCTATAGAGCATTGTTCCCTGAGGAACTCAAGCACTTCACAGACGCTGTCCCCTGGATCTTCCTCAGTGTCACAGAGGAGGAAACACTTCCATCATTGTCTCAAGCACTTCACAGACGCTGTCCCCTGGATCCTCCTGAGTGTCACAGACAAGGAAGGAACACCACCTTCATTAACCAGACAGATAATCTCACCTAGGGAGGCCAAGATGGCTTGACTCACAGGGACCAGATTTTGGTATAGAGGTCTTGCAGTCTCCTACGTGCCGTTCTGTGCTAATTACCTTCCTGAAGAGCCCTGTGATGGTTAATATTGTCAACTGGTCATGATCTAGAGTCACGACAAAACTCTGAACGTATCTGTGAATGAGTTTCTAGTCTGGGTTAATTGAAAGTGGGAAGACCCCTCTCCTAATGGTTGGTGGCATCATTCCACAGGCTGAAGTCCCAGACTGCATAAAATGGAGAAAAACTGTGCACCAGCATTCCCCTCTACTTTTCTGATGATGGTGGAGTGTGACCAGCTGCTGTATACTCATGCTGGCATGCATTCTTTGCATCAGTGACTGTACCCTCAGCTGAAGGGGCAGCAGAGATGGCTCAGTGGATAAAGTGCTTGCTGTGCAAGTGGAAGTTCCTTAGTTTGGGTCCCCAGAACCCTGTGAGAAAGTCAGCAGCTGTGGTGGGCTTCTATAATCCCAACATGCTGACTGAGAGATGGGAGGAGAGATAGGAGAATTGCTCATTAGTTTGTGGAACAGTTAGCTCAGTGAATAGGTGGTGAACAAAAAGAGACCCTACCTCCAAGGAGGTGTGAGGTGGTTTGAATGAATGCATGTTCCTCATATAGCCTGAGGTAGTTTTGATTAAGATTGAGCTGGACCTGGGCATGATCACACATGCCTTTAGTCCCAGCACTCAGGAGGCAGAGGTAGGAGAATTGCTAGGAGTTTGAGGCTAGCCTGAGACTACCTAATTCCAGGTCAGTCTGGGCTACAGCAAGACCCTTCCTTGAAAAAAAAAAAAAAAAACAAAAACCCAACAACAACAACAACAACAAAAAAAAAAACGACTGAACTTGAAACTTGAGTCTCCAGCAACCCTGCTGGAGAAGGTGTCACTGGTGGTAGATCTTAAGTCCAGCCCTAAGGTGTGTTCAGAGCCAGTTTGAGCTCTGGCTGTTTGTATTTGCTAGCTGCTGGTGGCATCGCTCTGCTATGGATTTATGGAATTGATCCAGCTTCTTCCACTATGATGAAGTTTTCTCTTGAACCTGTAAACCTAAAATAAACCCTTTCCTCAGATAAATTGCTTCTGGTTGGGTGTTTGTCCCAGTAACAAAAAGTAACTGCAACAAGGTGGAGTTGAGGACCAACATTCAAATGTCCTCTTATCTCTACATACATGTATGTTGTGGCACACTGGTGTTTTCACTCATACACATGAACATATATACTCACCATACACATGCATACACACACAAAAGAGAGGAAAGAAAGAAAAAGAAAAGGAAATGACTGAAGATGCCACTAACTGTCCTAAACTTAAGCATTCTAAGCATTAACAATAAGGCAATGACATTCTGGAAGAAGTCAGAAATCTTGGACATTCTCTCAAATGCTGTCTTTATGAGAAATTATCATTTCAGCTAAATTTTTCCCAAATGTATTTTCATCTGTAGTAAATATATGTATGTTTTGACAGTTAAAAATGAGGCAAAAGGAAGTTTAGCAAATAATTGCTTTAATAATAGTAGTCTAAGGCAACTTTCTGCCTTTTTTTTTCTTTTCTTTTTTTTTTTTTTTTTTGGTTTTCAAGGGTAGAATTTCACACTAGCCCAGGCTGACCTGGAATTCACTCTGTAGTCTCAGGGTGGCCTCGAACTCATGGTGATCCTCCCACCTCTGCTTCCTGAGTGCTGGGATTAAAGGCATGCGCCACCATTCCCAGCTATGCTGCCTTTTTATCCAGGAATAAAATACAACTTGCTTTCAGTAGCTATTGATATTATTTCTGGCTCTTAAAGACCTATGAAATGAAAACTAAGCTTTAAAAGCTTTGCAGTTAATTGCTGCTGAGTTAAGTGCTTTTTTAAACACCTCCATGCTGACACATAATTTAGAAAATCAATCAGTGAGATGAAGAATTAAAATATGAGCCTGAAATACTTGGGTAATTATAGAGGACTGTAATAGGCTGCTTGGCAATGGAACACCTTAGAGAGGGTGGAGTCTAGCGTGGAGGGTGGTGGACAGTGAGGGGACGTTGAGTCTCAAGGTGGAGGAACAGACAGGGGCTTTGTCTGCTGTAATAAATCAAAATCAGTCCTGCTAGCATAGTGCCTCAAAGACTGCTTTTATCAAACTAAATGGAAAGACAGTATGTTTACAAATTGAGGTGATATTTATGCCTCTAATTGAAGAGCAGGTACTGTGTAAGCAAATAAAGCTTCTGTCCTAGTGCAGTTCAGATCTCACGTGTCTCCCAAAGGGCTTGGTTCCTCACCTTGGTACTATGGAGAGGTAATGGAACCTTTAAGAGGAGGGGCCTCATGATAGGTTTTAGGTCACTCGAGGGGTACCCTTGAAGGGGTATTGGGACTTCAGCTTCTCCTCATCCTCTTTCTTTTGCATTACATCCTAGTCATGAGATGAATGAACTTGCCTGTCATTCCACCATAATGTATTGCTACTATTGTAAAATGTACTCCCACAGGCTCCAAAGCAGTGGAACAAAACCTTTGAAACCAAGAGTGGAAATACAATATTCCTCTGCACAAGCTGGTTATCTCATGGGGTGCCAAAAACACAGCCTCAGTCAAGTCTGGCTCTTGACAATATCGTAGAAAGTATGAATTGGTCCTCTGGACCCATGGTCTCTTACTTGGCCCCTTTTACACTGACTCTGCACATGACAAGATATGCCTTGCTGCTAAGTGTTGCATCTTGATGTGAATTTAGGCCTCTGCTTTTCCTCTTGGAAGGCAAAAATTGGTTCTTGGGAAGCCAAACAACTACTCTTTTATGTATAAGCCACAGATATGCAAATAACTCACCAACAGATTCAGTTTTTCTGTATCTATGGTTTCATAATGCAAATTTCTTAGTTCAAATTTTGTAATGTTAAAAAAATGTCTAAAAGGCCCTTGGGAGGGCTGGGATAATAATGAAAATAAAGGCTGGGAAATAAGTCAAATAAGGAGCTATTTCTCAGATGGGCCAGTATTTGAAAAGATTGTTTGCTAATATTTTTTTTGAGATCAAAAAGAAATTAAAAAATTAAATGGGTCCCAGTGACCTGTCTCACCCACCCATGAGTAATGAGTACGTTTGAACTGAGAATTCGGAGTGAAGTAAGTCATTCCAGTCCAGGAACAAAAGACTTCAGAAGATTAGGAAAAGAATGAAAGAGGAGAAAGAGGAGGAGAAGGAGAATGGAAGAGGAGGCAGAAGAGGAGGAAAGAGGAGAGGGCAGAGGGAGAAAAGGAGAAAGAGAAGGACTAGCTGTTTGCTAGCATTCCTTTCCTGTGAGGACCATTTATTCTCAGTCCTTAGTTTTCCTTGGTTGAACCTATCTGACTAGTAATTCTATGAGGAAAATTGGTATATTGACTCAGGGATTAAACTGAGAGAGGCAAATGCTTACCACGAGTAGCCTCTCTTGCAGTGTGGTTTCTTTTCCCACTGACTGGCAAAGTTCAGTTCTGGGATCCTTTCGAGGATAATGTAAATCTTCCCTTCCCTAGCTCAGACATTTTCTATCTAGTTGGGTCTTTTATTTGTTCTCATAATAAGCCCTTTGGCACCTGATCTTGTATATAACATCAGTCAGGGACATATTGTCAGTTACTATTGATAAATCTTGCAGATAAATAACCAGCTCTTGGACTACCATCAGGGCACCTAAGCAACACAGCATTCTTACAAGTATTTAATTCGCCCCAAATTTTAGGAATTGAAGGAAAAAAGCACATAGGAAATGACCAAACCATAATTCTAATTCCCTACCTGGTAAATTGCTAAGACAATCAATAGCACAGTCTGGAAGCCCCCTTGGGAAGTTAGGTGATAAATGGGCTATAGTCCTATAATGGAGGGTATGGGGTGGGCAAATGGTGGCTCTTCTCAAGGGGGACATTGGGAGGCTGCTATAGTAACCTCAGCAATGCGTTCCTTCTATTTTTTGCCAGTAGATCTAGAACACACTGACCTAATTGGTTGAAACCAGCAAAGGGCAGGGTTCACAGAAGCTGAGGTTGTCTGAGGTTTTGCTATGGTGGGTCAAATGATCATGAATCCATATGTGTTCAGGCACATGAATTTTTCATTAGTAACAATGGCAAGTTGAGAGTCCCTTCTGGGCAAATGAGTATCATGCTTGATTCTAACATGAATCAAGTGCATTCAAGGCCTTATTCCTATCTCCTTTTTGGTCATTAATCCTTTTACTGTCCCAAGTTTATAGTATGCTTTTAGCAATATTAAACACTATGGGCTTAGGTCTGTAAATCAATTAAAATGAATTTGTTTTATAGCAATTAATCCACACCGGCTGGTGTGACACATGGCAGTGGTCAGATACACAAAAATAGTGGTGGACAGATGGTCATGCCCATGGCCTGTGCACTCATGTAGATCAAACAAGTTGGAGAAAGTTTTGCCTCCCCTGCTTTTCCCCTCAGAATCCAAAGTAGGCTGTTCCTCATGACAGGTGGATTGCAAATTGCTATTCTCTTATCCTATGGTGAACGCCCAGGGTTGAGGGTAACAGCTGAATGACAGGTGGGGATCCTGTGGGGCGTACTGTCCAGCAGATGAAGGAGCTGAGTAGTGCCACCATTGCTACCTCTCAAGCCAGAAAACCTGGCTTGATACTTTAAAACTATGGAAGAATTCCACTGGCATGACCTTGGACAAATCACATGTCTTTGATCCTAGTTTTCTTCCTCTGTTAAAAAGAATCATTTTTTCCTCTCTTAAAAATAAAACTTTGTCGGGCTGGACAAATGGCTCAGTGGTTAGGGTGCTTGCCTGCAAAGCCCAATGACCCAGGTTTGATTCCCCGATATCCACACAGAACTAGATGCAGAAAGCAGTGCATTCAACTAGAGTTTGTTTGCAGCAGCTGGAGACCCTGCACATCCATTCTCTGTCTCTTTATCTCTCTCTCTGCTTGCAAATAAGTAAATAAAAATTTAAAAAATAAGATTTATTAGCCAAAGGAAGGGTAGGACTGTTTACAATGCACTCCTCCAGACTCAAAGTGGCCTGGAGATCCATGACCTTACAGTGCCTGGCACTACCTACACAAGACCCTCATAAGAGGAGGAAAAGATGATGACATCAAAATAAAAGAGACACTGAATGAGAGGAGGAGGGGATTTGATGGAGAGTGGAGTTGTGAAGGGAAAAGTGAGGGCAGAAGATGGAATTATCATGGTTTGGTGTCTATAATTATAGACATTGCCAATAAATTTTTTAAATAAGATTTTGTGGGCAGAGCTGGGATAGAAGTACCCTATGCAGATGGATAATGCTATTCCCAGAAGCCTAGATTGTTATAAGAAAATTTCAGTGCCAGGGGTAGGATAACTTCCAACAAGTTGTTGGTCAGGGAAGCTCCAGATGCCCCCAACACATTACAGATTATTGCCAAGGTTCTTGGTTGCCCACCTGAACTAGATGGTAAGATCCTATTGAAGACACCACATACTTGGGCTGCAGGTCACTTCAAAATCAAACTGGAGCTGAGCTGGAAGTCTTGTGATGTTGGAAAGAGCTATGCAGCCTGTTGGGTGAGAAGAGTCATCAATTATACTAATCAGCAGTGAACCCTGCAAGTTTTACATGTGGCCAGCCAGGTCAAATGTATCAACTAGTGAAATGGTGGCATATCTGCTGTCTGATTGGATTTGAGGCCTGCTTCATGGAAGGGAATTCCTGTCTGGTACTGACAACACAATCAAAAGCCTATGACTAGGGAAGCCATAAGCTCTAGGGGGAAGCTAATAGCATTGTTTGGCTAAATGGATATATTATACCCACCGAACTGCCCTCTAAATGTTTATGGCCTTTTAATGCTACTCTCACTTTTGGTTAGAAAAGCTTCTCTTTTCAGATGGCAATGACACTGGGGTGACTCAAAACTCACCAACGTGCTGAGAAGAAGTGATAGTGGAGTGTTCAGTGCTAAGTGAGGCATCTCTATCACACCCTCCAAGGCTCAGGGACCACTGTAGAAGAGATGGTATAAGGAATGTAATAGCCAAGGGAAGGGGAGGAGTGCTTTCAGACACGAATGACCTTGATATTCATGACCTCACAGTGGCTGATGTTACCTGTACAAGACCTACATAATAGGAAAGGGAAAATAATGGTATCAAAATATAAGAGAGACTAGTTGGGAAGAGGAAGACATTCCGTGGAGGGGGGATTTGAGTGGGGAAAAAGGGAGGGTGGTGGTGCTGATTATGATCAGGGTATACTTTTTAGATTTCAATAAAAAGTAAAGACATAGTATTTTGTGGAACTGAAGATGTAGCTAAGTTGATAGAGCACTTGTCTAGCATGATTGAGGCCCTGGGTTCAATGCCCACAACTTAACAAAAAAGGTTTTCATTGTGTTCAAGATGCTGGCAGATCATAGGCATTCAGGAGATACCAAGTATTCTGGCTTTCATCTGAAATGTTCCCTACAAGGCCATGTTTTGAAGACTTGTTCCCCAGCTGGTAGAGCCATGGAACCTGTAGGAAGTGGAGCCTACCTGGGAAGTAGGCCACTAAGAGTGAGCTCTGAAGGTTCTGCCCGCTCTCCTTCTTGTTCTGCTGTGATGCGAACAGCCTCCAGTACACACTCCTGGTGCCACGAATGGAGCCTTGATGATGGGCTGAACTCCGCTCGAACCATGAATCCAAATGAATCTTTCCTTCTTGAAGTTGTTTCTGTCAGGTATTATGGTCATAGCAACACCTCTCATTTGGTTTTCAAGGTGACACGTGCCAGTCCTAATCCAGGAAGGCAGTTGTACTGATTCCAAGGAAGTCTGTGATAAAGAAGGACTTATAGGAAGGCATATCCATGTCTGTCGTCTCAGGCTGACTGTTGCAGTCACCTTCTCACTTCTGGAACAAACCACCTGACAAGAAGCAGCTGATGGGAGGAAAGGGTTTATTTCAGGCTTACAGTTTTGAGGCAGTTTCATCATGGCTTAGCAAAACAGAGGCTAGACATCTTGTCACATCAGCTGAAGGTAGCAGCAAGAGTGAGCAAACTCTGGCAAGGGGGCTTGAGCTATCACACTCCAAAGCCCACCCCGAGCAGCACTCCTCCTACAGCGAGGCCAGTTGGGGACTGAGTATGAGACTTAATCAGAAACACATGAGGCTATGGGGACATTTCACATTCAAACCACCACACGGACCTAAGCGATCGTCCTGCTGAGTGAATCTTCCTGCTATCCCTTCCTATAAGTTCTGGCCCTCACTTTGCCTCGCTCAGATGATAGCATGGGTCACTTCTATTGGCACTGCTTGGCTGGAACTCAGTTGTATGGTTTCAGCCTCACTTGTTCATGCAGGCTGGGAAATGTAGTCCCCTATAGCTGGTTGGTCACTTCCCAACAATGCCTTCAACTATGGAGTGACAGGAGCGTACATACCAGCTGATTGCTGATTGATCACTAAGCGGTCATTGACACAGAAGACAGTGGAGACGATTCTTGGCATGTGGAAGAGAAGGGTCCTGGGAAAGATAAGAGGAATTAAAGGAAAAGGAGAAAGAGTTACTTAATTTGCTGAAACCCATTTTCTTGTTATTATAAAAAAGCAGAACTGTCGATAGCACCTGACTTCTTACCCCTCATATGAGTGCTTTTAAAATCCACTCTCTGAGAGAAGTTAAAGCACCTCTTGACAACCATTTGATTTCTCACTCATTGTAAGTAGCATTTCATTGCAGTGAGGGACACATCCATTGGGTACAATGGGATATATCCATCGAGAGGAATCTTAACTCTGATAGAATTTGTAAGGTAGCCATATTTTTATTTCCATTTATCATGCTGAGAAATTGATAGAAGGAGACACTTAAAAGCCCTGGCTCAAGGCCATATAACAGATTAATAGCATACCAGGGAACAAGACCCAGGAATCTAGCCATACCAATCCATTTATTACACAGATAAACCTGCTCTTTCCAGCTCCAGCATCTGCAGTCAAAGGCAGTCTTGTTATTTTGCCTATGTAAAGTAAATAGATACCTACTGCCCAATACTCCTTGTAAATTTTTGTGACTGCTGGGCGTGTTGACTATAAAGCCACTTTTGCAAAAGAAAAACAACAACACAAAAACCTTACCTTTTAAATATGTGATTGGAAATTGTGAGAGACTTCTATTTTATTTCTTAGGAAAGCCAACAGTCATTTCACCAGCACCTGCAGTAGCAGGCAAATGTCAGGTCTGGATGGGAACACTCCTTCTGCTTCTCCTTTGAGTTCCAGTACTCTTATAATGTGCTCTATTCCTAGACTGGATACCTTTCTTCATGTCCTCCCTATGAGGAATTGAGGTAAATGGAATTTTCCTTAACGATGTAGGTGAAAGTAGTTTCACAGAATCAATTTCAATTTTAAGAGTACCTTGAGGATTCCTGGGAGTTTATGAGTCTTATTGTATTGAATTAACAGGCATATCTGAGGCCACGATTTTAGAGTTAAGACTGTTAGGGTGGTTTTTTTTTTTTTTCCTTTTTGGCTTCACTTCAGTAATCATAATGAGAAGGATGCTCTTTAAATGAAGCTTCCAAATGACACGCTTTACCACTGATCAGTCCCTGTGGAAATATAGTCTCCTTTAGCCACTAGAGTGGCTCAGTTCAAGGTAGAGGGTCCGACTTTATGTGAAGGGTTTTCAAGGAGTCATATCATTCTTTGGGCAGAATAAAAGAGCAATAATAACCAATGTTTAAAACTTGTTTGCAGGCTCAAGTGCCCTAAGGGTTAGTGCGTGAGGACAGACATAATTCTTTCTTAGGTAAGAGCCTGCTCAGTTAGGGCACCATCATTGTCCCAAATGCAGTTATTTTCTAGATGGTCCTTAGGGTGATTTGGTTCTTTTAGGCTAGATCTTATATTGAGAAAGAATGATATGATCTGCCTTGAAATCTTCAAGGTCATTTGTATAACATAAAATCAGGAGCTCCAATCTTGGTGGTGCACTGAAATCATTTAAGATATTTGAAGAAAACATAGGTGACTTAAGATCCACCCCTGACATACCAAATCTGAACTGGGAAGGTGGTGGTATTTCAGTAAATGTACCTTGATTAGGCTCTGACGCAGTCATTCCTCCCATGGATATTGTCTGCTCCTTACATCACTTTGCTCCATGACACTGACTCCAGTGTAGTGGTCTCTAGAATCTTGAGTCTGACCCAAGGGAGGGAGTCC
Source organism: Orientallactaga sibirica (assembly GCA_036365145.1). NCBI lineage: Eukaryota > Metazoa > Chordata > Mammalia > Rodentia > Dipodidae > Orientallactaga > Orientallactaga sibirica. The sequence goes on from JAEOAD010002183.1 coordinate 3,543,201, forward strand.
TAGGTGGGAGGTCAAAGGGATGGAAAGATAGTGCACGTGGGATGCACTGTTTCTGAGTCTGTTACGGCTTCTTTGTAGGCTGGATGTGGCCCTGTACCAGAAGACCCCACTCCTTCCCTCTGCTCTTTGGGCCTGTGTGGAAGCACTGGTCTATCCTTAGCCCCAAAGGGCTGCTGTTTACCCTGTGGTTGGCCTGCACCACTGTCCACTCTTCCATAAGGATGACATAATCATTGACTTATCTTAAATTGGAGTGACCATTCCCCCACCCCTGGGACTCTGAATGATCTAGAAAGCAGGAGAACACTTAATTTTCCAAGGTGGCCCTGGAGTTCTATGATACTTCTGATTCTCTAAATGTTCCTTGTAGAGTCAAGACTGTTCTTCCTGCAGCATCCTCTTGGGGTCTCCATGGAAGCACAGTGAAAGCTGAAGTGGGCTATGAAGGGAGTAGGTTTATTTGAAGATCTGCTGAAGCTGTGGGTTTAGAAAACCATAGTGTCAGTGCATGGTGCAGTTACTTTCTTTTTGCTGGGACAAATGCCCAACCAGAAGCAGCCTATGGAAGAAAAAGGTTTGTTTCAGGCTTATAGAATCTAGGGGAAGCTTCATCATAGGGGAAGCTGGCTCATTCCATAGATCTATAGCACAGAGATTCCACCAACAGCCAACAAGCATGAACAGCCAGGGCCCAAACTGGCTTTAAGCACACCTCAGGACTACAAGAGCCACCCTAATGCTATCTCATCCAGCAGGTTGCTGAAGACATAAGTAGGAAGCCTAATCTTCATCAAAAATCACTGAGCTTATTGGGGGACACACATTCACATTCAAACCACCACAGTGCAGCTACCTGGAGCTCTCAGCAGAGGGATCTCTACCAGCCCTGGAATCAGAGGCAGGAAGCAGTTACTGAAAACCAGAAGCTGGGAGGTGTGTCATCAGGCACCTCCAGAGAGAACTAAGTGAGGACACTTCCAGGTTCAAGTGAGCCCACAGGGAGAATACAAGAGAATCATTTCCTTGTTTTACCTTCTTCAAATTTTCTCATCTCTTTCCAGGACCCCCACTGGCTAAACCAATGTTGGAGCTAGAGAGCAAGGTCATGTGTCATATACAGGTCAGCATCCAGGGGCAGGGAAGGGTGGAGAGGTGACCTGCATGGGCAAATGGAAGAAATCTGGTGTACATTCATAAGGCCATCTTAATTCCATTTTGATACTTGATCACAGCTAAGTTAAGAGCAGAACTAGGCCAAATGGTTTACTCATTCTGTCTAAAGTTGGGGTCTGCTGTCTTGACAGATCCACTAAATCACCCAAGTTCTCCCAGGCCTGAGAGAATGACATAACCATGAAGAGTTTTTCAGGAGGCACAGTTGAAATGACAAGGGAAAGAATGAAGCCATCCCACTGCCTAAGAGTGGGTCCCAGATGCTTCCTTCATCCCTGGGGAAACTCTTCTAGTGAGTTGCATCTTTACTCCTGGGCAACATATGGAGATCACTTCTCATTCTAGCTGCACCTCACAAGTGTAAGCTCGACACTTGGGCTTGTTGCCGGTTACCCCATAATTGCAGAAGGCTTGGGAACAAGCAACCTTGGCTATGCAGAGTTGCGTTGTTCTCTAGCCATTCACTGCTATGTTGCTCATGGGGTCTGGCTTGCAGGGGAAATCGCCTGGGCATGTGGGAGCAGGGTAGATTTGTGAAGAGTGTTAAGATGCTTCAAGTGGATAAGCATGAGCACTGGCTGCTTCAGTTAGGGTTTTATGGGTAAATAAGAGAACGGGGTGCCCTAGGATATGGCCCTGTATTTAGGTACCTGTCTGTATTGATAGCCGGCAATAATTTGGAACTAGATAGTTTAGGAGGGTCACTCATTGCCACTTGAATCTCAGTCTTACAGGAGGATAAAATTGTCTTATTTTATATTGACTTAGTTTCTCTGTTCAGGGTGTATGGCAAAATGCAGGTTGGGCCCTAGCCAGACCACATGTCAAAAGAAACCAGGCCACACCCCTTGGGTTTTCTCACTAGGATGGCGGGTAGCCAATGATGGGAAAGACTCCATGAGATGGGGCAACCTAAGACAGGCACCGTCACATGTGATGATCCCTTGGGGCCTGGGTTCAACAATGGCTTGGCAAAGAACCATGCCTCCCAGGGTTGCCAATAATAAAAACAAAAAGGAGGATATGTATGGCACAATGCAGGTCTGGCCCTAGTCAGATCGCATGCCAGAAGAAACCAGGAAGTGGCTTCTGTGAACATGGCGTCCTGCGCAGGCCTGGCGTGACAACAGCTACAGTCCCATGCTCGCGAGAAAACTGCTACAAGATGATCTGTTCAGAGTCAGGCTATCATTGGTCACAAGAAGGGGACCACCCCATACAATGATTGGCCAGCAAAACACCTTAAAATCCCCTGCACTTATTTGAATAAATGAGTTTGCTGCAGCTTGCCCTCTGCTGCTTCCACCCAACTCCTGGAGTCTGTGTCGTGACTCCACGCTTCTCACCCCCAACTCGGCAGAGACCCTGCCGTCCCTCCTGGGCTGGCCCTTGGGGACCCCAACATCAGGGAATACTGCATTTGTTGTTGATCAGAACTGATAAATTTCAGTTTCAGATAGATTGATGTGGTGGTTTGAATTGGGTGTGTCCCATAAACTCATGTGTTTTGAATGCCTGGTTCCTAGAGAATGGCAATTTGAGAGCTGAAGCCTTGCTGGGGGCAGGCTTAGGAGTGTTACACCTAGCTTTCTGTTGCCAGAGTTCAGCGCACTCTCCTGCTGTTGTTTTCTACCTTCTGTTGGTAAGGAGGTGATACCTAGCCTCTACTATACCATCTTTCCCCTGCTATCATCCCCTCGAGATTGTAGGCCAAAATAAAAGCCTTTCCTCCCATCAGCTGCTTCTGGTTGGGTGTTTTTTTTTTTTTTTTTTTTTTTGCCAGCAATGAGAAACAGCTACAACAATAGTGAACTAGAGCTCACTTAGTTTCTAAATAAATTCCTTTTGATTGCTTTATATTAACTGTAAAACTTCCAAAAGAAAGAAGTTCAAGTTCTAATCCACTTTGAATAGTTGATTTTACTAAAGAGGCCACAATGAACTGCAAAAAAATTTTTCCCAGTAAAGTTTTGATCAACTTAAGAAAGAAATCAACTTAATGTGAACTACTTCAGAGGAGAAAATTAGTGCAGTTTTAATGTTTAAATAGCCTCTGGGAAAACCTTTAAAATTTAATGACTTGGCTTTTCAGTGTTTGAATTTTTAAGCTTAGGATCTTGACTTGATCTTTCATCCTCCTGTGCTCCTGGACCTGTGATAATTGAGACGTTGATGGGAATTCTGCTGTCTCAGAAGGCAGGCCAGGCTCCATTCTAGCTGGATGGCAGCCTCTTTTGTGACAACTGTGAGTAGCTGGATACTCAAAGTAATATGCTGAGATGTGGGAAGAAAATACCACAATTTCTATTTCCATTTATTTTTCTTAAAAAGTTTAGAAGTAAACTATATGCTGCAAATTCAGAATGCAGGGACAAACACTGGTTGCTTCATATGGCCCGAACACTGTCCCTTGTCAAGTGAGAGGAAACAAATTCCTCAGGGGCTGAGGGGAGATACTTTTTCTTTTTTGTGTCTTGTGATGATGGGTGACAGCTTATCTGTGTCATGTAAAGTAGATTCATGGACGATCTCATCTAGTCTTAATTAGGTTGATTTTCACAAAATGGGCATCTGGTTTGGGAAGATCTCTGCAAAAAGATGGTGGGTAGGATGTAGTAACAAGGCAATGAGTTGAACAAGAGACAAAGAAAAGGGCGTGGTAACTGTGTCGCTTCTGGAGAAGCTGCTAGTAATTGTATGAATCCTAATTTATACTCACCATTTAAAAAAATTATTTATTTCAGAGAGAGAAGACAGAATTGGAGCGCCAGGGCCTCAGCCACTGCAATTGAACACCAGATGCTTGCGCCACCTTGTGGGCAGGTGCGACCTTGTGCTTGCCTCACCTTTGTGCGTCTGGCTAACATGGGATCTGGAGTCAAACACGGGTTCTTAGGCTTCACAGGCAAGCATTTTAATCACTAAGCCATCTCTCCAGTCCTATACACAACATTTCTAACATTTCATCTAACTGTGTTGTCTTGGGATACTGGTTTGTAAGAGTTTGAAGCCATAATGTTCCTGAAAAGACAATAAAGAGATGTGATATTTTTTCACTGATCTAAAATCATGTACAATGCAATATTTCCAAAAGATGTTATTAAATGTGATGAAAAGTGATGCTGAAATCTTCCTTTTAAGTGTCTTAGTAGTGGAAAAATATGTCCAAGGGAATACTTGTCCTCCCTACTGCAATAAATACATGTGAAATTATGCATGGGAAAATATAACGACAAGGCTTTTAATCTCGTTTATACACTGACAAGTCCCAAATTTATATTTCCATTTCAAATGTCTTCATGTAAGTCTTGACTCTTACAAGTGACTGTTTCCCTGACCCCTACATTTACATGTCTAGTCTTCTCAAGCTTGCTATGTCCAAACTAGATTCATCATCTCCTTTGCTTGCCCATGTCAAATGTTCCTTTGAATCAGATTTGACTTTCTTAAGTGCTTAGGTTAGAATTGTGTAGCACAACATCCCCTTTCTTGTAAGTCTTATGTCCAAACCTGTCAGCAAGTCTCAATATTTCTATATCAAAATGTATCCAGACCCTTTTGATGCCCCCCCCATCTTTACTATTTGAGTTCACTTCTAGTGTGGGCAGGTGACATTGGTCCTGTGTCTCTGCTTTGGCATATTTCTGTTTGTTCTCCATTGGGGCCAGAGAAATCCTTTTAGCCAATATTAAGACATGCAAAGCTCTAAAGTGGCTGCCCAACTCCACTCATAATAAAATCCATAGCCCTCACTCTGGCCCACAAGGTCCTTCATGATCTCTTGGGGGCTCTAACTTCTGTCCTCTGACTCTACCACATCCCCATCCCCCTTCTGCCTCTGGGCAGTGTACACTGGCCTTTGTGGTTCAGCCACTTGCCAAGAGTTCCTGATTGAGTCCTTTGCCTCTGCTGCTCCCTCTGATGCGATCTCTTTGCCACGGCAAAGATAACCCAACTCATCTCCTCATAGAGGACTTCCTTGTTGACTTTAAGGACTGACCTTATTACTCTCTGTCCTGACAACCTACGGAATTTGCTTGTGGACACTCACCCATGACATATAAAGTTGGTCCTCCATATCTATAGTTCCACATTTGTGGATTCAAAAGCCATAGAGCAAAATATTTAGAAAAAAAAATTGTACCTATACTGAGCATGTACTGACATTTTTGTTGCTTTTCCCTAAACAATATAGTTTAATAACCATTCCTATAGTATCTACATTGTTTGGGGTATTGTAAATAATATAGACATGATTAAAATGTAAAGGAGGATATGGGTAGGTGTGATGGTTTGAATCAGATGTCCCTCATAAACTCATGTGCTTTGGGTGCTTGGTTCTCAGCTAATAGCAACTTGGAAGGTGGAAGAGATGTGTGACTGGGGGTGGACCTTGAAATTTATTAGTCCCTGGCTTGCCAGTATGTATGTTTGGCTCGCTCTCTTGCTGCTGTTTTCCATCTGCTGTGGCAGAGGTGATGCCCAGCCTATGCTCACGCCATGCTGTCCTCTGCCATCATGAAGCTTCCCCTTGAGACTATATGCCAAAATAAAAACTTTCCTCCTATCAGCTGATTTTGATTGGGTGTTTGTTTCAGTAACTAGGAGATAACTACAATAGGTTACATGTAAATACTATGTCATTTCATATGATTTTTATTTTCTATATGACTGGAAGACTTGATTAATTATTCTATTTTTTTTTCTGAAAACAATCCCTGGCAGATACCAAGAAAAACTGTATTTGATATTTTTAAATATCTTATTTATTTATTTGACAGAGAGGGAAAGGGGGTGGAGAATGGGCATTCCAGGGCTTCTAGCCACTGCAAATGGGCTCCAGACACATATGCCACCTTGTGCCTCTGGCTTAGTGGGTCCTAGGGAATAGAACCTGGGTCCTTAGGATTTGCAGGCAAGAACCTTAACCACTAAGCAATCTCAACAGCCCTGTATTTGATTTTTAAAGTATATCTATCACCTACCATTCCTTGTAGGAATATAGTGCTATAAAAATTTAATTTGGGAGCCTGGCGTGGTGACACACACTTTTAATCTCAGCACTTGGGAGGTAGAGGTAGGAGGATCGCCATGAGTTTGAGGCCACCCTGAGACTATGTAATGAATTCCAGGTAAGCCTGAGCTAGAGTGAGACCCTACCTCGAAAACAAAACAAAACAAAAAATAATAATAATTTTGGGGCTGAAGACATGGTTTAGCAGTTAAGGGGCTTGCCTATAAAGCATAATGACCTGAGTTCAATTCCCCAGTACCCACATAAAGCCAGATGCACAAAGTGGTACATACATCTGGACTTCATTTGCAATGGCTAGAGGACCTGGTGCACCCATTCTCTCTCTCTCTTCCAGGCATGGTGGTGCCAGCCTTAAATCCCAGCACTTGGGAGGTAGAGTTAGGAGGATCTCCATGAGTTCGAGGCCACCCTAGGAATACATAGTGAATTCCAGGTCAGCCTGGGTTAATGCACAACCCTACTTTGAAAAACCAAAAAATAAAAAATAATAAGTTTTTCATTACTTCATCAGAACCCAGAACAGCAGTTGGCTCATACAGAGTACCCAATGAATCCTTTTTGAATGACTGAATGAAATTAACATTCATCTTTAGCTAGTAAATAATGCTGTAGATGCAGAGAACATTTTGAAGAAATGAGTACAGAAATAAATCAAGAAATGCTTGCTTTACTGCTAGTTGAAATACAGATGCCAATTCTGCTTTAGTACTAAAATATACAAAGTGCTGCTCTTTTGTGAACCAATTATAGAAACATGTCAGAAAAGATGTGTTCTCAACTGTAAATAACTCTTCTACTTGAGACGTTGTTCTATGGAACAATGGTTGAAAATAACATTTGATGGAGTGGTTGCTTTGACTGAATTAAAGAGGATGCTCCAGGAGTGTGGGGATAGCATCACTGGTGGAATTTATTCGCCATGTGTTTATTTATTCAAAGTCATAGGTATTTATTCATAGGCAGCCTATTGTTGCAGAGGGGTTGAAGCTGGAAATGCACAATCGGCGATGTAATTAACCTGATTTTTAAAAGTGACAGAGCTGAATAAAATTCAAGAATCTTTAAAAGACTTTGTACCAATATAGGAAATGATCTGGTAGTTTCTTGGACCATTGAGAGTTTTTCAGTTGTCTCTTTTTAATAAGGGAAGCATCACAGCCAATATTCTTATACAGTCTAGTTGTGAAATGAATGTTCATAATTCTTCAAAACAGTTTAAACCTTGAGTTTGAGACCACGCCTTCATGTTTGTACATTCCTCAAGTAAGATTCTCTAGTTTCCACGATCATTCAGAGAACAAACCATTGATTAGAACCACATTGCTTTAAGACTCTGTTATGTAACACAGAGCCCAAAACTAATTGGTTCAGTATATGTACTACTTGTACTGACATCTATTATTTGATTTTCTCTTGACTATTAAAAGTTGATACTAAGTACATAAACCCTTTAAAGGCAAATATCACCTTCTTTGAGTTTTGATCCAGGTAGTTCAGCAATCATGAAGTCTGCAGTCTTATTGGCAAAACTGATATACAGTGTCTCTAGGGCACTGTGCTCAAGGTTAAGAGCGACGCGTATTCTGTTTGTACATTTTACTGGAATTTTATATGTTCATTTTATGATTTAAAACCTCTAGGTTTTCAATCCTCCAAACTGTCTGAAGACACAGTGTGCCACAGACTTAAGACTTCTGTTTCTCCCTCTATTTTCTTCAAACAGAAACATTTCTCAAGTGTCTACATGTTCTAGAAGGGGATTTTTTGGAGGTGGCCTCTTGTTTGGAATAGTCCGACAACATCAGGCCTCTGAAGCAAGAGGAAGGGGACGATAAAAAAGCTGAAACACAAGGTTCATCTGGTAAGTTTTACATTAACCATTACAAACTGGACAGTGTAAGAATGTGCCTTTTTGGCTCAGAAAGATGGAGTCTTGGTGTGGAAACGAGTACTTGGCTGTCCCACCACAGCTTTTCTGCCTTTTAATCTAGTCTGCACACCTATGTTTTTTGGTTGGGGCATTGAGGCCACTGATATTAATAGTTATTATTGAAAGGTATATATTTATTGTCATGATTCTTCTTGTTTTGTAGTGCTTCCTGTTTTCCCTTTACTTGCTTGTTTTAGTGTTATTTGAATATGGTTTATTTTTTCCTATTTCCTGCTGTGTGTGTTTTGCTTTCTCTTCAGAGTGAAGGAATCCTTCAAGTATTTTCTGTAGAGCTGGTTTAGTTGTCCTAAATTCCTTTAGCCCATTTTTGTTGTGAAATGACCTTATTTTTCAATTTGGATAGATAGCTTTGCAGGATAAAGTACTCTTGGTTGGCAGTTTTTATCTTTCAGAACTTGGAATACATCATTCCAAGCCATTACTGGCTTTTAAAGTTTGTGTTGAGTAATCTGCTGTTATTCTGATAGGCTTACCTTTGTTGGCAACTTGCTTTTTCTAACTGCTTTCAATATATCTTCTTTGGTTTGCATGTTTAGTAGTTTAATTATAACATTGTGAGGAGAGGTCCTTTCCAGGTTTTGTCTGTTTGGTGTTCTAAAAGCTTCTTGTATCTTTATTGGCATTTCTTTCCCAATTTGGGGAAATTTTTCTTATATGATTTTGTTGAAAATGCCTACCAAGTCTCTAGATTGAAATTCTTCTCCTTCCACTAAATCCTGCCTGAATTCTTATGTTTGATCTTTTCATAGTGCCCTGCATATCTTGAAATTCCCATTCATACCTTCCTTTTAGCTTGTCTTTCTCTTTGTTGCACTGCATTAGATCTGCCACCTGGTCTGCTGGTTTAGATATTCTGTTCTCTCCTTCATCTATTCTACTGATGAGACTTTGTAAAGAGTTTTTTATTTGACTTACTGTGTTCTTGAGAGCTAGAATTTCAGCCTGGTTTTTCTTCAGTATTTCTATTTCCTTACTCATGTCTTATAATGACCTCCTTATTTCATTAAGCTGGTTTCCTGTGTTATCTTTCAGGAGTTATTTTCTTCTTTAATTTCTTTGTTTTCTTCTTTGATTCCTTTGAGTATAGATAAAATAATTTAAAAAATCTTTGTCAGGCATTTTATCTAAAACGGTCTCATTGGTGACCATTTCTGATGGATTTATAACTTTTGGTGGGATTGTGTTGTCTTGATTCTTTGTGTTTCTTGTATTATAATGTAATGACTTTTGCATCCTGGATTGATTTGATGCTTGGGTTTTCTACTTATCTGCAGTGTTCTTAGATGTGGTGATCCACCTTTATACACTTTCAGGATATGAATTTAAAGTGCCAAGTGTAGCTCTTGTACCCCAATCCAACTTCAGAAGTAATCCTAGGTGTTGAGTTTGCTTGCTAAGCAAGTATTCTAGTGGATTGCATGGAACAATTTACTGGCAAATTCTAAACTGCAACTGAGCAATATACACATTCAATAAAAACCAGCACAAAGTATGCAAGTGTTGGGATTAAAACAAACAGATAGTCTTAATAAAGCCAAAATCCCTAAAGGTGTGTGTTGCTCTACACCCTTAATCCTGTCAGCTGGGAGGTAGAGAATTCTGTTCTGAATTGGGTTCCAGGTCAGCCTGTATCTGAATCAGACCCTAACCCCAATAATGACAGAAGCAAAAGACAAAGGCCCTATAAATCTGAAAGCATTAAAGACAGCAATATTCAACCCCCCCAGTGCAGCTTATTTGAAAATGGTAAAGCCAACTATAAATATGTAATCCATAACCTGCCCTGACATGGGAAGAGAAATTAGCACTTCCAATGCAGGCCTATGTATCTGTTTTTTTATTTTTGTCAGTCGGCCTCATTACCTTTTGGGGTGGCTTCCAATCTCACCAATGCTGAATGCCCACCTCGATCCCTCCATGTTGTGCTGTGGAGCTGGAGTTCTGTTCAGCTGAGCTGGATGTGCTGCCATGGGGGGTGGGGTGGGGTGGGAGTGGGGGCCTGAATGCTGGAGGTTCATGGTTCTGATGGTTGGGGATGGGCAGAGTGCAGGAAGCCTGGAGTTGTTCACACAGTCCCACCTGTATCCTTTTCAGTAGCTCCTTAACTGATCTCAGCTGTCTTTCTTTCAGATTTCTTGACTTTGCAAGGAGGCTGATGAGGTTGGAAAATCCCCTTGTTTGGTCTCTGCTGCTCGGTGCTGGTGCCTGGTGGGCAATGCCTGGTGGGTGCACAAATTGTGTGGGTTGGGGCGCAAGTGCTTCAGTGGGATTCTGTCCATTTTCCTCCTTTCTGGTGGATCTTGGTCTCTCTTGCTTCTCTGTTGTGTCTAAGAAGAACCTATACTCCTTCACTTTTCAGAGAAGAGTGTATTTTGCTGTGGTTTTGCTTCAATCCCTCCCTAGACTGGTTTTATGTGGCTCCTATGCCGCCATCTTACCCAGAAGTCAAAAAAAAAATCATTTTGAGGAATTGTATTAGTTATGTTCTCATTGCTGGAATAAAATACAGGACCAGAAGCAGCTTATGGAAGGAAATGGTTTAACCTGGCTTATTGTTCCAGAGGCTAGAGTCCAACAGCAAGCAGGACTGGACCATAAGACCTCAAGGCCTGCTCCCAGTGATCACACCTGGTTCAGCAAGGCTCAACCTCCTAAAAGTTCCACAGTTTTCCAACAGTGTCACTAACTGGGGATTAAACATTTAAACACATGAGTCTATGGGGACATTTCACATTTAAAGCACCACAGGAATGTTTTATTATAGGTATTTGATATATTTAGATTTATATCTACATCAAAATTCCAAATTAAGACATAACCTAAGCCAAGTGTGGAGGGTCATATCTATAATCCCTGCACTTGGGAGGCTGAGGTAAGAGGATTGCCATGAGTTCAAGGCCAGAGTAAGAACCAGCCTCAAAAAAGAAAGAAGGGCTGGAGGAATGGCTTAGCAGTTAAGGCATTTTCCTGTGAAGCCTAAGGACTCAGGTTCTATTCCCCAGTACCCACATAAGCCAGATATACAACATCTGGAGTTCATTTTCAGTGACTGGAGGCCCTGGCATCTTTTCTTTCTTTCTTTCTTTCTTTCTTTCTTTCTTTCTTTCTTTCTTCTCCCTTTCTTATTCTTTCTTTCTTTCTTTTTTTCTTTCTTTCTTTCCTTCTTTCATTCTCTCATCATCTTTCTATCTGTCAAATAAATGAAAAAATAAATAAAATATTTAAAAAAGAAATACTTCTGTATGTGTTGGTGCTGAAAGTTGGTGGGATTTATTAGGAAAAGAGTTTATCAAACACTGGTTGTAGATTACCTCATTCATTATAATTCCACGATTCAGTGTTCTAAACTGTCTGGATCAGCTTTAGGCTCGAATCTGAAGCACACAGTGGGAGGAGTGCTCAGGGCACTGGTAGCTGACAGAGCTGCAGTGAACTGCAATGGCAGTGCAGATTCAAATTGGACACCTAGCACAAACCAGGCCCACAAAAAGTACTCATACTCAACTTAGTCCATGATTGTAACAGTCTGTGCCCTGGGAAATAATGACTTCTTTCATAGTTGAGGAGACTTGCATTGTGAAGTGATTTCCCCAGGACTACAGAGTTACAGTACAGATGATTCTAGCCCTGGACCTCTGACTCAAGTCCATGACCTTCCTGGCCCCTCCACAAAACAAACAATGTTAAGAGGCAGAGTCAGGGCTCATATTATACCTTTGGCATGTACTAATAAGTGGTCACAGGCAAGTGACTTAACCCGAAACCTCATGTGGGAAGTGGGGCTAAAGGTGACAGTATTTTCTTAAAGAATTGTTAAGAAGACTAAATGATGATTAAAGGGTTTGGCACATGGTGAGCCCTCAGTGAATACTGGTCATTAGTATCATGGCTCTTCCTTCACCAAAGTTTGCTAATTAGGCTACAGACCTTTCAAAAACAAAGATATGGTATGTGATTTCTTCGCCACCCCTTTCTTTTCCTTATCTCCACCCTCAAACATCGTTCTTCATTCAGAAATGATGACCAGGAGTTTACTAATAATTTCACTTCACCTGAGCTTTTCCGTCAGTAAGTACCCATTAGCTGCCACTCTGGCTGAAGGCCACCCACTGTAGTTTGCAAGTTCTTTATCTCTGGTGTTGTTTAACTTGTCCTTAGTACAATTTTCTTTGTGTGTATTAATGTGTGCATGCTCATGTGTGTGCAGGTGCACATGCCTGTGCATACATGTGTGCATGTGTATGGAAGCCAGAGGACAACCTTGAACGTCATTCTTCAGGAAGGCCTCTGGAGTGACATCCACCGTTGTTTATTTGAGACAAGGGCTCTCATGGGCCTGAAACTCACCAAGTAGGTTAGACTGGCTGACCAATGAATCCCGGGGATCTGTTCTGCCTCCCCAGTATGTTCCTCCACACTTTTTTTTTTTTTTTTCCACACTGGCTTTATTTTTTATTTTATTTTATTTATTATTTTTGGAGAGAGACACAGAGAGAGACAGACAGAGAGGGAGAGGGAGACAGATAGAGATGGGCGCGCCAGCAGTCTCAGCTGCTGTGAATGAAAACCAGATGTGTGCGCCCCCTTGTGGGCAAGTGCGCCATTGCGCCCTTGCGTCACTTTGCATCTGGCTAAACGTGGAACCTGGAGATTGGAACCGGGTTCTTAGGCTTAGCAGGCAGGCGCCTTAACCACTAAGCCATCTCTCTAGCCCCACACTGGCTTTTTAAAATATGAGCACTGGGGGTTTGAACTCAGTTCCTCATGCTTGCAAGGCAAACACTTGACTACTACCTCACTAGTCTCCCTTCACGACAACTATCACACTCATTCTATCAAGGAAGGTGAGGTTTGGCAAGTGAATGGCAGAGGTCATAGCTAGCTTGGAGTTCACACACAGCACTGGGATCACAGGTATGTGCTGTCACACATCCAAGCTTTCCCATGAGTGATAGCGATCTGAATTCAGGTGCTCATGTTTTTGCAGCCAGCACTACCCACTGAGAAATCTCCCCAGCTCCCTCGTTACTTGATCCAAGAGAGAAAAGTGAAAGGGATGAGGAAGAAGAGGATGAGGAAAAGTCTGAGCTGCAAAGAGGATGAAGGGGTTCCCAAGTGGCAGGAGATGGAAAATGTGGAGCCCCTGCCAAGGGGCCAGGGATACAAGGCCCTCAGGAGGATGCAGACAAGTACAGCCACCACTCAGCTGGCTCTCTGGCCTGGCCCCAATCCCAAGCTGCCCTCTCTTCTTTCTTTCTCCATACCCTCTCTTTTCTTTTAAAAATACTTTTCATTGACAACTTCCAAAAATATAGACAATATACCATGATCATAATCCCCTTTCACCACCTTCCCCCCCCACACTGGATTCCTCCTTCTTTCCAACTAGTTTCTCTTCAGTTTTGATGTCCTCATATTTTCTCCTCTTATTATGAAGATCTTGTGTAAGTAGCATAAGCCACTCTGAGGTCATGAATATCAAGGCCACTTTATGTCTGGTAGACAATTGTAAGTACTCCTCCCATTCCTTTGGCAAATGCCTTCTTTCTGCCACTTCTGCCATGGTCCCTGAGCCTTGGAGGGTGTGATAGAGGCGTTTCCTTTAGTGCTGAGCACTCCACTGTCTCTTCTTCTCAGCACTGTGGGGAGTTTTTGAGTCTGCTTAGTAGTCACTGCCATCTAAAAAGAGAAGCTTCTGTAATCAAAAGTGAGAGTAGCATTAATGCATGGGTATAAACATAAGTATCTAGAGGGCAGCTGGGTGGACATAATATGTCCAGTTAGCCAGGTAACAGTATTATTTTTTTCCTTAGGGCTTATGATCTCCCCTGCCATAGTTTTTTCTTTTTAATTAAGTTTTCAGTACCAGGCAGGCGTTCCTTCCCCTGGTGTGGGTCTGAAGTCCAAGAGAAAGCAGTTGGTTTTCACAGCCCTCTTTCCCATCTCTCTAGACACTGTACCTCCATCCCCATCCTCCTGGCTTGCTCCATCCAAGCTGTCACACTAGCATCTACTTCCTCCCTCCCCTTCCTTGTTCTCCCCCCCCCCCTGCAATCTCATCTGATCTTGGTAAACATGCCTCCCAGTCTCTCAGCCTGCCTAAATCTAGCAGTGCCCGGCATTTGGATCTCCCCCAGATCCCCCCCCCCCTTTAGACAGCACCAGGCTGGGGCAGAGCCCCATAGCTGCTCCTCCTCTCTCCTTCCTTCTTGTATAATTTAATAAAGAAATAGTCACGCCTCTTTTTTCAGGCCCTGGCTTTTTTATATTTATTTATTTTTATTTTTATTGACAACTTCTTTAATTGTAACAATATCCCATGTTATTTCCCTCCCTACCCCCAAATAGTCATGCTTTGTTAAAAAACAAAACAAAACAATTCACTTTAGCCAGGTGTTTGATATCAGCCTCTCAATTCTTCTATTTCCTTCTAGTCAGAGACTTCCCACAGTCCGTCCTTCTTAGTTGCCCAGTAGACTCACTGGCAATGTCTCTTACACTTTGATTATTGCCTGCTTCTTCGTCCAAAGGCCATAGCTACTAGTATGTCCTAAGGACAGCTTGATGTGTGCACACTGCTCCACAGAGGGCTGAGGACTGAGGGCTTCCCTCTGTCCAAGACGGCAAAAACTAATGTTGCCAGTCCATGCCATGCATTTTGAGAGAACAGACATCTCCAGACACAGCAGCACACCCAGTAAATAAGATAGCTTACTATACTACCCACCTTTCTACACAATGAGAAGACAAGAGAGGTCAGAATATGACTTCATGGACTATTGGACCAAGAGCCGCAGTCTGTGTTCCTCTTTGGGGAAGAGTGGGGGCTCCAGGCTCTCTGACGGGCCCTCTTGCTTGTTGAACATCATATGATACATCATCAGACAGCTGCCAGCCAGGACAGCCTGGGCTGTCTCTGGTGCATGCTTGCCCTTTAGTCTCTGTTCTGCCTGCTGGTTCAGATTAGAAACCCACAAGGCCTGTCTTCCTCTGTGGCTGTGCAGTGCCCTCCAATTGGGGTGCTCATGGAATGTGGATGATTGATGGTGGTGTTAATTCAGGTAGCACCAGACATTTGGGGCAGGATTCCAGAGAAGCTTCTCAGTACTGGGCTATGGATGCATGTGTCCAACAGAGGAGGCTAAACCCAGCTAATGGGCAGCTACAGATACCAGTTCTGGGATGGCCCAGTTGGAAATGCTGCTGCTTTTAAAAAACAAATCAATCTATTAAGCCATTAGAGAAGCCCCCCAACTGCAAGTGCACATCTTTACTGACACTGCCCCACACAAGCACCACGTGGTGTCAGCTGCTGACACTGGAGCCAAAGGGAGCCAGGCAATTTTGTACACAGGAGCTGTGTCTGTTGTGTGTTGTGAATGAAGTAAAACAGAATTTTGTCTTCAGGCAGTATAGAGAATCACAGAATGCATGCTGGTGAGAACATGTGCAGAAATTGGAACTCTCCTGTGTCAAATGGTGCCGCTGTCATCCAGAAATTCTATTTCTGGATATACAGCCAAAATCAAAGTTGAATCTCAGAGACATATTTGCACACTCAAGTTCACTAGAGCATTATTCACAATAGCCATGGAAAGAACCCATGTTTATGAAGAGATGAATGAGTAAACAAAGTGTTTGCACATGTTCATACAGATAGTGAAATGTTATTCAGCCTTTAAAAAGAGGCAGCACGCTGTTAGTGTCCTGTAATTTGTAGGTCAGTTAAGCCCTGGAGCAGAGAAAGGCTAGAAGCCTCCTTTAGGCTTTGAGGATCAAAGGAATCTAGATTCCTGTTTGGTGGGGAGGCTTGTGTCCCATATTGTGCGACTGCCACAGCCTGGCACCTATGTTGAAGGGAGGTGACAGGAAAGACTATTTAGATCCCTGTCTTGAGATTTCCTTGTCCTGCTCTTACCCAGGGAAAAGAAAAACTATGTGTTTGTGACGTTGTGGCACCCCAAGGTGACAGTTTTACCTGTGTCTAACCTAAAACTATTTTGTTTAGTTCTTTCTAGAAAGAAATTGGATTTAGATGGCTTTGGCCTTTATATTTTTGTATCTATACGTTTTTAGAGTCTTGCCATTGTTTGAATTTCTTTTTTTTTTTTTTAAACCATAATAAAATCTCAGAGGCAGGCAGTTGTTGCCCTGGTGTGCTAAGCATTGGCCTATGATCAAGATCACAGGGGCAGGTGAGAAACAGCCAGGGCACCTGTGCGCAGATTCCCTTGAGAAATTGTGGCTGCCTGTCCTACAGCTCTCCCTGTCCGCAGCTTAGGAGAACATGCAGTTTTGAGCCATCCAATCACAGACAAAAATCATAACACCCATTTTCATAATTTCTTGAGTGTCTCCTTTAGGAATTAAAAAGTTTTTTATTTATTTGAGAGAAAGAGAGAGAGAGAATGGGTGCACCAGGGCCTCCAGTCACTGCATCGAACTCCAGATGCATGTGCCACCTTGTACATTTGGGAATCAAACCTGGGTACTTAGGCTTTGTCCTTAGGCTGGGTCCTTAACTGCTAAGCCATCTCTCCAGCCACCTTTTGGATTTTTTTTTTTTTTTTTGAGGTAGGGTCTTGCGCTAGCCCAGGCTGACCTGGAATTCACTATGTAGTCTCAAGGTGGCCTTGAACTCATGGTGATTCTCCTATCTCTGACTCCCTGAGTGCTGGGATTAAAGGTGTGTGCCACCACGCCAGGGTTGGAATTGTTTTTTAACCATACATTCTAGCTGGTTAAATTTACTCTGTTTGCCACACATTTCCTCTTGTTAAAGGATGACAATTACACATGAGAAAGGAAGAGAAGGGAGGGGGCGCAGGGTAAGAATTATGAAGAGGGACCACACAATGGCTTCCTCTGTTAACTGGCTCTGCTCTGGGAGATTTCCAGGCTCCTCTTAGCATTGGCAGGCTCAGCTCATGACCCTGAATCCGGAAGCCCCTACGTTGCCCTAAACCATATAAAGATCACCGGGGAACCACCGTATGCCTGTTTCGAATCTGTAACTCTGCCGGGGCCTCCTTGCTGTCCTCCACTCACACAGTCACACCAAACAAACTCTAACCTGCCGCCCTGTGTCACCCGAGCGGGGCTTCCGCGCCCACAGGAATTGAATTGATCAGGCTCTCCTTCCACCTCCTGGGTGGGCTCACATCTTGGGCCCACGTCCTCCCTTGTCCTGAAGGGTGCCCTTCCACGGGTTCTTGTGTCTCCTTGCCTCTGCTGAGCTCCGGGGGACACCCGAAGAGACCTCACTCCCCTGAGCCTAAAATGGGTCTGGGGGCGCCTTAGGAATGGACCTACTGTCGGTCTGCTGGCACCAGTCCACCCCTGGAAAGAAAGACCTTTCCAGTCCTGGTGGCGTTGCCAGAGATGAAGGGGGTGAGTAAAGACCAAAGCATCAAGATCGCAAAAACTCAGCTTCATTAGCTGACTAAGATTCAGCAGAGAAACTTCCATAACACCTGAGCCCTGATTCAAAGATTTCCCCCTTTTATAATAAAGAACAACACACAGGAATGTTGATCATATTTGGCAATACCTGTGGTTATTTCTATCTCTAGGCGGAACAGGGCTGGGGGCTGGTAGGCTCTAAGACACTGACCAGCCTGCTGTGAATGTGTCTTGTTTTTTCTTTTCTTTAGTTCCTCAGGGCTCCTTTATCATCAGGGCTCTCCCCCTCCCCGGCCTCAATATGTAACATACTATTCTAAACTACCAGGCCTCAAGGTTGCTTATATGCAATCAGACACACAGCTGTCTTCTCTGTTCTGTGAGGACTCAGCAGGAAAGGACAAAAACTCCATAACTGTACTCATAGCTAATATGGTTAAGATTATATAAATAGAAAACAGAGAGGCCAATGGGAGAAGTTTGTGATCATGATATATTGTCTATATGTACAGAGATTGCCAATAAAAAGTTTAAAAAAGAGAAAATAGGAGGGGGCTTGACAAGGGCTGGGGAGAAGGAAGAGGGGGGATTAGAGCTTGACAGGAGTTAGAGTTTTACAAGATGAGAAAATTAAACAGAGCTATTGCACAACAATGTGAATATGCTCAAAACTATTGACTTCAAAGTGGTGAACATGATAAATTTATCATTGTGCATTTGTAGCCACAATTAAACAATTAAAACAAAGAACTTTTGGGGAAGTTTTCTTGTAAAGGCAAGTTCATTGAAAATATAATTAATAGCCTTCTTGAGTTTCATTTGAGCTTTTGTATCTTGTCTTTTTATAGCTTGCAATTTGAATGTGAGAGACTCACATAGCCAGTTCTAGAATTCCTGAATCTGCCGACCTTAGGCAGCCACTCCCTTCCCACTCCAAGTGGTGAAATAATGCAGAATCAGGGCTCTGGTTAATGAAGGGCTTACTACACAAGAGGGTTTTCATTCATGGCTCTGGAACCATTCAAGTGATTGGAGAGTTGGAATTTTCATTAAACTCCCTCACCTGGGGAAAGGGGAAGATCTTGAGATTGAGTTAAATGTCAAAGGCCACTGATTTAATTAATCATGCCTATGTAATAAGAACTCAGTATATCCCCATAAACAACACGGTTCAGAGAACTTTGGGCTGAAGGTGGTGGAAGAAGAGTGAGCCCAGAGAGGGATTGAAGGCCCCCATCATCCATTGCATTCTAATATCTTGCCCTATTTATCTATGTATGGCTTCCATTTGGCTGTTTCTGAGTTGCACTCTTCATAACAAAGTTGTAATCGTAAGTAAAGTGCTTTCCTGGGTTCTGTGAGCTAACCAGTGAAACTGAGGAATGGGTCATGGAAACTCCTCATCCACAGCTGATCAGTCAGATATCTGGATGTCCCAGATCTAGGATTGGAATCTGAAGTAAAGGCCATTTTGGAGCTGAGTTTCTAACTTCGGGGACTAACACTAACTCCATGTAGCTAATGTCAGAAAACACCTTAGACTACATTTCCTCCCTGGGTTTGGGCAGAGTTCAGTTTATGTTTCTTCCTTCCCAAGTAATTCAACTCCAAGCAGAAGATGCCACTTCTGGAGAGAGCAGGGGATTCTCCACCAAACCTGGCAGTGAAGATGTACTGCCAGGATGACCAAATAGGTGCTAGTGTTAAGGCCATTATGTGTCACAGTGGCCTGGCCAGCCACATGGGCATAGCCAGTGGCAACTCTTCCTGACTGTCAGATGCCTCATTTCCACCTGAGATGCCCAGAGAGAAACTATGAGCTCTGAAAAACACCATATTGTTTTGTGATGTCACCTCTGGAATGTTCTGAGTGTTTTGGTGACCAGCTTCTGCATAGAACCTACACCTGGCACCTCACGTTGGTATGACTTTTTACTTGAGATAGAAGTAACAGTTTAAGAATAGGAGTTATTAACCACCTCTATTTCAAAGACTTTCAAGTGAGTTTTACATCAGTTGTAATACCTGTTTTAATTTCTGTTCAGAAATCAATAAAATATCTTGTCAGACATCATCTTCACATACTTTCAGACTGAGAGTCGCATAATATACAGTAGATAAGAAGGACCTAAGTGAGTAGAAAGTAGATGAGCTACTGAGGCCGTGAGGATAGGCTGGGAAGTAGAAATATTATTTTTTCTTTTCCACAGCACTCGACACCACATTTTGTTAGAAAAAAAGATACCAGATCTGAAATCCTAGAAATTCCAATCAACGTGATTCTACCTCAGGTAGGGATAATCATAGAATTCATATGGATCTATGTCAAGTAGAGATAATCACAGAGTCATTGTTCTAACTTACAGAAAGATGTAAGTATAAGCTTTAGCTAGAATAACCTTTCTTTTTCAAACCATAGGAATATATTGCAGAGTAAGCAGAGAAGTTCTCAGATTCTCATGGTCGTTCCCTGGTTTCATGGTTGTTGTGGGTCTGGGAGAGAACCTATAACCTCTGGACTCTGGAATCCTCTGGCCTTGAATGAGTGTGGGCTGGGTTAGTTGACCTGGTCATATCTTCCAGCCCTATCCTTTCAAGTTTTGATGATACTTTGAGAAAAGCTTACCTTATCAGACAAGGTCCACTGTGGTTTGCTACTGAATAGCCACTCTCGATTTCTGGGGAGAATGAGAACTCAACTTTAGTCATATGCATAAGACTGAAGACTGAATCCATGAGCTGGAAACTCAAGGGGTACAAGGTCATTTCCAGTTTTCACAAGAATTAATCCCTGATATGTGCCAAAGACAGAGCTTAACTGAGCTGGGCATTGATTTGTGTGTTTCTTTATTATTGTGTTGTTTGCTGTGAATCCAGAAATTGTTAAAACCCTTGCAGGATCGAGGTTCTCAGGTCTCCTCCTGTACACGGCTATGTTCTTGGTGAGGTTCTTTGGGTTAGATTGTCTGCACTGCTGCTATGTCACAAAGGGGTGGCCTTGCTTTCTCCAGAGTCACCTAAGGCCCATTTGAAGACCAGGGCCATGAAACCAGAGGAGCGAAAATGTAGGATGGAGGGCTCCAATAAAGAGGTAACTATCTGAAAGCATTGTCCAGGGATATGGACAACAAGGAAGGTTCACCAGCGAGCATTTTATGTTAGTGACTGTCTAGGCAGATAATGTTCAGCAGGAGTCAAAAAGATGGGACAAAGATGGGGTGTTTGTTTCACGTTATCTTTATATCATTGTAATGAACTTTCATTTCTGTTCCAGCTCATGAAGCTGAATCAGAACATTAGGTATTTTTTTCCTGGTCATCCAAAAGAATGACCACAAGCTGTAGGAACCTTCCTAGGTCTGTTTTTTTCTATTTGAAATACATATTTATTCAGTACTCTACCTAAAGGTAGACATGGTTCCTTTCCAGGCCACAAAAAAACAATGTTTAGATGACCAAGGACCAGGCAAAGGCTGCAAGCCTTGGGGTGGGAGTAGGGTTGGGAATAGGATTTAAAAGTAGTTGTGTTAATTACTTTTCTAAATATTGTAACCAAAATACCTGACAAGAAGCAAATTAAAGGAGGAAATATTTGTTTTGGCTCATAGTTCAGGGGATATAGTCTGTCATGGTAGGGAAGCTATGATGGTGGGACGTCACTTGCTTCCAGCTCAACAGATAAACCCTTTTATTTAGTCTATGACACTAGGCCCTGGTGTGGTGCTACCCACATTCAGGGCGTTTCATTCCCTTTTAGGTAATCCTCCATAGAAAAGCCCTCACAGGCATACTCAAAGGGGTCCCTCATTAATGTGTTAAGTGTTTTTCTTTTTATATATTTTATTTATTTAATATGAGAGAGAGATAGCGGGAGAGAAAGAGAGACCGAGTGTGAATGTATGTGTGTGTGTGTGTGTGTGTGTATGCGCATGCCTATGCCAGGCCTTCTAGCCACTGGAAATGAATTTGAGGTGGATGTGACACTTTGTGCATGTAGTTTTACATGGGTACTGGGGAATCAAACCTGGGTCCTTAGGATTTTTAGGTAAGTACCTTAACCACTGAGACATCTCTCCAGCCCCCTAAGTGTTTTTTTAAAGTTATTTTTATTTTTTATTTTTGGAGAGAGACACAGAGAGAGACAGACAGAGAGAGCGGGAGAGGAAGACAGAGAATGGGCGTGCCAGCTGTCTCTCAGCTGCTGTGAACAGATGTTGCGCCCCCTTGTGGGCAAGTGCGGCATTGCGCCCTTGCTTCACTTTGCATCTGGCTAAACGTGGGACCTACAGATTGGAACCGGGTTCTTAGGCTTAGCAGGCAGGTGCCTTAACCGCTAAGCCATCTCTCCAGCCCCCCTTAGGTGTTTTTTAATCCAGCCAAACTGACATGTGATAGAAAGGTTGGTAAGTTTCTTCCATGTACCCTTGGCTCAACTTTCCCTCCTCAGCTCTCAGAAATGGCTTAGTAGACAAGGAAGACAGTGATTTGGGAAGTCTAGAGCTTGTTCTGGGGATCTTGAAGGGCAGAGGGGCATGGAATAAAATCTGTATTGTCTAGGTTTGTGTTCCACATGGCTAGATGAGGTTTTGTTTATATCTGCCATGGAATATAAGACAAGGAACTGCCAGGATGCCCTGGACTGGTCCTTTTGGGAAGGGAAGAGGGCACTGATAACTGGCTGATAGGAAATGAATCACTCCTAGGGCTGTGAGAGGGACCCATGTGCTTATTGTACCTCCCCAGAGGAGATGGCACGTGGCTTGCAGGAAAGTATAAATCTCAGAAACAAGGGAAGGAAGAACTATGACTAAACGCTGATGGCGTCATGTTTTGGGCACAGGGCCATGCAAGTGTGAGGCAGAGATTTCACGGCTATGGGAACTGAGAAGCTCACTAGTAGCAAGGATTGACCTGGGATTTAACACTGGTCAATGCCCAGTCTCACTTTCATGCCACCCTTTTGGGCTAGGTGGTATCTTAACTCTGACTATTCTTTTGCATTTGGGAGATAGAGCCTCCTCTCCACACATCTTGACTGTGAGTCCCCAGGCTCCCTAATTGTTTTTATCCCACGTGGCTTTATCCTGAGCTGAGTTCATTTGATTTGGAAGGGAATTGTAATACAACTCTGGCTCCTGGCTCCCGACCCCCAGTCCTGCTGGGCCTTTGGCCTTCTCAGTTACACCGCAAATGCCTATGGTTCACCAGTTGTTATCACCCTGAGGTCTTTTCAGGACTTATTGATTTCCCATTTTTCTTCCTCACATAAAACATTTGTGTTTTCAGATCTATTTCTCTTTAGCACATTAACTTTCAAGCCATCAATGTTATTTCCTGCCCAGGCAACTGATTTCCCAGTTTCTTTTTTACATGATCCAGTTTTCCCAGGCATTCATGGTTCCCCCGTGAGCACTCTGTGTGTTTCATCAAGGCACTGTTATTTATTCTAGGTCATCAAAGAAGGGTGTACATCAGATTAAATTATGTCCTGAAGCCTCTTCCAGTGCTTCTGCACTCCTCCCACCTTTCCTTCCCTTTTGTCTAGGCTTGTTTTTCAAACCCACAATACTAATTTGAATATCACTTCACAGGAAGAGTTTTGGAGAGTCCGTATTAAACAATTAGCTGAAACTGTTATATCAGACACCTTCTTTATCCTCTTCAATGTTAACATTGCAATTCTATCAAAATCAATCACATTTGGGTTGGGGTGATGGCTTAGTGGTTAAGGCACTTGCCTGTGAAGCCTAAGGAACCATGCTCAACTCTCCAGATCCCATGTAAGTCAGACACACAAAGGTGAGGCAAGCACAAGGTCACACATGCCCCTAGGTGGTACAAGCACCTGGAGTTCAATTGCAGTGGCTGAGGCCCTGGCGTTCCAATTCTCTTTCTCCCTCTGTCTCTCCCTGTGTGTGTGTCTGTCTGTCTCACACACTGTGCACACATGCACTCTCTAAAAAAAATCAATCACATTTTTAAAAAATGTAATGAGAGAGAGACCCAGCATACTACCCCTTGTGAAAATTAGCATACATGGTTTATTCTTTCTAGGATCCTGGTACCTGTCAGCTTCACATGCATTAAAAGTACTGCTCTGACAGTAACCTCAGTAGTCTAGGAAGAGTAGGTGTTTTAAAATCCTGATCAGCAGGCTTGGACTTTCTGGAAGCATGTGGACATCTCTTAGGGGTTGTGGTAGCTACATCTTTCGAGGAGTGGAGAGACCTTTAGTACCTGTCTTAGTTTTCTGTTGCTATAACACAATACTTGAGAATAGGTAATTCATAAAGAACAGAGGCATGGTATCAGCACCTGGCCAGCTTTTGGTGAGGGCCTTCTTGCTGAATCACTACATGGTATAGAGTACTATCATGAAGCAGAGCACACAGGCCATATATATATATATGGTATATAAAATATAATATATAATAGAGAGCTCATTTTCTACTGCAGACTCTCTGCAATACTGCCAACCCAGGACTGGATAAACCTATTCCTTTATGCTCCAAACACATCCCAAAGTTCTTACCTCTCAAATACCATTAGTGCATGACTTTAAGGGACCCAGTCCAACTACAGCAGTGTATGGGAGCTAAGCCTTTCATATCACTGTCCAATCCCATCCCCAACATCTTCAGAAGGAATTCCTTCCCAGAAGTCCCACCCAGGGAGCCCTATTCCTTAGAAACCTGTAGCTGTAGTAAGACTCTGACCTAGCACTACTCTCTGCCCTTGGCGCTCTCCTTTCCTGCAACTGCTCTTGTACTGCTTTCCACTAGGCGTGGGAACCAGTGTGCTGAAAAATTATTGGTGATTTAAAACATTTTCCTTAAAAAAGGAGATAGTAAGGCCATACCTATCTCAGGAAGATGCCAGTCTGTAGGTGGGATCCTGGGCATCTGTGAGGAGGGCCGTGCTTGTGCTCAGGGTCTTTCCTGACCCCTCAGCAGTAACACATTGTTGTGTCACAGCTCTGAGCACATTGCTTCTTGCTCCTGAAGACAGAGTCCCTTAGTTCTCTTTCTAACAGGGAGGTGAGATGAATTATCAAATGTATTCCCCTCCCACAACCTCATATCCCATTCTGCCATGAAGAAGCCAACTTTTTGTTCTTTTCCACCTAGGTCTTTATTCCTGTGTGAGAGCATCTTTCAGAGATCAGAAGTGAGGCAGTTCTTTCCTTCACAGGCTATTCTTCCCAGGCTCAGGAGAACTTCCCTGTGGTGTTCTAACACAGACTTATGGTCAGGATCTGAGGTCATCAGACAGATTAGTTCAGCCAATGGAACCAACACGAGGGTATCACAGGCCTGCGAGCACAGGCTGAGAGGGCTTGAATCTTGAACTTACATGTGGTTGCTCAGCTCAGTTGCTCACATTGAGAAAAGTCCTTTTGAAAAAAGTGTATTAAGAATTTGCAGTGGTGTTTAAGACAAGTAATGGTTGCATCACATCAGTAGGACTTTTTCTGGTCTTTATGTTGTAACTCCTGTTGATTGTAGCACTTAATAAACAAAAAAGAATAGCACATCTTTTCCTTTTATTTTCTGAGTTTTACAATACTCTGAAATAAGTTGGATAGACATTAGGTTTCTGTGGTTGGCTGTACATGTTGTGCATTGCAACAATAATTATGACTTCACAGAATTGGACATTGTACAACTTGCAAAAAAAAAAAAAAGTATGAGGTGGCCCTCAACCATGTTAGCACCCACGTATTCTAGATGTAAAAACTGTGACACAGAAAGTAAGTGACTCTGCAAAGGCCATGCATTCATATGGCAGACCCAGGACGCTCTTTAGTTGTCACCGTGTTCTCATTGCCATACTGTGTTGCCCTTTTTGACCTCTCTCATTTGCACCAATAAATGATTGGCGCTCTTCATCCAAATTGACTGGAAGTTTCTTGAGCGCAGATGTGTGTGAGCTTGGAACAAAGCAGGTATTAAATCAGTGTTGGCTGATTGACTGAGAATGGGCATGGAAAACAGCTTCCGGTTCAGTGAGATGCAACCACAAGGAAAACAGGACACCTGACATTCTCTTCTGGCTTCTGCACATAGGTGCACACATGGCATGTGCATCTACATACCGTTATGCATACACCACACACAGCGCATCACTCGTACTGCACACGTGCATGCACACACATGCACGCACACCCCAAGATATATTTTCACTTTCATGATCTCAATTAACTCAACAGCTCTGTGAACTAAGCAGGGTACATATTAATATTATCCAGGTATGCCGTGTTGACTTTAAGTGTTGGAAGTTGCCTTAGGATGAGAGAGTCCAGCTCCCTCTTTTTTATTACTGAAAGTCTTGGACCTCTGGTTCTGTAGTTTCAAAGTGCCCACCAGTGTCAGGACCAGGGTGAGAATCTGGCTTCCAGTCTTGACTTTTGGATCTTTAACCCTGGGGTTGGTCTCACCTGGACAAATTGCATCTACCTGGCTGAGAACTGCCAGAGCACCTGCTGCCAGAGACACCCATGGCAATGTGTTAGAAAGTCAGATTTTGGGGCCACACCCCAGACTGTCAATCATACTCATGGGTGAAAGGCCCAGAAATATGTGTTAGAAACTCACTCCAACTATTCTGTACTGGAAAGGGTGAGTGCCACTGGCTTGCTGGTTTTGAGCTGTGTGTCTGATCCTCTTTTTATGCTGTGGTTAGATTCTCTTTGTCAATTCCTTTGTGGCTTTTGCTCTATTCATGCCCACATGTTGAACTCTCATCACTCAGGGACATGTCTAAGATGGTGCTATTTCTTCCAAACAAGCACCAACCACGCTTCGTATTGATCCTTGAATAGGTCAAGGTCTGGGGTAGATGTTTAAGTGGCAGTGGCAGTGGCAGGACAGACTACAGGGCAGGTAAGAGTGATGAGTCTGAATGGGCCAAGAGAGAAGCCTTCCGTGACCAGCAACACCATCATTTAGGGCACAAGCAAGGTGGCTGGCTGCCCATTAGAGTGACCCATGCTGCCTCTGCCCATGGCACTAGTGTACATACCTGTGGTTCATGTAGCTTTAGAACAGTGTATGTTCTTCCTTCAGGATAACAAAAATATGCCAGAGTTCATGCTTAGTGCTTCTGTCTATTACCTATTAAACTGCAGATTTTTTTTTTTTTTTGAAGTGCTAGAGCTCAAACTCGGGGCTTGGTGCATGGCAGACAATTGTTTTACCACTGAGCTGATCCCTAGCCCTCTTACAATGTCTCCACAAGCCAAGGAGGTGCCATGAACTCAATTTAAACTTGCAGAAACTGAAATTCCCATAACTTGCCCACATTTTTATCATTGAGAAGTGGTGGGCAAAGACTAAAAAAATCGGTTGATTTCAAAATCTATGCTTTTAGCCTCTGCCATGTACAATCTAATCCTATTATGTGTGACTGTTTTTTCAGGTATGCAGCTCTGGCTTGTCTGGAATTTGCAGACCAGGCTGGCCTTGAATTTGTGGTGATCCTCCTGCCTCTGCCTCCTGGGGAACTGAGATTACAGGCCTGCACCATCAGGGCCCCGCTCATTTTAAAAAACGTTTTATTTATTTATTTATTCATTCATTTAAGAGAAAGACAGAGAGAAGGAGGCAGTTAGAGGCAGAGAGAGAGAGAGAGAGAGAATGTTAAATGAATGCACCAGGGCCTCTAGCCAGTCAACAAATTCCATGGGTATTGGGGAATCGAACCTGGGTTGTTAGGCTTCACAGGCAAGTGCCTTAACTGGTAAGCCATCTCTCCAGCCCCTAGCTCATTTTTTCGTGGTTTTTATATATAAACTTGTTTACTAACATTGGTTTGTCAATGTTCACAGAATATTTGTGGCCATTCTTGGACCTGTAGACAGCGGTGCATATGACTCTGAGACCAGAGCTGAGGGGCCTTTTGTTTGAGCTCTCATCCTGGAAATGGTGCCCTTTCGGGAGTTCATATAATACCATGTTGTTGAAAATTTTTAAATTTTTGTTGGTGATTTTGCTGTTTAAAATGACTTGTGTGCCTAATGTAGAAGACCTGTTTTGAATCACCAGGTGGCTGCACTTGCCTCACCAGGGACGGGCGCTAGAGAAGCTTTACTTGGCATGAAGCATTCCCCGTTAATGCATCCATCCATTCAGTAAGGCGTGTTTAAACAGAAACATTTATGCTAGACAAAAACTTATGACCTGGGCCTTGTAGAAACCCAGCTCAGTATTTCTCTTAGGGTCCATGGTCCATATCCCTTAACCCAGTGGTGGAGCGCCCTGACAGAACAAAACTGCCTAGACTATCCAGGACTGGCCCTGTGACTGGGCGCCCTGGGGGTCTGGGGCCCTGGGGTGTCCACTTCCGCACTGACCCTGCTCCCGGTTCTCTCCGCAGAGGGGCTCCGCCGAGCCCTTCCTGAGACTGCACAACCTGTACAGCACCCCGCGCTGCTCCCGGCAGGCCGCCGCGTTTCCCCGCGTGGGCCGCAGGGTGGCCAGCCAGCACTCGTACCCGCTCAACCGCTTCTCCTCGGTGCCCTGCGACTCCATGGAGCGGCCCACGTCCCAGGCCGACCTGGAGCTCGACTACAACCCCCCGCGGGTGCAGCTCAGCGACGAGATGTTCGTGTTCCAGGACGGGCGGTGGGTGAACGAGAGCTGCCGCCTGCAGTCCCCGTACTTCTCGCCCTCGACCTCCTTCCACCATAAGCTGCACCACAAGCGGCTGGCCAAGGAGTACCTGCTGCAGGAGGAGAACAAGACGCTGCGCGACGAGAACCGCGCGCTGCGCCACGAGAACCGCGCCCTGCGCAAGGAGAACACCATCCTGCAGGTCTTCTGGGAGGACCACAAGGTGGCTGCGGGCCGCGAGGACAGCCACAGCTCCTCGCCGCTGCTGCACAAGGATCCGGCCTCCCAGGAGGTGGTGAAGAAGGACAACACGCCCCTGCCCGTCCAGCGGAGCAAGGAGAACGCCCTGCAGCTGCTCCGGGAGGAGAACCGGGCCCTGCAGCAGCTGCTGGAGCAGAGGCAGACCTACTGGGCCCAGGCAGAGGACAAGGCCGCCGCCCTAGAGGATGGCAAGCCGGCCCCCTCGGTCCAGGAGGAGCCCCACAGCCCCAGCCTCCTGGCAGACCAGGGCTCGGGCCTCGCCTCTCCCTTCGAGGAGCCCAAAGGGCCTTCCACCCCGCAGGAAGATGCCAAGACGCTGCGCGTCCTGCGGGAGATGGTTGGCGGCCTGTCTGGGCCCGCCGCCGGGGAGGACGAGGGCAAGGTGGGCCCCACTCTGACGGACAATGGGCAGCCCTTGCAGCTGCTGAGAGAGATGAGCCAGGCGCTGCAGGCCCTGCGGGAGGAGAACCGGCTGCTGCAGGAAGAGAACAGGGCCCTGCACGTGCTGCGGGAAGAGCACCGCGTCTTCCCGGAGGAGAACAAGGCCCTGTGGGAGAACAACAAGCTGAAGCTGCAGCAGCGGCTGGTCATCGACACGGTGACCGAGGTCACGGCCCGGATGGAGATGCTCATCGAAGAGCTGTACGCCTTCATGCCCGCCAAGAACAAGGAACCCAAGAAGCCCAGCAGGGTCTGAGGCCTTTGCAGCGGACGGGGACACCGAGTTCGGGCACCCAACAGCAAACCAGAGAGAATCCTTGTCTTCCCCGACCTTCCTCGCCTGCCTGTGGAGTAGTGGCGTTAAGGGCCTTCCTACACCCAGAGAAGCAATAAAAGCTAAGGCCCCGGCCAGCCAACACCAGCCTGGTGTTCCAGCCTCTGTCTCCTTCCCCCATCTTTTCTCCTGTTCTGCCTCTTCCTCCTCCTCCTCTTTGCTGTTCCTCCTTTTCCCTTCCTCCATACAGTCTCTTCGTTTTTCTTCTGCCTTCTTATTTAACGCTCCTCATTCTCCCTCCCCCCTCGCCCTTCTGTAGAGTTGAGCTGGGACTGTGGTACCTGTCTGTATTTCTAGCTCATGGGAGGCTGAGAGGGGAGGAGCTTCAGGCCAGCCTAGGCTACATAGTGAGAATCTTGCTTTTCTAGAAAAACACTAGTTCTTAGAGCAGAATTGAATTGAAAAGAGCCCTACCATTACTCATCTCCCATGTCCCTGCCAAAATTTGTCAGAATGGACAATCATTATCACACAAAGGCTACAGCTTATGTCAGGCTTCACTGTTGAGCTGTGTATTGGGTTTGGACAAGTGTCCACAACTGTGATCAATACACAGACCAGTTTCACTATCCTACAAGCCCTCTTGTCCCCTTATCCATTCCTCCCTCCTCATCTCTGACCTACTTACTATCTAGTGTCTCCTTTTGCTGAATGTCCCACAGTTAGAATCACATAGTGGATATGTTTTCAGATTGGCTTCTTTTAGTTGGATATTCACTGGGGCTCCATCACACCCTTTTCACAGATTGCTAGCTAATTTCTCTTTAAGATCTACAAGTCCATCTTTGGGAGGTACCACCGTTTACTTACCCAGTCACCTTCTGAATGGCTTCCAAGTTTTGGCAAGTATGATGTGGCTTATCTTTGTCCTCCCTTCCCACATCTCCCCTATTTCTGCCTTTATTGTCTCTATTTTTTCATTTCCTCCTTTTTTCTTTCTTCTTTTCCTACCCTCTTACATATTTCTTATCACTTTCTATTTCTGAGGTTATAGGGGCAGGGAATGTGTTGGAGAAGCACTTTAAGCCAGGGCTTTCCACTGTTGCCATTTGGGGACTGGATAACTCTGCGGTGGGGACTTCTTTGGACTCTATAGTATTTTCCAGCATTGCTGGATTCTTCTCACCAGATGCCAGTTATAGCTGGCTGTCCTCCAGCTATGGCATCATTGAATATCTCCTGAGAGGTATAATCTCAACACTGTTGTAGGATCCTAAAATGCATTACTTGAAATACTAGTTCTTAAAGGACTCTGAAAATGCATGCTTCCATGAGGACAACTCTTATATATAATCCCCTCCAGCAGATTCACAGTCAGACCTAAAGGGTCTGAAAGTTCCATGGTGAAGAAATCTGTGTATCTCATGAACACAGGATGGCCGGCCAAATTTTATATGTGTATATGCTTTTCTCGATACTGTGACATAGTCCCTGACAAAAGCAATTTAGGAAGGAAGGCTTTATTCTGGCTTACATTTTGAGCATGTAGTTGATCATGGTGGTGTAATAGGAGTTGTTAGGGTCAGAGCTGGGCCCTGGGTCCTGGCAACCCTACCCAAGTACATTCTCAGTAGGCCAGTTTAACAAAAAGTAATGGCAAAAAAATATTTCAGGGCTGGAGTGATGGCTCAGCGGTTAAGGCTCTTGCCTGCAAAAACTAAAGACCTGAGTTCAGTTCCCCAATATCTACATAAAGCCAGATGCACAAAGTCGCTCATGCATCTGGAGTTCATTTGCAGCAGCTGGAGGCCCTGGTACACCCATCCTCTGTATCTCTGTTTGCAAATCAATAAATTAAAAAAATATTAAATTCAATTTGGCCACATTGGAAAGGGGACAAAAAGGTCCAGTGACACTCCTCCCCCATCCATCGTCAAGGTCCTGACAGATTCATGTTTAAATGGAGGGTAGGAGTTACGCATAACTAAGCAGTTCTGATCAAGATGTGGTTTCATCATCGTCTCAGCTCTGGTCTTTCCTACAAGGTGGTCTAACAGGTTGTCAGGACTGCATGGATTCTCTTTGCAGAGACAAGTTCCTCTTCTGACCGGCACATGGGCTTCAGTCCTTTTCTTCTCCCAACATAGACTCCTTGAGGAAATTCTGATTTCTTGGGGTTTATTGTTTGAATAGTCTGATAGTAAAAATGGGGGGCACAAGAGTCTCTTTAGAGTATCTTTATTCCAGGTAGGACAGCAGGGAAGCCATGGTATCAGGAGTGTGAAGCCAGTGGTCACATTACATCCACAACCAGGAAGCAGAGAGAATACTGGTTACTGGTGCTCAGCTCACTTTCTCTTTTGTATTTAGTCGAGAACCCCAGCTCATGGATGGTTCCATGTACATTCAGGTGGTCTTCTCTGCTCTTTTAAAATTTTCTGGAAACATTTTTATAGACACACCCAGAGGTGTGTTTCCATGGGATTCTAAAGTTTATCAAGTTGACAATGAAGATTAATCATTACAATCTGATTTTGGAATCCTGTGTATTTCTGTTGCTTAGCAAAGTTTAAGGAGTGATGCTTTCTGCTCTCCAACCCTAGGCTCACTTCTCTGCCTCTAGGTTCACACCTATAAACCTCATGGTTCACACTTCTAGCTGGATACAAGCATTTGGGTAGGTGACCATCACTAGAGAAAGGGATAAGGGCTCAAGATTTAGTGTCTTGGGCTTTTGCTTTCATTATAAAGTTGAGCGTATTAACAAACTATGGGGTTGGAGAGATGGTTAAGCAGTTAAAGGTGCTTGCTTGCAAAGCCTGATTTGCCTGGCTCTGATTCCCCAGGACCTATGTGAAGCCAGATGCACAAAGTGTTACATATGTTTGGAGTTCACATACAGTGGCAGGGGCCCTGACATGTTTCTCTCTCTCTCTCTCTACTCTGTCCTTTCTCGGAAATAAGTTCTCATATATATATAACAAACACAGAAGGGAGCCTGGACCTTCCCCCGACCCCAGGTATTATGTCAGGCCTTGCAAGCAAACGCTCTTAACTACTGAGTCATCTCTCCAGGTATTCTGATTTAATAGATATTGGACACTGGGAATGACTAAATGCTACCCAGGAAATCACCAGTAAAACTTAGGCATCACTGTAGTAGTGCTGTGAAGCCTTCTGATCCTTGTATAAATGACAGGCACATGGAAGGAGAAGCACATGACCTGCTTTGTCTACAGGAAAACCATCGTATTGTGACTAAGATGAGTTTGATTCTGAAACATCATCACTGTGTGTACATTGTCGATGCTGGATACTTTCTCAGATGAGCAAACTGAGCCAAAAGCAGACCTTTGCAAACCTTGTGGAGTTCTTTGTACATATTTTTTCATTTGTGACCCTTAGAACTCTGTGAAGTGGGCACTAGCATTTCTTTTTTTAAAAACTTATTTTTGTTATTTGCAAAGAGAGAGGGAGAAAGGGGAGAGGGGAGAGAGAGAAAGAGAAAGAGAATGCCAGGGCTTCTTGCCACTATAAACGAGCTCAGGTGCATGTGCCACTTTGTGCATCTGGCTTTATATGGGTACTGGGGCATTGAACCCAGGCTGACAGGCTTTACAAACATGCACCTTTAACCACTGAGCCATCTCTCCAGCTCCACACTATCATTTCTTTTGCAGTTATGGGAATGGAAACTCAGAGTGATTTGCTGTTAGACAGGAAGAGCCAAACTGGTACTTTGACCACACACAAGGCTGCAGATCTCAAATTCTGTGAGATTTCATGGCCAGTTTTCTGGTCTCTAAAAAGTATAAAAATAGCCAAGCATAGTGGCACATGCCTTTAATCCCAGCACTTGGGAAGCAGAGGCAGGAGGATCTTCATGAGTTCAAGGCCAGCCTGGGACTACAGAGTGAGTTCCAGGTCAGCCTGGGCTACAGTGAGACCCTACCTTGAAAAATAAAAAACAAAAACAAAAAGCAAAAAACAAAACAAAACAAAAAAAAAACCATAATAATGGTTTTTGTGGGTCCCTGGTCCCTCGAGGGCAGTTGTGCACTGGCATCCTGGAGACGTCCAGGCAACTGCGGAGCAGGGTCTTGAGTGGCCATGAGTGCCACGGGAAGAAACATCCGGGAGACTGCGTGGGAGGACAGCTTATTTGCCAGGGGAGTGAGCTTATAGGTGTTCATGTAGTGGCTGGAAGAGGTACAGGGTACGGGTCACAGGGGGATTGGCTGTGTGAAGGCTGCTGGCTGATACCTCATTAACATATAGGGACCTTTGGTAAAAGGTCACATGGCCATGGGGAAACTGAAACCTAAGTCTTACCAGGACATCCAGGTGCCCCAGGTGGGGGGTGGGAACGGCTCCACTCCTGCCTTTCTCAAGGCGAGATTATCGGGGTCTGGGCCTGCTGAAACTTCCTATGGCTTGGGTCCCTTAGCTATGCCTGACAGCTCAGGCCTGTTTTAACTTCCAGTGCTTGGGGTCCTTAATGGTAGGTAGCCACAGTAGATGCGCACTGGTTCCCAGGGCACTTTCTGGCACAGGGCACACATGACCTCAGTGGGTAGCACCATGGCTGTGGGCGGAGAGAGTGTAGAAGGGCCGGGGAACAGCCGGAGAGCTCTACAAAAAACAAGCTGCAGGTGACGGCTCAGATGCAGACAATGCTGATGCCTGAAATGTGTGCACAAGGGGCAGGATCTGGGAGGTGGGTAGGGTGGTAGGGGCGGATAAAGGGGGATGAGCATGGGGGAGTCTGGGGTAATTTTTTTTCTAATTTCTTCTACAGCCTTTTCGAGAGAACTGAGGTCCACCACTGGCTGGTCCTCGGGGCCTTCCTCATTGGAGTCATCATCTGATTTTGGTGTGGTGGACTTATGACTAATACATTGCCTAGTAGTGGCTATAATTGGGAGGAAAGAGAGAGTGGGGGGAATTCCTTCTTGAACTTCTCGTCTCCTAGCCAGAGAAGCTATGCAGGTCCATATGTTTGGGTCATATGGATCCCCAGAAATCATCCAGGGGGCAATCTGGAGGACTTCCTCCCAGAAGGAGATGGCTTCCTTCTGGGAAAGCTTAATACCTCTAGCCTTGAGAAGTGCTCATAAACCTCAAATTTGTGACTCCTTTTGGTGGGAGGTGATACTACCCATGATAGAAAAAGAGTGGAGATGCCAAGACCAGAGGGCAACATTCCTGAGGGTTGGATAGCACCAGGGGGGATTCCCCAAAGGTCCAGACACAAGCCTGTCTGCAAGTTTAAGAGACCGGCAACCATCCTCTAGGCTTTTAAGACGTCACTGAGTTACTACTTTTCTGTGTTGTAGAGAACTAGACAGGAGGTGGTTGCCAATGGCCAAGCGGGCTGTTGGGATCCAAACAGTGGGCTTGGGGCCTTCCATCAGTGCTGGAGAGTGGCCCTGGCCAAGAGACGTCAGTTGCCCATTCACCTTATTTGGTCCCTCACAATGGCACAAACTGAAAGTAAAGGAGGAAAAAGAGAAACCTGCCAGCCCTCAAGCATGGAGGCAAGGCCACAGGGCCGATGTGCCTCAGCAGGAGCACTCACCTATCCCAGCACGTCTCAGAGGGTCCCTGGCCACTCGGGGGCCATTGCACATCGGCACCCTGGAGACATCCAGGCGGCTGTGGGGCAGGGTCTGGAGTGGCCAAGAGTGTGATGGAAGAAACACCTGGGAGACTACATCGGAGGACAGCTCACTTCTTTGCCAGGGGAGTGAGCTTGTAAGTGTTCATGTAGTGGTGGGAAGAGGTACAGGACATCGAGATGCCCCAGACATGGGAAGGAAGCGGCCCCACTCCTGCCAATCTCAAGGTGAGATTATCGAGGTCTGGGTCGGCTGCAACCTCCTACGGCCTGGGGCCCTTAGCCATGCCTGACAGCTCAGGCCCGTTTTAACCTCCAGTGCCTTGGGGTCCTTAACTGTGCCTGACAGGTTTTAGTGCCTTTTCTCCAGATTTGGAGACTTGTCAAGTCTTACACATTTCTGACATTCCAAAGGTGGGAGATCAATATGAGAAGGAGCACAGGTAGGGTGTCCTGTCACTTGTGGGTGACTCCACATCTAATCTGCACATGGGGTGGAAGCTGGTGGATGTGCAGGCAAAGGCTGGTAATTTACCCACTGCTGTCCCCCAAATCTGAAAAGTGAGAAGTGGTTGTTGATGGGCTTCTGGGCATTTTTCAATTTTTCCTCTTCCATTTGTTATATTCATTTGGGTACCATAAAACATTGTAACTGGGAGTCAGTGTAGTAATCTAGGAGTAAGGGTTTTTGCTTTAGTCTTTTGATGAAATCAAACTGATTTCTGTTATTTCAGACAATGTGAAGACAAAAGACATACTCTTAATGCTTGCGTGTTTCAAATATTTAACTTGGATTAATTTATATAACAGCAGTTGGATGTTTTCTCATGGGCTGAGAGCTCAGAGAACTTAATACTATTTTACAGTGTCAACTTTTTCTGTCAGGCAGAATCTAAATGGCTGAAAAATTAGCAAGACAAACCATAAAATGTCATTTTTATGTAGTAGAGGAGATTTATTTCAAAACAATGTTTCATTGTACAGGGTAGTGCAATCTGTCATAGAGTGGCCAACATTCTAGAGGAATCTAATCTCTGGTGGAATAGAATGAAATTTCATTCTTCAAAGAAAGTCTCCTCTAAGCATCCATGCTTCTATCTTGGCTCTATGTCTGTTTCTAGTCCAGCATGAGGTCTTGATCTAATGGGCAAGGCTGATCATTCTTTACGTGGCAGGGTTGGGCTCAGAGGCTTTAAGAATTGCCTTTAGAGAGCTAAACATTCTACCTGTCCTGCCTTCTCTCACATAACTCTTGGCTTGGCTGGATTTTTTTTTTTGTTGTTGTTGTTGTTTGGTTCTATAATCAACTCTCCAGCCGAATTGGGTGAATCCTTTTCATAGGATTATCTCATACCATCAGTTGATGGTCCTGGCCAATAGAGAAGAGCATCCACAATTTTAAACACCTAACTAGGACTCCATATTTCAAGGGAGAGATTCTGTGTAAGGAGTGTCATTGTGTTAGTCAGTTTTCATTACTGTAATAAAGCAGAAGGCTGGGAACTTCTAAACAGAAGAAATTTATTTAGGTCACAGTTCTTGCAAAGGTTCCTAAGGG
Organism: Orientallactaga sibirica; assembly: GCA_036365145.1. Classification (NCBI taxonomy): domain Eukaryota; kingdom Metazoa; phylum Chordata; class Mammalia; order Rodentia; family Dipodidae; genus Orientallactaga; species Orientallactaga sibirica. Next base: position 3,579,522 of record JAEOAD010002183.1, read on the forward strand.
AGGCAGGAGCTGGCATCAGCTTTGGTGGTCCCACCTCTTAAAGGTCCTACCACCTTATCTTTGCTTCACTAGAAATCAAATCTATTACACTTCAACCCTTGGTGAATGTACTCAAACTATGTAAACCATAATAGTCATCTTGAACTTTTCAGAGTGTCAACAATGGGAATCAATATTGAAAAGACTCAGGAAAATTCTCCATGCTCAAACTCCATTTGAACTGTTTTCTGTGGAATTTCATACACAGTCCATGCTTGCTCGAGTCCAGTGTTATTCTGGGAAGCATGGGAAATGGCAGAGGTGAGAACACTGGGATAAAGAGTCTGATGGAGGAAGGTGGGGTCAGCTAAGCCCTCCTCAGTTACTGTCCTCAGAGCTGAATTTCTGATTCATCAGGTTGGAACTCACTTACTGAGAGGTAAGGTCATTTTCAGGTTGTGGTAGTTTGAATATATGGCCCCCAATATATCTAGTGTTTTATTAGTTTGTTGTTTGCATCTGCAGCCACCGGGCTGGAGGCAATGCCGCTGGGCAGATCTTAAAGTGTGGTGGTGAGTTTGAGATTCCATTGTAAAGATATGCAAAGTGTGCCCAGTAGGAGTTCCTGAAGTGTGCTGTGCTGTGTGGCTTGTGGCTTTTGCTCTCTCTCTGCTTGGCCCTGTGAAGGCAGGCCAGCTTTTTCTGCCATTATGGAACTTCCCCTGAATCTGTAAGCGTCAATAAATAATATCCCTTCCTCCATAACTGTGCCTAGTCTGGAAGTTCATCTCAGTGAACCTGAAGCTGCCTGCTACACAGGTGTTCTAAATCTAACAAGAGAACCATCTGGAAAGAGGCTTTCTTTCCATTCATAAGTTGGAGCCTCTCTCAGCTAGACTCTGTCTTTTGCAGCTGACCCAAAGTTGGTGCTTAAAGTTGCCAACTCCTTCATTCACATGCAGGTCTTCTCCCACCAGAGCTTTTATCAGCTCCCTTTCCACTTTGTTCACTCAGACAATGGCCTTTGTACCCAAGAACAAAGTTAGGAGCAGGTGATAGATTACTCTTGATGCTGTCAAGGCAAGTGGTGGTTTAATTTATGACATCCACTCTGTAAGCCTGTTTTTATTCTTTTTGGAAAATTCTCCCCTTACAAACTCCAAGTCTCAACCTGTTTTAGAAATGAGTCATTTGTCAGTCAGGGATGCTTTGTGGGCTAGAAGAGAATTTCAGGTTGTCAGTTACTTTCTGTGTGTTACTTCAGTTGTCTGGTTCTCACTTTCTTTTTGCTTGTTTTGTCTTTTGAGGTAAGGGTCTCATTTTAGCACAGGCTGACTTGGAACTCTTTCTGTAGTCCCAGGCTGGCCTTGAACTCACAGTGACCCTACCTTTGCCTCCTGAGTGCTGGGATCAAAGGCCTGTGCCACCACGCCCAGCTAGTTCTCACTTTTAACTTCTACATACAATCACCAAGTGGCTGTCTCCTAAGTAACCCTAGATATCCCTATGACCCTCCCATTTCTTTCTACTCACACAGGCCAGATCCGGTTCTGCCTTCTGTTGTCTGTTGAGTGACTGCTACAACTATGACTTGCTCTTTCCCCAGGGTAGTTCTAGTCATATCCATCTTGCAACTGGTTATTTTAATCGTGGCATATTTTCTTTCTTAAATGCTCTTTAGGTTAAATCTTTACGATGGGTCTCTGATGTAATTGTAGATGCTACTTTATATTCTTCTGCCCTTTGGAATTCACTCATTGTATCACTGCTTCTCACCATCCCCATCTAGCTTCTTTAAAGGAGCCCAGATATCTCTGTTACTATGTAGGGGTCCGGTTCATTTTCTCTGCCAACTATAGAATTAAGAGGCAGAAGGTTTAAAAGTAAAGCAGAGTAAAGTTTATAAGGAAAGTAATAGAGAGACAGGCTCCTCGTGGAAGGAGGGGATTTGGAAACTGGAATCTGTCACCCCCAGCACAGTTGGACCCTTATTGTCTGAGGGAAGCTTCCTCACTTCAGTGTTCTGATTGGTCATCTCAAACAGAGATGAGGGTATTGATTGGTCCACAGTACATCTTGAACTGCACAGGACCCAGAAAGCCCACTAAGCAAGCCCACAGGCCATGCAGAGAGGAAGACCCTCTCCGCATCTTAGGTTGTCATCTTGGACATATACTACTTAAAGAATAGAGATGTTTAGCTAGGGCTTCCACACTCCCCCCCCCCCCCAACACCACCACTTTGGAAGACACAGTTTTGGGGAGGAAGAGAGTTTATTTCAGGCTTACATATTCCAGAGGAACAACATCAATGGCAGAAGAAGCTGGCTTCCTTTTGAAGATCCAAGCATAGCCATTACCAACAACTAGTACCACAAAATGTGAACAGCCAGAGCTCAAACTGTTCTCACACCTTTGGACTGGAATTCAGATCTGTTCCTAAACACACCTGCTACAGTCAGGTTTGCATTACTGGCAGAAATCACCAACAAAAGCAGCTTTGGGGGGGGGGGAAGGGGTTTATTTTGGCTTACAGACTCAAGGGGAAGCTCCATAATGGCAGGTGAAAGTAATGGCATGAGCAGAGGGTGGACATCACCCCTGGCCAACATAAAGTGGACAATAGCAACAAGAGAGTGTGCCAAACACTGGCATGGGAGACAGGTTATAATACCCACAAGCCTGTCTCCAACAATATACTGCCTCCAGGAGGCTTTAATTCCCAAACCTCCATTAGCTGGGAACCTAGCATTCGGAACACATAAGTTTATGGGGGACACCTGAATCAAACCACCACAACACCTTAAGGCTGGACTCCAGGATTCAACCCCAGTGACACCTCCTCCATTGCAAAAGAGATGGTGAAAGAATATAAGACTAAAGGAAAAGGAGGAGTGCTTACAAGGCAATCTTCCAGACACAAATTGGCCTTGATATTCATGTCCTTGCACTGTCTGACCCCTCATAAGACCTTCATAATAAGAGGAAAAGATGATAACATCAAAAATAAATGAGAGCCTAATGGAGAGGGGGAGAGGATATGATGGAAGATGGATTTGTGAGGGGGATAATGGTAATGGAGGTGGGAATTATCACAGTTTAGTGTGGAGTTTAATTTTTAAAAAATATTTTATTTATTTATTTATTTGAGAGATAGAGAGGCAAAAAGCGAAAGAGAGGGAGAATGGGTGTACCAGGACCTCTAGCCACTACAAATGAACTCCAGGCACATGAGCCACTTTGTGCATCTGGCTTACGTGGGTACTAGGGAACTGAACCTGGGTCCTTAGGCTTCATAGGCAGATGCCTTAACTGCTAAGCCATCTCTCCAACCCTATTGTCTATTTTTATGGAAGCTGTCAATAAAAAGTTTTTAAAAGTCCAGGTTGGAAAGCCAGCTGAGCACTTGCCTTCCACTTTCTCTGCTTCCTGGGCTACCATGATGTGAACTGCTCTGCTCTGCCATGCATCTTGCCATAATGGATGGGATGCTCTGAGACAAAATGAATCATTTCTTCCTTAAGTTGTTCTTTCAGGTATGTTGGTCAAAGCAATGAAAAGCTAACTAGTGCAGATGGTGTCCTCATGATGGGACTAGTGCACTTAAGAGAAGAGACACCAGAAAGTTGGCTCTCTTTGTCATGTGTGGACACAGTGATACAGTGGCTGTCCATAAGCCAGGAGGAGGCTCTCATCAGAACCCAGAAGTTGTGGTTTGAGTTGTAATGTCCTCCTTACACTTGTGTTTGAACACTTGCTCCCCAGCAAAATGGTGTTATTTGGGAAGATTGTGTAACCTTTAGAAGATGGAGCCTTGTGGGAGAAGTATGTTACTTGGGGTAAGATTTGAGGTATTGCAGCCTGATCCTGCTTACTGTTTCTCCCCTCTCTACTTCCTCCATGTTGTTGTGATGGCAGGATGCCAGCTTCCTGCTCCTTCCAAGCTTTCCCTACCATGATGGACTCTATCCTCTAGAACTGTGAGCCAAATTAGACCTTTTGCCTTCCATAAGTTACTTCTGGTTGTGTATTTTGTCCCAGCACATAAGAAAGTAACTGATATACCAGCCATATAGTTATTGGTGGATATTGGAGTCCAGTGGGCACCCACACAGATTTCCAGGTTCTTGTGTCCCAGAACAAGAAATTGGATAGTGGTAGAAGCAGAGACAGATTATTAGGAAAGATTGCATTTCCAAGGGAGGAAGTGGGTCAGAACTGGAATAAAGGTTAGAAGCTCAATGCTACCCATTCCCCATGGAATGGAATCTTTGTAATTCATTTGTATCATGCATGCTTGTGTGTGTTCTACCTATTACATGTAGGCCTTGGTGTCTGTGTGTGTGGTGGGGGCAAGGGAGTTTCCAGTTTTCCTCTTCATATCCAATTTTGGTTTCTTCCGTATCCAATTTTGACCTCACTCTCCACTGTACCCTCCTACCACCATGCTATAACATGATATCAGAATTCCATCCTATGGAGGTATGATAAAATCAACGTCAGTTGTTTAAGCCACCTAATGTCCTAGTGCTAGGACAACTGTGTAGATGGGACACTTATTTTGCCAAGTGGTTGTAGTGGATTCACCTGGGACATGACTGTATTGCTGCTTATCAGATTGTCTCTCACCTACTCTTTGCCTGCAGTAAAAATCCTCTATCGTATACATGTTTTACAAGCAGCACAGATTTCAGGGTGAGACTTCAGGAGATATGTAAGCACCACCATGTGCTATGTAAGCACGGACAAATCACTTAGCCTTACTGTGTCTCCTCATATATGAAATGAAAAACAAGTACCCTCCCATATCATTCACATGTCACACCATAAACACATTCTGACCTTAGCAACTTGAAGCATCCATTTTTCTTTAGCTCCAAGTCTGCAGTTTTGCAAATTAGACTGGGCTCTCCTGGGAAGTTGTAGTTGCAGCTGGGATCCCCAAAGTCCTGAAGTCAGCTGGCTGGTAGCTCTACTTCTAGTTATCGGCTGTTAGAGGCCCTGCGTTCTTCTCTATGTGCTCTCTCTTCTTCCAGCAAGTGTCTCTAGCCTTGGTCTAAAAAACGACCCCAGGCTAAGTCTAAGGAAAACAAAGCTGCAGGACTTCCGGATTAAGATGGCAGCATAGCATAGCGGCCATGACAAAGCAGCCTAGGGAGGGAAACGAGCAGAAAAACAGCAAAATTCACTCTTCTACAGAAAAGTGAAGGTGTTAAGTTATTTTCAACCACAGCAGACAAACAGGAGTAACCAAGATCTTCTAGAAAGCAGAAAACACCACCAGAATCCCTCCAAGGCACCAGCGGCCATAGCTCACATGCCTGACTGCCTGCCTGGAGTGTAGCTGCAGGAGCAGAAACCAGGTGGAGGGATTCTCCACTCATATCAGCCTCCCAAAGTCAAGATACTGAAGGAGAAGACAGCAGGGACCAGCAGAGCAGCTGCTGAAGGAGAACACAAACAGGACCAGCTGAGCAGCTCCAGTACAGCTCCAGTACAACTCCAGACATCTTGCACAGCCTCGTATCCCCCAACCGGCACAGAACTCATTCACTCCTGGCCTCTGTGCATCTAGCACAGCCAATCAGAACACTATCTATGTCGCAACAGTGGGATCCAGGTGGGCACTCAGCATTGGTGAGACTGGAAGCCTCACCAGTTACCAAAGGGTAATAGGGCCTACTTACACAAAGGGAAAAGAAGCTGCAGTATGTAAGGCTTCTTGAAGCCTAGGCTTAGAACTGGCTCCTTCACTGACCATATTCTACAGGTGAAAGCGAGTCAAAGTGCAGCTGAAGTTCAAGAGCTGTGAAGCACATTCCACCTCCTGAGGGTAGGAGCCATTGACTTGGACCATCGATGCACTGAATTTAACATAGCACCTTATAGGTTGTTGTGAGACTCCCGTGAGATGACGGTGTGTGGGAAGTGCTTGGAGACTAGCCTTTGCAGAAACTAGCAGGTCCTCAATAAGTGCTTAGCCACAGGTTCTTACAGACTAGTAGACAATAACTACTGGCTCTTTATCCACTACTATCATCATGACCTTGTTTTTTCTGTATATCTTTAAGGACATGGATAAAAATCACATCAGTGTTTGGAAAACTGCCTCAAACTTTTGAGAATTTTTTTCATTTAACTAGAGTAATATTTTGTAGTTCTTGGAAGACATGTTTAAAGTCAACATCTGGGTTCCTGTTTATGTTCTTGGACACAGATTCACTGTGAAGATAAATACATGCGTAATTATTAACTCAGTGCCTAGAATGAAATAAATAATAAGTGGTTGCTATGCTTATTATATTACTGCAGCAGAGCCAACGAATGAAGAAGAGTCTATCATTTACCCAGCTTCCATTCCTTCCTGAAGCATCCAGATTTGTTTAACAGGGTGCTAAGAACTCAAATCTAACAGGTAAAGTCAATGCAGGAAGTAAAGTTTTATAGGAGATGCATCCTCATAAACACATAGGTATAAATGCTACATAAGCAGGTAACAGTGTAAATGCCCGTGCTTCTGTTATGCTGTTCCGCAGTTCAGCTGATGGCCAGTGTTTCTTCATATCCTGCCCCCTAAGTTCTATTTTGGTAGTTTTTATAAAACAAATTCCAGATGTCATGTCACCTATAAATGCTGCAGTATATATCACTTTCAAACACATCCCAGTTTTTATACACTATAAAATTTTTATACCATGTGTTAATCACACCTATCCAAATAAGTCATACCTGATTATTGTCTAATACCTAGTTCATAACAAAATTTTCTCCATTGTATGATATGACTGCAACAAGATCCATATATTGTATTTGTTGCTATGTCTCTTAAGTTTTTTAAAAACATCTTTATTTAAGCCGGGTGTGATGGTGCACGCCTTTAATCCTAGCACTCGGGAGTCAGAGGTAGGAGGATCGTCATGAGTTTGAGGCCACCCTGAGAATACAGAATGAATTCCAGATCAGCCTGTGCTAGAGTAAGACACTACATCAAAAAACAAAACAAAACAAAAAACCAAAAAGTCAAAAAAACAGCCACAACAAAAACTTTATTTATTTATTTGAAAGAGAGACAGAGAGAAAGAGACAGACAGAAAGAAAGTGAGTATGGGTGCACCAAGGCCTCCTGCCACTGCAAACGAACTCCAGATGCATGTGCCACTTTGTGTATCTGGATTTATGTGGGTACTGGGGACTCAAACCTAGGCCATTAGGCTTTGCAAGTAAGTGCCTTAACCACTGAATAATTTCTCCAGTCCAAATTTGTTTTTTAGAAGGAAAATTTTAGGACAGGTTTTGACAGTACCAGAATTGGCCTGTGTTATCTGATATCAGGCCTGGAGGAACATGAGACAGCTAGGCACAAATGCACTCAATGTAGGTGTGCTGATGTGGTTTTTAGAACTTTGGCTCTCTGAGGAAACACTGATGTCACCATTCAGGGTACCAAGCACCTCCGTGATTTTGAGCTATTCAGAAAGCTGTTACCTATAGAATGAGGTGAGCAGTATTTCTCAAGTGGTTAGTCTTTGTTTATTTCAAGATCATTTGAAGAATTGAGACCTACACCATTATCTTGGGACCTGACCTCTTAGAAAATGTAAAGGCCAAAGAGCTACTTCTGAGAAAGGCCTCTTGTGTTGTAAGACCCCATAGATGGCAAGGTAGACCTAAACTAAGGAGGATTTAATACTCTGCTGTCCCACAGAAAGCCAGATCGATAGCTCCCTCCGTTCTCCCTCCTTCCCCTCTCTTCTTCCATCTCAGTGGTGTCTCTTTATGAGTATTGGCTCTGCCAGCAGATTCTTTTGGGAAAGAAGGCAGCTAGATCTCAAATGTCCTCAGTGTGCTTTCCTTGCTTGTCTGAAGGAGGAAGTCTTCTTAAAACAAATCTCCAGTTCAATGTATGTGGTGTGATAAATGGGGAAAGATATTAGTCTTTGAATAAGATAGATGTCTTTATTTATTATTCATGCAATATGAACCAGAAACCAGGTGTTGTCTTAAACTGTTTCTTCTCTTATGGCTGTTAAGCCATCAAATGGGGCCAACTCTATCTTCTCCATTTCTTGAACTTGTTCTTTTCTCCTTATCTGTCTGGTCATTGGCCCATCAAGGCCTAATTTGCTCTTGCCTAAAAGATTATGGTCAAATCCTAAAGCAATCCATTTTTCACACTGCAGCCAGGTGAACAATTTAAAATACAGTTCTATGTCATGACTCCGCCCAAGCTGTTAAAGTCTCTTCATTTCTTTCAGTGGACTTCTCGCTAGTATGTCAGCTTCAATTATAGTCAAACAGGCAGATCAATTCCTTTAGTTCAAAGAGTGATGAGGCCGTGAGCAACATGACTGATACACCTTCCCTCATTCTAGGCAGCCAGCACTGACTACATGGACCATGATGTAGGAAAGTGTGGAAGAAGCTCCAAGCATCTCAGGCCATCCTTCTTGTCAGATCTCTCTTCTGCTATCCCTGCCTTCTGCAGTAATAATGTAGCCTGGGTATCATTATCTGCCATAAAGTTCTCTATGTCTGGAATGTTCTTTGATTTCCTTTGTATATTTCAATTCTTAATTATCATTCAAGACTCAATTCAAGAATCATTTATTCTAGGAACCCTTCCAAGACACTCAAGATTAGGTCAAGGGCCCCTCTTGTGCTCTGTCCTCATGTCCCCACTTCCCAAACTTGAGTATTCTCCTATTCTTTCTGGTCATTCACTGTTACCAAGAACTAGTTTCTGTGTCTGTCCTTCCTCTCAGCTGAGAGTTTAAGTACAACGTTAATCATCTTTAAACACCTACTGTCCATCCTGGCACACACCAGGAACTCTGACAATTAGGAAACCCAAGGGAGTATGTGGAGAACAGCTATGGTGGTCTGCTGGCAACTTGGCTAAAACCCCAGTGCTCTCCTGCCCTTTGCTAATGAGGTCTTTTTAAGTTGTCCTCAGCACTGAGCAATTCATTAGGTTTTAAGTCCAAAATGTCAGAATGCTGAAGTTACTATCATCAAGAATAGATAGAACAATCTTCTCTAAGTCTCAGCAGTCTTTCCTGTTTTTTTTTTCTTTTTCTTTTTTTTGGAGAGAGACACAGAGAGAGAGGGAGAGGAAGAAAGAGAATGGGCGTGCCAGCAGCCTCTCAGCCACCATGAATGAACTCCAGATGCGTGTGCCCCCTTGTGGGCAAGTGCAGCATTGTGCCCTTGCGTCGCTTTGCATCTGGCTAAATGTGGGACCTGGAGATTGGAACTGACTCTCTTAGGCTTAGCAGGCAGGCGCCTTAACCGCTAAGCCATCTCTCCAGCCCTTTCCTGGTTTTTTAATGTGTGTGTGCATGTTCATATGTGCATCGGAGTATATGTGTATGTGCACATGTGTGTGTGTGTGGTTGTAGAGGCCAGAGACTGACATTAAGTGTCATTGTAAATTGCTGTCTACCTTACTTTTTTTTTTTTTTTTGAGGCAAGCCCAACAGACTGGCCTTCTTTTTTTTAATTTTTTTATTTTTTTGAGAGAGATGATTGGCACTCCAGGTCCTCCGCCCACCGCAATAGAACTCCAGACATGTGCACATGTGTGACCTTGTGCACTTGTGTCACTTTGTGCTTCTGGCTTATGTGGGACTTGGAGAGTTGAACATAAGTCCTTGGGCTTCACAGACAAGCACCTTAACTGCTAAGCCATCTCTCCAGCCCTGCCTTACTTTTTTTTTTTTTAATATTTTATTATTTATTTGAGAGAGAGAGAGATACAGAAATAGGCAGGTAGAGAGAGAGCGAATGGGAGTGCCAGGGCCTTTAGCCACTGCAAATGAACTCCAGATGCAAGCACCCCCTTGTGCATCTGGCTTACGTGGGTCCTGGAGAATTGAGCCTCGAACTGGGGTCCTTAGGCTTCACAGGCAAGCGTTTAACTGCTAAACCATCTCTCCAGCACCCCCCGCCTTACTATTTGAGACAGGGTGTCTTACTGAACCTAAGCTCATTAATTTCAATTAGACAAGCTGGCTAGCAAGTCCCATGTAATACAACATTGGGATTACATGCAGGTACTACTAGGCTTGACATTTACGAGGGTGCTGGGGATCCGAGCTGAGATCCTTGTGTTTGGATAGCAAACACTTTACCCCCTGAGACCTCTCCCCAGCCCTGTCTCTAGTGTTTGACAATAGAAGATGAGAGGGAGCAGGCATCCTAAGCAATGAGACTGAGAAGTGAGAAGTACTGTATTAGAAAGGGTACCGTCTGAAGCCAGGAAGTGTGCTGGCCTCTATCACCACCTTCGTAACCCTGGAGAGAGTTAGTGCTATTTTAGTTACTAGAGTTTGTAGACTTTGGTAGCAAACAACCATTTCTGAGATTATATATGTCCAACCAGGCAGTAAGAATTAGTATTAGAAAACAACACTACCAGTTGAAAAGATCAACAGCTTGTGTAGAAAAGTCTCATATTTTGATCTTGAACACACACACACGACCCTTTTAGAAATTTAATTTGTTGGAGCCCTGTGTCTGCAGAAGTTTTTATCAAAAGCTCTGTGTTCAGAGGTCTTCAGATATGACCTTCTTAGGTATCCTGAACAGGATCCCATGGGCAGGTCACAATGGCTTCTTCAGTTCACTGACCATCCATGGTGGGAGAATGGCCAAGAAGGAAGGCAGTGATATTTCATATATTTTAGTGAAAGAGAGAACAGAGAAATTGAATGGGGTTTTCTTTTTCTCTGGTAGGGAGGAGTTAGCTTCTACTTTGTATGTATTATGTACCAGGGTTCTCTAGAGGAACTGAATCAATAGAATGAATTGTATTAAAAAGGGAATTTGCCAGGTGTGGTGGTGCACACCTTTTATCCTAGAACTCAGGAGGCTGAGGTGGGAGGATTACTGTGAGTTTGAGGCCAGCCTGAGACTACATAGCGGATTCTAGGTCAGCCTGGGCTAGAGCGAACTCTACCTCAAAAAAGGTGAGGGAGGGGGATTTGTTGGATTAGTTTATGGCAGTTCAGTAACAGCAGTTTGCAAGCTCAAGAGTTACGGCACCTGGTAGGTAGCTGCTCAGTCCATGTGGCTGGATGCCTCAGCAGGGCAGTCCCCAACTGGCACTGGAGGCCTGAAAGCTTCCTGGAGAGCCACTGGTCTTCAGTCCATGCTGGAAAGCTGAGGAAACTTGGTGGTAATGCTGATGAAGGTTAGCTGAACAGGATAGATGCACATGCAAGTGTAGGCATTTACCAGCAGCAGCACCAGCAGCCAGGCGGGAGAAAGGAGCTCTTTTCTCTCAGGGCTTCCTTCCCACCACCAGGAGAGCCTCCCATTCTGGGGAGGGGCTCACTCTGGAGGAAGGACCTCCTCCTTCAGTCCTGGAAGCAACCGTAGAGACCCACACAAGAATGTGTCTGGATTCCTAATCAGATGAAGTTGACAACAGAATTTAATCAGCACACACCATAAGGCAGCATCATCTGAGAATATGTCTGTGCACCATCTGCTAAGTACCACAGATCTTTACAGCGTGCGTTAGGATTATCCAGTGAAACACAACCAGTAGAAACAGGGATTGCCTTGCGGGATTATGGATGCTGAGAATCTTCCATCTTTACACGGGAAACCAGGAAAGGTGAAGGTGTAATTCACTCTCCTTCCACAGGCCTGAGAAGTGTTGAGAGGTGGGAGGGCCAGGAAGAGCTAGATACCCAAGATGAAGAGAAGTTATTTACCCTCCTCGACCTCTATCTTTTTGCTCTATTTGGCCTTCATCTACTGTATGACACTGTACTAATCTCTTATAGAAAGACTCTCACAGACACATACAGAAATATCATTTCACCAGCAGCCAGGGAACCCCATGGTCCAGCCAAGTTCACACATAAGATTAACAATCACAGGTAGTAGCAGACAGCTTCTGGTCACTGAGATGAACTTGCAGGCACAGTTATGGAGGAACAGACTTATTGAAGTTTATAGATCCAGGGGAAGTTCCATAATGTCAGAAGAAGCTCGTCTGCTTTCACAGGTCCCAGCAGAGAGAGAAAAAGCCACAAGGCAAAAAACCCAAAAGCCACATCATAAACAAGCATACTTCAGGAACTCCCAGCATTTTGCATATTTTTAGACTGGAATTTCAAATGCACCACCATACCTTAGGGCTGGACCCTAAGATCTTCCCAGAAATCCAAGAAGTTTTAATAAGCTCCTGAATCTATTGGGGGGCATTTATTCAAACTACCACACAGGTTTAGCAAGGAAAGATACGATCATTACAGCTTAACTCATTTGTCTGATTTCAGGGACTCCAGAGATTTGCTGTTATCAAACTAGCTAATTATTTTCCACTATTAATGAATTTCAGTATCCAAAATTGATCCCAATACTAAAATGTAGTTGGAAAAAATCATCCGTATATATCATAGTAAGGGGAATATGACACTATAATAAAAGCATTACAGATATAAGTGAGGAAAAGACTCCAAATCTTACTGCAACCCTAAATATTACCCTAAGCTGTCACAGTTCTGCTTTTTTCCATGACTTGCCTGGATAGAGACTTCCCAGTGGCCTTGGCTAAAATGGTCTTGTTCATATGTATATACATAGCTGTATTATCATTCATTATACAGTGCTAGAGTGCAACTGAATTATATATACATAGTATATAAATGATACATAATACACATAAGAAAGATAAACAATATTATCTCTAAAAGATCCAAAACAAAGATGATTTTATGAAATAATATGTCATGAGAAAGGCATGTTAGGGCCTGGAGAGATGCCTTAGTGGTTAAGCGCTTGCCTGTGAAGCCTAAGGACCCCAGTTTGAGGTTCAATTCCCCAGGACCCGCATAAACCAGCTTCAGAAGGTGGCACATGCATCTGGAGTTTGTTTGCAGTGGCTGGAGGCTCTGGTGTGCCCATTCTCTTTCTGTCTATCTGCCTCTTATTCTTTCTGTCCGTCACTGTCAAATTAAAAAAAGAATTAAAAAAAGAAAGGCATGTTAATAAGAGATATACCAGTAAGTTGCACTTATTCAACTCTTCAGAAATTTACCATATGTTTCAGCACACATGTGACCATGTTCCAGGCTGTATTTTCCATACTGAAGAATAAGGCAGTCTCCATGCTCACATTGTCATAGGGCAGGTGTTGCAGTCAGGTTTGCATTGCTGGCAGAAATCACCTGGCCAAGAGCAGTTTGTGGGAAAAAGGTTTATTTTGGTTTATAGGCTCGAGTGGAAGCTCCATAATGGCAGGGGAAAACGATGACATGAGCAGAGGGTGGACATCACTTCCTGGCCAACATCAGGTGGACAACAGGAACAGGAAAGTGTGCCAAACACTGGCAAGGGGACACTGGCTATAATATCCATAAGCCCACCTCCAACCTCCAGGAGGCATTAATTCCCAAATGTCCATCAACTGGGAACCTAGCATTTAGCACACTTAAGTTTATGGGGGACACCTGAATCAAACCATCACATTCCGCTCTTGGCACCCATAAACTGATAATGATCCATGATGTAAAATTCAATGCACTCAGTCCAATTTTAAAAGTCCCCATATTTTTTATCAATCTTAATTGTGGTAGTTTGAATATATGGCCCCCAATATATTCAGTGTTTTATTAGTTTGTAGTTTGAATCTGCAGCCACCTGGCTGGAGGCAGTGTCACTGGGTGGATCTTAGGGCATGGTGGTGGGTTTAGGATTTCAATCTAAAGATATGCAAAGTGGGCCTAGCTGGAGTTCCGAAAGTGTGCTGTGCTGTGTGGCTTTTGGCTTTCTCTCTCTTTGCCTGGTCTTTTAAGAGGGGGCCAACTTCTTCTACCATTATGAAACTTCCCATGGATTTGTAAGCTTCCATAAATATCCCTTTCTCCAAAGCTGTGCCTGGTCTGGAAGTTCATCTCAGCAAACCTGAAGCTGCCTGCTACACTAATGATGTTCAAACATTCCCATAATCCAAGGTCTTTTAACTGAGCCATAATACCAAAACTCCCCCCAAAACCTATAATGGCACAGAATAAACACTCAGAACTGCAAAAGATGGCACTAGGCATAGCAAAGAAATATTCAACCAATACAAGATTTAAACAGGCAAACATCAAACTCTGTAGTTCCAAGTCCAACAACTCTAGTCAGTGAAAAGTCTCCAAGTCTGATAATTCTAACCAGCAACAAGTCTTTGGGGTTCCAATCCCGCTCCTCCAGCTAGGCTACTCACAGTCCTGGAAAGATTCATTCAGGGCCAGCAGCTCTCCTTGGCAGCCATCATGTGGTCCTGGCATCTCCACTGGGTCTCCATTGCAATTTACAGTTCATCTTCATGGCTCCATGCAGACATCCAGCAAACCTGCTTCACACTGCCTGTGGCCATTTCCAAAACACAAGACTGTGCTGCAAATTCAATGACCCTCTCTTTCTTGCATTTCTATACTCCATAATACCAGGTGGGGTGCCAGTTCATTAATCCAGAGGGAATAAAGCAGACTTTGAAGACCAGGACACTCCTTGAGCATTCAGTCCCCTTCAAAAGATTGCATTCTTCCTGTTGCCCCAATGTCCAGCTGGCTCAATCTCTCATACAATGGTTGTAATCTCTCATACAATTGCAGCTGAACAGGCAGCAGTTTTGGCCCAGGGATTTCATTTTTTCTGTGCCATATCCCTCTGCTCACACCAGTTTGTTTCTATGCAAAACAACCCTGCACAAGTTCTCAGGACATGGGCATAACAACATAAACTGCTTCTGGCCCAGTCCAGGCATAGCTCTTTCTCAGCCTCACAAGACAAACCTCATAGACCATGGTTTTACTGCATTCAGGTCTTTCAACTTTGACCAGAATAGTCCATCAAGCTGTACTTACAGCACTACAAGGTGTCTCTTAGGCCAAGGTTTCAAATCCTTCCACATGCCTCTCAAAAGTCAGGTCCAAAAGGCCAAAGCCACAGTCAGGTGTTTAGCAGCAATGCCACTCCTCTGGTACCAACATTACTGTTGCAGTCAGGTTCACATTGCTGGCAGAAATCATCTGACCAAGAGCAGCTTGTGGGGAAAAGGTTTATTTTGGCTTACAGACTCGAGGGGAAGCTCCATGATGGCAGGAAAAAATGATGACATGAGCAGAGGGTGGACATAACCCCCTGGCCAATATAAGGTAGACAATAGCAACAGGAGAGTGTGCCAAACGCTGACAAGGGGAAACTGGCTATAATACCCATAAGCCCACCCCCAACAATACACTGCCTGCAAGAGGTGTTAATTTCCAAATCTCCATCAGCTGGGAACCTAGCATTCAGAACACATAAGTTTATGCGGGACACCTGAATCAAACCAACACAGCAGAAGTGATAAACAAGTAATTCCACAAGCAGTCTTCAGCAGTGCTAATGCTAGGAAGAAAGTCTTATGAAATGAACTGCTAAGGTGAACATGATAATATCAGATAGTATTGAAAAGAAAGGCCTTTTGAAGCTTTTTTTTTTTTTAGTGGAAAACAAAACAAAACAAAACAAAACAAAACAAAACAAAACACAGGTCCCAACAGTATCACAGCCAAGCATGGTGGCACCAGCCTTTAGAGATTTCTTTTTTCTTTTTCTTTTTTCAAGGTAGTGTCTCACTCTAGCTCAGGCTGACCTGGAATTCACTCTGTACTCTCAGGCTGGCCTTGAACTGACAGTGATCCTCACACCTAAGTGTTGGTAAAAGGTGTGCCACCACGTCTTGGCTAATATATACATATATATGTTACTGAGAGCCTCCATTCATATACAATATATACCTTGATCATTATCCAATTGTACAACTCTCCTTTATCTCCCTCCCTTATCCTTCTCTCCACTGAACCTCTTCTGTTCAACTGGTCCCTTTTTTATTTTGATGCCAAAACTTTTTTGCCTTTATATTATGCAGATTTGCATAGATCATTTCACAATGGCTGACTTTGTCTTTAATATTTCTCTATTAAGATCTGAGATGCTATAATCTATCCAGGCTGCTATGAAGCACACTTTAGATTAGGAAACTTGTAAATCAATGTTGCTAGCAGCTCTGGAGGCTGGCAAGCCCAAGGTTAGGCACTGGCAGATTTGGTATCTGGTCAGACCTTGTTCTCTGCTTTGAAGAAAGTACTTAAGTCTGGCATCACATCCTCATGTGGTGGAAGGAGCATGCCAGCTCCCTTCAACCTCTGTTAGAAGGGAACCAATTCTATAATAATGACTAGTCACTTCCCCAAAGACCTCTCTGCTTTTCTTCTCGTGTGCTTGTTTGTGGTATATGTGTGAGCATGTGTATGTGGTGTATGTGTTATGTATGCATATGTTATGCACAAGTGTATTTGGATGCTCATATATGTGTGGATGTGTGGAGGAGAGGTCAATGTCAGATTTCTTCCTTATTTGCTTTCCATCTTATTTTTTTAACTTTTTATTGACAACTTCCTTCATATAGACAATATGCCATGATTGTAATTCCCTCCTACAACTCTCCCTTTTCTCCCTCACAAATTTCCTCTCCACTTAGTCCCTTCTTCTTTCCAACTAGTCTCTTTTCTAACTTGATGTCATCATTTCCTCTCCTATTATTCAGTTCTTGTGTAAGTGGCATCAGCCTCTTGGAGGTTGTGAATATCCAAGGCCAATTTGTGACTAGAAGACAGTATTGTGAGCACTTCCCCCCTTCCTTGGCCCTTGCATTCTTTCCTTTACCTCTTCTGCAATGGTCACTGAGTCTTGGAGGTTGTGATTGAGATGTCTCAGTGCTAAACACTCCACTGTCACTTCTCAGCACTTTGGTGGTTTTGAGTCTCCCCAGTAGTGATGGCCATCTGAAGAGAAAGAAGTGTTTCTAACCAAAAGCGAGAGTAGTATTAATATATGAGCATAAATATAAGTGTTTAGAGGGCAGTTTGGTGGGCATAATATATCTATTTAGCCAGGTAACAGTAGTAGTTTCCCCCTAGGGCTTATGACCTCCCCAGCTATAGGTTTTTGACTAGGCTTTCAGTACCAGGCATGAATTCCATCCCAAGAGTGGGCCTCAAGTTCAATCAGAGCAGCTGTTTTTTTCCCATAATTTACATGTCACCATTGCATCAGTTGGTATATTTGATCTGGCCAGGTATAAAGCTTGCAGGGTCCATTGCTGGTTAAGACTATTGATGACTTTTCTCCCTCAATAGGCTGCATGGATCATTCCAGCCTCCTGTCAGCTAGTTGATAAGGATGAGGCTTCCAGCTCAGCTCCAGCTTGACTTCTCAGTGATTTCCACCTGATTTTCAAGACAGTGTTTCTTGCTGAACTCACTAATTCAGGTAGATTAGCCAACTAGTGAGCCCTAAAGGGTCTACCTGGCTTTGCCTCACCAGAACTGGGCTTATAGGCATTTGTAGCCATGTCTGGCATTTTACTTTGATCCTGGGGATCTGAATTCAGGCCCTTATGCTTGTGCAGCACACTTTACCCACCAAGCCATCTCCTCAGCCCAGGACTCGCTTAATACTATTACGCTGGTATTGGATTCCCACATATGAACTGGAGTAGGGCACCAACATTTGGACCACTGCAAATATGTACTTCTGGTATACTCTCCCCAATGAAGCAGGGTCCCTATGTATGAAGAGAGGTGAGGACAGCAAAGGTGAGGACATCCTCCTGAGTTTTTAGCATTCAGTAAGCCTGTGCCCCAGGCTGTGACCTTCAGGCTTGCTTCTTAACTTTCTCCACTCATTGGGTTGGATATAGTGGCTAGGGATATCTATGATGGGAGATGGAGGGGGGAGAACAAGACAGATGGCCAGGCTTCATCTTGGAGGGCCTTTAAAGCCCACGGTGGTGAATGGTCTTACATTCTAAATGAAAGTAACATAGTCACCTTGGAAATATATACAAAAGAATGTCAGAGGGAGGCATGCTTCTCATCACCTCTACACATATTATATGGATAGAAACCTTATAATAATAGTGCCCATGTTATTTCCTTTTTATGTTTCCTATTGTGCTCTAGCACAGTCCATCTGAAACAGTCACTGTAGTGTTCTGAATGACAGGTTTTCTGTCATATACCTATGGAAATCATCTTGCAGGTGACTTTTGGTCCTTACAGTTGAACATTTGTCTATTTCTTTTCTCATGTTAATTCCATTATTATTTTTTTCCATTCTTTCCCTGGGTACACTGATATTTGCTGACATTTTAGGAAACTGTTGTTCTCTCTTAAAGATGTGTTGGTGCTGTGCATATTATTTCTTTGGGTTTTCCTTTCCCAAGCTGGTTTCTCAAGAATGATATTTTGTTCTCTGCCTTCTCCATTGTAGTGGTTGCCATCTCATTCCTGGGATAAAACACATGACCAGAAGCAGCTTATGGAAGAAAAGGGTTTATTTCAGACTTATAGTTTCAGAGGCAGAAAGCATGGCTGAGCAGAATCACATCTTTTCACATACCAGGGGCAGGAAGGGATTAGCAAAAGTGAGCTAGTTCTGGCAAGGGGTGCTTTGGCTATAACACCTCCAGACCCACCCCAAGTGACATACCTTCTTCAGCAAGGCTCCACCTCTCCAACTGCCACAGCCTGAGGATTGTGTACAAGGCTTAATCACAAATACATGAGGCTATGGGGGACATTTACATTCAAACTACCATACCCATGTAGCACTGGAACTTGTAGGCAGGCTGTGCTGTGGTCTGGAATTCAAAGGGGACTGGTATAAATATCTGAATAAATTTCAAGATAACACAATCAACTAAATATAATCAGCTGTCCAGTATGAAAAGACCAGAGACCAATCACAAATCTATGATGTCACAAATCCCTTTGAGGCAGCAAATGCAGGGAAGGCTTGGAAACCTAGGACTTCACTTAGCTTGGGTATGAAACACACTCTTAGCAATGCCCTTAGTAAACCCACTCACCCTGGCTCCCTTTAGGGTATGAGCACCCAAAATTTCCAACTTTCTAATGTAGGTAGAGGACCAGGCCTAGTGAGCTTTTGGTCCAGACATATGTCTGTTATGGTAGCTGTTCCACTCTAGCCCACCCCGTGTCCTCCAGTAGAGCCACTGTTGCTATGTTCTTGTCAAGACAAAGGAATTCTCACCAGATGTCCAAGCCCCAACACAAAACAAGTAACACAGGAAACAAAGTCACTATTTACCCACCAAGTATGCCTAATCCCATATTGAAGCCTCCAATGAGAACTACTTAGAGTAAACTCCAGACAATTCCAAAACATGATCATGATAAATATGTACAACAAACTTAAAGGAGACATGAACAAATGCCTGAGTTAAATACAAGAGAATCAACTAAAAGAACTCACTAGGCAATTGAATGAATTCAAAGGGGACGGGTATAAATATCTGAATAAATTTCAAGATAACACAATCAATTAAATATAATTAGAAAGTCAAATCAAGAAATGAAAAGGAATTCAATCAAGGGACAGAGACATTAAAAAAAACTCAAATAACAATAAAAACAAATAACTCCACTAAAATGTTCCCAGAAAAGCCATACCAATAGAATCAATCATGTGGAGGACAGAGTATCAGGGCTTGAGGACAAGGCACAGGATTTAGCTTGGGAGCCAAAATCAATGACAAATTTTAAAAAATACATGAGTAAAACATGAGAGAAATGTGGGACATCTTAAAAAGACCAAATGGTTGAATCATGGGCATACAAGAGGAGAAGAACTTCAGGTCAAATAAAATGTTTTCAATAAAATTATAGAAGAAAAATTTCAAAATCTTATGAAAAAGAGGCCCATCCAAGTACAAGAGGCATATAGAATGCCAAATAGACAGGACCATAGATGACATTCCCCACATCACAGTACAGTTAAAACACGAAACACAGAAAACAAAGAGTACTAACAGCTAGCTACAAGAGAAAAATAGCTCATCACTTACAGAAGGAAGAATATCAGAAAAACATAAGATTTTTCAAAGCCAGAAGAGCTTCTAATGGAGTATTTCAAATATTGAAAGATCACAGATGCCAACTCAAATTACTATACCCAGCAAAATCACCCCTCATCATAGAGGAGAAAGAAAAATGTCCCGGGACGAAATTTAGCTAAATGAAATATGACCACTAAGTCAGATATACAGAGACTGCTGTATGGAATACTTTGCACTGAATAAAAAGAATAAACATGTTTAAGAGTACATGGAGAAAAAAATCAAAACTATCAGTAATTAAAGTGAATGAAGATCAAGAAAACATCAAACTCCACAAAATCATCAACAAGACAGGGATTAACTCAAACCTTCCAGTAATGTCTATAAATATCAATGGACTCAACTCCCTAGCCAAAAGACACAGAATAACAGGCTGTATCAGAAAGCAAGATCCATCCTTTTGTTATCTTCAGGAAATCCACTTTATTGTGCCAAAAAGAAATGACACCTTAGGGTCAAAGGATGGAAAGAGATATTCTAAGCAAATGGAGCTAGGAAAAGAGGGAGTGTGATTATATTGATATCTGACAAATCAGACTTTATACCAAAAGTCAGAAGAGATAAATAAGGCCACTTCATAGTAATCAAAGGAACAATTCACCAAGAAGATGTTATAATCCTAAACATATACACATCTAACACAGTTGTACTAAATTTTATAAAGCAAAATCTACTAGACAAGCCAGGCGTGGTGGTGCATGCTTTTAATCCCAGCACTCGGGAGGCAGAGGTAGGAGGATCGCCGAGAGTTTGAGGCCACCCTGAGACTACATAGTGAATTCCAGGTCAGCCTGGACCAAAGTGGGACCCTACCTCGAAAAAAAAAAAAAAAAAAAAAAAAAAAAAAAATCCACTAGACATAAAGCCAGACATAAATCCCAGTTCAATAATAGTGGGTGACTTCAATGCCCAACAATCACCAATGGACAGATCATCTAAGCAAAATTTAAACAAACAGTGGAGCTGAGTGACACCATAGATTAAATGTACTTAACAGACAAGTACAGGGAATTCCACCCAAACTCTACAGAATACACATTCTTCTCAGCAGTTCATGGAACCTTCTCTAAAATAGTTCACATATTACGACACAAAGCAAGTCTCTAAAAATTCAGGAAAACTGAAATAACTCTTTGTATTTTATCTAACCACAATGCAATAAAGCTAGAAATTTATTGAGAAACAACAGAAAATACATAAACTCCTAGAGATTGAACACATACTATTGAACAATGAATGTGTTGTTAAAGAAATCAAAGCCAGATGTGGTCATGCATGCAAATAATCCCAGCACTTGAGAGGCAGAGGTGGGAGGATTGCTGTGAGTTTGAAGCCACCCTGAGACTACACAGTGAATTCCAGATTAGCCTGGGTTAGAGTAAAACGTTACCTGGAAAATCCAAAAATAAAATAAAATAAAATAAAAAATAAAAATCAAGACAGAAATAAAAAAATTGCTAGAATTGAATGACAATGAAACCAACATACCAAACCCCATGGGACACAACAAAGGGAGTCTTAAGAGGAAAGTTTATAGCTCTAAATGACTACATTACAAAAATAAAGACATCTCAAATAAATAACAATCTACCTGAAGGCCTTGGAAAACAAGAATAGTCCAAACTCAAATGTTCCAGATGGAAAGAAATAATCAAGATCAGGGTGGAAACCAATAGAAATGCAGAAAAAAATGAAATAATTAATGAAACAAAGAGCCGATTCTTTGAAAAGATAAACAAAGTTGATAAATTCTTAGAACAAATTTGTTAAAAGAAGAAGATAGAAGACCATAATCAACTAGATTAAAGATGAAAAAGGAGTTATTACAATAGACTCCAATGAAACTGAATCATAAGGACATATTTCAAAAATGTATATTCCACCAAATTAGAAAATATGAAAGAAATGGATGAATTTCTTAACACATATGATAAATCAAACTTAAACCTAGAAGAGATAAATAATTTAAGTAGATATCAAGTAATGAGATTGAAACCACAATTAAAAATCTCCCAACCAAAAAAAAAAAAAAATGCCCAGACCCAGATGGATTCACTGCTGAATTCTACTACACTATTATAGAAGATCAGAAATATGGCTTCTCAAGCTATTTTACAAAACTAAAAAGGAGGGAAAGCTTCCTAACTCCTTCTATGAAGCTAGCATTACACTAATAGCAAAATCAGACAGAGACACAACAAAAAAAGAAAATGATAAACCAATATCTCTGAAGAACTAGATGCAAAAATTCTCAATAAAATTCTGACAAGTCATATTTAAAAAACATATAAAAATATCATCCACCATGATCAAGTAGGTTTCATTCCAGGTATGTAGGGATGGTTCAACATACACATATCAAAAATATTTTGAAAGGCCAGGTGTGGTGGCACACACCTTTAGTCCCTGCACTTGGGGGGCAGAGGTAGGAGGGATTGCTGAGAATTTGAGGCCACCCTGAAAATACAGAGTGACTTCCAGGTCAGCCTGAGCTAGAGTGAGACCCTACCTTGAAAAAACAAAACAAAAAAATTGATATATTATCTATATGTATGGAAGTGGTATATGAAGTTAAAAAAAAAGAAATCCCTTGAAAAACCAAAAAAATCAATAATCATATTACATCATGAATATAAATAGAATATAAATAGAACTAAGGACAGAAATCTCATGATCATCTCAATAGATGCAGAAAAGGCTTTCAACATACAACACTGGATAAAAACACTGGAGAGCCTGGGATGGAGGGAGCTTATCTCAATGTAAAAAAGACAATCTATGACAATCCTAAAGCCCATATCATACTAAATGGGAGAAAACCTGAAGAAGTCCCACTAAAATCTGCAACAAGACAAAGGTGTCCACTCTCCCCATGGCTATTTAACATAGTACTTGAAGTCTGAGCTACAACAATTGACAAGAGAAAGAAATAGAAGGAATACAAATTGGAAAGGAAGAAGCCAAACTAGGCTTATTTGCAGATGATATGATTCTATACTTAAGCGACCCTAAAGTTTCCACCCAAAACTACTAGAACTGATCACCGTTTTGGGGAAAGTGACAAGATATAAAATTAATGCACAAAAATCAGTAGCCTTCTTATATGCTGTTGCAGTTAGGTTTGCATTGCTGGCAGAACTCACCCAGCCAAGAGCAGCTTTTGGGAAAAAAAAAAAAAAAGGTTTATTTTGGCTTACAGACTTGAGGGGAAGCTCCATAATGCAGGGAAAACAATGGCATGAGCAGAGGGTTTCCACTGGCCAAAAAGGTACTAGAACTGATCAAACACTTTGGGGAAAGTGACAAGATATCCAAAATTAATCTCCATCAGCTGGGAAAATCAGGACCCTAAGTTTATGGGGGACACCTGAATCAAACCACCCTGACCCCCATAAACTAATATAAATGATATAAAATGTTGCATTCATCTAGGTTTAGAAGCATATTTTTTATCAATCCTAATGAACTATACCCATAAGCCAAGAGCAGCATTTTTTAAAAATTTTTATTGACTTTTAAAAAAAAAAAAACCCAATATTTTTATTTTTAGGCTCCATCATATCCCCTCCCTTTCTCCCTTAGTCTCTCTCCTAATTTGATGACATCATCTTTCTCTTCTATTTTGAGGGTCTTGCACTGCAAGATCATGGATATCGAGGCCAATTTCTGTCTGGGCAGCTGCATAGTAAAACAATCCTTCCTTTGGCTCTTCCATTCCATCCGAATGGTCCCTGAGCCACTGGAGGATGTGACAGAGGTGTTTCAGGTGGCACTCCTCCATCCCTTCTTCTCATATGTTGCCTTTTGTGTCATCCCAGTGGTCATCACCATCTGAAAAGAGAAGCTTCTCTAGCCCAACATGAACAAGTGTAGTGTCCCCAGAGCAGCTTGGTGGGAATAATATATACATTTAGGACATGAGCAGGCTTATACCCCCAAGGCTCATGGCCTCACCTACCATAGACTTTTACTTAGGTTTTTCAGTGTAGAGAGGGCCTTCAGTCCAACATGGAGCACTTGGTTACCCCAAGAGGATGCCACTATTGGTTCAGTCATTGGGCCCCTGGCCAAGCTTGAATATTCAGCATCCACTATTTTCACTGTTGGAGGTGTTAACGCTGCATGCAGTGCAGCAAGTCTCAGTTGGCAGCTGGGAAGGTTTTCTGCTCAGCACCATTCAGTGTCCTTGCCTCTCAGGCATGAAGTTTAGGGGGGACACCTAGGGAAACCAAGGGCTTTGGCAAAAGCCAATGTTTTCCACCCCTGACAACATCTCACTGGAAGGAGTTCCATCCCAGGTACTGAAAACTAATAACAGTCATAAATATTAAAAAATGCAATTTTACATATGTCTTATTGATCTATCTTGAGTTTAGATTGTCCCCATATTTTTTATCAATCCTTAGGCCATTCCCCTCCCTGATGTTCTACTTATATATGTGTATAATCTTAAGTCCTTCCCTTTCTTCCCTCCCTTATAGCCTTTTACAAGCTTACTGGTTTTTTTTTTTGAGTTCCAGTTCATACACAAAAAATAATCCACATATGAGAGAGAAAAAGCCTGGGTTACCAAACTAAATAATCCTTTCCAGATCCATCCATTTCCCTGCAAAACAAAACAAAAAACTCCATTGGTAAATGTAACAACTTTATTAACCATCTGGAAAAGATTTCCTAGCTATTGTGAATAGAGCAGCAATAAACATGGTTTTGCAAAAGAAAGTCCTCTATAGGAGTCAGCTGGATCATATGGTAAATCTATTTTTGTCTCAAGAAACACACTGATTTCCACAGTGGCTGGACCAAACATTCACCAACAGTGTAGAAGTGTTCCTGTTTTTCCATCCAGTCCAACACTTATTGTCATTTGTTTTCTTGATGGCAGCCATTCCATGAGTGACATGGAATCTCAAAGTGGTTTTAATTTGCATTTCCCTGATGGCTAAGGATGTAGAACATTTTTTTAGATGTTTATATGCCATCTGTATTTCAAGCCCATTTTTTAACTGGGTTGTTTGAATTCTTGTTATTCTGTTTTTTGAGTTCTTTGTATATTCTGGATATTAATCCTCCAGATGAATAACTGGCAAAAGATTTTCTCCCATTCTGTAGGTTGTCTTTTTGCTCTATTCACAGTGTCCTTTGCTGTACAAAAGCTTTGTAATTTTATAAGGTCCCCTTTTGTTCTCTGAGCAAAGTTATATTCAGAAATCTATTCCAATATTTTGAAGAGGCATTTTCAGAGTTTCAGGTCTGATATTAAGGTCCCTGATCCATCCAAGATTTTTTAACTAGCCAAAAAATCATAATGGCACAGAATGCATTGGCATAGCAAAGAAATATTCAACCAATACAAGATTTGAAACAACCAGGGCAAACATCAAACTCTGTAGCTCCAAGTCCAACAACTCTAGCCAGTGACAAATCTCCAAGTCCAATAATTCTAACCAGCAACAAGTCTCTGGAGTTCCAATTCTGCCCCTCCAGCTAGGCTCCTCACAGTCCTGGAAAACTTCATCTGGGGCTGGCAGCTTTCCTTAGTAGCCATCTTGTGGTCCTGGCATCTTCACTGGGTCTCTACTTCAACCCACAGTTTGTCCTCATAGCTCCATCGGGTCTCCATGCAGGTAATCCTACTTCACACTTCCTATGGCCATTTCAAAACACAAAACCATGTTGCAAATTCAATGACCTTCTCTTTCCTGCATTCCTTATACTCCATAATACCAGGTAGGGTGGTTTGTTAATCCAGGGGGGAATAAAGCTGACTTTGAAGAACAGGATACTCCTTGAGCATTCCCCTTCAAAAGATGGCATTCTTTCTATTGTCCCAATGCAGTTCAGCTGGGCCAATCACAATAGTTGTTTCTCATACAGTTGCAGCTGAATGGGCAGCAGTTTTGGCCCAAAGATTTCTTTCTGTGCCATATCCTCCCCACACACTAGCCTGTTTCTATGCACTGCAACTCTGCACAAGTTCTCAGGACATGGGCATAACTGAAAGCCTCTCACATAAACTGCTTCTAGCCCAGTCCAAACAAAGCTCTTTCTCACCCTCATAAGCCAAACCTCACAGTCCATAGTTCTTATTGCATTAAGGTCTTTCAGCTCTGACCAGAATAGTCCATCAAGGTGTACTTATAGCATTGCAAGGTGTGTCCCAGGCCAAGGTTTCAAATCCTTACACATTCCTCTTGAAAATCAACTCCAAAAGGCTAAAGCCACACAGTCAGGTGTGTAGCATCAACCCTATTCCTCGGTACCACTTTCCTGTTGCAGTCAGGTTCACATTGGTGGCAGAAATCACCCAACCAAGAGCATCTTTTAGGGAAAAGGCTTTATTTTGGCTTACAGACTCCAGGGAAAGCTCAATGATGACAGGGGAAAATGATGGCATAAGGAGAGGGTGGACATCACCCCCTGGCCAACACAAAGTGGACAATATCAACAGGAGAGTGTGCCAAACACTGGCATGGGGAAACTGGATATAACACCCATAAACCTTCCCCCAACAATACACCACATCCAGGAGGCATTAATTCCCAAATCTCCATCAGCTGGGAACCTAGCATTCAGAATACCTAAGTTTATGGGGGACACTTGAATCAAACCACCACATATGCCAATGATGAATATACTGAGAAAGAAATCAGGGACACAGTCCCATTTGAAATAGCCACAAAAATTAATTTTCTGGGAATATCCTTAACCAAGGATACAATGAAACATTATACAATGAAAATATTAAAACATTGAAGAAGGAAATTGAGGAAGACATGGAAAGATGTAAAGACCTCCTGTGCTTATGGATTGAAGAATTAATATCATGAAAATGGCCATCCTACCAAAAGCAATATGCAAATTTAATGAAATTCCAATCAATTTCCAACATTATTCTTCACAGAAACAGAAAACTTAATCATTTTTTTAATTATTAATTTTTTATTGACACCTTCTATATTTACATACAAAAAACATATATTTCCCTCTCCTCCCCTCCCCCCATTCCACTTTAGAACACCAGTCTCCATCATATCCCCTCCCTCTCTCCATTAGTCTCTCTTTTAATTTGATGTCATCATCTTTTTCTTCTATTTTGAGGGTCTTGCGGAGGTATTGCTAGGCACTGCAAGGTCATGGATATCGAGGCCAATTTCTGTCTGGGCAGTTGCATTGTAAGAGGTCATACCCTTCCTTTGGCTCTTCCATTCTACCCGCCCCTCTTCCACAATGGTCCCTGAGCCTTGGAGGGTGTGACAGAGGTGTAGAAAACTTAATCTTAAAATTCATATGGAAGCACAAAAAGTCATGGATAGTCAAAATGTACTCAGCCCAAAGGCTACTGTGGGTGGTGTCACCATACTTGGTTTCAAGATAAACTACAAAGCCATAGCATGGTTATGGCACAAAGACAGACACATAGATCAGTGCAACAGAATAGAAGAACAAGGTATAAATACTAGTAACTACAGTTACCTGGCTTTTTGCAAGGAGGCCAAAACCACACACTGCAGACAAGACAGTACTTTTAGTAAATGGTGCTAGGGAAACTGGATGGCTATGTTTAGAAAAATGAGCCTTGACCTTTTTCTCTCATCCTGCCCCAAAATAAACTCCAAATGGATCAAAGACCCCAATATAAGACCTGAAACTCTGAAGTGACTAGAGGGTAAAGTTAGGAGAGCACTCCAAGACATAGGGAAAAACTTTCTGAAAGAAGATTCCAGTAGCCCTAGAAATAAGACACTCAACCAATGGGATCTCTTGAAACTAAAAAGTTACTGTACATGTAATCAAATCATCAATGGAGTCAATTATCAACCTACAGAAGGGGAGAAAATCTTCACCAGGTATACATCTGACAGAGGTTTAATATCTAGAATATACAAAAACTAAAAAAACTAAGGACTAAAAATACCAATCAACATAGTTGAAAAAGTGGGGCAGGAAATTGAGCAGAGAGTTCTCAAAGGAAGAAATACAAATGGCCAATAAAATCTTTAAAAAGTTCAACATATTTAGTTTCGGGGAAAGGCAAATTAAAATGACTTTGAGATTCCATTTCACTCTGGTCAGAATGACTATTATAAAAAAATCAGGGCTGAGGAGATATATTGGTAGTTAAGGTACTTGCCTGCAAAGCCTGAGGACCCATGTTCGACAATCCAGGCCCCACGTAAGTAGATGCACAAGGTGAT
This sequence comes from Orientallactaga sibirica, assembly GCA_036365145.1. Taxonomy (NCBI): domain Eukaryota; kingdom Metazoa; phylum Chordata; class Mammalia; order Rodentia; family Dipodidae; genus Orientallactaga; species Orientallactaga sibirica. The sequence continues at coordinate 3,607,667 of JAEOAD010002183.1, forward strand.
GCAAACATGCAAGGTCCCACATGCACACAAGGTGGCACATGCATCTGGAGTTTGATCGCAGTGGCTGGAGGCTCTGGTACGCCAATTCTGTCCCTCCCTTTCTCTGTTTCTCTCGTTGGCTTTTTCTCTCATAAAAAAAAAAATCACATGGCAACAAATGCTGCGGAGAGCGTGAAGAAAGGTGTGAACCTTTATTCACTGTTGGTGGGAGGGTAGCCTGGTCCAGCCTTTATGGAAACCACTATGGATTGTTTCTTAGAAACCAAAAATAGACCTGCCATTTGACCAAACCATACCACTTCTGGACATATACCTTAAAGTCTTTACACTTTACTATAGAGACACTTGCTCAGCCGCATTTGTTGTTGCTCTGTTCACAATAGCTAGGAAATGAAAGCAGCCCAGATGCCCATCAACTGATCAATGGATAATGATGGTACATATACACAATGACATTCTATTCAGTGGTAAGGAAAAATGAAATTATGAAATTCTCAGGATAATTGATGGATCTGGAAAAAATTTAACTGAGGCAATTCAGGCACTGAAAGACAAATGTCCCACATTCTCTCTCATTTTCTCTTTGGAATAGTTTTGGAATAATTTGATCTGTTTGTATGTTGTAGTGTCAGCATTAATGATGAGGATAAAACTTGGAGAGGGAAGTGGACAGGAACAAGAGGATGGGATAGTAGACAGGCAAGTGGTGGGAGAGAATTCAGGGGTAGAGAGTTCTAAAGGGGGGAGGAAATGGGAGGAAGGGAAGCAGGAAAAGACATAAAACTAAAGACAATATGAATAAGTTCCATAGAAACCTACTTCATTAACTATTTAAACAACAAAATTTTTAATAAAGAAGAGAGAGATAGCTTGGATAGAAATGCCCTCCTGGGTAGAGAAAGCTTTACTCTGAAACCATAGGCTGTTACAGGTAAATCCCAAGGGAAGCCCATGAGGCCCTCAAAACAATGCAGGTCATTGATAAAGCTGTTGTTTACCCACTAGAACTAGATGGTAAGACATTGATGAAGGCACATAGCACACAGTACATTGAGAAATCAAGCTGGAAATGAGATGGAAGCCAGCTTCCTGCTAGCTAGCTGTCATAGTGTTGGAAAGTGCTATGTGAGCTGCTCGGGGTAAAAGTCATCAATGGTCTAAACAAGCAGTGGATCCTGCAAGCTACAAAATCAACCACCCAGGAAAGATGTACCCATCAGTGCACATAAATTATGGAGGTAATCAACTGCTCTGTGATTGGATAGAAGGCTTACTCAGTGGGAGGAAATTCATGTTTGATACTGAGAACTGAATCAGAAGCCTATGGCTAGGAAGGTCATAGACCCTAGAGGGAAGTTTCTATTTTTGTTTGGCTAAATGGAGGCATTGTCCCCATCAAATGTCTTCTAAACATATATGTTTATCCCTTTTGATTAATTATGTTCTCACTTTTGGTTAGAGAATCTGCTTTCTACACAGGACAGCAAATACAGAGAGACCCAAGACTCATCAAAATGATCATAAGAAGAGAAAGTACAGGGCTTGGAACTGGGTGAGCCACCTCTCTCACATCTGCCAGGGCTCAGGCAACATTGCAGAGGTAGTCATGGGAAGAATATGGGTGCTGCTTTCACTGCTAGACAGAGAACTGCATCCATGGAGTTGGCAGTAGACACTGAGGAGACTCAAAAGTCATCAAAGTAGAAAATAAGAAGCTGTTGAGAGCTCATTGCTACAGGAGATTTGTACCACACTCTCCAAGGCTCAGGGAACTGTGCAAGAAAGGGGCAGAAAGAATGTAAGAGCCATAGGGTCATGGTCATAGTTTGAGACACTGTTCTCCCAACATGAACCAACTAGTGCATTTCTGACCCCACAGTGGTTACTGATAACCCAAGATCAGTACAGTTCTGAGCCCATCAACCTTTTGATATGGAGGATGGAGAATAAAAGGAATGAAACAACAAAACAGAGGAAGGGTTGCTTTGGTAAAGGAGGGTTCACAAGGAATAGAGGTTGGGAAGAAAGGGTGCTGAAAAGGATAAAGGGATGGGAACAGAATCTAATTATTGTATTTCATATTTTAAATTTCTTAATTACAAAAATCAAACACACAAAGGAACAATTTTACTTTCATGTTTGCATATTGTAGAGGTAGGTGGGAAAGGTAGGACACTTGATAGAAGTAAAATACTTGATTTGTTTTGCTAAACATTGATTATGTCCTACTAACCTAATTATTCATTAGAAAGACTGGTGTTATGACTCAGGTCCTAACAATGCAGTTAAGGGTGGGCCAGAACTAGTGAAAAAGTTTACTGGAGAGGACTTCCAAAGGCCTAGAGTTCTTGCTTTTCCTCTTAGTACAAGGCCTTTTCCCATGTATAATTTTAGGAACATCAGCAATTGATGGGAAAGAATTTATACTGAAATGGAAGGGAAGCAGCTCTTTTGGTCTCAGTGTGCAAATAAAAAAATAAATAAAAATATAAAAACATTTCTGGGCTGTGAGACATTCACAAGGCTAGTGAAAGAGGATGAATGAATGTAGGCAGCAACCTTTATTGTACAGAAATCAAACTTATAGCAAAATAGCAGCAGTGGGCAGGCTTACAAGCAAGGAAACATCCATTGACATAATGGGAGCCACCAGAAGCGGGGAACTCATCTGAGGGCTGAATGTGGGGGGTGGCTAAAGTATGTTGGGATGTCTCTACCTATAATTGAAAGTGTTCCAAACTGATTTATTGCCTATTGAGAATTCTTCCATAGTAAACGAAAATCCCTTGTGTTGAGGAAGGAACAGGGACTGGAGAAGGCTAATCACAGAAGCAATGATTTACTGTCTCTGCCAACCACATTGTTTCTGGCTGAACTACCAGAGCCCCAACCTACCCCCAATCAACCATGTAGTTTCTCAGTCTCCAAGCCAACCATATAACCATATAGCTCCCAGAAATAGGAGCGAGAATTTCGGTGCCAGAAAGATGTCTTGGCAGTTAAGGCTCTTGCCCGTGAAGCCCAAGGACCCATGATGCACAAAGTGGCGCATGTTCAAGGTTGCACATGTGTACAAGGTGGCACACACATCAGGAGTTTGATTACAATGGCTAGAGGCCCTGGTGCACCAATTCTCTCTCTAGCTCTCTCGGTCTTGCTCTCGCTCTCTCATTTTAAAAAAAAAAAAGGCCAGTCTGTTGGGCTTGCCTCAAAAAAAGAATTTTGGAGGTTAATGATTAATGCATAGAGCAGCATCTATACTAGAGATGCTTTGCAAAGAATATTAATAAGGTCGACAGCCTAGATTCAGTTCCCCATACCCACCACATGCACCAAGTGGTGCATGGTCTGGAGTTTGTTTGTAATAGCAGGAGGCCTTGGCACCCCATACTCACTTTCTCTTTTGTAAATAAATAAATAAATAAATACTTTTAAGCTGGGCGTGGTGGCGCACGCTTTTAATCCCAGCACTCGGGAGGCAGAGGTAGGAGAATCGCTAAGAGTTCGAGGCCACCCTGAGACTACATAGTGAATTCCAGGTCAGCCTGGACCAGAGTGAGACCCTACCTCAAAAAAAAAAAAAAAAAAAAAAAAAAACTTTTAAAAATGAAACAGACCTATGAGTTGACCACATGCTTAATGAGTGGTAGAGTTTAGATCACTAAGTCACACTTGAATGTTTGGTTATCACTAATGACTGTGAATTTTAGAACTATGTTTCATGTGTACAAACCACTCTAATTCTAACTGGGTCTTATTTAGACAATCAGTTGATGTCATAAAACACCAAGTCGGCTGATATCCAGCTGTATTTATTGCTTGCTTCCCAAGGGAGATGGATTTTATCAGTTTATCAAATTATAACTGTAGCTAACTAGTTTATAATGAATAAATGAATGACCAAAGGAATTAAAATTTTAGAACAGTTTTCCTTATGATACTATATGTTTGTAAGATGCTCAAGGTTAACAAATATAGCTCCAAGGAATGGAAGTCTCATTCCTATCAATAAATTGGAGCTCAGAACTGCTAATGCTAAGAGAACTTTGATGTGTGTTCCACGAGGTTTCATGGTAAACAGCGCATAAGTACTCCAGTTCTGGAGCCAGCCAGCCAGGTTCAAATTCTGGTTATTCCACTGAACAAGGTAGGATGTTTTAGGTGAATTATTTTCCTTCTGTAGAACTCAGGGGAGAAATTATAATTAGATCTCTTGTTGTTGGGACTTTTCTCACAGAACAAAACAAACAAGACATGTTGCCCTCCAGGGAGGTGGTGGACTGGAAGGATGAGCAATTAGGTCATTAGATCATTCAGTGCTTTCTGCACTGGTGTAGGGGTAAAATGGTAAGAGGTTTTTTTTTTAAAAACTGCTTATTAAGCCTGCAGGTTTTTTTTTTTTTTTTTTTTTTTTTTCTCTCAGCTTGGGCGTATCTGTTTTCCATAGAGACGTGTGCAAGGTGTCACAATGAAATTCACTGCTGGAAAGATTCTCTCCAGGTTCACCTAGCACACAGTGTGACACATGGTATATCTGTGTGTTGTGTGGCGTGTGAGGCATTATAAACACAAAAAGTCATCCATTTTACAGAAGTGAGGGTGAACATGAAGATTGCCCCTGACTAGGATGATTTCCCACTGCAAATTGAGATTCTTTTGATCCCGAACTATGGCAAGAAGCTAACATGAATCTTTGATCCCACGCCAGTGTCTAGAGAAATTATGAAGTCTCCAGGATGGGATAATAGAGCTTCTTCAAGACTTCTAGCTTTAGGAAATTGTTTAATCTCCATTCTCAGGGACTGCTGCTTTGAGACAGCTGTGACGGAAAGGTCCCTAGTGCTGCTGAGAACAGCTCATCAGTTCAGAACAAAGCTGATTATGTAAATTGTGCATTAAGATGCAGTTTCAATTTAATTTTACTCTGTAAATAAATACCCCATTAACATCCATCTGTTGAAAGTCAGGTAAGGCATTCTCTAAGATGATCTGGCTAGGACCCAGTGAACACTCCATAAATACTGACTGGGGGAGGGTTTGGCTACTCAGATTCACTGTGTGGAGCTTAATTTTGCTCTTTAAATGGCAAGTCAGCTATAAAATCAATTGTGTGCAAGAAGCAGCTATGATTGACCAAGAACAACAGGACACTGCATCTATTTCTGTCCCTGCTTTCTCTGATTGCTGTCACAGAGATCAATAATAATTATAGCTAGCCAATTCCCACCAAAAATAAAAACATTTCAGCTGATGAGAAGTGAACTCTAAATTAGCTTGCCTTTCCTTCTTCCCTTCCCCTTTTCCTTCCTCCCTCCCCTCACTTTCTTCCTTTTTTCTTTTTCTTTCTTTGCAGCAGTGCAATTTGCCCAGCCAGTAATGTATTTATGATCGTTGTCTTGGCTGAATTGGAGGGCACAGCTTCTCTCTCAGAGCAGGGAGTGGTTGATAATACCACCAGCAGGCTCCCACTGCCAAAACTGGAAGTGGGATTGCAAGGAGAGAGGTGCTTCCCCCAGAGCTGTCCTCTCAGCTTCAGGCTGTTGAGTTCTAGGAAACACTTCCGAAGTTTCCGCAGGGGGCTATTAATATCAGGTTCTTCTAAGATCTCACTGCTTTGTCACTATCTGCCCAGATTTTATGGGGATGAATTGTCAATCTCTTGCTTCATAGTGGAACTGAAACCTGTTGTGGGGCTGGGGAGATGGCTGAATAAAGGGCTTGCCATGCAAGCATGATGATCTAAGTTTGGATCCCCAGCACCCATGTAAAACCAGGCACTGTAGCACTAGTGTTTGTAATCCCAGCACCTAAGGCAAAAAGGGTGACTGAGAGAGGTGAATCACCTGGAAGCTCAAGACCAGACATCCTGGAGGATAACAAAATGAGAGAGCCAGCCACCCTGCCTCAAACAAGGTGAAAGGTGAGGCCTCACACAGGAAGTTGTCCTTTGACTTCCACGTGCACACTGTGGCAAAAAACCCACACCTATGACACACACACACACACACACACACACACACTATTGTGTTTTTGGATATTTTTACTGCTCATGATGATGGAGGAGAAAAGATATGAGGAGGGGGTTAGCACAGGGCTAAGGGCAGACCCAGGAGACCCATAGTGATCTGTGCAGTATATCACAAAGATACTGTTGGTCACTGATAAAAGTGACAACTATTGCTGGCTAAGGACATCCTTTGAGGGATATGAAGCAGAGGCCCTTCAACCAAGGCTACTAGGCACAATGCCATAAGCATAAACTGATAAAAGTATTAATAAAAATTAATACGAATGACTAATATTCATATGATACTCAAAATGGGGCAGGCATCAGTTCAAGTTCTTTACTCGTTTGATTTGTTTATTCTTTGCCACAATCCTATGAAGGTGGGTAGTAGTTTTATTTCCTTTTCACAAATGAAAACAACTGTGATTAGTCAATTTGCATTTAGATTGTGAAGCTAGTAAGTGCTGGAGTTTATTTGTGGCCAATCAGTTTAGCTCCAGAATGCATTCTCTTATTCCCACCCATGTGGGAAGCAGTGGAAGGCCAACAGCATCCTTGCTCACCCTAGTTACTCACTTTCCAGTTGGTATTGGTGTCTATTGAGAATCTTTGCAGGAAGTTGTGGTATTTCAGGTACTCAGTTATATCCTTCAGAATCACAGCGGTTCTTGAATTCAGGCAGGTTTCTGAAGAGCTTCAGGATATTCATACAGCAGCTCTCCAGAACTCGAGATGCTCGTGGAACACCACAAACCTTAGGTGTCTCGAATTCCACAGAGGCTGCACTGGTAGAGGCTTCCCACTTGCTTCTTCCAGGTACAAAAGCTTGGCTGCTATGTCAGTCAGTCTGGGCCTGAGAATGTTGCTATAAGACAAACTCTCAAATAAATCTCTGACTTCAAAGATTTATTTTTCACATGTTACATGTCCATAAGTCATGGGTGTGCTGACAGATGCTCACATGTTGCATTCCTGTCCCCAGGTGCCTGTAAGTCTCTGCTTATAATAATCATTCAAGGGCCCATCTTGAAATGGGCATTGACCATAACAAAGAAAAGAATATCCTGGAAGTTATTACACCTGTCGTAAAAGGTTCTGCCTTGAAATAGCAAGTAATTCATGAGCCCAAGCTGGTTACATGTCTCTACCCATCCAACCACAGGAGGCCAGGAAAAGCAATTCTAACAGGTGGCCAGAGGGGAGAAGGGCAGCGGTTGGCAAATAGCATTGATGATCTCCACACTGCTCATTCTGAACAAGGAAGGCAAAGAGGGTTTCATAAAACAGCCAATGTAACTCGTTGAAAAAGTAGTGTTTGTTATTTGTGGTACCCATGGAGGGGTCCCCGATGCCATGCGTAGCCACATGAGGGTGGGGGCCCGGGGCCAGGCCTGTGCCCTGATTGTGGTGTCCTTGGGACAATCAAAGCAAGGCAGGGTATGCAGGCCCTGAGATCTTGTAGCAAGTGAACAGGATTCAGTGCCAAGCTTTATTGAATCTGACTTAAATGCATTAGATTAGAAAGCACTCAATTTAGCTGGTTGTTTTCTTGATTTCAGTGACTGCTCCATCCGTTTTTCTCTGCTTCTCCCCTTCTTCCATTCCCACCAACCTGCCAGGTCCTGGGCTTGTCACATTCATGCTGTCATGTTGGCATATAGCCAGTCTTCAGGGAAGCTTTTATTACTTGTGATTTAAAAGGTTGAATGAAGCCATGCTTATAAAGGGTGAGGAACAAAAATGTATTTGCAAACATTTGATGTTCAGCACATCATTGATGATACCTTTACAAGAAGGGGCTCTGTGGGAGCTCTCATCTACCCCTTATGCAATACAGTCATGTCATGTGTCTGGGCGCAAGACACAGCTCTTCAGGGACTTTCCATCAAATGTGATTCTCAACTGACCTAGAGCAGCAGCAGAGGAAAGCCACCTGCCATTACCTCTCACTGTGACTGATTGTGGGGAAAATGCCAAATTGAAAATGTCATTGATCTTGGTATGTTTTTCATAAGGAAAAGGGAATGGGAACTGGTTTTGGAGTCACACAGTTGTAGGTTCAAATTCTAGTGACACAACTTATTAGCTGGGCAGATCCATTTTTCCATACTTCATAAATTCAGTGACTAGGTGTACTCAGGAAGTTGATCTCTTTAAACAGGCACGAAATAAAGAAAGCACTAGCCTGCATGACCTTATCTTTGAGTCTGACATGTTTAGCACTGGAGACGTGATCACCAAACCTTTGTCTAGATATAATGCATGGCACATAGGTGACACATTCACATGATAACCTCCCCCTTTCAATGAACCACAGTTAACCTATTTCAAAATATGATTCGAAATAAGGGGTCAACAAATATAACTAGAACAAAGGACTTTCAATGAAAGATATATCAAAATAGCTCATGGTGGGGACTGATACTGTCATGTTATTGAGTTGTAAGCAGCCAGATTTTAAAAATACAACATACAAATGTATTAAAATCAGGAAGAGAGTCCAATGCAAGTAAGAGCTGTTTGTGAGTGTGGCTGTGCATGTGCTACGGGCATGTGTGTGTATGTCAGAGGACAGCCTCAGATCTTTGTCATTGCTGTTCACCTTGTTTGAGGCAGGGTCTTTGTTTACTGATGCATTTATCAGGCTAGCAGGCCCATGAGCTTCTAGGGGTTCTCCCGTCTCTGTCTCCCTTCTCGCTATAGGCATGCGGGGATTACAGGTCCTGCTACACCATCCTGCTTTTACATGCACTCTGAGGATCTGGTCTCAGGCACTCACACTTGTTTAGCAAGCACTGTGTCCACTGAACTGTCTCCCCAGCTCTAAAATAAGAACTTTTAACCCTTTGATTTTGAAGAGGAACATATATCAATGCTGGATGAATGAACCCAATGCATTTTCTCAGAAACTAGATTTAAGCCATATTTCTTGCTTTCTAGTAGAGTGGAAAATATGACAGTGATATACAGTTGAAGTTGATGTATGCTTATGAGTCAATCTGTAAGTCACCGAGAATCAGACCAATTCCAAAGTGAAGGCCCTTCAAATTTTGTTGGCTTCTTCTCCCCTAAAATCTAATCCTTAGGGATCTGGCAGTGTCTGCTCATTCCTGCCTACAGCTGTGTGATGGGTGATTTCAGTAGGTGGCTGAAGGTGGCTTGCAATGGAGACTACAGTTTAGTCCATTGGTATTATCATTATTATTATTATTATTTATTTATCACCATATCCATAATGCCTGGAGGAAAGTTTCACAGAATTCAAGGATTCCCTGACTGAAAAAAAATCAATTAGAGAGTCAAAAATCTCTAGAGATATGGTTCAGGAGTCTGATTTCTTACAAGCTCTGAAATGTACTAATGTTTGAAAAGCAATGGCTTAATATTTGGCATGATTTCTAAAGTCCATCATCAGCAAAGAAATAAACCTTGGAAGGTTTATGAAAACCAGAGTTGTGTTGTCCTAGCCTAGCGCTTTCTAAACTCGAAGCAGGTGCCAACTTCCTTTGATTTTATATTCAAATTTCCTAAGCGTCCTGGGCAAGAATTCATTTGCTGGGGATTTTCCTGCTTGTCTTTTACACTAATTCCGTGTTTTTCTTGTAACTTTTCATGGATTATTCCCCTTACATTTTCATGGGTTGATATTTCCTCTATAACTCTTTTTTTGGGGGGGAGGAGAGAGAGACAGAGACAGACAGACAGAGAGGGAGAGGGAGACAGATAGAGATGGGCGCGCCAGCAGTGTCTCAGCTGCTGCAAATGAAATCCAGATGCATGCGCCCCCTTGTGGTCAAGTGCAGCATTGCACCCTTGTGTCACTTTGCATCTGGCTAAACGTGGAACCGCTGGAGATTGGAACCAGCATTCTTAGGCTTAGGAGGCAGGCACCTTAACTGCTAAGCCATCTCTCCAGCCTTCCTCTCTAACTCTTAACTGTATCTGGCCCTTCACTGGCTTTCATCTAGCCCCTAGCATACAGTCTGCTAGCACTCTGGGCACTTACAGACCTCTTGAGGAGATAATCATGTCTGTGTCTCCTGCTTTACACTTTATGTGCCTGTGCCTGTGACCTGCTGCCACCAAAGAGTCACCCAGAAATCCCATAGTGAGAAATTGGTGACCTTCTACTCCCTTACTTTGACAAAAGCTTTCTTATCAGTAGGGGCAGCTGATTCTACTCCAATCACCTGTGACCATGGCTGTCAGGTGGGCTCCCTAAAAAGCAATACCTATGACATCCAATTGCTTGCTGGATGGCAACTCTCAGACAGCTGGGTGTTATCTCTAATACAATATGCCTCAACACAACATCTCTTCTTGTTCCCCCTGTGCCAAGGTGCTGTCAGACTCTGGAGTACTCTTTAACGCCATTCTCTCTTGGACTCCATATCTAATCTACAACAGATTCTTCAAAGCCTATCTAGGAACTCACTGCATTTGCATGGGTGCTTGCTGGCTAGTCACCATTCTCTCTATATGATGGCCTCATGAATGGTTTCTTTCCCTCCATTTCTGTTCCCAATAGAGCAGCCAAGGTTATCCTCTGAGAAGTTGTGAGACTCTGTTGTTTTGATAAAAAAGACACCATAATTTCATCACCCCCATAATAAAAGCCAAAATCTACAACCAGACCCTTTCATACATCCATGTCTTCATCTTCAGTTACTCTCCTAGATCTGCCCTGCTGACACTGGTGTCCCTGCTCTTATGCCTTTCAGCCCCTATGCCATATACCACTGTCTCACACATTTTTCTTAGAGTGCCATGGGAAACTCTTTCACTTTCTTCACGTCTTTGCTCAGAACTTGCTTGCAGTAACACTTCCCTCAATACTCGGTGTAAAACCTCACCATTCCTCTGGCAGTTGTAATCTTCTTATGTAGTCCTAATTTTCCAGCAGCTTTCCCACATTTTAACTATTGTGAGCATTTATTATGCTGATTGGTTTTCCCTGTTCCCAGTCAGAATCAAAACAAGACAGAGATTTCTTATCTGTTTTGCTCACTGATGTTTCCCTAGTGTTTAGACTATTAAGGAAGGAAGGGAAGGGAGGAAGGGATGGATGACTGAAGTTCTAAATATTCAAACAGAAGTTATTAAATTGAAATTAACATATGCCCATACAGAGAAGAAAGGCTAACACCAAATGTTTGAAAACCAGTGGAAGAGGCATTTGGTACACTGATTGTTTCTGATTGACATCATAGGAGTAGTCGGCCGAGCCTGCCTGCATTGATTAATGGTTTCCTGCCTAATCGATCTTCCATCAGTTATTATCTGTGTTCTCACCTGCCAGCCATGAGGAATGGTAAATGGCTTCTTTTTGCTTCTATCAGGCTGTCACACCATGGGGTTTGAGGAACAAAATTCTGAAGGAGGATAGAAACTGAGGGTTGCCTAAATTTAGGTTGAGGGAACTTCCTTAGTTGAAGCAGAGTGTCTTCGCTGGAGATGCACCCTAGAAGCCAAGTGGGCCTGGAGCTTATCTGAGCATGATGTGATAGCTTTTATTTCTTCATTGCCGATCTAGGAGTAGCTACTGTCCCTAAAATAAGATCCAAGCAAGATATGGATGAGCTGGCAGTGTTGCCCAGTGGTAATGGGTGTGCTTAGCATGTGAAAAGCCCTGGGTTCAATCCTCAGCACTGCAAAAATCAAAAGAAAAAGGTGTGGATAGGTAAAAAGTGATTTCTTCTGCTCATTATCCCCATCCCTGCAGGAGTCTCCTGCAGCAGTGTAGGTAGTAATCAGATTGGTTTCATGATACTCTGTAAACACCACTCTGACAGGGTGGATTAGAGGTGAGCTCATCTTATCGATACCTTCCAGCCACTAAGTAACTCCCTCTTGGATGAAGCCCAGGCAGCCGCATGTCGAATGTTCTGGTCTCCTCATTGTCCTTGGACCAGTTGTGAAAAGATCTCTGTGTAGTTTCAAGAGGCCAAGCTACACAAGAGGAATGGCTTGTCTGGGTGAGAGTGTCTATAATGGCTTGACCATCTCTTCATTATCAGAAGATAGCCTTTTTGTCATACCTTGCATTTGTGCGTGATTTTTGACTGATGATGGTGACTGCAAGGGTGGGGCACTAAATGTCACGTATCTTTCACCTCATTTATGTGAAGATCCACTCTTGAATCCTTGAGCCACTGCATGAAGTCTCACTATCTGAGATCACCCCCTGGGAGTCACTCTAAATGACAGACCCAATTAAACAAATTCATCCTTAAGCCTTCCCAACCAGTCATCAGACTGAGTGAAGAAGCATTTTGGAGGCAGAACTCCAGCCTAAACTGTCCTAATTCTACTCCCAGCCAAGTGTCCACTGTCCACCTTTGAGTCACCTCAGCTGAGGCCCCAGATATCATGAAACAGTGAATCTTCCCACTGTGGCCTTTCTGAATTATTTTTAAGTGTTTTAATTAATTTATTTATTTGAGAGAGAGAATATGTGGAAACTCATCAGGATCTCTTACCACTGCAAATGAACTCCAGACACGTATACCACATTGTATATCTAGCTTTATATGGGTACTGGGGAACTAAACCCAGGCTGGCAGGCTTTCAAGCAAGCGCCTTTAACCACTGAGCAAGCGCCCAAACCCCTTAACCTAAGAAGTTTTACCATAAATAGATGTTTTATGTTGCTTAATTTTGCATCAATATTATTAGAATATTAATGCATTGGAAAATACCAGTCTTGGATTCACTTAGACAATAATTCAAAGGCCAATGTACATTTGGCTAGCTTTAGAATTTTGCCTGCTATAGCTTTAAAATGGGAATAACATGACTGTATTTCAAGATGAGGTGAAGATCAAGTAAGTTAGCACATGCCTGAGACCAAGTATGCAGTTAGAGTTTGAAAATGGAACAAAATAGAAAGTAGACAAAAGACAGTGTTTCTTTTCTCTTCCTGTTTTTTTCTACCTGAAGAAGAACAAACGATGCCCTATGGATGTCTGTTTCTGCAATGTAAGTAAAAACCAGACCTGGTGGGACAAGCCTATGATCCCAGCTACTTGAGAGGCTGAACCGAGAGGATAGCAAGTTCAATGTCAGCTTGGGCATCTTAGTGAGAGCCTGTCTCAAAATCAAAAAGGTGGGGGGGGGGTGGCTGAGTCTGTACCTTAGCACTTGCTTAGCACGTACAAGGCCCTAGGTGCGTTCTGCAGCACAGGAAAAAGAAAGTACAAAAATGAAAAGTGATGATGTGCTGCAGAGCCGTGGCTTCACCTTTCTGCCCTTCCCACCTCCCCAGGGCTTGCTGCCCATACCAGGGCTATCAAGACAAGCAGTAACCTCATAAACGTATCCAAGAAGTGTTTTGAGGAAATGCCTAGGAACAGGAAGTCAAGTTTGTGTGTATGACTTCATGATGGGGGAGGAGCGTTTGAGCAGTTGATGCAAGAATTACAGCTGATAGATTTTTTTGTTGTTGTTGTTTTTTCGAGGTAGGGTTTCACTCTAGTCCAGGCTGACCTGGAATTAACTCTGTCTTGTCAGGGTGGCCTTGAACTCACAGCAATCCTCCTACCTCTGCCTCCCGAGTGCTGGGATTAAAGGCGTGCGCCACCATGCCCAGCTTGATAGATATTTTTTAAATGCTACTATCAAAGAGATCTGGACCCTGGTACCCAACTGCCTGGGATCAAATCCTACCCCTTATTGGCTGTGGACATTTAGCAAATTACATAAGCTCTCTGTCTACTTTTTTTCTATCTGTAAAAGAGGAGAAAATAATAGTTCCTAGCTAAGATGTCTGTTCTGATGACAGCAGTATAAACAGAGCACCAAGAACAGTGTCTGGATTGTGGTAACACCGAAACATTGCCCGACACCCTATATCTCCAATGATCGTGTTCTAACCCAGATGGACAAAGTCAGAATCATTTTTCAGGATTCCCCAGTTAATTCATATATCTTTTGAAACTTGAAAACCCTTGTTCTAATAATTCTTAGTTATTATGACATGGGACAGGGTTATCATAGCTAGGTGGAGCAAACCTGTAATCCTAGCTACATTTGTTTTCCTTTGTTTTGTTTTTCAAGGTAGGGTCTCTTTCTAGCCCAGGCTAACCTGGAATTCACTATTTAGTCTCAGGCTGGCCTTGCACTCACAGCAATCCTCCTGAATGCTGGAAGTAAAGATGTGCACCACCATGCCAGGCCCAGCTACATTTGGAACACATCTTCTCCTGAGTTTGAGGCTTTGCATACATGGAAAGAATCTATGCTGATGGCCCAGTCTGTAAAGTGCTTGCTTTGCAAGCTTGATGACCTGAGTTGGATCCCCATAATCCACATGCAAAGACCAGGCATGGTGTCATGTTCTTGTAATCCCAGCACTGGGAAGACAGACCCCTGGGGCTTGTTGTGCAGCCAGTCTGGTCAATTAGAGAGTTCCAGGCCACTGAGAGACCTTCCCCCAAATCTGGTGGACAGTGTTCCTGAGAATGTTACCTGAGGTTGTCTCCTGGCCTCCACATGCATACTCCCAAATGTGCACTGCACACACCCACACATCAAAATCACAGAAGCCAAAAGAAAAAAAAATTACCAAAAATAATCCAAATGGAAAAAAACAGGCACACGGTTTTACAGAGTGGCATAGCCTTGGGAACAAGGCCAAATGAAAGAGAATGCAAGCCATCCAGCACCTCCAGCAGCGTGTTCTCCTTTGTCCTGGTCTACTCTGTCCTCAGTGCTTCCTCTCATCCAGTGTCCTGGCTGCATGCACAGTGCTGGGCTGGGGCTCTGCTTTTGCACTGAGCAGGTCAGGCTTGTTCACTGCTCAGTGGTCCTTCCAGTTGGAGGGAAGCTATGTCCACACTATCCTGTGCATGTACCAGGGCATCTGCATGCTCACCTGCATGTGCACTTGTAATTTTATCCCAAACTGGAAACCCACTGAGAAAACAATGCATTCCTCTGTGCCAAACCTTGGGCAGCTAACATTCTGCCATGCTCATACATAAATAGCTATCTTTGTCTATTTGTGAATAGGTTTTCTTAGACACATTTCTGTAAGCTATATGCATCTCTGTGACCGTGGTTATTTGGACAGTGTTTGGAGTGAAGAGAATCATTCATGTAAAATCTTTATATTCTGACTTCTCACTAAAATTTCCTTGATGCCTTTCCTGAGTGAGTTAAATGTGATGCTTTAGGAAAAAGAGAATACCAGGGTCTGGGGTGATGGGTCAGCTGCATGAGCATGAGAATCTGAGTTTGATCCCAACACTCATTTAGAAAAACAGTAAAAAACCTGAGCATAGCTATGCATACCTGTCATCCGTGTGTGTGTGTGTGTGTGTGTGTGTGTGTGTGTGTGTGTGTGTGTGTGTGTAATACAGAAAGGTTTCTGGGGTTCATGGCAAGGTACTGGTTCAGGGACAAATTGTCTTAGGGAAATTAAGTGGACAGGCAATAGAGGAGGATGCCTGATATTTTCTTCTGGCTTTTTCACCCATAGGCACAGGTGTTCACATCTACACACAAATGTGCATACACCACATACTACACACCAATTTTTTTTTACTATATTTATGCCAATATTGTATACTATTTCACTAGCTTGCAATATTTTAACATTTTTATTTATTTGAGAGAAAGAGGCAGAGAAGAGAATGGGGGCACCAGGGCCTCCAGCCACTACAAACGAACTCCAGATGCATGCGCTACTTTGTGCATCTGGCTTATATGGGTCCTGGAGAATAGAACTGGGATCCCTTAGCTTTGCAGGAAAATACCTTAACCACTAATGCCATCTCTCCAGTCCTATTTTAACTTTTTTTTTGAGGTAGGGTCTCACTTTAGCCCAGGCTGACCTGGAATTCACTATGTAGTCTCACGGTGGCCTTGAACTCACAGCGATCCTCCTACCTCTGCCTCCGAGTGCTAGGATTAAAGGCGTGCACCACCACGTCTGGCCCTATTTTAACATTTTTAATGCAAGAAAAAGTAATGTAGAATGATTGAACCAGGACACTTCCACACAGCATTAGGATGCCCCTGTCCCCTCCCCATACCTCAATAGATCTGTAGAGATCATTCCAAACATGAAATATTTAGGGAAAGTTCTGGGAAAACATTGGTTAAGAAATCAGTCTATTCTGTATCAGTAGTCCTTGGGTCTCAGTGCTGTCATTTGATTGGTAAAGACCACCCAGGGCTGGGGGTGTATGACATTGCTTTCCTTTCTTGCAAATTCTGATTTTATTTTAGTTTTGGTTTTTCAAGGTAGGGTCTCATTCTAGCCCAGACTAACCTGCAGTTCACTATGTAGTCTCAGCCTGGCCTCAAACTCACAGTGATCCTCCTACCTCTGCCTCCCGTGTGCTGGACTTAAAGGCATGTGTCAAAATGCCCGCTCTTATTTTTTTAATATTTATTTATTTGTGAGAGAAATTGAGGGGAGACAATGAGCGTTCCAGGGCCTGTAGCTGCTGCAAACAAACTCCAGATACATGTGCCACTTTATGGCTTTACATGGGTGCTGGTGAATCAAACCTGGGCAGTTAGGCTTTGCAAGCTTTAACCACTGAGCAATCTCCCCAGTTCACAAATAATTCCTTTAAGTTAAAAAAGTTATATTCTTTCTTTTTCCTTCCTTCCTTCCTTTAGAGAGAGAGAGAAAGAGAATGGGCATACCAGGGCTTCTTGCTGCTACAAACAAATTCCGTACACTTTTATCACTTTGTGTATCTGGGGAATTGAACTGGAGTTGGCTGCCTTTGCAAGCAAGTACCTTTTTTTTTTTTTTTTTTTTTTTTTTTTTTTTTTTGAGGTAGGGTCTCACTCTGGTCCAGGCTGACCTGGAATTCAAGGTGTGCACCACCACGCCAGGCACAAGCAAGTACCTTTAACCACTGAGTAATCTCCCAGCCTTTTCTTGCATATTTGTTCGTGGCATGGTGGTGTGTGGCTGGCTTCTACAGGTAGGCTTTGACTGGCCACACTGTTCTCTGGGCCTTGTGACCAGATTGGATGCTGGGGAGGCAGTGCCGGGGCAGTAGCAGAGTAAGGCTCCACCAGTATATTCTGGAGTATATCTTGTACTCCCCCTCCTCCACAGTCCCACCTGGTCTCCACACACAGCTACATTTTACTATGATACTTCAGACATCAGCATGAAATAACTAGACAATAGGGAGGAAGATATAAGGATCTCACCAAGGCATAGCTCATGCTGTCTCCTCTTCCTGCTATAGTTTAATAATTCTGTTGTGAGCAAAGACAGCTGAATGCTTTCCATCCTAGCCCACAAGAATCCAAAGTCTATCTGGACCAAATGATCTCTCTCAATGCAGGCATTGTTGTTTTAATATAATGAAAAATGTGGTGACATCAAGGCCATACAATAATGCCCATCATTCATCTTTTCAAGCCATGTGAGTGTATTTAGTAAAGGAATAGAGGAATCAGGGAGCGTGGGGAAGGCTGCTCCGTTATTCAGGTTATTCCAGAATTGGCAGTGTTTACTTTCTTATTATAGTTGTTCAGTTAATGGCAGAGTAATGGCAGTCATCCACTCTGGGGTCTCCAGGGAGATGCCTGAAAGTTTACATGCAATTGAAAGAGTTAGAATTGAAAGATTACAACAAGGTTGCAACTTGTAATCTTTCGCCTTCATCAAAGGGATTAGGTAAAGAGTCGTGGATTTGTGGTTTTCGTCAGAGGAGCGCAGACAAGGCTTCATTGGAGCCTCTAAATTATGCCCTCGCTCCACCGCTCCCTGAATGATCCCCCATCCTTCTCACAGGATTCAGGATTATGAGGGCTGAATTGTTGCTGTGTGGTCAGTCAGCTGTGCTCCACTTTGAACTCAAAGGACCTTTCCTGGGTTCCTCTGACCCTTGGCTCAAGCCCCCTGCCTCCCAGCCTACTGTGCCCAGTTCTGTCTCTGGCACCTTCTTACCTCCATCTTCAGCTGCCACACCTGACTCATCTCCTTTCTTTCAGAACTCTAGAGCATAGGAGTCTGTAAATTACATCTTATTTTGATCTTAAAATCATAGTGTGCTTTGATCTCATTATAGGAACAGTTTATTTTAGCAAATATTTCTAAAATAAAATATAACATAAATGACCATAATAATTACAATGCACTCAAAGGTAATTGTTTTTCATGCATTAGTGATTGTATTCATATACATATTTACACTCTTCAGTTGATAGTATATAATGAGCTATGTCTCTTGTCATTAATTTAAGAAAATTTTGAAAAATTATTTTATTTATTTTTGGAGAGAGACACAGAGAGAGAGAGACGGAGAGGGAGAGGGAGACAGATAGAGATGGGCGCGCCAGCAGTCTCTCAGCTGCTGTGAACGAAATCCAGATGTGTGCGCCCCCTTGTGGGCAATTGCGGCATTGCGCCCTTGCATCACTTTGCATCTGGCTAAACTTGGGACCTGGAGATTGGAACCACTGGAGATTGGAACCGGCGTTCTTAGGCTTAGCAGGCAGGCGCCTTAACCGCTAAGCCATCTCTCCAGCCCGTCATTAATTTTTTACAACATAATTTTGAATGACAAAACCCTGTACCGTACATGGACTTTTGCTATTATTTTTAAAACAACTCTTTATTTTAGTGACTTCCAATATTTTTCATGTATAAACTGTCCAATGTTGAATAAATGTCTTTGCATTTATCTATTATTATTTTCTTTTTTAATGATAGCAATAAATCATCTATTATGCAATATTCTATTAACAGATCAATACATGCAAATGGAAATATATTTTCTGCTCCTATTTCTAACATATTTTTCTCTTTTATTAAATTGAAACTTTGTATGGATTCTTCGTGTGTTGTTATCCTCATTCTCCTCCTCCCTGCCCCCACTCCACTGAGGGCCCTCCTTAGTGGAATTGCTGGTATTCACCATGGAGTTGTGGGTTATGAGTTGTGAGAGCAGCAGTCAGTCATAGTGAGGGGCCAGGAACAATGCCTCTGGATAATCCTTCCCAACTGGTGGCTCTTACATTCTTTCTGCCCCCTCTTCTGCAAAATTCCCTGAGCTTTGGGAAGTGTAATTGCTGTCTTAAAGACTATATATATTTTTTGAGAGAGAGAAAGAGAGAAAGAGAGAGAGAGAGAGAATGGGCATTCCAGGGCCTTTCAGCAGCTGTGAATGAACTCCAGACACATGTGCCCCCTTTGTGCAAGTGCAACATTGCATGCGGGCTATGTGGAACCTAGGAATTTGAACATGAGTTCTTAGGCTTCCCAGGCAAGAGCCTTAACCACTAAGCCATCTCCCAGCCCAACCATATATAGTTTTGAAATGCTTTGGCTAATACTGGTATTTCAAGTCCATAAATATTGCCACAATTTCCTATCTTTCTGTAAGGTATTATTTCCTTAGGATCTCTCTTCAGTTCCACTAGACCAAGTCTGCAAGTTCCAGCAGGAAGAGAATCATGCCTCAATTTTAACTCCTATGCCATATTATGAGGGTTAAATCTCCTTTTATTTATTCTTAGATGATCAAGAGCAGGGCCAAGTACAGTTAATATGGAATCCACTTCAGTATCCTAAAAATTGAAAGGTTAGATTTGCTCTTTACTTGGATTTTTTTCAACATATTTGTGTTTGGAATAAATTTTCAGCTTTCAAAAGCGGTAGGTTGTTGCAGGTAAATCCCAGTACCAGAGATAAGGGGTCAGAAAGGCCCATAAGACTCTTGATTGAGCTGCCTGCTAGTGATGAGTGTGCTGGAGAACCCCCATTTGAGCTGCCTGCAAGTAGTGCACTGTGCCCCAGAGATGCAGATTCTATGAATTGTCACATATGCTGGGGTGGGCTCTCTGGTGATGCAACTTCCTTTGAATGGAAGCAGCTACAGGGAGGTCATCATCCAAGATGGGATGAGACTTCTCGAGGTGTGGCTGCATTTGAGTCATTTATTGTTCTTGTAAGCAACCTCTCACCTTGCTTTGTAAGTAACCCTAATAAACTCATTGGTTCACCAAATCTTGGTGAAATTTCATTTGGTCTGTTGTTTGTGCCCTATCTGGGGAGAAGATGTGTGTTCATGTCACTCCATGGGAAAAGATTTTCCCAAGACATACCAGAAGAACAAGATTCATCTAAATGACAAGAAAGGGAAAGCTGAGTCACTTCTATCACTCTATCCAGAGCCTAGAGAACATTGCAGAGGAAGTGACAGATTAAATGAGTGCTACTGTCACTGCTAGCCTTCTCTATGGAGATGGCAGTAGACACTGAGGAGACTCAAAATTCATCAAAGCAGAAAATAAGGGGCTGTTGAGAGCTCAATAATGAAGATTCCAGGACTCACTCCAGCCTCATAGAACATTGTGGAAGGAGGCGGCAGAAAGAATGTAAGAGCCACAGAGTGGGAAGGTGTACTATCAGGCCATGTCCTTCCAACATGAACCTACTGGTGCATTCATGACCCCACAGTGGTTACCAATACGCACTCAAGACCTGCACTGTTCTGAGCCCATCAACATTTGACATGGAGGACATAGTAGGATTAAAGGTATGAGACAACAAAACACAGGAAGGTCTACCTTGAAAGAGGAGGGTCCTCAGTGGATTAGGAGTTAGGGAGATGGCACAAAAGAATAATGGGAACACAACCAAATTACACTATGTTCATATAATAAAGTTCCCAATATATTTTTTTTTTGAGGTAGGGTCTCTCTGTAGATCAGACTGATCTGGAATTCACTATGTATTTTTAGGCTGGCCTTGAACTCACAGCAATCTTCCTACCTTGGCCTCCAAAGTGCTGGAATAAAGGCATGCACCACCATACATGGACCAATAAAAATTTTTAATATATATTTATATCTATACATACATATATATACATATACATGCATACATATATATGTAGGGTCTCACTCTAGCACAGGCTGACCTGGAATTCACTATGTAGTCTCAGGGTGGCCTCGAACTCATGGCAATCCTCCTACCTCTGCTTCCCAAGTGCTGGGATTAAAGGTGTGCACCACCACTCCCAGCAAATTTTTTAAAATAAATATTTAAAATTTTTATTATTATTATTTTATTTATTTTTGGAGAGAGACGCAGAGAGAGGCAGAGAGGGAGAGGGAGAGAGATAGAGATGGGTGTGCCAGCAGTCTCTCAGCTGCTGTGAATGAAATCCAGATGTGTGTGCCCCCTTGTGGTCAAGTGTGGCATTGCACCCTTGCATCACTGCATTTGGCTAAACGTGGGACCTAGAGATTGGAACCAGGTTCTTAGGCTTAACAGGCAGGCGCCTTAACCGCTAAAAGATCTCTCCAGCCCTAAATAAATACTTTTGTATCTTAGTCTGTTTGAGTTGCTATAACAAAATACCATAGGCTGGATGGCTTATAAGCAACTGAAGTTAATTTCTCATAATTCTGGAGGTTGGGAAATCTAAGATCCAGGTGATGATGGATTCATGTCTGCTGAGGACCCAGTTCCCTGTAAATATCATGTTCTTGCCAGGACTTCACATAGTGAAGAAGGCAAAAGCTCTTGACTTTTATTATTTTTTATTTATTTTACTTATTTTTTATTATTTTATTGTAAAGGAAACTCAACCTAAACCCTGAAGCTGGAGAAGACCCAGTCTGGTCTGATCTCCTTGTCTGCCCCTTTCCAGTCCACTATGCCCCATCTCTCTCATTGCATCCCCACCCACTGAGTGCTGCCAGCCAGCACTCGTACTCTCTGGCATTTCAAGGGGCAGAAGAATAGGAGAGCTTGTTGCCATACTTTTGAAAAGTTGTTCAACCTCTAATCCAGGACTTCAAGAAGATCTGGCTTTGCCTCAAATTCTGGATGTCCCCCAGTGTTCCAGCACTGGCTCTGACATGGAGAAAATGGTTACATTTTATATGGATCCGTGCTTGCTAGCTCTGAGTGAGTAGGGGATACGTCCTAGTGAACCCCAGAAGAGGCTGCTGTCAGCACTGGTGGCAGGTCTGCGCTTAGGCATGGAGAGGGGCTCAGTGAACCACAGAGCTAGGAGAGCTGAGTGATGGAGTCAAGCCCTGGACCAGAAGTGCAGCAACCAATGCCCTGCTGGCAGGATCCCGGTGGATGCTATCAGCATGACCCGCAGTTCAGTCATGAGCAATTACATTTTCAATGTGCAAAAGTCAAATTGCTCTTTATCCTATTTCTTTGTACTTGACCTTAAAATCCAGCTTTGTCAAATGTTTAGTGAGTTCCTGCCACATGCTGGGTTGTGAGCAGGGTTGAGAAACTTATGTTTTTCTGCCTTCCTAGTCACAAATGGAGACATTTGTGAATGACTCATATCTAAGAGGCACCTGAGATGGAACGTTAGTGTAGACACAAAAATGGATAGACTCATTGTTGGGGAAGAGGCAGACACCCCAAGACTCACTGGTCTTGCTTCTTTCCTACTAACATCACTCTAACATTTTTTTCAGGTATTGAGTAGGCTATTGTATAGCTTTGGCAACTTAAATGAATTAAGAAAGGGAGATGTTAATTTTTTCTCAAAATCATCATTATTGAAAGTAAATATACTCCATTTTCATTTATTATTTTAAAATATTTTTTCTTACCATTGAAATATAAGATGACTGACAGCTAGGTTTCTGCCTACCTGGATCAGGACTGTTCCCTTTGCCCCTTGGGGACGATGTCTGACATGCAATAGACAATCACATAAAATATGCAGACCCACCCAGTCAGGCAGGCTGCTCATTTCAATTCAGCAAATGGCCATTGATTTTCTGTTATATGTCAGCCCCCGTGTTGGGCCCTGGAGACAGTATGATGAGCAGATACAGCTCTGGGCTGACAAACACAAAGCAAATTACTACAGGAGCTTCCCAGATGGTGGGCACATCATGTTCTGTGAGGATAATGGACACAGAGAGGACACGGAAGCTCTGGACTACCCTCATGCCCTGCCCTGTACATCTTGTATTTGGTGGTTCCTGAGCTCTGCACGGAAGAAACTCATGTCATACTTATTACCTATTTGGCTGCTATAATTGACTTTAACTAGGTTTTATATTTCAATCACTAAGTACTTTCAGGGACTTATTTATTTCCAAATAAATTTTCTCATTTTCGAGGCTGATAAGATAGGTCAGTGGCTAAAGGTACTTGCTTTGCAAGCCTGTCAACAGGAGTTCAGGTCCTCAGCACCTTCGTAAATCCAGACACAAAATAGTGACATGTCTGCAATTCAATGCCCCCATGGCAATGGGAGGCAGGTAGGAGAATCCTGAGTCTCACTGGCCAGCTAGTCTGGCTTCCCAGGGCAAACAACAAGAGAGACCCTGTCTCAAACAAGGTGGATGGAGAACATCAACACCCTGAGCCTCTCCTCTGACCTCCATGAGCTCATGCACATGCCAGAGACCTAAGAATGCCGAAATGATTTTAACATTGTTAGAGATAGCAATAGCAATTATCTAGGGAATTTGCACTGAGATCATTGAATTTTCTACTAGACGTAACAGTGATTATACAAAACTAACTTACAGACATGTTTTAGCATTTTTTTCTATTCCATTTTTATTTGGGCATCAACTACAAATAAGCTACATTTTTATCAATGGTCTCAGAATTCACTACAGTAGCAAGTCAAACAGCAAAAACATAAAATTGAATAGAAAGTAAAATTTCTGGCTTTTCTGTTGTAAATAAGATTATGGAAAATGATTAAACTCAAGTAACACATGTAACACAATTGACAGTGAAAAGTTCACCATCACAAAGTACAGCTGCTTTAGAAGAAACAGGATGCAACTCGCTCATATGGTAATCATGGTATAGAAGCTTGAAATCTGTACAGTAAGGATTAATGCTCCATTTAGTCATTTTTGAAATCCTTCATTCATTCATTCATTCATTCATTCATTCATTTGGGAAGTGTTAATCTCTGCCATGCAGCAAGCTTACATTCTAGGTTGGGGAGTCAGACCAGTTTTTGTAATTCATAATTTTAATATGTTAACGTAATGTAGTTGATTGTGATTCCCCTCCCATTACTCTCCCCTTACCCACCCCCATTTTACTGAATCCTCTTCGTTCTGTTGTTCTTTTTGTCCACCTTTGTCCTCTAAGTCAAAATGTCCGTGGGTACAGTATTGTACAGATCCTTGGATGTCACGACATCCCCTGTGGTGTCATGAATGTACTGTTCAGTTCAGGTATGGAGGATAGTGCCAGAGTACTCCTCCCACCCTGAACTCCCACATTCTTTCTGCTGCCTCTTCTGTAATGTTCCCTGAGCCTTGGAGAGCATATTAGGGACTTCTCATTTACTTCAGAGCCCTCAGCAGCCTGTTTCAGCACTTAGTAAGTTTTGAGTCTCCTCAGTGTCTACTGTCATCTCCAAAGAGAGGCTTCTCTGGCCAGTACTGACAGCAGCACTAATATTCTTTGTGCCACCTCCTCCTCCTGAATGTCTTCTGGGACACAGTGGCTGTGATAGAGACATTGCATCTAGTGCACCACACTTAATTTTCACTCCTTCTCAACCTTGATGAGTCTTGAGTCCCCCCCCCCCCCGTAGTCACTGCCATCTGCAAAAAGAAGCTTCTCTAACCAGTCTACTCTATGGACATAAACATATTATCTATCTGGAGGGTGGTTTGATGGGAAGAATGTATCCATTTAGCACATTTAATAATTTTTTAAATATTTTATTTACAAGGAGAGAAAGAGAGAGTGAGAGAGGGAATGAGAGCTCCGGGGCCTCTAGCCACTGCAATCAAACTCCAGATACATGTACCACTTTGTGCATCTGGCTTTGCATGGGCAATGGGGAATTGAACTGGAGTCCTTAGGCTTTGCAGGCAAGCACCTTAACTGCTGAGCCATCTCTCCAGCCAGGATTTATTTAATCATTTTTAAAATGATTGTAGCCAAGTATCTTAGCCTGCCCTGTGCTACTATAATAAAAGATTTAGGCTGGGTATTTTGTAAAGCAAAGACTTTTATTTGATTCATGATTCTGGTATTTACAGGGTTCAAGTAGCATGACGCTGGAATCCTGGTAAGGGTCTCTGACAGTCACACATGATGAAAATGGAAAGGGAACCATTCCACTTGCAGAAGAGGTCAAGTTGTTGCAGTCAGATTCACATTGCTGGCAAAAATCACTCAACCAAGAGCAGCTTGTGGGGACAAAAAGAGGTTTATTTTGGCTTATAGGCTCAAGGACAAGCTCCATGATGGCAGGGGGAAATGACGGCATGAGCAGAGGGTGAACATCACCTCCTGGCCAACATCAGGTGGATAATAGGAACAGGAGAGTGTGCCAAACACTGGCAAGGGGAAACTTACTTTAATACCCATAAGCCCACCCCCAACAATACACTGCCAGCAGGAGGTGTTAATCCCCAAATCTCCATCAGCTGGGAACCTAGCACAGAACACCTAGGTTTATGGCAGACACCTGAATCAAACCACCACACAAGCCAAGTAGGATAAACTTGACAGACAACAATCCACTCTTGAGAGAACTAACACTGAGAGGCCAGCCTTAATCCTTTTTGAGGATGCTGGGCATACACAGCAGAGAACTGAGCATGAGTCTTCCAGGAGTCACAAAAGGTCTCTGTGGGCTGTGAAGAAGAGGAAGGACTTATCCAGATAAGTGTAGGTAGGTGGGCAAAAGGAAGAGAATTGCAAGCAGAAGAGACAACAGGAAGACCCCGAAGAGAGCAGACAAGGGGCAAGACCTGAGGTTCTGAGGCCCAAGGTTCAGGAGAACAGAGGGTGAGGAGAAGGTGGGACATGAGGAGGAGAAAGCAAGATTGACCAGGGTGACAGAGCTAACAGAGAAAATAGGTCACAGACATGTGTGTGACAAGATCTAGATGGGGCTCAGTGACTAAGGAGGCCCACAGGTGGGCAGATGGTTAGTTCTGAGGGTGGACACTGCAGATCCTTGTGCACCAGCTTTGGTTAGAGTTCTTAGAGAGAGAGAGTGAGTGTCCTCTCATATGAATTTTGGCCCCAAACCAGTGATGAATGAGCAACGTGAACCCTGGACTCAGCTTGAATAACACTGGCAGTATAGCTGCCCTGACTCCCAGTGCTCCTGGAGAACTCCAGGTGGCTGCCCTGACTCCCACAGACCCACAGATGACACTGGTAGTAGATGGTGCTTTGAGCAGATTTCTGGAAATTGAGTTGCCATTATAGTATTGCCTTTTAAGAAAGTACTGCATTTATTTCTCATTGTTTTATTGATGCATGCTTTTAATTTCAATTAAAATAATGGGACAGAAATGTCTGAGTTCTTTCCTAAGGGAGTCCTAAGTTCTGACGTTAGCTCCATTAAGAGGCTACTGAGACAGCAGCACTGTCTTCCCTTCTGTCCTGCCTGACCTTCTTCAGAAATATTTTGTGCCATAGATTTTCTACTTCAGCTTAGCTCAGTAAGCATCTTTTCTTTTCTTTTCTTTTTCTTTTCTTTTCTTTTCTTTTCTTTTCTTTTCTTTTCTTTTCTTTTCTTTTCTTTCTCCTTCCTTCTTTTCTTTCTTTCTTTCTTTCTTTCTTTCTTTCTTTCTTTCTTTCTTTCTTTCTTTCTTTCTTTCTTTCTTTCTTTAAGACAGAGTTTCAGATATCTTAAGCTGGCCTCAAACTCTCTATGTAGCTGAGGATGACCTTGTATTTCTGACCTTCCTGACTCTACCTCCCAAATACTGGGATTACAGGCATACATCATCATGCCCAATTTATGTGGTGCTGGGGGTCAAACCAAGGGCCTTGTGCCCACTAGGCAAACACTCTGCCAACTGAGCTACCTCCCTAGCTCAACAAATATTTATTGAGCACCTGTTATATAAACATACGAGGTGGAGTGGCACAGATCTGGTGCAAGGTGAAAGGAGGGATTAAGTATGTGTCATGGATATATAGGAGAGCTACCTAGGGGTAAGTAGCTCACAGAGAGGTGGGTTTGAATCCCAGTTTACTAGGCATTTTTGACAAAGAATAGTAAATTCTTTGAGACTTGACAAAGCAAAGGAAATTGACTTTGTATCTCTAGGCATGGCACAGAGTAGAGAGGCAGAAACAGCTCATTAGTAAAACTCATTGATAAGGGTGCCTGTGGTACCATGTCTACACTGATGAGGGTCTAAAGCTGTCTTCGGTGGTTAAACTTGGTTCTCCTTGTTAGAATGGGGGCATAGTTTTTGACTTTATAAGTAGATGTCTGGCTTTTAGGCAAACAGAGGGGGTATAGAGAGCTTTCCTGCACCTGCTAATTAAGTGTATTTAGCTCAACAATCCTTCACATTCCAGTCTAGGGAAGTGTGGAGGGTGTGGAGGAATATAAGGGATGTCCATCGAGAGCAGTGGGTGCTTCCTGGCAATGGCTCTGCATGTCACGCTCAAGACAGCGTTGTCTCAGAGGCAGTGGGAGACCACTGAATATTTTATAGGAAGGGAATGACATGGCCTGACATGTACTATACTTGATAATCTTTCCAGCAGTGCACATGGAGGATTGGAGAGGCAAAACAAGGTACAAGGACTAGCATGTATGTGTGTTTGGGGGTAGATGATGATTTAGGATCTTGATAAGATTCTGGGAAGAATTAGTGTGCTTGGGAAGGAAAGATTAACTATGAGCTGTAAGAGAGCAGCACTCATAAACTCCCTCTAAAAATTTACAAATGAGGGTTGGAGAGATGGCTTAGCCATTAAGGTGCTTGCCTGCAAAGCCAGGTTTGATTCTCTAGGATCCACATAAGCTATATGCACAAGGTGATGCATACATCTGGAGTTCATTTCCAGCGGCTGGAGGCCCTGGCACACCCATTCTTTCTCTGTCTCTCTTTCTCTCAAGTAAATAGAGAAAAAAAATCAAACAAAAATCCCAAAAAATAAAAATTTACAAATGACATAACTGTGGAAGGTCCCTGAAAAAGCCATATGTATGTTGACAGTTCTACAGATGGATTGATGTAGAGGAGCTTTATGATGGTGGGGAGTTCAGATGTTGCAGATAATGAGCCCCAATTATCTTGGATTACTTTGGTCACCTTAATAGCCATTTATAACCAATCTCTGTACCTGAAATAACGTTCTTTTGACTATCAGGTAAAACCTTTGGAATTTGTTAATAAGTATAAGAAGACCATTAGCATTCCACTACCCAAAAAGCTAAGATGTCATTTGATAGCAGCTGTGGAAGTTTGAATGGTGGCTCCATAGACTCTGGTGTTTTATTAAAATTGAGTTTGCAGCTTCAGCCCCTAGCAGGCAGATTCCTGCTGCAGGGGGTGTGTCATTGGGCAGATAGGAATTCCAGCCCAAAGGAATGCAGCTGAGGTTTGAGCTCTGGTGGGGTCCTGTTTCTGCCAGTTTGTGCTTGCTGCTTTTTGGTGTTTGTTGGCTGGTGGTGGTATCTCTCCCTCTCTCCGCTGGGATTTATGAATGCTATCCAGCTTCTGCCATTGATGGAACTTCCCCTGGATCTGTAAGCTTGAAGTAAATCCTTTCCTCCCATAAACTGTTTGGTTTGATGTTCCTCCCAGCAGTGTGAAGCTGTCTACTGTAGCATCTGAAACCTGAAACAGAGATATCCTTGCTTTATAACTCCCTATTGATGTTTCCATTAATGTATGTGGTAAAAGCATTGATTTATGACTTGTCTTTTCTCCTGTAACTATAAAAGTTTGTGTAACCACTCCCACAGTGGAACATGTTATTTGGGACAACCTGGATCTATGTTCCTAGGCCATGGTCCCTCATATTCAGTGATCTATTGTTCCCTTTGGAGTGAGAGCTGTTTTGCATAGACAGTTTTGGTGCCCAGTGTGGGGGCCCAGGACAAGCCATTGGCACAGGAGCCACCTGGGCCATTGCCAGGCACCAGCTCTGGTCCTTTGTGCCCAACCATCAGTGTTGCCTTCTTAAATGGATCTGGTAAGCTTTCTCTGGGTACCAGTCTCCTTTTGGTTTATCAAAAGCACATTGTTCTGAGCTGATTGTTACATATCCTTGTAGCTTTGTTTTCAGAGCATTAATATCAGCATGTTTGTTGGAATGTTTACCTGCTAAGATCCAGCATTTTATACTTTTACCGTCCCCAAATCTAACTGCAAGTTTTCTGTCTCCTCTCCCATTTATTCCAACCTTGCTTCCTTCACTTTAGAAATCCTATGAGAACCTGATCATAAACTTACAGACAAGAGGCACTTGCTCCCTCCACCCCAACAGAGTAGAGATATCAGGGGGAGCACCCCAGGACATGCATTGGAAAGCATGAGGCAGTTGCATGGTGCACGCTGAGGTTGTAAGGGACCTTGTTGGCCCAGCTGGGAAGGCACACATAAGGGGAGCTCTCCCAGTGTCTTGAGCCCCTCGTGTTTTGATAAATGTGCAGGATAAAATACACTGGGAGTAACTAGCTTTGTTAAAATCTAAGCACTACATAAATCTGATCCCAAACACAAATCCTACAGTCTAGCACAGAAGGTTACAGTTTTCAAGAAAGAAAAAAAAAAAAAAGGAAGGAAGGAAGGAAGGAAGGAAGGAAGGAAGGAAGGAAGAAATAAAAAAAGAAAACTCACAGACACGGAAAACAAAAATACAAGGAAGGAGGAAGTGTTTGGAGAAAAACTGCCATTTGGTAATTTGGTACCCCAGCTGATTTTTTATTTTAATTATGGTACTTCAACATGGAAGGACTTGGAAGAATGGAGAATACTTGTTATTTCTGTCTTCTTTTTACTCTTCTTCTCTTTTCTCCTTTCATCTTCTCTTCTACTCTCTCT
The DNA here is from genome assembly GCA_036365145.1 of Orientallactaga sibirica. Lineage (NCBI taxonomy): Eukaryota > Metazoa > Chordata > Mammalia > Rodentia > Dipodidae > Orientallactaga > Orientallactaga sibirica. The sequence continues at coordinate 3,637,434 of JAEOAD010002183.1, forward strand.
TCCCCTCCCATCCTGTCCCAGTGTCTTCCTCTTCTTCTCCTCTCCTCTCCCTCAATCCCTTCTCTCTCTTACCCTTTCTTCTTCCTTCCTTCCTTCCTTCCTTCCTTCCTTCCTTCCTTCCTTCCTTCCTTCCTTCCTTCCTTCCTTTCCTCCATCTCTCCCTTCCTTCCTCCCTCCCTCTCTCTTTCTCTTTCCTTTCTTCTTCTTTTTGTCTTTTCATGCTAAACTATAAATCCTAGACAACAGAACTAAAGATGATAAATAAATATGTATAGGGCTGGAGAGATGGCTTAGTGATTAAGGTGCTTGCCTGTGAAGCCTAAGAATGTAGGTTCAAATCTCCAGGTTCCATGTAGCCAGACTCACAGTGATGCAAATGTACAATGTTGCACATGTACCACAAAGGAACGCATGTGTCTGGAGTTTGTTCATAGCAGGCTGAAGGTCCTAGCATATCCATTTTCTCTCTCTCTCTCTCTCTCTTTGCCACTCTCTCTGAAATAAATAAAATAAAATAAATATATATTTATATAAATTTAAATCTAGATTCTGTGAGAGAAAATATGACATTTGTCTTTCTGAGTATGTCTTATTTCACTCAATACAGTGATGTCTAGTTCCATTTATTTTCTTGTGAAGGACATAATTTTATTTTCTTTATGGCTGAATAAGATTCCTCTGGGTTTAAGTACCACATTTTATTTATTCTTTCATCTGTTGATGGACATCAGCCTGGTTCCATATCTTGGCTGTTATAAATATTGTAACAGTGAATATGCATGTGCAAGCTTCTCTGTGGTATGCTGACTTTGAATACTTTGGGTAACTACACAGAAGAGGTGTAGCTAAGTCACATGGTAGTTCAATTTTTAGTGTTCAAAGGAACCTCCAAAGTGTTTCCTCAGAGGCTGCACCAGTTTACTTTCCCACCAGCAGTGTATAAGGGTTCATTTTTCCCAACTTCTCCAGCATTTGTTATGATTTGTTTCTTGATGGTAGGCATTCTGTCTGGTTGAGATGGAATTTCAAAATAGTTTTTTAAAAAAAAAATAGGAAAGAGATTTTATTTTATTTATAAGAGAGAGAGAGAGAAAGAGTCAGATATAGAGAGAGAAGAGGTGCGCCAGGGCCTCTAGCCAACTATAAATGAACTCCAGATGCATGCACCACCTTGGGTATCTGGCTTTACATGGGTACTGGGGAGTTGAATCAGGGTCTTTAGGCTTTGCAGGTAAGCACCTTAAGAACTAAGCAATCTCTACAGTCCTCAAAATAGTTTTTATTTTATTTATTTATTTATTTATTTATTTATTTATTTATTTATTTATTTATTTATTTATTTTGTGTGTGTGTGTGTGTAATGTATGAGTTCATGTTTGTAGGTAGGAACACATGCCACACTGTACCTGTTCAGGTCAGAGGACAACCTTGTATGTTGGTCCTTCCCTTCCACCTTGTTGGTGAGGCAGGGTCTCTCTTGTTCACTGTTACATTTGCCAGACTAGATAGCCCATGAGCTTTCAGATTCTCTTATCTCTGCCTCTTTTCTAGCTTTAGGTATGCTAGGATTACAAACACTTATGCTACATATGGGTTCTGGAGATCTAAACTCAGGTCATCAGGCTTACATAGTAAGCACAGAGACATCACTCTAACCCTCAATGGAGTTTTAATTTGCATTTTTTTGGAGAGAGTCAGAGAGAAAGAGAGATAGAGAATGGGCATGCCAGAAGCTTCTCAGCCACTGTGAACGAACTCCAGACACATGCACCCCCTTGTGGGCAAGTGCAGCATTGCGCCCTTGCATCCATTTTAGTTTGGCTAAACATGGGACTTGGAGAATCAAATGGGCATTCTTAGGCTTAGCATGCAGGCACCTTAAAAGCTAAGCTATCTCTCCAGCCCTAATTTGCATTTTTGATGGCTAAAGATATTGAACACTTTTCCACATATTTATTGGCTATTTGTATTTCTTCTTTTGAGGACTGTCTATTCAATTCATTATTATAATTACTGATTGGATTATTTGATTTAATTATTGGAGCTCTTCATGGGTTCTAGATCTTGATCCCTTGTTGGCAGTATATTTGCCACAGAGGTTCTCCCTCTCAGTAGATCTCTCCTATTCTAGTGTTTGTTTCCTTTGGTATACAGAAGGTTTTTTTAAATTTCATATAATCCCATTTTTCAGTTCTTACCTTCCTGTGCTTTTGAGGCATTCACATAAAGCCTTTGCCTGCGCCTGCATTGTGATGTGCATTGCCTATGTTTTCTGCTAGAGGTTTCAGAGCTTTGGGTGTTACATTAATATCTGTTGTGACTTGAATGGAATGTCCCCCCTAGGCACATGCATGTTGAATACTTGGTCCCCAGCTGATGGCCATTTTTTTTTTTTTTTGGCTTGAATCTACTGACAAATCTAGTTCTATTTTAAATTTATTTTTTATTTATATTGTTCTAATTTTACAATCATAATGGTGACTCCATTATCCTCCTCCCTCTCCTCCCTCTTCCAAAGGAACCCTCATCAATGTGGAATGTGGGTCATGCATTGTGGGGGTAGTCAAGAGTTATGGGGGATAGGCCAAGTCTCTGTGCATAATGCCCCAACTTGTGGCTCTAACATTCTTTCCACCCCCTCTTCCACAAATTTCCCTGAGCCACATTGGGGTCATTTTAGTTCTACTTCAGTGATGAGGTTTTGGGATCCTCTGTGTCTCTGGATATCTGGCTTAGTAGGGGTTGGATGTTCTGTGTTTATCTCCTTCAGCCTTTTTCTGGTGTTGTGATCCCCAAGACCACTGTACTCCTGCCCTTCCCCCGCATTACTCTATGGTTTCAGCTGGGGCCCTGGTGAGGTGTGATTGGCTGATCCTCCCTTCAGGTTTGTTGTCCCTGGTGGCCATTTTGGAAAGAGGTAGAGCCTTTGGGAAGTGGAGCATTGCTGCAGGAGGTGAGTTATTAGGGGCACACCTTGAGGTTTAATTAGTCAAGCCTACTGGGTATTCATGGCTAGCTCACTTTTGCTGCTTCCTCCCAAATGTTGTGACAAGATGTGACACCCTGCTGTCTGCTCTTACCATGCTTTCCCCACCTTGATGAAATGTCTTCTTGAAACTGTAAGCTGAAATAATCAGATATCATAAGAGCCATGCCTACTCCATTTTCACATACATTGACTTCTATCTTTGATTCTCAGTCGAGAGTAGTTTTCACCAATAAATTATGTTTCTTGGCAACAAGATAATTGGATCTGTTTACTTTTATTTGTTTGGGTCTGTTTTTAAAAAATATTTTATTTTTTTTATTTATTTGAGAGAAATAGGCAGGGAGAGGAGAGAGAGAGAGAGAGAGAGAGAGAGAGAAAATGGGTGCGCCAGGACCTCCAGCCTCTGCAAACAAACTCCAGATGTGTGTGCCCCCTTGTGCACCTGGCTTACGTGGGTCTTGGGGAGTTGAACCTGGGTCCTTTGGCTTTGCAGGCAGATGCCTTAACTGCTAAGCCATCTCTCCAGCCCTGGTCTGTTTGTTTTTTAAGTTAGCTTGTCTACTTCTCTTCAATGGCAAATTGCAACTGTTTGCAATGACTAATTCCTGTCATTTTGTGATCTATTTTTGTGGTTGGTTGCATTATTGTTGTTTCTTTTCTTCCCCCGTGTTGAGCATGATGGTTCCTTACTATCTCTGCTTTGTTCATCTGTTCTATTCATGAAACTTATCCTCTCCTGTGCTCTTATGATTGACACTATCTTTCTTCCTCGTCTTTGTATAAAATTCTTTTAGCTATCTTCTGCAGTACTTACGGACTGATGGTTCTAAACTGCCTTTGTTTGTGCTTGTCTGAAAATGTCTTGTTTCTCCATCAATTTTTAAAGATAATTTCTCTAGGCATTTTTGTTCAGGCCACAAAATACACTATTTGATTCTTTTCTGGCCTTCAGGGTTGCTAATGGAGGTTCTGATGTTTTTTTTTTTTTTTTTTTTAAAGGTGAATTGGCATTTTTCCTTTTTGGCTTTTAATATTATTTCTTTGTTTTGTATGTTTGACGTCTTTATTCTAATATAACATATGTAGAATTTCTATAAAGTTAAATATTATTTTGGTTAAATCTGGAACTAGTAGATTTATGAGATAAAGGAATGGGGCAGGGAAAAGGGGGACAGACAAGCAAGATTAAAGGAAAAAGAAGAGGGGGAATAGTGAGAATGTTATGAAGAAGAAGGAAAACGAACAAGAGATTAGGACAATAGAAAAAAAAACAATAAAAGGTTTACCCATAAAAAAAACTTGAAACAAAATTAGATAAATGTAAGAAAAGGACTAAAAGCTGGATGTGGTGGCACATGCCTTTAATCCCAACATTAGAGCAGCAGAGATAGGATTGCTGTGGGGTTGCGACCCCCTGAGACTACATAGTGAATTTCAGGTCAGCCTGGGCTAGAGCAAGATCCTACCTTGAAAAAACAAAACAAAAAATAATTAATTAATTAAATTAAAATATAAAAGTAAAGGAAAGAGATAAGAGATGGCTTAAAGGTTAAGGCACTTGTCTGCAAAACCCAAGGACTCATGTTTGACTCTTCAGGTCCCACATGAGCCAAATGCACAAGGTGATGCAAGCACTCAAGGTCGCATATGTGTACAAACAAAGTGGTGCGCATGTCTGGGGTTTGCAGTGGCTGGAGTCCTTGGCATGCCAATTCTCTCTTTCTCACAAAAATGATTTAAAAAATAATAAAGGAAGAGAGTAAAAAGATAAAAACATTTTTAGTTAAAAACAAGTAGGTCTCAGTATGAAGCTTAGTGGTGGACTGCTTATTGAGCATATGTGGAGGCGTGGCTTCAGCCCTCAGGACTGCAACAACAAGCAAATGAATAAATAAATAAATAAATAAATAAATAAATAAATAAAAATGTAGTAAGATAAAGTCAAAATGCTGCTAGAAGTATGGTGGAAAAGAAAAGCACTGAAGAAACAAAAAGGGCCAAAAAAGAAAAGAAAGAAGATTACTTAATGCTGCAATCAGAAGATCTAAGTAGAAACAAGTTATGGGAGGAAAGGGGTTTATTCAAGGCTTACAAATTTCTCTCATCAATGGTGGAAGAATCTGGCTCATTTTCATAGATCCGAGAAGAGAGACACCATCATATAGCCATGAAACACCAACACCAGCAAGTGTGAGCTGCCAGAGCTCCAATTGTTCTCCAAACACCTTAGAGCTAGACTCAAGATCTGCCCCCAAACACCACCTTAGGGCTGAAATCCAAGATCGGCTCCCAGTGACGTACTTCTTTCCCAAGAGGGCTCTGCTCACTGAACACTCAAAATTCAAGACTGGGTCTATGAAGCCATACATTCAAACTACCACGTTCTAACCCTGGTGCCTATAGACTCATGACTATCTCACAATGTAAATCGCATTCAGTCCAACTTCAAAGGTCCTCATAAGCCTTACTAACTTTAACATTGTTCCAAAATTTCAAGCCTTATCTAAGATTTAAGACTTTCTCTTAACTGTGAATCCTATAAAATGAAAACAAGTTATATACTTTCAACATATAATGGCACAGAGCAAACTTTTCTGTAATGGGGGACCTGGGGTGCTTTCTGGAACCCCCAAGCCCTGAGTTCATATATGTGAACTAACCAAAGCATTGGCAATTCCAGATTCAAAAAATGATATTTAAATTACCACATTTTATTCAGATCTTACAAAGGAGTGGGGAAGGGAGAAAACTGGGAGGTAAGGTAAGATAAAGTGGGAAAAAAAGAAGTACACTTACATGGAGCCCAGAAGTCCATGTAGACCACGTGTAGCAAAGGAGTCCATGTAACCGAACATGGATCTTAAGAAAAGAAAACATGAGAAGGGATTTTAAAAGACATGTGCTTCCGGGCTGGAGAGATGGCTTAGTGGTTAAGATGCCTGCCTGCCCAGCCTAAGAATGTTTGTTTGATTCTCCAGTTCCCACATTTAGGCAGACACAAGTGACGCAAGCCCACAATGCCTCACTTGCCCACAAGGGGGCGCACACGTCTGGAATTCATTCACAGTGGTTGAGAGGCTGCTGGTATACCCATTTTCTCTCTCTCTGCCTCTTCCCCTCTCTCTCTGTTTCTCTCTGACTCTCTCTCTCTCTCTCAAAAAAAAAAAAGACATACTCTTCCAAGAAAGATCAAAAGTAAAGACAGTAATAAAAGGAAAGAAGTGTCTTTTCCCATTCTGGAGCCCAAAGACCCCCAAAACATTGCTGCCAGCTCTGGAGAGAGTAGAAAAATGGCCCCCCTTTCTCTCTGTGGATCCAGGGGAATATGGAATTTGCACCATCCCACCTGGATACATCTACACCAGGTGTCCCAGCCAATTGGCCTGCTCTGACAGAAGAAATCCACCCATACTTGAGCAGGGTGCACACTTGAGAAAGATCTAATTGAACGAGATGGGCAAACACTAAATCCCAATACTGGTACAGATGGGGCAAGCTGAGATAGGTACGGTAAGGGTGTGACATCCTAAGGTCCCTCCCTTTAAGGGCCATCTTGGTGCTGCCTAATTAATATAACTGCCTACTCTGGCACCCTCCACAGTTCCAATGCAATAAGGTATAACAAGGAAAGTCTGACCAAGCCAAAAATCAATAACCATGAGGTAAACATCAGATATGTGCAGTTCAAATCTGATACTCATAACCAGTAATGATAGTCGCTGATATTCTATTCATCCCCTGTAGTTGTACTGGTCAGAGCCTGGGCAAACATCACATTGCAGGCCTCCAGCTCTCCATGGTAGCCATTGCACAGTCCTGGTACATCCAAAACATCTTCAGGTCTCCAATGCCAACCACGCTCCATTTTCATAGCTACATATAGTGGCCTTAATTGGCCTCCAGTACAGGATTTATTTCAACTCTGTTTCCCATTCTGCATCTCAGCAAGTAGCTTCTGGAACTTCACACAATTGCCTTACAAACCTGCTTCACACTGCTGCTCATGTGTCTCCTGAAACTGTGTGCACTTCATGACTTGCTCCTCTGCATTTTTCATGCTTCTAAAACCAATACCAGCCAAATTCATTAATCTAGGGGGATAAACCTTGATCTTGAAGAGCAGCGTACACCTTTAGAATTCTTCCTTTAAGCCACCTCCTTATAAAAGAATTTGAATTCCTACTCATTGAGTATTTCCAACGTGGGTTTCACCCTCAGGAATCTTTTCCATTATCCCTTTGCAAAGGACTTGGCCCACTCTTAATGATGGTAATTAAGTTACAATTGCAGTTTTAGTAACGTAAACACAGTTTCTGTGCCAGAAAGTTTAACTTCAACCTTGTTTGGATTTTTCCTGTGAAAAATTGTATATTTTTCAATTCTATACCTTCCAACAAGCATGCCAGCCCAATACTTTTATATTCAACCCCTGATCAAATTCTCTGGGCATGGGTAGAAGAATGCAGCCATCCTTTAGTCCAGTAGCCCAATCACAGCAGAATTCTCTACTATGTCTCCTTCCCCTTTAAAAGTTCATAATCTAAGTCTACATAGTCCACAGTTCTCTATACATTTAGCATTTTCAAACTCTCACTAGAATAATTCATAAAGCTTTGCTTACCAGTGACTTTGGGTAAGATGGCAGTGTAGTAGCCATGCCAAAGCAGCCTAGTGGTGTAAATAAGCAGAAAAACAGCAAAATACACTCTTCTACCAAAATGTGAAGGTGTATAAGGAATTATCAACTACAGCAAAGAAACAAGAGAGACCTAGAACCTCTAGCCAGCAGAAAGCACAAAAGTGGCTCCCTGGGGCTGGAGGGATATGGCTTGGGACTTAAGGCTTTTGCCTGCAAAGCCAAAGGACCCAGGTTCAGTTCCCCAGGACCCACGTTAGCCAGATGCACAAGAGGTTGCACGTGCATCTGGAGTTCTTTTGCAGTGGCTGGAGACCCTGGCACACCCTTTCTCTCTCTCTCTTTCTCTCTCTCTCTTTCCCTCTTTCTCTGTCAAATAAATAAATAAAAATAAAATATTTTTAAAAAGTGGCTCCCACTTTGGTGCCAGCAGCCCCACCCCACGATCCCACTGGGTCCTGTCTTGTGCAAAACCACAGGAAAAGCCAGGTGGAGGGATTTCCCACTTGTATCAGCCTCCTCACAAAGCCAAGAAACTCAAAGTGGAAGACAGGAGGGACCAGCTGAGCAGCTGCTGAAAGAGATAATAAAACTGGACTAGCTGAGCAGATCTGGTACAAATCCAGGCACACTGCACAACCTCCCTTCCCCTATTCACTAGTGCCATGAACCACCTGAGAACTTATACCCCCTCCCAGCCACAGCATCTAGCACAGCTGATCAGAACACCAGATCCAGCAACCCAGTCAGCCTAACCAAATCCACAACAAAACAGAGGGGACTGAGATGGGCACTCAGCATTGGTGAGATTGTAATCCATCCCAAAAGGTAACAGGGCCTACTTACACGAAGCCAGGTACATAGGCCTGCACTGAAAGTGCTAATATTACCTTCCATGTCAGGGCAGGTTATGTGTTAGATTTGATTGATGTATTCTTAGTCGGCTTTACCAGTCTAATTAAACTGTATTTTGGTGTTGACTACTGTTGCCTTTGATGTTTCCTGATTTATAGGGCCTTTGTTTTTTTTTTTCCTGTCCTTATTGGAGGCAGGATCTCACTCAGCCCCAGGCTGACTTGGAACCCATTTTAGACCAGAAATCTCAGCTTCCCAGTTGAAAGGATTAAAGGTGTGGGGCAGCCTAAGGGACTGTGACTTTATTAGATTATCTGTTTGATTTAATCCCCACTCTTGCATGAATACTCTTTGAATGTGTATATTGCTCAGTTGAATTTTAGATTTGCCAGTAATTTGCTCTACCTAGCCTACTAGAATACTTGAATAGCAGGCTAACTCAACACATAGGGTCACTTCTGCTGTTACTCTGAGAGTATAAAAGCCAAATCTGACACCTTAAACTCCTACCTTGAAAATATATAAAAGTTGGATTTACATGGCTAAGAATGCTATAGATAATTAGAATACTCAAGCATCAAATTAACTCAAGATGCAAAAATCTCTACATTATAATACAAGAAACAAAAAATCAAGACAATACAATCCCACTGAAAATTATAAATCCATCAGAAATTATCTCCAGTGAGACTAATTTAGATGAAATGCCTGACAGAAATTTTTTTAAAGAAGATTATACATATACTCAAAGAAATCAAAGAAGAAATGAAAGGAGTCAAAGAAGAAAACAAACTCCTGAAGGAATCCCAATAGAATACAAGAAACCAACTTAATGAAATAAGGAGGTCAAACATGAGTAAGGAAATAGATATAATGAAAAAAAACCAGAAATACTTGAAATACAAAACAGAGTAAGTCAAATAGAAACTATATAGAAAGTCTCACTAGTAGAATGGACCAAGGACAGGACAGAATATCTAAAGTAGAAGACCAGGTGGCAGATCTAAAACAGTCCAACAAAGATAGACAAACTAATAGGAAGGCATTAATGGGAACCTCAAGACATTCAGTACACTATGAAGAGATCAAACATAAGCATTCGGGGCATAGAAGAAGAAGAAAAATTTCACCAAACAGACAAAACCAAGAAAGAATCTCTCCTCGCCATGTTATAATTAAACTACTAAAAATGCAAACCAAGGAAAATATATTGAAAGCAGTTAGAGAGAAAAAGCAAGTCACCCATAAAGGCAAGCCCATCAGGGTAACAGCAGATTACTCAACACAAACTTTGAAGCAAGAAGGACTTTGTGGTAGTTTGAATATATGTCCCCCAATATATTCAGTGTTTTATTATTTTATAGTTTGCATCTGCAATCACCTTGCTAGAGGCAAGGTCACTGGGGGCCAGTCTTAAGGTGTGGTGATGGTTTGAGATTCCATTGTAAAGATATGCAAATGTGCTTTAGCAGGAGTTCCTGAAGTGTGCTGTGTGACCTTTTGGGCAGTTTTTTGTTTTGCTCTGTGTGCTGTGGTGGCTGGTTGGCTTTTGCTCTCTCTGCTTGGCCCTGTGAAGAGCAGGCCGCTTCTTCTGCCATTATGGAACTTCCCCTGGATCTGTAAGCTTCAATAAATAATATCCCTTCCTCCATAACTGTGCCTGGTCTGGAAGTTCATCTCAGCGAACCTGAAGCTGTCTGCTACAGTAAAGTGGTACCGAGAGTGGGGTGAGATGAACCTGACCGTGTGGATATTCATCTTTTGGAACCTTTGTTTTGGAGGAATGGGCATGGACTTGGTGCTTGCAACTGAAGATGCCTTCTGGAGTGGTAAGCCAAGTTTTATGGACTATTCTGATGAGAGTTTGAGAATGCTAAGTGCAGATAGTACTGAACTTCGAGGCTTGGCTTACGAGGTTTCTAAGGGGAAGGAAAGACTGCAGAGGACTTTGTTGGAATTGGGCTACTGGCATAAGGGATGGCTACGTTCTGCTATCCAGGCCCAGAAAGTTTGATGAAGGTTAAATTTGTAATGGACTGATGTGCTTGGCTAAAGATATCGAACTGAGATTTTAAGATTTTAAGTTGGAAAACCTCAATCAAGTTAAAAGCAGAGGCACTGAGACTGGTTTTAGGTTACTGGAGCTGCTATTGTCAACGCATTAGCAATCTTAAGGAAGGTGGAAGGAAGGTGGCCCTGACTTGATTTACATTAAAACAATGGAGAGGATGCCTGAGGAAAGACTGTTAGAAATGCAAATTCTTGGAAAGAGTTGACTGGAGAAGGAACCTGCTTTTCAAGGCTATGGTTTATTTTGTCCCTGGATTAAGAATATGGCTGTGTCCTGCACACCTGGTATTAGTTTTGGAAGCATGAAAAATGCATGGAGTGGTCATGTGTTGCACACGGTTCCAGGAGCTGCTGCTGAGATGCGGCATGAGGCAGGGCATGAAGACCCTCAGGAATAGGCTGGAAGAGCCTTTTGGAAGATGGACCGTGGTTTGCATGGAGACCTGAAGATGTTTTGGATATACCAGGACTGTGCAAAAGGGCTACCATGGAGTGCAGTGTTGGCATGGGATGAAAGTTTTCCCTGGCGACTCTGCCCAGCTGGGGGCAGAATTGGAAAACCTGGAGACTATCCATCTCTGGTTATATTGAACTTGAACTGCAGAAGTTTGATGACTGCTAATGATAGTTGAGTTTGCATTATTCTAGTCTCTCTTTGCTTTTTACCAGTTAAAAATGTTTACTCTGTGCCTTTACATGTTGAAAGTATTTAACTTGTTTGATTTTACAGGACTCACTATCTTAAGTTGATCAAGACTGTGAGAACCTTTGAAATTGGACTGAGTACAATTTACAATGTGTGATAGTTATAAATCTATTGGGGCCAGGAGCTAAATATATTGGGGGCCAGGGCGGAATGTAGTAGTTTGAATATATGTCCCCCAATATATTCAGTGTTTTATTATTTTATAGTTTGCATCTGCAATCACCTTGCTAGAGGCAAGGTCACTGGGGCCAGTCTTAAGGTGTGGTGATGGTTTGAGATTCCATTGTAAAGATATGCAAATGTGCTAGCAGGAGTTCTGAAGTGTGCTGTGTGACCTTTTGGGCAGTTTTTTGTTTTGCTCTGTGTCTTCCTCCATAACTGTGCCTGGTCTGGAAGTTCATCTCAGCGAACCTGAAGCTGTCTGCTACAGACTTCGAATGATGTATTCCAAGTTCTGAAAAATAACAACTGTCAACCAAGATTACTATATCCTGCAAAGCTATCTATCCAAATTGAAGGAGAAATAAGGACATTCCACAACAAAAACAGGCAAAAGGAACTTATGACAACTAAGCCGGCTCTTCAGAAAATACTTGAAGGAATCCTGCATGCTGAAGAGAAAGCAAAGCACACACATGAGGAAACAGGAAAAAATAAACCATACTCAAATAACAGTGAGAATAAACACATACTTTTCAATAATAACTCTTAATATCAGTGGCCTCAATGTCCCAACCAAAAGACACAGGCTTGCAGACTGGATTAAAAGGCAGGACCCTGCTATTTGTTGCCTCTAGGAAACTCATCTCTCAATAAAAGATAGACACTGTCTTAGAGTGAAAGGATGGAAAATGATATTTCAACCAAATAGGGCTAGGAAACAAGCAAGGGTTGCCATCCTAATATCTGACAGGATACACTTCAAACCAACATTAGTGAGGAAAAATAAAGAAGGTCATTTCATACTGATTAAAGGAACACTCCAACAGGAGGACATTACAATCCTAAGTGTATATGCACCTAATGTGGGGGCTCCCAATTTCATCAAACACTATTAGACTTAAGGTTATAAATAACACCAAGCACAATTGTAGTGGGTGACTTTAATACCCCACTCTCAACAATTGACAGGTCATCCTGGCAAAAAATAAACAGAGACATCTGGATTAAATGATGTCATGGAACAAATGGACCTAACAGATATCTACAGAACATTCCATCTAAATACTGCAGAATATAAATTTTTCTCAGCAGCACATGGAACATTCTCCAAAATAGACCTTATTTTAGGACACAAAGCAAATCTTAACAAATACAGGAAAATTGAAATAATGCCTTGTACTCTCTCTGACCACAATGGGATTAAACTACAAATGAACAAGAAAAACTACAGAGCATACAGAAATTCATGGAGACTAAACAGTACACTATTTAATGATGAGTGGGTCATTGAATAAATCAAAAGGGAAATCAGTAAATTCATAGAATCAAATGATGATGAGAATACAACATACCAAAACCTTTGGGACACAATGAAGGCAGTCCTAAGAGGGAAATTTATAGCTCTAAGTGTCAATATTAAGAAATTGGAGAATTTACAAATAAACAGTTTAATGCTTCACCTTAAGGCCTTGGAAAAAAAGAAGAACAAGGCAACCCAAAAATCAGTAGATGGGAAAAATAATAAAGATTAGGGAAGAAATTAATGAATTAGAAACAAAAAAAATCCAAAGAATCAATGAAACAAAAAGTTAGTTCTTTGAAAAGATAAATAATATTGATAAATCCTTAGCAAATCTGACCAGAAGAAAGAGAGAAGAGACAAAAATTAATAAAATTTGAGGTGAAAAAGGTACCATTACAACAGATGCTAAAGAAATTCAGAAAATCACAAGGCATACTTTAAGAATATATATGCCTCTAAGTTTGAAAATCTGGAAGAAATGGATGATTTCCTTGATTTGTATGTCCTACCCAAATTAAATCAAGATGAGATAAACCACTTAAATAGACCTTTAATAAGTACACAGATACAAGCAGTTATAAAAAGTCTCCCAACTAAAATCCATAAGGCCCAGATGGATTCACTGGTGAAGTTTACCAGACTTTCATGGAAGAACTAACACCACTGCTTCTCAAACTTTTCCATAAAATAGAAAAGAAAGAAGTTCTTCTACCAAATGCCTTCTATGAAGCCAGCATCATCTTGATACCAAAACCAGACAGAGACAGAGATAAAGAAAATTACAGACCAATCTCTTTCAAGAACATAGATGCAAAAATTCTCAACAAAATATTGGCAAACAGAATACAAGAATATATCAGAAAAATTATTCACCCTGACCAAGTAGGCTTAATCCCAGAGATGCAGGGATGGTTCAACATACACAAACAGATAAATGTAATACACTATATAAATGGATTGAAGGACAAAAATTACATAATTATCTCAGTAGATGCAGAAAAAGCATTTGACAAAATCCCTTCATGGTAAAAGTCCTTTAAAAACTGGGAATAGAAGGAACATATCTCAACATAATAAAAACTATTTATTGTTTTTTTGTTTGTTTTTCGAGGTAGGGTCTCACTCTAGCTCAGAATGACCTGGAATTCACTATATAGTCTCAGGCTGGACTTGAACACATGGTGATCTGCCTACCTCTGCCTCCCAAGTTCTGGAATTAAAGGCGTGTGCCACCATGCCTGGCTAACATAATAAAAGCTATTTATGACAAACTTACAGCCAACCTGTGGTAGTTTGAATATATGGCCCCCAATATATTCAGTGTTTTATTAGTTTATAGTTTGCATCTGCATTGCTGGAGGCAGTGTCACTGGGCAGATGTTAAGGTGTGATGTTGGGTTTGAGATTCCACTGTAAAGATATGCAAAGTGTGCCCAGTAGGAGTTCCTGATGTGTGCTGTGCTGTGTGGCTGGTTGGTTTCTCTCTCTCTCTGCTTGGCCCTGTGAAGGCAGGCCAGCTTCTTCTGACATTATGGAACTTCCCTGGATCTGTAAACTTCAATAAATAATATCCCATCCTCCATAACTGTGCCTGGTCTGGAAGTTCATCTTAGCGAACCTGAAGCTGTCTGCTACAGTAAAGTGGTACCGAGGAGTGTGGGGTGAGATGAACCTGACTGTGTGGATATTTGTCTTTTGGAAGCTTTGTTTTGGAGGAATGGGCATGGACTTGGTGCTTGCAACTGAAGATGCCTTCTGGAGTGGTAAGCCAAGTTTTATGGACTATTCTGATGAGAGTTTGAGAATGCTAAGTTCAGACAGTATTGAACTTCGAGGTTTGGCTTATGAGCTTTCTAAGGAGAAGGAAAGACTGCAGAGGACTTTGTTGGAACTGGGCTACTGGCATAAGGGATGGCTGAGCTCTGCTACCCTGGCCCAGAATGTTTGATCAAAGTTAAGTTTGTAATAGACTGATGTGCTTGGCTAAAGATATTGGACTGAGAGATTTAAGATTTTAAGTTGGAAAACCTCAAGCAAGTTAAAATTAGAGGCATTGAGACTGGTTTTAGGTTACTGGAGCTGCTATTGTCAAACACATTAGCAATCTTAAGGAAGGTGGAAGGAAGGTGGCCTGACTGCTTTACATTAAAACAATGGAGAGGATGCCTGAGGAAAGACTGTTAGAAATGCAAACTCTTTTGGAAAGAGTTGACTGGAGAAGGAACCTGCTTTGCAAGGCTATGATTTATTTCATCTCTGGATTAAGAATATGGCTGTGTCCTGCACACCTGGTATTAATTTTAGAAGCATGAAAAATGCATGGAGTGGTCATGAATTGCACACAGTTCCAGGAGCTGCTGCTGAGATGCAGCATGAGGCAGGGCATGAAGATCCACAGGAATAGGCTGGAATAGCCTTTGAAAGATGGACTGTGGTTTGCATGGAGACCTGAAGATGTTTTGGATATACCAGGACTATGCAAGGGCTACCATGGAGTGCAGTGTTGGCATGGGATGAAAGATTTCCCTGGATACTCTGCCCAACTGGAGGGGCGGAATTGGAAAACCTGGAGACTGTCAGTCTCTGGTTATATTAAACTTGAACTGCAGAAGTTTGATGACTGCTGATGGTGGTTGAGTTTGCATTATTCTAGTCTCTCCTTGCTATGCCTTATACAGTTAAAAATGTTTACTCTGTGCCTTTACATGTTGAAAGTATTTAACTTGTCTGATTTTACAGGACTGACTATCTTAAGTTGGTCAAGACTGTGAGAACCTTTGAAATTGGACTGAATACAATTTACAATGTGTGATAGTTAAAAATCTATTGGGGGCCAGGGGCAGAATGTGGTAGTTTGAATATATGGCCCCCAATATATTCAGTGTTTTATTAGTTTATAGTTTGCATCTGCATTGCTGAAGGCAATGTCACTGGGCAGATGTTAAGGTGTGATGTTGGGTTTGAGATTCCATTGTAAAGATATGCAAAGTGTGCCCAATGGGAGTTCCTGAAGTGTGCTGTGCTATGTGGCTGGTTGGTTTCTCTCTCTCTCTGCTTGGCCCTGTGAAGGCAGGCCAGCTTCTTCTGACATTATGGAACTTCCCCTGGATCTGTAAGCTTCAATAAATAATACCCCATCCTCCATAACTGTGCCTGGTCTGGAAGTTCATCTCAGAGAACCTTTGAAGGAACATATCTCAACATAATAAAAACTATTTATTTTATTTATTTTTGTTTGTTTGTTTTTTGAGGTAGGGTCTCACTCTAGCTCAGAATGACCTGGAATTCACTATGTAGTTTCAGGCTGGCCTTGAACACATGGTGATCTGCCTACCTCTGCCTCCCAAGTGCTGGGACTAAAGGCGTGTGCCACCATGCCTGGCTAACATAATAAAAGCTATTTATGACAAACTTACAGCCAACCTAATACTAAATGTGGGAAAACTTAAGCTTTTCCACTAAATTCAAGAATAAGACCAGGGTGTCTGCTGCCACCACTTTTATTTAATATAGGACTAGAAGTGTTAGCTATAGCAATAAGGCAAGAGACACTCATAAAAGGGATACAAATTGGACAGAAAGAGATCAAATTATCATTATTTGCCTCAAAAAAAAATAAATTAAGTATCTTGCAATAAACCTAACCAAGGAAGTGAAGGATCTCTACAATGAAAAGTTTGAAATACTCAAATGAGAAATTGCAGAAGACACTAGGAAATGCAAAGACATCCCATGTTCTTGGATTGGAAGAATCAATATTGTGAAGATGTCAGTCTTATCAAAAGCAATCTACACATTTAATCCCCATTAAAATTCCAATGGTATTCTTCACAGAAATAGAAAAAACAATCCTAAAATTCATTTGGAAGCACAAAAACTTTAATAGCCAAAACAACTTTGAGCAACAAAAATAAGGCTGGTGGTATCACCATACCCAATTTTAAGGTATATTACAAAGTTGTAGTAACAAAAATAGCATGGTAGTGGGTCACAGACAGACATGTAGCTCAATGGAACAGAACACAGGACTTGGATATTAATTCAGGCAGCTATAGCCATCTGATTTTTTCCCCATTTTCTGAATTTATTAAAACAAATCAATTTAGAAATACCGTAGAATTAAACAAAACTTCTGACATGTAAACATACTGCCATGTTCCTGAAACAGATGTTAAAACCTGATAAAAGTTAACAATTGCTTGTGAGGAAAGCTGCCAATTAATAAGGCCAGTCATTAGCAAAACTAAAGCCAGCTTGTTTCTTTTAGCTTTCATCATCTGACAATACTATTAAACCACAACCAAATATAACCAAGACAACATTGGGTGGATAGATCTGTACCATTGTTACAGGTGTTAAACAGGTTCGTTCTTGGTGCCACATAAAAATAATTAAGCCACTCACATCAAATAAATCATGACTTTTTTTTCTGTATTGCAAGTGATGTTAATTATGGTCCTTGTCAAGCACATTTGATAAAGGCTATTTACATTGTACATGGCCCAGTATGCACTATTTATAGTTACAAAGATACCTGCCAGTTTATTACAATGGAATTACACTGTGCCTGAAATGATGTAACATCTCACACATCATTTAAATCAATACAGTTTCAAGCAGAAAACTTCCTTATTTGATCATAATTGCAATAATTACATGAAAATTCTTTAAAACATGAATCACCTTCAAGAAATTGATGCATATTCGACACACTACAGATTAAGGCAGTAAAAAAAAAAATGTATTCCTGATAACTGGAGGTCATGACAATGTCAATTAAAGCTGTCTGACTCTAGCTTTTCATTCTCCATCATATGCTCAAAGGTCGTGAAGGACTTCAGTTTTAATGTAAAAACATTATTTAATATAGTAACTAAGAATTGACACTCAGCCATCTGATTTTTGACAAATATATTTATTGGAGAAAAGACAGCTCTTCAACAAGTGGTGCTGGGAAAACTGGATATCTATATGTAGAAGGATGAAAATAGATCCTTGTCTTTCTCCATGCACAAGAATCAAGTCCAAGTGGATCAGGGACCTTAATATCAGACCTGAAACTCTGAAACTGCTAGAGGAAAAGGTAGGGGGAACCCTTCAACATATTGGCATAGGCAATGACTTTCTGAATATAACCCAATCTCTCAGGAAATAAAACTACTGATCACTCACTGGGATCTCATGAAATTACAAAGTTTTTGTACAGCAAAAGACATTGTGAATAGAGCAAAGAGACAACCTACAGAATGGGAGAAAATCTTTGCCAGCTATACATCTGACAGAAGATCAGAGGATTAATATCTAGAATATACAAAGAACTAAAAAAAAAAAAACAGAACAATGAGAAATCAAACAACCCAATTAAAAAATGGCAATGCTCTTGAGAAACAGATGATAAGATCCTATTGCTGAAGACATCTCCTGCCTGAGAGGCAAAGTCACTAAGAAAGCAAGCTGGTGCTGAGCACAAAACTATCTCCCTGTAGACCAGCCAACTGAACGCTGGAAAAAAAGCTACAGTGCATGCAGCCCAATGGGAGACAGAAGTCATCAGCAGTGAAAGCAGTGGACACTGAAAATTCAAGTTTGGCCATACAGGCCCAATGGCTGAGCGGGTGCAACAGTGGCATGTCTGCTCTTGGGATAATCAACTGCTCCATAATTGGACTGAAGGCCCTCTCTATGGTAGGGAATACATACCTGGTACTGAAAAACCTAAACAAAAGTCTATGGCGGGGGAGATCATGAGCCTTAGGGGTATAAAGCCTGTGCTTGTCTGGTTAAATGTATATATTATTCCCACCAAGCTACCCTGAAAGCACTACGCTTAATGTTCATATTCACATATCAATGCTACTCTCACTTCTGGTTAGAGAAGCTTCTCTTTTCAGATGGCAATGACCACCGGGATGACCCAAAAGGCAACATAGTGCTGAGAAGAAGGGATGGAGGAGTGCCCAGCACTGAAATACCTCTGTCACACCCTCCAAGGCTCAGGGACCATTGCGGAAGAGGGGGCGGATAGAATGGAAGAGCCAAAGGAAGGGTACAACTCCTTACAATGAAACTGCCCAGACAGAAATTGGCCTCAATATCCATGACCTTGCAGTGCCTAACAATACCTTCACAAGACCCTCAAAATAGAAGAAAACGATGATGACATCAAGTTAAAAGAGAGACTAATGGAGAGAGGGAGGGGATATAATGGAGATTGGAGTTCTAAAGTGGAATGGGGGGAGGGGAGGGAAATATCATGTGTTTTTTGCATGTAAGTATAGAAGTTGTCAATAAAAAAAAGAGAAAAAACATTACAAAATTACCAAAAAAAATGGGCAATGGAACTAAATAGAAAGTTCTCAAAAGAAGAAGTACAGATGGCACATAAACATCTAAAAAGTGTTCTACATCCTTAGCCATCAGTGAAATGCAAATTAAAACTACTTTGAGATTCTATCTCACTCCTATCAGAATGGTTACCATCAAGAGAACAAATGACAATAGATGTAGGTAAGAATGTGGAAAAAGGGACCCTTCTACCCTGTTGGTGGGAATGTGGTCTGGTACAGCCATTGTGGAAATAAGTGTGGAGGTTCTTGAAACAGCTAAAAATAGATTTACCATATGATCCAGCTATAGCACTCCTAGACATATATCCTAATGACTCTTCTCACTGCCTTAGAGATACTTAGCCATGTATTTTTCTGCTCTATTCACCATAGCTAGGAACTGGAACCAGCCTGAATGCCCCTCAATGGATGGATAATAAAGATGTGGTATATTTACACAGTGGAGTTCTATTCAGTGGTAAAGAAAATGAAATTATGAAATTTGCAGGGAAATGGATGGATCTGGAAAGGATTATACTAAGTGAGGTAGCCCAGGCCAAGAAAGCCAAACATCACATGTTCTCTCTCATATGTGGATCCTAGCTACAAATATTTAGGCTTGTGTGTGAGCTGGAACCAAAAATTGGTATCAGAGGCCAGTAAGCTAGAAGAAGGCAATAAAGGAGGGAGGAGAGGGAAGGACTTTACAGGATGGTATTGTATATATGTAAGTAGAAGAACAGATTACAGAGAGTGGAATGGCTTAAGTGAGGCCACAGGAAGAGATTGAGTAAGAGAAGGGTAGGCAGGGTCAATCAAAATTCAAGATATTCTGAATAAAACATATCAAAGCCTACTTTTTTTGGATAATAGCACATCCAGAAGCCATAGGTTGCTACTAGAAAATTTTCAGTGCTAGGGATGGGATACTTTCTAGTGAGTTGTTGGCCAGGGAGGCCCCTGTAGCCTCCTAAACATTATAGGCCTTTGCCAAGGCCCTTTGTTTCTCACAAATAATAAATGGTAAGACCCTATTGCTGAAGACGTTACATGCCTGGGAAACAAGGCATTGAGAAATCAAGCTGGTGCTGAGCTGAAATCAAGCTGAATTGGCTGTAGACCAGCCAACTGAAAGCCGGAAAAAGCTGCACTGCATGCAGCCCTATGGGAGACAAAAGTCATCAGCAGTGGAAACAGTGTACACTGGCCTCAAGTTTGGCCAGACAGGTCAAATGACTGAAATGTGTGCAATAGTGGCTTGTCTGCTCTGGGGGAAACCAACTGCTCCCTAATTGGACTGGAGGCCCGCTCTATGGGAGGAATATATGTCTGGTTCTGAAAACCCAATCAAAAGCCTATGGCAGGGGAGATCATGTGCCTTAGGGGTATAAAACCTGCTCTTGTCTGGCTAAATGTATATATTATTCTCACCAAACTGCCCTGAAAGCATTACACTTAATATTCATATTCACATATTAATGCTACTCTCACTTTTTGTTAGAGAAGCTTCTCTTTTCAGATGGCAGTGACCACTGGGATGACTCAAAGGCAACAAAATGCTGAGAAATGACAGAGGAGTGTCCAGCATTGAAACATCTCTATCACACCCTCCAAGGCTCGGGGTCCATTGCAGAAGAGGTGGTGAAAAGAATGTAAGAGCCAAAGGAAGGGTAGGACTCCTTACAATGCAACTGTCCAGATAGAAATTGGGCTCAATATACATGACCTCATAGTGCCTGGAAATACCTTCACAAGATCCTCATGATAGGAGAAAAAGAAGATGACATCAAAATAAAAGAGACACTAACAGAGGGAGGCAGGGAGGGGATTTGATGGAGAATGAAGTTGTGAAGGGGAAAGTGGAGGAGGGGAGGGAAATATCATGGTTTATTGTCTGTAAGTATAGAAGTTGTCAATAAAAAAATTTTTTTTAAGTACACACATAAGGAAATAGGAAAAAATAAACCATACTCAAATAATAATTACTACAAGAGAACAAAGGAAAAACAGGAAGAGCTACAAAACAAGAAGAATGGCAAGAATAAATGCACACCTTTCAATAATAACTCTTAATATCAATAGCCTCAATGACTCAAGCAAAGACACAGACTTGCAGACTAGGTTAAATAGCAGGATTCTTCTATTTGTTGCCTCCAGGATACCCACCTTTACATAAAAGATGAACACTATCTTAATGTAAAGGATGGAAAATGGTATTTCAAGCAAATGGGCCTAGAAAATAAGCAGGGGTCACTATCTTAATATCTGACAGGGTAGACTTCAAACCAACATTAGTTAGGAAAGATAAAGAAGGTCACTTTATATTGATATAAGTAACACTTCAAGAGGAGGACAGTACAATCCTGAACATATATGCACCTAACATGGGGACTCCCAATTTCATCAAACAAACAGAATTAGAATTAATGGCACAGATAACACCAAACACAATTTTATTGGGTGACTTCAATACCCCATTCTCATCAATTGACAGGTCATCCTAGCAAAAAATAAACAGAGAAGCATCTGGATTAAATGAGGTCATATAACAAATGGACTTAACAGATATCTACAGAACATTTCATCAAATGCTGAAGAATACACATTCTTTTCAGCAGCCCATGGAACATTCTGTAATGTAGACCATATATTAGAACACAAAGCAAATATTAACAAATACAGCAAAATTGAAATAATTCCTTGCACTCTATCCAATCACAATGGTAATAAACTACAAATCAATAACAAGAAAAGCTACAAGAGCATACCCAAAATCATGGAAACTAAACAATACACTACTAAATGATTAATAGGTTAATGAAGAAATCAAGAAGGAAATCAAAAATTCATAGAATCAAATGATAATGAGAGCACAACATACAAAAACCTTTGGTACACAATGAAAGCAGTCCTAAGAGAGAAATTTATATCTTTAAGTGTCTATATTAAGAAATTAGAAAGGTTGCAAGTAAACAACTTAATGTTTCACCTTAAGGCCTTGGAAAAAGAAGAACAAGGCAAACCAAAAATGAGTATACAGGAAGAAATAATAAAGATTAAGGCAGAAATTAATGAAATAGAAGCCAAAAAAATACAAATAACCAATGAAACAAAGAGTTGGTTCTTTGAAAGAATAAAAAAAGATTGATAAACCCTTAGCACATCTAACTAAAAAAAAGAAGAGGGCTGGAGAGAGGGCTTAGCGGTTAAGGCTCCTGCCTCCTAAGCCTAAGAACGCTGGTTCCAATCTCCAGCAGTTCCAGTCTCCAGGTCCCACGTTTAGCCAGATGCAAAGTGACGCAAGGGCACAATGCCGCACTTGACCACAAGGGGGCGCACGCTTCTGGATTTCGTTCACAGCAGCTGAGAGACTGCTGGCGTGTCCATCTCTGTCTCCCTCTCCCTCTCTGTCTCTCTCTGTGTCTCTCTCCAAAAATAAATAAAATAATTTAAAAATTTTAAAAAAGAGACACAAATCAATAAAATTTGAGATGAAAGAGGCACCATTACAACAGATACCAGAGAAATTAAGAAAATTATCAGAACATACTTTAAGAAAAGATACATGCAGGACATACACATATTTCAAATGTATAGTTTTAAAATCTGAAAGAAATGGATGATTTCCTAAATTTATAAGACCTACCAAAATTAAATAAAAATGAGACAAACCATTTAAATAGATCTATAATAAGTGTGGAGATCAAAGCAGTATATAAAATCTACCAACTAAGAGAAGTTCAGGCCTAGATGGATTCACTGGTGAATTTTACTAGACCTTAATGGAAGAACTAACACCAATGCTTCCCAAACTTTTCTATAAAATAGAAAAGGAAGGAATACTACAAACTCCTTCTACAAAGCCAGCATTACCCTGATACCAAAATCAGCAAAGACAGAACAAAAAAAGAAAATTACAGACTAATCCCCCTCGTGAACATAGACGCAAAAATTCTCAACAAAATTTTGGCAAACACAATACAAGAATATATCAGAAAGATCATTCACCCTGACCAAGTAGGCTTTATCCTAGAGATGTAGGGATGATTCAACATACACAAATAGATAAATGTGATACACTGTATAAATGGACTGAAGGATAAAAATAACATGATTATCTCAATAGATGCAGAAAAGCCATTTGACAAAATCCAACATCCCTTCATGAAACTGGGAATAGAAGGAACATATATCAACATAATAAAGGCTATTTATGAAAAACTTACAGCCAACATAATACTGAATGGTGAAAAACTTGAAGTTTTTCCACTAAAATTAAGAATAAGACAAGGATATCCACTGTCCCTACTTTTATTTAATATAGTATCAGAAGTCTTAGCTATAGCAATAAGACACTCATAAAAGGGATACAAATTGGAAAGGAAGAGATCAAATTATCAATATTTGCAGGTGACATGATTCTATACAAAAAGGACCTTAAAGACTCTACCAGAAAACTCTTAGAACTAATAAACACTTTTAGCAATGTAGCAGGATACAAAGTAAACATACAGAAATCAGTAGCCTTAAAGTATGCTACCAACAAACATGCCGAGGATGAAATTAGGGGATTGTTCCCATTCACAATTGCTTCAAAAAAAGAAAAAGTACCTTGAACTAAACCTAGCCAAGGAAGTGAAGGATCTCTACAATGAAAACTTTCAAACACTCAAGAGAGAAATTGCAAGACACTAAGAAATGGAAAGACATCCCATGTTCTTGGATTGGAAGAATCAATTTTGTGAAAATTTCAATCTTTCCAAAAGCAATCCACACATTTAATGCAATCCTCATCAAA
The DNA here is from genome assembly GCA_036365145.1 of Orientallactaga sibirica. Lineage (NCBI taxonomy): Eukaryota > Metazoa > Chordata > Mammalia > Rodentia > Dipodidae > Orientallactaga > Orientallactaga sibirica. The sequence continues at coordinate 3,661,279 of JAEOAD010002183.1, forward strand.
ATTCTAATGGCATTCTTCACACAAATAGAAAAACAATCCTAAAATTCATTTGGAAGCACAAAAGATCTTGAATAGCCAAAACAATTTTGTTCAACAAAAATAAGTCTGGCAGTATCACTATACCTCTATTACAGAGCCATATTAACAAAAAACAGCATGGTACTGGCACAAAAATAGACATGTGGAACAAAGGAATAGAATTGAGGGCTCAGATGTAAGTCTAGGCAGCTATAGCCACCTGATCTTTGACAAAAATGCCAAAAATACTCAATGGAGAAAAGACAGCCTCTTCCTAGCAAATGGTGCTAGGAAGCTTCACAGTGCTTGACATGACCTACACAAGACACTCATATTAGGAGGAAAAGATGATGACATCAAGATAAAAGAGAGACTATTTGAGAGGGGGAGGAGATATGATGGAGAGTGGAGTTGTGATGGAGAAAGTGTGGGGGGGATTCTCATGGTTTAATGTCTATAATTGTGGAAATTGTCAATTAAAAAATAATAAATTGCTTACAAAACTTTTGTAAGGCTTCTCCAAATCAAGTACCAAGTCCTTCCACATTCCTTCTGCACACAGTTTCCAAAAGAACAAAGTGTGCATGGTCAGATTTCACACAGCAACTTCTAGATACCAACTTTTACTGTTGCCATTACCTTCACTGTGTTGGGAAAAAGCTCTTGACACAAGTAGCTTATCAAGTGGCTTACAGACTTGAGGGGAAGCTCCATGATGGTAAGGGAAATTGTTGCATGAGCAGAGGCTGGACATCATCTCCTGGTCAGCATCAGGAGGACACATCAGAATCAGGATAAATACTGGCAAGCAGACGCTGGCTATAAAACCCATAAGCCCCAAACAACACACCTCCTCTAGTAAGGATCCAATTCCCAAATTGTCATAAACTGGGGATAAAGCATTCAGAACACATGAGTTTATGGGGACAACTAATTCAAAACACCAGATTCCACCCCTGGCCCCCATAAAACTGATAACCATCCATGATGTACAATGCAATGCTTTTAGTCTGCCTTTAAAATTCTTCATAGTTTTTGTCAATCCCAATGCTATTCAAACATCCCCATATTCCAACTGAGCTATAAAACAACAACAACAACAATAACAAAAACCATAATGTGTGGGGCCACACATTTAAACCACTACATTCAAACTACCACACTTAATAATGAAAAAAATGTATAAACTAAATTAGATGGATGCATAAAGGGTAATAAAAAATAAAAACAGAGCGGGGGATATGACCCCATTGGTAAGGTACATGAAGCCATGTAAACAAACAGAAATCTCCAGCAACCATGTAAGCAAACAGAAATCTGGTATGGTGAGGTACACCTATAATCACAGTGCTGGCCAGATGGAGCCAGGATCCATGGATTGCTTGCTAGCCTGTCTATCTGAACTGGGGAGATCTGCTTTCAAGAAGAGACTCTTTCTAAAAAATAATGCGGAATGCGATTGAAGAAGACACCTGAGATCAATCTCTGCCCTCCACCTACATGCACATACATATGCACCTTTTACACATGTGCCAATATCCACATGAACATGGATACACACATGCAAATGCATACACACTACACACATACACAAGAAAATATTATGAGTAATTCAATAAGAACACACAAATTTTAGAGTACAGCAATGTAAAATGTTATTAAATGCACGGAAAAAGGAAAAAATGGAAGTACAAGGGACCAAAAAAGGGTGAAGTGTTAGAACGGCTTCTTTCTGGGTCCTTGAACATTGAAGCCTGCCAGTTACAGGCACTGGGAGGGGAATGTCTTATGCTGGTGCTGAGCTGTATTGGTCAAGTGTCCAATATCCTCCAGAGCTGTCTTCCCTTTAGTAGCTTCCCTCTGTGTACTCCAGGGGCCTCTGGTGGCCAGTTAGCTTGCAGTCACACAGACTGCACACAGCTGGGTAGGTTCTCCAGCCTTTCTGAGATTTCCCAGATTGTTCCTCTGAGGTAGCTATATTCTATCTTGGGGCAGTGTTTCTTTAAGTATGTTGGGAGCTCAGATACAGCACTGAGATTTGCACAGACCTTGTCTCTTTATTTTACAAATCCCCTAAGTACCCACCACTTGCTGGAGGACACAGCTGTGACTATGAGGCAGTCCATTGGAATCCAGGGGTTTCAGACTCCACAGCAGTGAGTGGCAGCTGGGCTGGGTTGATTCATCTGTGGCCTCAGATTCATGGCTGATGAGATATGCTCCTGGCCACCACTGACAGGACTACCTTTCCCTGTGCACTGCCTGATCTGAGTCTCCTGCCACCTGCTCTTTTCCCTATCTCTGTATCTGGCTCCATGGATATCACAACTGCCTTGCATGGTTGTCTCTCACCCTGGGCTGATTCTCTATGTCTTTTAACTTTTTATTGAAAATCTTTTTTTATGTATAGACACGATACCATAATCATAGTCCCCTCCCACCACCCTCTCTTTTCCCCTTCTAGATCCCTCTCCACTAAATCCCTTTTTCTTTCCAACTATTTCGATGTTATCATTTTTCCCTCCTATTATGCAGGCCTTATGTAGGTAGTGTCTGGCACTGTGTCATAAGTATCCCATCTTTTTCTTTTTTCTTTTTATTTTTTTTTTTTGTTTTCTGAGGTAGGGTCTCACTCTAGCCCAGGCTCAGGGTGGCCTTGAATTCACAGTGATTCTCCTGCCTCTGCCTCCAGAGTGCTGGGATTAAAGGCATGCACCACCACACCTGACTTACCCCATCTTTTGAGTACTCTTTGTTCTCCTGCTGCAGGGCAGTTCCAGTTAAGCAATAGGCTCCCTCTTTCAGTGTCTCCTAGCCACTTCCCTTGAAGTCAGAGAAAGTGACAGAATGAGATGCCTCTCCACTGAGCACCCAGCCGCCAGAGTCATTGTCTCATCAAAACCTGCAACTACTTGTCCCCTTGTGGTAGTGCTGCAAGTATCTCTTCACCAGGGCCACCTTAGCTTTTGGATGGGGCTTCTGCTTCCCGCTCCCACTGCTTGGGGAGTCACATGGCTGGAGCAGTGTTCTGCTGAATTTACTTCTTTCTAAAAATTTTATTTATTTATTTATTTATTTATTTATTTATTTATTTATTTATTTATTTTGTGTGTGAGAGAAAGAGGCAGAGAGAGAGAGATTGGGCACACCAGGGCCTCCAGCCATTGCAAATGAACTCCAGATGTATGCGCCTCCTTGTGCAGCTGGCTTACATGGAGTACTGAGGAATTGAACCCGGGTCCTTAGGCTTTGCAGGCAAATACTTTAACTGCAAAGTCATCTCCCCAGCCCCTTAATTTTCTTCTTTTCACTGTGTCACCCTTGTTTTTTTTCCACACATCTTATCTGCCCCTGTCCCTTCATAGTAGGACAAACCTCACCTCTGCCCAAAGCTCTTCCTCTCTTGAGAAAAGAGACCTTTTTTAGCCTGACTATACAAGGTCACGGTCATACAGAGGCAGATTAGCCGCACAATTTACCTGAGTTTCTCTTTCTGTTTCTTGCTAGTGTTCATGATCATGGTTGATTTAATGTAAAAAACTTTTTGGTTCTTCTTTTTTTTTTTTTTTTTTTTTTTTTAGATAGGGTCTCTAACCCGGGCTGATCTGAAATTCACCATGTAAAATCAGGTCATGTAAATTATGTGCATTATTTTGTCTGTTGCTCTAGCTGTTAGCCTACATTTCTGATTTGGTTTGATACTGTGTATGTGTGTTGTATGTAGCATATGTGTGTGCAGATGCACATGGCCCTTGGGCATTCATGCAGAAGTCAGAGGAGAACATCTGTTGTCCTATCTTCATATTTTCTTGAGATAGCGTCTCTCCTTCAACCCAGAGCTTCTGTCTATCAGTCAGCAAGTCCCAGTGCTCCACCAGTCTCTGTGACTGGGGTTATGGAGGGAATGGCCACGTCCAGGTTTTACCATGGGTTCCGGGGAGTTGAACCTATTGGTCTCCAGCTGAGCGATCCTCATGCTTAAGCAGCAAGTGTGGGTAAGTGATTAGCCATCTCCCCAGCCCTTAACTGATTCTTTTGTGTATGTGTACTTATGTATGAAATTCCACTAGAGAGACCTTTTCTACTCATCCTGTTTTTTCCTCACTTGGAGCTACTTTTTCTAAGAAGGTAGGATATTCAAGTCCTAGTTAAAGGACTGACATACAAGAGTTAATTATCAAACTGGCTTGGAACTTAGGAGAAAAATACAAAAAGAGACTTTTTTTAATTATTATTTTTTAATTGACAACTTCTATACTTACATACAAAAAACACATGATATTTTCCCTCCCCATTCCACTTTAGAACTCCAATCTCCATCATATCCCCTCCCCCTCTCCATTAGTCTCTCTTTTAATTTGATGTCATCATCTTTTTCTTCTATTTTGAGGGTCTTGTGAAGGTATTGCTAGGCACTGCAAGGTCATGGGTATCAAGGCCAATATCTGTCTGGGCAGTTGCATTGTAAGAAGTCGTACCCTTCCTTTGGCTCTTCCATTCTATCTGTCCCCTTTTCCGCAATGGTCCCTGAGCCTTGGAGGGTGTGACAGAGGTGTTTCAGTTCTGGGCACTCCTCCATGCCTTCTTCTCAGCTTTTTAAAAAGTTAAGCGTCCTTGAGGTTTTTTTTTTGTTTTGTTTTTTTAAATAAGAATTACAAGAGCAATTGCAAAAGGTTTAGAGTTGGACCAAATAAAAAGCTTCCTGAGCTTTATTGAAATTTCATTGAAATACAAAGTTACTCCACCTCCATAGTGAACATCAGTACCCCACTGAGGAGGGTCCTCAGTGAAATGGGGGCAGGGGAGAGGGGATAGAAGAATATAACCCAATGTAAATATGACCAACATATGATGTGTTCATAGAGTAAGGTTCATAATTAATAAAAAATTAAGTTGCTTCATTTTGTTAGTAAATAATTTTTCTAGATTCTAAAATTTCATAAAGAAAAATAAGTCAGAAAGGAACCGTCATGTATGATAAAGAGATATACAAAGTTGAATGTATAAAAAAGTTCAAAACAAAATTTTTAAAAATGGTAGAAAATGGCTAAAGAGAAAGGGAAATACTTTTGAGTGAGATAGGATTGTATACAACAGGTAGTTCTGTCTTGAAAGTGCTTCTAATTGAAATAGATAAGGACAGAACCAGAAGGTTAAAATATGTCACAAGATTTGATGCAAAAATACAGCTCTCACATTAAAGGGAATTAGAAATAATTTATTCTGGAGCCAAATATGAGTGACTATGGCCCAGAAACACAGATGTGGTATATCCTACATACCACGTTCCACTGTGGAAAGTTGTTACATGAGATTTTATTAACTATATAACAAAAAAAAAAATGAATCAAGGCATTGACCAAGTGCATTGGTGGGGACCATGGGGAAAGCTCTGCTATAGTTCCAGATGCTCTCTGATGATATGCTTAGCTTTTGGATAGGTAGAGGTCTGTTAACAATACATTTTAAGGCTTTGATAGTCACAAAGACATTAAGTCAGATACAGGAGCAGGCGCTGAATGGCTTTTAAAGGGACTAAAAACAGCTAAAGATGTTTTGGCTCTAGTCTTTAACTTTTTTTCATTTTTATTTTTACTAATTAGAAACTTTGTTGTATGGGCAAATCATGTGTTGGTCCCATTCCCCTCCGCCCCCCGCCCCATTCCACTGAGAGCCCTCCTCAGTGGCATTACTCATCATGAGGTTATGGGTTATGAAAGCAGCAATCAGCCATCGTTGGGGGTGGGAGCAATGCCTCTGGTTACTCCTTTGCACACTGCAGCTCTTACAATCTTCCCATTCCCTTTTCCACAATGTTTCCTTAGCCTTAGTGGATAGGTAATAAGTCTATTTTAGTGTTAAGCTCTCAGCACTTCTGGGTTTCTGCTTTGATATGTTCTGAGTGTCCTCAGTGTCTATTGCCATCACCCTGGTGCAGGTTGTCAGGCTCTCCATGAGAGCAGCACTTAATGTAACATTTTCTTTGTGGTTTCACCTGGACCCTGGTTGATGACAGGGAGTCAGCTATCTTTTCTTCTCATGTTGATGGATTTTGGTTCTCCCTGGTTTTCTCTGCCTTCTGTAAAAGAAAAAACAAATTCTGCAACAGAGAGTGAGAGCAGCATGGGTTATTGGGGGATAAGCATAGTTATTTAAGAGAGATTTTGATAGGTATCATGTCTCTTTTGGCAGATGACTAGTGGGTATTTCTCCCTGGATTCCATGGCCCTCATCTCCATAAAGTTCTGACTTGGTTCCCAGTACCAGCTATGAGTTCCTTCCCATTAATCAGGTCTTTTATCTAATCAGCGTGATCTGTAATGTTTTAACTCTCCATAATTACAAATTTCAGTTATTTGGCTTTGTAGAATCTTTGACAGAATGTGGGTATTCTTTTTCTGGGAACTTTAGTTCACAGATAAAACTTGAAGAAAGTTGGTATGTATATGATTAAGTTTACTATATAAAAGTTCCCCAGGTCATAATTCAATATACTGATACGAAACTAAAACCTTAATTTCTATTTATAATAATAAAATTTTACATTTACAAAAAAAAAGTGGCTTAGAGAAAAAGGACATTGGCTTATCTTTTCATTGAATGAGTCATTTAAAACCTGGTGATTAGATTTTTTTTTCCAAATATCGCCAACAGGATATAAATATATCTTAATGCTAAATTTGCATGTTTTCCCATTGGGTTAAAATGTTCCCTTGTCAGAATGTCACTGCCTTAGCAGCAGGAAAAATTCTATAAGAAGCCGGGCATGGTGGCGCACGCCTTTAATCCCAGCACTCGGGAGGCAGAGGTAGGAGGATTGCCATGAGTTCAAGGCCACCCTGAGACTAAATAGTTAATTCCAGGTCAGCCTGGGCCAGAGTGAAACCCTACCCTGAAAAACTAAAAAAAAAAAAAAAAAAAAAAAAAATTCTATAAGAAAGAATTATTACCACATGGGTTATTCCTGCTAAGTTACACTGTAAACATGGAAGCCATCTTACTGGACAAATATTTAATTCTATTTGTAAAATTTACCCTGTGGTACAAAATTTTTATTGTGCCTCTGTTTTCAACTCTCTATGTTGTTGGTTAAATAAATGAATGGAACTATAAAAAAAAAATTGTCCAAATTGATCAAAACTTTTGGCTTCCTTATTAAAGTGACTCATATCAGTTCTTCTAAATCTAAGCTCTAACCCTTTTTGAAATCTTCAGTTATCTCCTTCTGAAATAATTACTGGCATTCTATGAAAATGGACAAAGGACTATGTGAACCATTTCTACTAAAGAAAGACCATGTACTCTAAGGATTTTTAAATTATTTTTAAATTTTTTATTTTATTTATTTGAGAGAGAGAGAGAGAGTCAGATACAGAGAATGGATGTTCCAGAGCCTCTAGCAACTGAAAATGAATTTCACATGCATGCACCATCTTGTGTATCTGGCTTACGTGGGCACTGGCGAATCAAACCAGCTTCCTCAGGCTTTGCAGGCAAGGGCCTTAACTACTAAGCCATTTGTCCAGCTCAGGATTTTTTTTTTTTAATAACTAAAAAACTAGAATTGGTTACAGAATCTTTCCATGATGAGCTCTCAGGAAGTGAACAACTGAATGAATGAGAGCAGAAAGCAGAGGCCTTAATGATTAGAAAAGAGACCACAGCAAATGCTTCTTTCAGCCTGGAAGGAAATACCCACTGGGTACTTCCAACCACCTCTTATGTTGTAAAACTTTAGGGGACACACTCTTGGATTTGTGTTTCTCATCTCAAACTTGTACCAGCTTGTTCTGAGAACATATCCATGTGGGCTTCAGGAATGTTGGGTGATACTTATCTTGGAGCACACTAATTAACAACCCCAAATCTTTAAGTACAGTGATGTTGCTGCAGTCAGGTTTGCATTGCTGGTAGAAATCAGGCAACCAAGAGCAGCTGTGGGGAAAATGATTATTATGGCTTACAGACTTGAGGGGAAGTTCCATGATGGCAGGGGAAAACAGTGGCATGAGCAGAGGGTGGACATAACCTTCTGGCCAACATCAGATGGACAATAGCATCAGGAGAGTGTGCCAAATACTGGCAAAGGGAAACTGGCTGTAATACCCATAAGCCCGCCCCAACAATATACTACCTCCAGGAGGCTTAACTTCCCAAATTGCCATCAGCTGGGGACCTAGCATTCAAAACACCTAGGTTTATGAGGAACACCTGAATCAAACCACCACTTCAAGTAACTGAACTTAAAACCCCTCTAACAATATTTCTACTAACTCTTATTCTTTTATAACATATTTTAGAAATCATTTTATTTTTAGACCTTTTTAAAATTGATAGATATTTGGAACTGGACTTGGTACATTTTTGTACATGATAGTGTGGTGGTTTGAATTAGCTGTCCCCCATAAATCATGAGTTTTGAATGCTTGATCCCTAGCTGATGGCAATTTTGGAGGTGGGGCCTTGTTGGGGGAGGTGTGTTGCTGGGGGCAGGCTTATGGATGTTATGGCCAGCTTCCCCTTCTTAGAACTTGACTCACTCTCCTGCTGCTGTTTTCCACCTGCTGTGACAAAGGTGATGTCCAGTCTCTGTTCATGCCATGCTTGGCCCTGCCATCATGGAGCTTCCACTCAAGAGTGTAAGCCAAAATAAGCAGATTTCTGCCTATCAGCTGCTTTTGGTCATGTGCTTTGTGCCAGCAACAAGAAGATAACCACAATAGATAAGGATAATGGTGATGTTGGCTTTAATGAAACTATAGAGAATGGTGATATTATGACCTCTCATTAGTCATGTTTTTGTTATGACTGTTTTCTTACCCAGATCTCCTACTTTCCTTTAACCATGTCTTAATGTTTAAAAAATTTCAAAATTTTACTACTTTTATAGAACATTTTTCTCATTATTCAATATAATTTGGACTTTAAATGTAGTGTTTTAAAAAATATATTTTATTTTTTTTGGCCTGGAGAGATTGCTTAGTGGTTAAGGCACTTGCCTGCAAAGCTGAAGGATCCTGGTTCAATTCTCTAGTACCTACATAAGCCAGATGCACTAGGGGGCAGATGCATCTGGAGTTCGTTTGCAGTGACTGGAGACCCTGGCATGCTCATTTTCTCTCTCTCTCTCTCACACACACACTCTCTCTCTCTCTCTCTCTCTTTCTCTCTCATAAATAAATAAATAAATAAATAAATATTTTCAACTTTTTAATTTTTATTTATTTGAGAGAGAGACACACACACAGAAATAGGCAGGGAGAGACAGAGAGAGGGAGAATGGGCACACCAGGGCCTCTAGCCACTGCAAATGAACTTCAGATGCATGCGTCTCCTTGTGTATCTGGCTTATGTGGGTCCTGGGGAATCGAACCTGGGTCCTTTGACTTTGAGGCAAGCACCCTAACCGCTAAGCAAGCTCTCTAGCCCTTAAATGTAGTTTTCAGATTGATAGAAACCTATTAATTCTTCTAAAGGGAACTCCAATGTAGAAGTGCCTCTAAGTTATATCCAAAATCCCTATAGCTAAAACAATAGAACTTCTCTCTACTAAGGAGCAGTGGAGGATAATATCCAACCAATTGAATTACTATGTTGCTATTGATATTGGAAATGCTAAGATACAACAAATTCCTATATACTGTGGTCAATCTGTTATAGCTCCTATCCTTCCTGTACCACAGAAGCTGTCTTAGTAAGTGTCTGCTCTGTTAATATGGCTGGATGCCCTAGAGCATGAGGTCAAATCATGCCTATCCATCACACAAGTGCCAATTCATAAGAGACACTTACTGGACCAAATTCCAGACAATTCACATTCTACTTTCAGCTTCCAAAAGCCCCATAGCACATGCAGAGTTCTACCCTCCTTGGAATGACTTTGACTGCATTGACTTGGTAGGGAGATCCAAAGATTTTTGGGTTGACTCTTTTCCCACAGTATACAAAACATCAGTCATCAGTGCCAATAGCCTTCATGGAGTTTGTTAAAATTGGGCAAGTGCTAAAGCCAAGAGACTTATCTGGAGATAGAGGTAGAAATTTCAGGACAAGCTACATTCGCTAAAAATCATAAAGAAAGCAGTGCCTTAGAAAATGACAGGGCTGGAGAGATGGCTTAGCAGTTAAGGCACTTGTCTGTGAAGCCTAAGGCCCAGGTTCAACTCACTAGAACCCACATAAGCCAGTCACACAAGGTGATGCATGCACACAAGATCACACACACACACACACACACACACACACACACACACACACACACTAGTGCATGCATCTGGAGTTTGATTGCAGAGGCTAGAGGCTCTGGTATGCCAACTCTCTCTGTCATAAAAAAAAAAATAGGACATACACAGTATTATTTCAAAAAAGAAGAAACTTATAACCTAAGAGAGTATATCTGTCTGCTAATTAAATGGGTTTTCAAAGTATTCTATACTACAGTTAGTATTTGCACGATAGTAAATTAAATTTTATTAATATACTGTTAATCATTTAGTATTATTAAATAAATAATTAAAATGCTCATATTTTACCAATAAAAAGTAGATGGGAAATACCACAAAATGACTCTGTTGGAGTCTCTTTTCCCTTCCTAATTGTAAAATAAAAAATTGGATTTTATTATGCTCACAAATCTATCCTGTTATCTCTAATCCTGTCACCAGTAACTTATGGTACATGGGGAAAGGATAATTAAGCTAAAATATAATCAAAGTGCTACTCTATTGTATTGATTTACTTCCTCAAATTGTAATCTGATGTTCCTAAAAAATAATAGAATAAATGAAATTATTAGTCACAAATAAGAGCTAGAACACTTTACACATTAAAAAACCTTTTCCTGGGCTGGAGAGATGGCTTAGTGGTTAAGGCGCCTGCCTCCTAAGCCTAAAGAACGCCAGTTCCAATCTCCAGGTCCCATGTTTAGCCAGATGCAAAGTGACACAAGGGCACAATGCCACACTTGACCACAAGGGGGAGCACACATCTGGATTTCGTTCACAGCAGCTGAGACACTGCTGGTGCGCCCATCTCTATCTGTCTCCCTCTCCCTCTCTCTCTCTCTCTCTCTCAAAAAAAAAAAAAAAAAAAAAAACCTTTTCCTAAATTTAAAACTAGCCACTCCATATGAGGTTATGTCTATAAAATCAAATTGGCCAAAGTAAAAGCTAGAATTTAAGCAATAAATTATTTATTTCAAATATGAAGATGAATATTTCTAGAGTATGAACAACTGTGAATTCAGAGGAAAGGCATACTCAGTCTAGGCAAAGAGAATGATGATACATGTGGAGGATTTTGTGTTGTTGTTGGTTAAAATGCCTGTGTCTGTCATCTGCTACGTTTACTACATTAGACTATCCTGTGCTCTTGATTATTCTAGTGTTAGGCATGCTACTCCTATTGTACGTTACATGTAAATGTATTTATGTTGGATTTACAGGTTTAAAAAAAAAAAAACTCAGACCTGGATCATGATGGCTAACACTATTGATATGATCCAAGGCTTCTTCCTCAGTGGCTTTAACAATGATTTCTCTCTCCTGAAGATTACTTTCCAAACTACTCACCCATATTTTTATGTGGGTCTCGGTGCTGTGGGGTCTCGTGTTCCATTCCCATTCCCCAGGGTCATTGGCCACCGACGTCCCGGGCGAGGGAGAAAACAGCAGGGTCATCTGGCTGGGTGGGTGAGTGCGTATGAACACATGACGGGGCAATGAGCACCCGGGAGACCGTCTGATGGACAGCACTCATTTATTGAAAGGGTGGGTGGGTTTATAAACACTTGGGGAAGGTTGAGACGGCACGTACAGACTGTATGGCAATCAGATGCATAGTTTATGGGCTGTTATCTAAATAGAGGAAGGACAGTAACTTCAAAGCTATGGGGGAAGGATATGGGAAGGTAGGGGGAAGGGCGGAAGAGGAGATTAACAGGAGGCTGTGACTTCAGAACTGTGGGGGGTGAGAAGGCTTTAGCCACATGAGGGTCTCTTGGCCAGCTAGCCACAGGTCAGGAACTGTGGGGGGCAAAGTCTGACTTATGGAATGGTCAGAGCCTTTTGGGTCTGGGGGGAGTGCCTCGCCAGTTCTGCCCACTCTGGGCGATGACAGCTCACTACACCCTACAACATAGTGAAGTCAATCACCGTCTCCAGGGACCCCTGACAGAGGTCCAGCTGCGACCCCGCAGCCCAGGGCCCCTGGCCATGTCCAGTAGTTTAGGCCAGCCTCCTCACCGGTCCAGCCTGTTACTAGCAAAGCCCAACATTTTTATACCGGTCTTAGGGTTAGGAATGAAGCTTCCTAGTGATGTGGGCATAAAATAATATTTGGCCTCCACATGCAGAGATGTGATGCTTGGCTGTGAGTACCTATGAACCAACATTTTCTGAAAAATGCTACTTCTGTAGTGCAGATTCTATAGCTTGATTAGAGCTGTGTGATAATGGAGAGTAGAGTTGTTGCAAACACAGAGCCAATATGATCTTGGACTACGTTTAGTCCCCTTAACAGCCATTTGTCACTGACCTCTATATCTGACCTAACATCCTTTTGACCTCAGGCAAACTGAATTGAACTGTGTTAATTTCCTAAGTGATTAGAAGTTCGTCAACTTGAAAGCTAGAATAGCATCTGAGACCCATAACCAGAGATGTCTCCACGTTGCTATAACCTGCTGTATTAGACAGCTTCAGGTGGCTGGGGTGAACCTCCAGACCAGACACAGTTTATGGGAGGAAGTAAGTTTATTTGAAGCTTATAGGTCCAGGGCAAGTTCCACAATGGCAGAAGTCCCCTCCCCTTTCACAGGACCAAGCAGAGAGAGCGAAAGAGAGAGAAGCCAAAAGCAAAACCACCAGCAGCACACTTCAGGAACTCCAGGCAAAGCTCAGGCACTTTGCATATCTTCAGACTAGATTTCCAAATCCACCCCACACCTTAGGGCTGGACCCTAGGACCTACCCACAGTGACACCTCCCCAGCCAGGCAGCTGGAGATCCAAATTACGAGCTTTTAATAAACTCCTGAATCAATTGGGGGACATCCATTCAAACTACCACACCTGCCTCCCTGATGTTCCCACCCATGCAGTTGATAAATGCAATGATTTGTGATTGTCTTTTGTTCTGTGATTGTAAAAGTTCATGTAGCCACTTCTACAGTGGGACATTTGGATAGTGTGAATCAATGTTCCCAGGCCAGGATCACTCATAAGTAGCTCAAAATAAGCTGCCGCTTATTCCCTTTGGAATGAGAGCTATGTTTTGTGTCAATATAACAAATCTACTCTCATAATTTCAGAACATAATGTAAGCTATTTACCATGAATAGGTACATTTCAATATGATGTTTTCAGGTATTCTCACTGTGGTGGCTTGAATATGAATGTATGTTCCCTATAGCCTGAGGTATTTTTTATTATGCTTGCAACTTAAATCTCCAGCATGTCACGGGGGCAGTTCTTGTCCAGCTCTAAGGTGTACTCAGAGCAGTGTGAGCCTTGGCTGTTTATGTTTGCTGGTGTCTCGCTGCTATACATTCATGGAAGTGAGCCAGCTTCTTGTGCCAATGATGAGGATGAGGATGCTTCCCCTGGATGCTGTTTTTCTTGTTTTTTGTTTGTTTGTTTGTTTGTTTTTTGGTGTTTTGAAATAGGGTCTTGCTCTAGCCCAAGCAGACTTGGAACTCACTATGTAGTCTCAGGGTAGTCTCAAACTCATGGCAATCCTCCTTCCTCGGCCTCTCAAGAGCTGGGATTAAAAGCATGTGTCAACACGACAGCTTCTGTTGGATTCTATAAGCCTGAAATAAAACCCTTTCCTTCCATAAGCTACTTCTGCTAGGATATTTGTCCAGCAACATGAAGGTAAGCACAACACCCATCAACACGAAGTTTTTAGAGGTGACAAGGACAGCACAACATAATGTGAGGTACTTCATGTGTCAGTTTGAAGATCTTGGGTAATGAATGCCACCTTTTGAGATGTGATTTTTCTACTATCACAGAATAGAGGGGTGCCAAGGTGCCCTAGAAAAGTGACACGGAAAAGGGGATACAATATGCCTGTGTGGGAGCTGGGCCTAGTGGAGCAGGCCTATAATCCCTACCTGGGAGGTGAGGCAGGACTTTTGAGTGTTCAAGACCAGTGGGGCTACAAAGAGTGCATTCAAGGCCAATTTGGATGACTTAGTGAGATTCTGTGTCAAAGTAAAGATTAAGAAGTAGTCCGGGGATATAGCTCAGGAGTAGAGCCCTTGCTTAGCAAGTATGGGGCCCTGTGTTCAATTTCCAATACTGGAAAGAAGAAAAGAAGGAAGGAAGAAAGGAAGGAAGGGAGGGAGAGAAGGAGGAAGAAAGGGAGGGAGGAAGAAAAGGAGGGAGGAAAAAAGGCATAGCTGTGTGATTTCCATGTCTGAGAGGAGTATATTACTATCCCTGAAGCAGGGAACTTTAGAATGAGGGTTTGGGACTCTCCAGTGCAGTGAGGGGACGCAGGCAGTCCAGCTGGGTTGGAAACAATGGGTCTTCCTGTGTGACAGGGCTTTCCTGACCACCCATGAGCATTCCCACCTTCAAATATGCCATGGAACCGGAGACAAATGAAGACAGGACACTCAATTTAGCATGGAGAAGAAGCTTCTTAGGAGTTTAAAAAGAGTAGTAGAGTTGGACAGAAGGACAGAAAGAGGAGGCGGCAGCCATCAATGAAGTACCTGAGCAGGGTTTTGAGTGGCATTGCTGCAGCGCAGACCTCCACTTGGCCTAGCTTGTGTCAGGTCCACTAAGGCTCGTCAGTGTGACTTCGACTTTGGGCTTTAGTGTCATTTTGTTTTGTTTTGTTTTTTTCATTTTTCGGTTTTTCAAGGTAGAGTCTCTCTCTAGCCCAGGCTGACCTAGAATTCATTATGTAATCTCAAGGTTGCCTCGAACTCATGGCGATCCTCCTACCTTTGCCTCCTGAATGCTGGCATTAAAGGCGTGCACCACCGCGCCCGGCTCTTTAGTGTCACTCTTATCAGGTCCACATCACTGGCTTTTAGCAAAAATCCTATTAAGTCCATGTACAGTGAACCTGTTTTCTTAAGATCTCATCACCTTCAATATCTGGTCAAATTCCTCATCTGCCAGGCAACATTTGACCCAACTGGCCTGTCTTTAGACAAACCTGTTAGAATGATTTAGCCCAAATTCTCCTCCCCTTGGTATTTTTTTCTCACTCATTTTCCAGCCACAAGCCCACATTGCTTCCTGGCTATAAATTTCCACTTTTCCATGTATTCATAATTCAGTTCAGTTCTAGACTGAGATCTCCTTTGCGATAATTTTTGAGTAAAATTTGTTTTTAATCATTTCAACTACTGTCAGCCTTTGGTTTTGTTTAACAGCTGTGAGGAGCACAAAGTGGAAAATGAGTACGGACACAGCGCGCTCCCCCACACATGCATGTGGGTGTGCATGTGATGTGCACACATGTGTGCATGACTATGTAAGGAGGTACATGGGAAAATACAGGCGAAGTACATGAGGACAGCTCATTTGTCACAAATCTCACATACAAAGCTTGTTTGATTAATACAAAATGGTCTTGTGAAAGGAAGTTGATAGCAGTGACTCCATCTTGTTCTGTGGTGACCTCTCTATGAACTTGCTGACTTGTCAAAAGAAAGTTACTTGCTGAGAAGGAAGATCTGGAAGACTGTACAAACTAAGTTTGGCTGGGCTGGGTTGGACCAATGAACTATGGAAGTAAATTACTTTCCAGTCATTCTTAATGCACAGGCTACTTCACCCTCTTAAAGTTCCTATTTTTACCCTCAAAAAGACTCTCTAGGGGTGGGCCCGATGGTTTAGCAGTTAAAGGCATATTTGCTTGCAAAGTCTGCCAGTCTGGGTTCAATTCCCCAGCCACCCACATAAAGGCAGATGGGCATCTGTGTATAGCAGCAAGAGTTGCTGGCACATTTATACACATACAAACAAATAATAAATGAAAAAAAAATGTTAAAGTAAAAAAAAAAAAAAAAAGACTCTCTAGACTGCTCATGGAAGAACCGTGTGTTTCTACCGGAATTTTAAAATTAAAAACAAAAAATCACATCATCGCAACCTTTTTGTCTGACTTCACCAATAAATCTCTGAAGTGCCTGACACTTTTTTATTATCTATTTTTTGAATGGAAGCATTCGTTAGCCTCCCCATAGTCCAAGAGGTAAGAGTCGGAGAAGTGCTGCAACGTAGTGCATGTACCCCAGAGACCAGACCAAAGTGTCATATGCAGTGTCTGGAGGCTTCTGCTGTGCCAAAACTCCTCAGGATGGCAATGGACAGACGACAGGTTGTCATTTGTACATTTGGGTGTGAACAAAGAAAAATGATTTTTGTTTAAAGTCACCTGCATAGCATCTGGACAACTCATGCAGGTTTTAGGTGTGAGATTAGAACACAGAACCTCCCAGCTGATCACAATTCCCTCAAAGGCCACACACCCCTCAGCACACTCTCAGCTTGTCACACGAGAACCCAGCTAATTCCATTTTGCCCCCCTGACCGGCTGTGCTTATTGCTGTGCCCAGCTCCATTCACCCAATTGTTTACTACAACTGAATCAAGCTGACATTTTGATAATAAACTCCAGGCCAAGCCAGGTTTTCAAAATTGGTCTCTCTTTCCCTAATGCAGTTTTCATTGATTCTGGGAGTTGCTGGAATATCGGTGGCTCTTTTCCAGTCCCTGGGCAGGGATGCAGACATACTTCTGGGTAATGTACAAGAACACACTCTGTGCACATATATGGCTCTTGGATTTCTTGTTTTCTCTCCTGCTCAGTAGTATAAAGGAGAGGGCTGGGGAGTGGGATGTGTGCCAAATGGAAATGTTTGGTAATTTCAAAGGAACTAAACAGATACATCCTTCAGGATAGTTCTATTCTCTGTGGCAACATAGTCATGGGTACACTATCTTGTCCTCTTCCTCCATCTGCGTCTAAAGCCTTTTATATTATCTAGACACTAGCAGAAAATAAGATTTCTCACCTATAGATGGAGAAAAGAGGCTAGCCTACACATTAGGTAGAAATTGCTTGTCAAGTTTGATCAATTCAGAGAAAATCCAAATCTCCTTTGAAAAGGCACCATTGATATTAGGAGATTAGTGAGGCTGTCCTTATGCAGCCATTGTTTGGCTAAATTGTCTTCATATGCAGCCTGTTTGCTAAATGAATGATACATTTGCATCTAAATGGCCCATAAATAATTTGATTCTGCTCCCTAAAGTGCAATACACGAGCCCCTCCTCCTGTCGGACGCCTCGTTACTGCTCTGACTGCGCTATTATCCACCAGGCACTGGGGAAAGAGTACATGAATCTATTAGTGAGAACCCATCTCCATTATGAGCTGAGATTTGAGTGAGCAAGCAGAGAAACTCTTCATAATGTACAGCTCTTGGCCTCCAGGTCTCAGGGCCAAACTTAAACTAATAAGGAAAAAGGCAGAGCTTGGACAGAAAGCCCATCCCCCTCCATGCAGACACCACAGTAGCAATTCTGCTTCGCATGCTGGGGACAATGTGATGTGTTAATTACTAAGATCTAGCTGCCTCTTATGTGAACAGTGATTACCTCATCCTCCCATCCAGCACGAAAGGGTGTATTAATAGCATCCATATGCAAGGCACAGCTCTAGGTCAACTTGATACCCTAAGAGATGGTAGCTACTAACCAGACATTGCCAGGAGTGAGAATCACACAGCCCACTCCGTCTGTGTCCAAACCAGAAAGTTCCTGTTTTCTTGTTTGGAAGACAGGAATTGAAGGAGAGCAGTGCTAGTCCCAAACTTCCATTTGCACTCTGTTGTTCCTTGTTACGTCAAAGCTGTGGCTTTTAATGGCCTCTTTTCAGGAGATTTGTGATGTTCCATTCTTTCAAAAGGCTCCAATGGGATAGTATGCCTTGATTTAAAAAGTTCAATATATGAAATCCAGTTTCACATGAAAGAAATATAGAAGGATAGTAATTCACTTTGCAAAAGGAGTCACAGTGGACTGCTTGAATTGATAAATATTCTATGTGGTACATAGTGTGTGATTTAGTTCATTTCTGGAACATATCCATGGGCAAAACGCTTTCTACTTGCTTATTTTTGGTGCTTCTGTCCTTCGATTCTTCAACCTTTGATTCCCAGGTCACAGAGGCATGGGGACAGTGAAACATACAAGTGTTTATCTCAATGACAGTTGCTTCTAATCTTTGGTTTTGTTTCTGGACTTTGGGAGTATCTCGGTCTTCACTGTGTCACTCTGATACTTACTTGTCTTGTGGCAAAATACCTGGCAGAACAAGGTAAGGGAGGAGAGATATATGCAGTTCATGGTTTCAGGGGACATAGCCCATAGGGTGAGGGAAACCTGGCAGGTGGGACAGCTCCATCTGTAGTAAAGGCAGGGTGAGATGGGAGAGCATCAGGAAAGAACTCAGGCTGACACTAGAAGTGGATATACCCTTCAAGGCTCAGCCCTTCTGCCAGATTGGCCACATGTCCTAAAGGTCTCACAACCTCCCCCAGATGATTTCATCAGCTGAGCAAACACATGAGCTTCTGGGGGACATTTTACTCTCAGATCAGATTGGTCCATGGTGTAGTCTGGCCCATGGTGTAGACTGGCTAATGCTGATTCCAATCCACATATACTTTTCCCTCCTGATCTATAGAGCTGGAAAGCTAAGCCTACATTCCCTGGATGTGATGTGGCATTTGGCCTTTAGGCGGGCATGATGGCAGGGACAATGGCTCTTTTGGGACAGCTGGATGGAGTTTATGACACCAGCATTCAGGCTCTAGCATCGTGGTGCCTAGGAGAGAAGGCACCTGCCATGGAATTTCTGTTAGAGGTGACGTACTTCTGTAGCCAGGTGTTTGTTTTTCTAGCTGTTTGGTCCTTGGCAGTATGACTCTTTAGCTCTCCTACAAATTGCCTAATGTTATTTTCTATGTGTTTTTCTTTTTTGTTTGTTTGTTTAGAGATAGGGTCTTGTGAGGTAGCTGTATATAACCTGGAATTTACAGTATCACCCAGGATGGTCTTGAACTCACAATTCCCCTACCTCTACCCCCAGAGTCCTGGGGTTACAGGCTTGCACCACCATGCACAGCCTTAATTTTATTTTCTGGTTCAACTAGTTTAGTAGATTTTATTGTCTGCAACCAAAAACCTCGATTGGGGACTGGAGGGATGGCTTAGCAGTTAAGGCATTTGTCTGCAAAGCCAAAGAACCCAAGTTCCATTCCCCAGGACCATGTTAGCCAGATGCACAAGGGGGTACGCATGCCTGGAGTTCATTTGCAGTGGCTGGAGGCACACCCATTCTCTCTCTCCCTTTCTCTCCTTCTTTCTCTGTCAAATAAATAAAAATAATTTTTTTAAACTTTGATTGGTTTATGCCCTTCTTGGCACATCCTGTGGCCTATGCGGAGGACTACAGTACATAGCTATATGCACAACTCAAGGCTGAACATCTCTACCTTATGAATTGCTATGCTCTTGAAGGGCCGCTGTTTCCAAGCTCTGCTGCTTCAAGTGCCTCATTCTGAGCCTCATCCCCAGCTTGTGCTGTCTGGCCATCCAGGTGTGAAGGGAGAATTTTCTACGAAGATTATAACTCTACACCACAAGAGATGAAAGTTCTTTTTAGTTTATAGTTTCTTTCATGTAAACACTTAGAATTTCCAGGGTAGGGTGTATTAGTCATGATCTTCCCTTTTATGTGTGTGTGTGTGTGTGTGTGTGTGTGTGTGTGTGTGTGGTGTGCATGCATGTGTATGTGTGTTCATGCGAGTGAACTCATATGTCTGTGCAGCTGCACATGCATGTGTGCACCTGTCAGAGGTCAATGCCAGGTGTCATTCCTCACCATTTCTTCTGAGGCAGGATCAGGCTGATTTGGAACTCACTCTGTAGCCTAGGTTGTCCTTGAATTCACTGTGATCCTCCCACTCTGCTTCCTTAGTGCTGGGATTATAGATAGGTGTGAGTCACCACACCTGACTTTTTTCACCTTATTTTTTAAAAAGGGAGCTCTCACTGAACACAGAGCTCACTGTTCAGCTAGCTAGCCAGCAAGCCCTGGGGACCCCCAGTCTCTGCCTCCCCAGTGCTGAGATTACAGGCATGTGACACCATATTTGGTTTTTTTACATGGGTACTGAGGATCAGCACTGAGGCCTTTATGTTTATGTGGCAAGCATTGTGCCCACTAAACCATCTCTTCAACCCCTTCTTTTCTATATTATTGATGCTTTGATATATAGAGGTCTGGCAGACCTGAGGGATGTACCATCTCTTCTGGGGCTAGTTTAATTTCTAGAGATAGCAGACAGCTTGTCTTTTAGTATGTGATTAAATTAATCCTAAGCCTATAACCTGTCACTTTTATCAGGTTCCTGTGGTCTAGAAAAGTATCTCCTGCCCCAAGTCAACCCAGGGCTGGGCATAACTTTGAGAACAACCCCATTGTGTGGGACCTCCCACCTCTACTGATTCCAATTAGCCAATGGTGCACCTGCCTAGATAGATGCTCACTCTGCTTTCCCTGGTCCTGTGAGAGTGCCACAAAAGCTGCTGCCCAGGCTCTGCTTGTCCTCCTGCCTGTAACTGGCCCTAGGGATGGCTTCCCTGTGAGACCTTGTGTATGACAGTTTACTTGAGAACTATAAGTATTTAACTTTTCTTTTATTTATTTTATTTTGGGGGGAGAGAGAGACACAGAGAGAGACAGAGAGAGAGGGAGAGGAAGGAAGATAGAGATGGGCACACCATCAGCCTCTCAGCTGCTGCGAACGAAATCCAGATGCATGTGCCCCCTTGTGGTCAAGTGCGGCATTGTGCCCCTTTGCATCTGGCTAAACGTGGGACCTGGAGATTGGAACAGCTGGAGATTGGAACCAGCGTTCTTAAGTTTAGGAGGCAGGCGCCTTAACCGCTAAGCCATCTCTCCAGCCCTTAACTTTTCTTTTAAAGACAGTTGTCTCCATTTCTGATATCATTCTTGATTAAAACATTTCAAAGCTCTGGGAAAGGATACATTTGGGTGGTATAATGTAGAATTATTTCCAAAGATGTTATCTCTTGTTATAAATTGGATTTCTCACGATAAGGACTTGTTGGTATGACTGTCTTCTGTCTCAGGAAATTTACTTGCAGGAGTCCCCATCAATGCACTCTCCCTCATTGTAAAGACAATGTCATCCCAGTGTTCGGGACACTGATCACTGACTATCAGATTCAAGATACCCTTCACCAATCGTAAGTTTTTCTTCCTTGATAAAACATGTTCCCACCAAGCACCGTGATGCATGTATGGTGGTCAGGGGACAATCTCAAGTGTAGGTTCTTGCCTTCCACTCTGTTTGCTTTATGGGACACTCTCTTCAGCTTCTGTATGTAGTGTGCTAGAATCACAATCCTTTGTTTCGAAAATGAATGACATTTCCTTTGACCTGGATGTCAATCTTTTGTAAGTTAACACTGTAAAGTCAGACCTAAAAATCAAGCAATGTCGCTTCCTGTGTATTAATGAAAGTTGAATTGGAACCTGGGAAGAGGCAGAAAGAATGAAAGATTCAATTACTTTCTGGCTGGGTGGTAATCAAAGCCCCCAACTTTGATACTAAATAGATGCTTTTCCCACTGGCCCTCTTGCAGAGCAAGGGCCATATCTACCTTGTCTACCTCTAGGCTAATAGGAGCTAGTTCAGTGATTTCCTTCTTTCCTGCCCCTAGGCCAGGCTTACTACAGGGGAGGGAGGAAGAGAACAGATAATTCACATTCCCCAGAGAGGGCTCGGAATAATACCTCTGCTCAGGCAACCTAGGACTTGCAGAATGAATAACTGCATCCCCAGGGATTTGCTGGCTAACTCCGGGTCCTAGATGAGTCGGAGACTTCAAGATGAATTGCCATCCCCACCGGGCAGGGATTTACAGGATGAGCCCTTTCTGCTGGCAGGAAGCTTGACACAGTTTCAGCCACTTCACTGAGCACTGTTGCACGCTGGGCTGCTTTATCCATCATGCTGCATTTTGATGCATCCCCTCTACCTCCCACTACCATGCCCAAGCGGTGAGAACAGAGTTCCCTACAACACTGGATTGCAGAGGACTGTGATTCCAGACCCTCTGTGTGGTGGATTTTGTTTAAGTTCTTGCTTCTCCATCAATGCAAGCACGACTGTCTCTAGTCATGGTTCCTGTCTCCCTCCTTCTTACAGTAGCAGCGGCTGTCAGGTGACCTTACCTGCATTTTTGTTGCTGTGCAGCTCTTCTCATCAGACCCCTGACTCTGGATTTTAGAACCCAAGCTTAACTAAACACCCCCAGAAGAATCCTGCAGGGGAGAGTGTTAGCCATCAGAGTTCTGAGCTCCACTGTGGCCCTCCTGACCAGAATTGCTGGTCTGGGGCTCAGAAACTGTAATTCTTGGACACAGTGAAGTTTGGGGACCAAGATCTAGATCCTAAGATGTGGCCTAGGCTGGCATGACCCTTGCTGGGTCTAGGAGGGTCGTTTCTCCCTTTCTTTCTCCTCAGCACAGAGCAAAAGTGGCTCAGGCCTTTGAGAGTATTTTGAGGGAAAAGGAAAACATGGGCCACTGTGTAGCTCAGAATAATCCCCAGAGATAGCATGGCCTCAAAAGTGCCCCAGCTCATGAATATTCATGCTAGCCATGAAATCAGTTTTGATCTTTCAGATCAATTCCAGGCTCTCTCTCTCTCTAAGCCTTTGTGAGAGCAGGAAACAGGTTCTGGGAATAAGACGGCAGGGAGGAAGATTGAGGTTAAAATGAATTGACAGGCAATAGGATTAGAACCCTTGTTCAATTCTCATCCTGCGAGTAACTAACAGTGGCCTGAAATTAAAGAATTAAACCATGAAGAATTCTTTGACAACAGATCTGATAGCCCCAGAAGTAAATTTCAGGGACAGTGTTGTTAGATGGAGTCAGGGGAAAGTTGAGATAAGGGGCTCTGGGAGGCCTGGGTGGTGGTGGTGGGGGGGAGTGAAGCCACTCTCTTTCTTTACAATGTAAGGGGAGGCCTTGGTTCCTTTTCTTGAGGTAGCCTGGGGCTGTAGGCAAGTCAATTTTCACTGCTTTCATTTACCTCTGGTAGCATTTTCCTTCTTACACCCCATTATGACTTTAAAATGGAAGCAAAAATGAAAAGGGAAGGAAGATAATGAAGCATAAGTCAAATGTGGCAGCTGGTGAATCTCTGATAATTGCAGTTTCCCTGGTAGCATTTCATGCTATTCCCTCATGTTGCATGGAACACACCAATGATAACAGCAATAGAAACATTCCAAAGGGTTCAAGGGAACAATATCAAAGGCAATTGAATGACATTTTCCATGGGAGGCAGGGTAGAGATCAAGTAGCATCTAAGCTTGCTGCTTCTTGTCTTTAATGTCTTCAGAAAACTTAGAAAAGCCGGGTGTGGTAGCACACGCCTTTAATCCCAGCACTTGGGAGAGAAGCAGAGGTAGGAGGATCACTGTGAGTTCAAGGCCACCCTGAGAATACATAGTGAATTCCAGGTCAGCCTGGACTAGAGCAAGACCCTACCTCGGAAAAAAAAAAAAAAAAAACCTAGAAACTTCTATACACATCAATCCAGGGGGAGCAAAATGCCTTTCGATTGCTCTTTCTTATCTCTATACACTAAAACAAAGCTTTAAAAGGATATGGAATGTTTATTGTACACTCAAAGTGAAATATTTTCACATAACACAATGTCATATGTCATTGGGGACTCAGTGCTCATCTACATACAATTCTTGGATCTCCCTACATTGGTTTTCTTCAGCTGACTATTGAAAGAAATCTTCAGAAGAAAGAATCTTCTGAAACTGGGCAATCTGACTAGGAGACTTCACTCACTATTGATACTTTTGGCAGCACTTTAATCAAAGTCAAACTTTAATGTCCAGCCTATGGCTCCTCCCCTTCCATTTGAAGCTACTGGATTCAAGTTGCAGCCTTACCAAGCCTTGCTTCTGCTGTCCCTTACATGAAAACCACTGCAATAAGTCACTGGCTGACTTGAATTTGCAGCACCTGCTTCAAGCCTTTGGGCCTGTGACTGTGGTCCCAGGAAAACCAGGACCTGCAGGGAAGTCACTGGCAATGACTTGAATTAGCCAAAGCAAGAAAGGAAGGTGCCACCATCCTTCATGAGCCAGTCTTTCTCTAACATTCTCTGGCCTGTGACTTGGTCCCAGGATGAACCAGGACCTGGCAGGGAACTTACTGGGTTGCAATGAAGTGGCATAGCCAAAGCAAGAAAGGAAGGTGATGGGTTCCATCCTTCATGAGCCAGTCTTTCTCTCATCACATTCTCTGTCCTTTGGCTTCATGATGTGTCAAGGTCTCACATCTTATGATATGATAAAAAAAATATCTTATGTGATGTTTGAAACCATTGCTTACTGTGTATTTTTTGGACATTAGATGTTCTCAATCTCTAATTTCAAAGTCAAGCATTTCTCTTAATTAGATTTTGGCCTACTTATAAGGAAGGAGGAAGGGGGCTACCTATAAAAAAAAAATGATGAGAGATTTCAGTTTCATAGAACTTGTTTTTGCCTTTGGTTTGTGAGTTGCCAATGAGCTAGTTTTGTGGGCCACGATTCTCCATGAAAGCCATGAAATATGACTCCCACAGCAGCACAGAGGGGTCTGGATAGAGTGGAGGGTGCTCTTTGGTAGAAAATGTTTTTGAAGCTGCCTAGAAGCCTGAGAGTCTTTTCTCTAAGACAGCTGTGTTTTCCCAATAATTTGCTGCTTGACTTTCATCATCCTCCGTGGTCCTCACGAGGGGGCTTGCTTCTCTTTACATCCTGCTGTGCCTGTTGGCAATGTCTGGGCAGTGCTATGCTGTAAAGGTTTAATGAGCAGCTTCCTTGGACTCAATGTCCTGGCTTGTCTTAGCATTTGCTAATGTCCATACTATAAATCCTTCTACTATGGCTTAAATCAAGCTATCACGATGCAGTCACTAAGTGTGGTGTTGAAGATGAGCTATCATTATACAACATGCCCATCCTCCATAGATGATACATATAGCCTCAGGAGCACAGAAAATAAAAAGTGGTGAGATATTCAGGAAGTGATAGGGGTTTGAACATTGCCCTTGCTTTAAATATAATTTATTTAACTGTAAGATTATATAAGTTAATAAATGGCTATAATTAATAACTGACCTACAAAATTCCTAAAAACTTAACAACAAGAACACAAGCCAGCTATCAGGTTAAATAAAAGGACAGAGAAAGAGAGAAATGAGCGAGTACATTGAATATTAAAAAGTTTCCATGTCATTCAAACTTTATGACAGAGTCTTTCTGCATGTAAGGTCCATGAGCTCATAGAAAGAGCATGGCTGACGTTGGTCAGAGGGCGGGGCAATGGAACAGTTCTACTATTGCTAACTGTGTGCCTCAAGGCAAGTTATCTCACCCCTCCTCACTTGTTTCTCATCTGCAACGTGGGTACAATAAACATCATCAGCTTCACATGGCTGTTTTGAGGGTTGTATGGGATAATGTGCTCTAAGTGTTTAACTCCCTGGGACAAGTAGCAAACTTGCTTACAGTGGCAGCTGTGAGTACTAGTGTCACGATTATCTTAATCCATTTCTAAATGTCCCCAGTAGTCACAGGGTCAGTGCGGTGTATCCCAGGTACAGCGTCATGTACATGTTCACTGTTAGGGTCTTCATTGTGTGGCCTGACCTCCATTTCATCACCGTCCATTTATATAGGTTCAAACTCAAGGTGGGGCATGCTCCTCTGTATAGACCTCTTGAACAAACAGGGCTCACAGCTACTGTTTCAATTATGAGCAACTCTTTTCTCACAGGTAAGTGCTACTGTCTCTCTAGGACTTCTAAAATACAAATATTCCTCTTCTAAAATACAAACACAAATATTCTTTTTCTAAAACACAAATATCAGTACAGCTAGTGCCTTGACACAAATGAAATCAATGAGGGCCTGGAACACTCTGTGTGGGTTCTTGGGAAACTAGGAATGAGAAGCCTGGCAAGAGTGAAGGGAGATAGAAAGGACGTGAAGAAAGGACATGAGGCCACTGCGCCTCCATGTGTTGGTTTCTTCCTGGCCACTTCCCTGGAACCAGCCTGCTTCAAGGTTGACCAGATGCCTCTACAAGGCACCTACTCCAGTCTTTCTCTGGCTGTTTTCCTCATTACCCCAAGACAAAGACTCGGCCAATTTTCAGGTCTCCACTCCACTGCTGAGGTGGGACATCTGCTGAATATTTGGGGTCAATATTCTTATACTGAGAACCTTAAGTGTGCAGTTGATTGATCTGAGTTCTCCTTGTGGTCCAGTGTCTTTGAACCTACGTATTGGGGAGACGCTTAAGGATTGGCCTGAGGGTCAAACGAGAGAGCCCTTCAGTAGGAGTGCAACACTTTGTTGATATCATTTTCTATTCCTGCTTCCCTGTTGGTAGTTTGATCCTTTTTCTTCAGCTCCTCACATGTGAATGTGCATGTAGAAAAGCCTTCCTGGGAGCACCAGTCGGAGGAAAGTAACACATTTCCTAGCTTTTATTCTAAAGGTTTTTAAGAACGATACAAGTCTGCACTCGGAATCTCTTATTCATAACACAGTCCTGTGTGCAATAACTGCAACTGGAAGTCACTCCTGGTTTGGCCCAAGCAACTTGGAACAGTAAGAGTTAAAGGTGATAGATAATGCAAAAGCCCAAGGCCTGTAAGCATTAAGTGTGTTCTTTTGAGGCCTGTGTTTGTTGATTGGGTGCACCTGTGATGCTACACAAATGTTTTCCAATTATCAGAAAGCAGAAGAGGAACAGTGGCTTCTAGAGGCATCACATCAATAGAAAGGGAGGTCCTGGGTCATAGATAAAGACCGGAATAAAACAAGGAGCCACACAGTTGTTTCCCAGGGATGACCAACCAGACTCAGGCCTGGGCCATCCTGGCTTGGAGGTGAGGGGTGTGGGGGGCATCAGGACATAGCCCTTTCCTTGAGACCCCATAGCTTGATTTTTACATTGCTCTGTGAGCAGTTTGTCCTTCCAGCAACTACTGGGTCACTCAAGACAACTGGGTTTTCGAATCCTCTGTGAACTGGCACCTTCTTTGTGATACTTGGGGTGCAGATGTACAGCAAAAGCAGCTGAAGGATTTCCCAGTTTGGGGGGAAGGGTGTTGTGTTTTAAGATGAATTATTTTTAGTGGAGAAAAGATTGCTGATGGGTAGTTAGGGCAATCTGCCTGAAACTAAGTGCTCAGTTGGAGTCCTTCCAGGCCCAGCCAGTGTGCCTGAGAGAGAATGAGCTGGCAAAGGGCCCGTTCAGCCCTAGTGAGCCCTGAGCTGGGTTTGGGAGCCATGTCCCAGAGCACCCGGAGAGAGGCCAGAAGGAATGTCCAGATGCACGGAAAGGAAGAGAGTTTAGGTCAGAAAGGCTTAAAGGTGCCTAACTTGAATGGAAGGAAAGCTGACAAAGAGCTTTTCCTC
This sequence comes from Orientallactaga sibirica, assembly GCA_036365145.1. NCBI lineage: Eukaryota > Metazoa > Chordata > Mammalia > Rodentia > Dipodidae > Orientallactaga > Orientallactaga sibirica. The sequence continues at coordinate 3,688,868 of JAEOAD010002183.1, forward strand.
TAACAGAGGTGGGGCTTTCTTAAGAGGCTGGCTGTCAAGTAAGATAAGGCAACCCTGTGGCTTCTTTATGCTCCTGAATAGCAGTGCTTCTGTGCTGCCCAGGACCACAGAGAATGCTAGAGAGTAAGGGAAGGAAGGGGAGCTACAGAGTGCCAATGTCAGGGCCAGGTCTCCAGGACCAAGGTTCTGGTTGCTTTTTTGTGGGGTGTGATGCCAAGCTGTGGCTCTCCTTTAGGAAGCGTCAAGAACAGAGCGAATCCTTTGCCTGATGCAAAAGTGTATTACTCCAGCATGAGGCCTTAAAGATTTGTAATTTATAAATTTACAAAGTCTTCTGAGGCAGGAGTGTGTTCCCAGAGGTGGGAGACTAATTAAATGCTTTCTTTTTTGTGTTGGTTCTCTTCTGCATCTTGCCTATCCTATTTGCTTAACAGAGGGCAGAAGGGGTTTTCAAAAACAGCAATAACTTCCATGTTTTAATTCCAAAGCAAAAAGGAATAACATGGCCAGAGAATAGGGTGACTGGAGCCTAGAAAAGAGCACTCTGCATTTGACCACCCTCCCCAGCCAGGGACCCACCCCCAATAGCCATGCATAAAGTGTGCCTCTAGCCTTCTCCCTTGCTGGTAGAGGAGACACTGTGGCCCCACGTCCCTGAAGCTTAGCTTTGATCCCTAGGCTCCTCGGAAGGTGTCAGTCATGTCTGGCTGGTCTGAAACATGATCTGTTCCTAGGTTGGTTGGGTCCCTTTCCCAAACTGGCATATGAAGCTTTCTCTGAAATAGACTGAAAAGAAAAGGTGACAACTATTTGAATGTCGTGTTTCTATTCAACCCCAGTGATCAGCTTCATGGTCACGGTGGTATTTGTGCCTTTTGGAAGCACTGGGGACAGGAATTATGGGTGGTGGGAAATAACTATTCCATTGGAATCTTACGAACACACTGTAAACTGTACCAACAAAACAGGACAGACATCACACCAAAATCTCCAATCACAGTATGTTTACATAATATAATGCCCATGGCAGACAAATACTAAATACCACAAAGGACCTGAGACAGAAAGAAAGAAAGAAAGAAAGAAAGAAAGAAAGAAAGAAAGAAAGAAAGAAGGAAAGAAGGAAGGAAGGAAGGAAGGAAGGAAAGAAAGAAAGAAAGGAAAGAGAGAAAGAGAGGACAATGGGAAGGAAGAAAGTAAGAGGATGAAAAGGAGTCTGGTTCTGACATCCCCAAGTCCGTGGCACATGGGCAGAGTTTCCTGGTAGCTGGGAGTGAGCGCCCAGGGAACCGTGCTCTCACATTTCAGCTTCTGTGGAGTGGACCTCTGTTGCACTGATAGCGATTCCAATGGCCAAGCTGCCATTGTCGGAGAAGAGCTGGGCCAGCGAGGTGTTGAGGACGAGGCAGTCCCCATCGGTGATGACCGAGTCCACACACTCCAGGACAGACCGCGGGGTGGCCTCCCATTTGAGGCGCCGGTGGTTTCTGTTGAGCTCCAGACGATAGGTGAAGCAGTCAGCCTGGGTGGGGGTCCCAATCAGCATCATGGTGGCAAAGAACTGGGGGTGGCCTTCGTGCCGTTCCTGCTTCCGGAGCACCAGCAGAAAATGGTGTCCGAGGCAGGAGTGCATGATGATCCAGTCGGCTGGGGCAGGGAGGTGCATGTCCATGGCCAGGAAGACGATTTCTGCCCCCTGAAGGATGTCAACCCTGTGGATCTGTCGCAGGTGGGGCACCACCACCTCCAGGTGGCCCTCCCACTGGCAGGAGAACAGTGGGCACATGCAGGGTGTCACCTGAGTGCCGTGCAGCTCTGCCTCCTGGTAATGGAGGTGGCGGGGATGGGCATGGTGGCAGCGGCGGCTGTGATGGCTGTGGTGGCAGTGGTGGTGGGGGAGGTGGTGCGGGTGGAAGCTGCCTTGTTCTGCAGAGCTCTGAGTGAGGGCGTGTCTACTGGACACATACTAGAAGGAAAGAGAAGAGTGTTAGTGGTGGGTGAGGCCTGTCTCTGGCCCTCGTGTTCAGAGTGTTACAAGCAAACAGTGCAGGCATCGAACGTTTCCTTTCTTAACAAATAAATGAGGGACATCAAGTGTGCCCAGGTAAGGGAAGGGTGGAAATTCTGAAGACTCGATCCACAGAAATTCAGAATTTATGTCTTTCTGATTCTTTAATAAAATACCCAAGCAAGGGCTGGAGAGATGGCTTAGCAGTTAAGGCGCCTGCCTGCTAAGCCTAAGAACGCTGGTTCCAATCTCTAGCGGTTCCAATCTCCAGGTCCCACGTTTAGCCAGATGCAAAGTGACGCAAGGGCGCAATGCTGCATTTTCCCACAAGGGGGCGCACACATCTGGATTTCTTTCGCAGCAGCTGAGAGACTGCTGGCGGGCCCATCTCTGCCTCCCTCTCCCTCTCTCTCTGTCTCTCTCTGTGTCTCTCTCCAAAAAAAATAAATAATAAAAAAATTTTAAAAATACCCAAGCAAATAAATGGCCATTTTTCCTCTTCCAATAACATGCACAATGGCCACCAGTCATAAAGTACAACACTCCCCCACTGTGTTGTTTTTAATATTGTTAATATTTTTGTGTGGAAAATAGTGGTCAATGGATTTTTTTTCCTATCTGATCATGGCTGAAATTTTAGTCATAGCAGTTAGTAATAGTAATTTAATAATAGCAGTTTGTCTTTCCAGCATTGCCAAGGGTCCTGCTATTTTGGTTGCTTTTCTCATGGGTCCTATGTCAATGTGGGGTGCAGATGTGACTGTGTGCAGTTGGGCCACTGTCACCAGGAAGGCAGCACTGCCTGTGACCGTGACACTGCTGCCATGTCTACCCTGCTCCTGGCTGTCTGTCCTGCAGCAGCTTGCTCACCTCCAGGCAGCCTCCACTGTGACAACCACCCATTTTCTCTTCCTCGTGCCACTGTGCCCACAAGTACCCTCAAGCCAGGACTGTGACAGCACCTTCTGTTCAACATGGGTAAATGTTTATAATGTCTGTGCTAGGACCAGGCCCTGCCGTCATTAGGTATACAACCATGTGCAGAACAGACTGTCCCTTGATGTGGATGGGACAGACATCAACCCACTTGTTACTATTTGCAGTTCTGACAAGGGTTCTCCTTGTGGCAAGAGGACTGTGATTCATAGTTTTCAGTCAAAGAAATGGGCTTCAGTGGCAAGTACCTGCCTGGGATTCATTTCACATCTCCTGGCTATGGACAAAGAAGCACCTATACCTGTCCTGCTGGGCCTGTGTTCAGCTCTCTCCCTCCTCCACGCCCAGGTTCTTTATTTTTTAAGGTTTAGAGAGACTTTATTAGATTAGTGCAGTGAGCTCCTGCTATGTGGAAGGCAGGAGGGGGTACAGAGTGAAGGGTTAATAGCCTTCCCTGAAAACTAGAAGGAACTAGAGAGTTAATAATAACCTTAAGATGAGAAGGCCATAAAGAATGGAGACAACCAGTCCTCTCCCTAGTCAACTCTGCTAAAGAGCCTATTCTGAGCAAATAACTTTGATGCCTTATCTACTTCCCTTGGACCTGCAGCTAATTCAGTATGTTGGCCTTAGGATCCTCCTTATAAGTTTGAACCCCAGCTTGACTCGGTGCTTCAGCCTTCGGGAAAGCTGCTGACCTCGTTATAACTTTCAATAAACAATCTGTCTGTAGAGATCAAGTCCAGTGTTCTTGCTTGATTTTCTCTCTCACTTTCCTTACACAGAGCCCATGTGGGACAAGCCCAGGTTCTTATCTGTGACTTGCCTGTAGGATCAGGCCTGTGCAGTGAGAGGTGGTACTCTGCAGTTGGCTCTAGGCATAAGACCCTCACATGACAGTAGTTTCCTAGGCCTCTACAGGTGGAGAATGTTCCTCTGCCCTAGTGTTCCAAGTGCTTTTTTAAATTTTTTTTTATTTTTTTATTTTTTTAAAAAAGATTATTTATTTATTGTTAGAGAGAGAGAGAGAGAGGGAGAATGGGCACACCAGTGTCTGTAGCCACTGCAAACGAACTCCAGATGCATGGGCCACTATGTACATCTGGCTTACGTGGGTACTGGGGAATTGAACCTGGTTCTTTAGGCTTCGCAGGCAAATGCCTTAACCGCTAAGCCATTTCCCTGCCCCAATTTTTTTTTTTTTAGAAAGAGAGAGAGAGAGAGAATTGGCACACCAAGGCCTCAGCCACTGAAATCAAAGTCCAGGCACTTGTGCCACCTAGTGGGCATGTGCGACCTTGCACTTGCCTCACCTTTGTGAGTCTGGCTTACGTGGGATCTGGAGAGTCAAACATGGGTTCCTAGGCAAGTGACTCATCTGCTAAGCCATCTCTCCAGTCTGAAAGTGCTTTCTGACAGTCAAGTGTCTGTGAGCACCTGCCTCCTCGGCTTCCTCAGGTTTAATCCCAATGCACACAGGATAGGGTGAAAGTCTATCACACTCACCATTCTGGCTGAAAGATGGTCTCTTCCAGCTCACTGTGGCTAACTGCAAAGTCTGGCTGGCTTCCCTTTCTTTAGGGCCTGCATGAGCACACACATACATGCAGGCACATACATAGACATACACATAAACACATGTATATGTCTATGCAATCACATATATGTGATGTACATACATCATGTGCTCTCATGACACACATGCACATACCCACACACTGTATACTGAGATGGCCACCAGGCAATGAAGGTCACCTAGAGGGCCGTGGGTACTAAATGAGCTTCACTTTCAAGTTCTTTGTGTGTATTCATGTGTATTTGTGTGTGGGGAGGATTCATGTGTACATATGTACCCATGAATGTGGAGGCCAGAGGAGAACCTTAGGTATCATTCCTCAGGCACTGTCCATCTTTTGTGAGACAGAATGTGGTGGGTAGATCCAGGTATCCCCCATAAACTCATGAGTTCTGACTGCTAGGTCCCCAGCTGATGGCGATTTGGGAATGGGAGCCTCCTGGAGGAGGTGTGTGGTTAAGGACGGACATATGGGTGTTATAGCCAGTTTCCCTTTGTCAGTGGCACACTCTCCTGCTGCTTTTGTCCACCTGATATTGGTCAGGAGATGATGTCCAGGCTCTGCTCATGTCACAGTTTCCCCTGCCATCACGGAGCTTCCCCAAAATAAACAACTTTCCTCCCATCAGCTGCTTTTGGTCATGTGCTTTCTGCCAGCAACATGAAGGTGACTGCAACATAGGTCTCTCATTGGCCTGGAACTTGCCAAGTATGCTACACTAACTGGCCAGGGATCCTCCCATTCCCACCTCCCTAGTACTGGGATTGCAAGCACATAACACCACACCTGGCTTTTTCTAAAATGTGGGTTCTGGGAATTGAACTCAGATCCTCATGCTTGTGAGGCAAGCACTTTACTGACTGACCCAGCCTTGCTCTAAAGTTCTTGACCTCAGCTGCCAGTGTCTGTGCTTCCATGCACGAGTGTCAGCTGTAAGGGTTCCTGCCAGTGGCTCCCTGGATGGCAGCTACTGAGAGCCTGCTGTCACCCATCTTGCCTCCCTGTTGTCCACCCTGCCCCAGGAGGGACAGTGGGTCTTCAGCAATAAAGTAACAGACTGGGTTCCAGAATCTTGCTAGTGATGGGTCTGACTTACTCTTCAGAGTTAATATGGAAGATGGAACAATTAACTAGCATGTAGTATCTACTAAGTAGTAGGAACTATGGAAAGTATATTTTAAAAATATATTATTTCATTATTTTTTCACAGTAAGAAACAATTTTCTCATTGAAAAATGAAATTAAATGTTAGTTGCCACCTGCTTGCTGGTGACATATGCCATTGAGTTAATAGGTAAGGGAAATGCGGGGGTCAGGGAGTGTTCCTCCTGTGCCCTGGGGTCAAGAAGTCCAGGGCTCATGAATTCTATCAGCCAGGTTTACAGACTCTTTCAAGGGCAGTTGGCAGACCTGGAAAGGGGGCCACCTCTTTCTGCTGTCCTCAAGAGGACCTGCTTTGGACTCTCATGCAAAACCCCAAGAACTGTCCCTTCACAGGGGCTAAGAATCCTCAGACACACTGCTCTAAACAGGCAGAGACTTTTAAGCTGAACAAGAAGAGAAAGAAGCCAGGCATGGTGGCTCACGCCTTTAATCCCAGCACTTGGGAGGCAGAGGTAGGAGGATCACCGAGAGTTCGACGCTACCTGAGACTACAGAGTGAATTCCAGGTCAGCCTGAGCTAGGGTGAGACCCTACCTCAAAAAACCAAAAAGTAAAAAATTAAAAGAAAGAAGAATAGAGAGTCACATGCCTGCAGCTCAAGCCCTTTGCCTGGCATGTGCAGGGGACTGAGGAGGATGAACTGGACTCCCAGAAGCTCTGTAGGATTATGTACATTATAAAGTAATGGGGAATTGCAGCACCATGGCTCCTTTGCATGTGTGTGTTCTGCGGCCATGATTGCAACCAACCATGAATAAAAATATTCAAAAAAGGGCTGGAGAGATGACTTAGCGGTTAAGGCGTTTGCGTGCAAAGCCAAAGGACCCTGGTTTGATTCTCCAGGACCCATGTAAGCCAGTTGCAGAAGGGGGCACATGCATCTAGAGTTTGTTTGCAGTGGCTAGATGCCCTGGTGTGCCCATTCTCTCTCTCTGCCTCTTTCTCAAATAAATAAATAAATAAATAAATAAATAAATAAATAAATAAAATATACTTTTAAAAATATTCAAAAAAGTGCATATGTGCTGAATATGTACAAACATTTTCTTGTTCCTAGATCCTGAACAATACAATCTAACAACTAATTACATTACATAACATTTATATTAGCTACTACAAATACTGTAGAAATAGCTTATATATAAATACTAGGCCTTTTCTTTCTTTCTTTCTTTCTTTCTTTCTTTCTTTTTTTTTTTTTTTTTTTTTTTTGGTTTTTCGAGGTAGGGTCTCACTCTGGCCAGGCTGACCTGGAATAAATTATGTGATCTCAGGGTGGCCTCGAACTCTCAGTGATTCTCCTACCTCTGCCTCCCGAGTGCTGGGATTAAAGGTGAGCCACCACGCCTGGCTAGGCCTTTTTTTTAAATAAGAGACATGCTCAGTGTAGCTAAGGATGACTTTATTGTTATTTATTAGCAACAGACAGAGAAAGAGGCAGAGAGAGAGAGAATGGGTGCACTGGGGCCTCTAGCCACTGCAAATGAACTCCAGATGAATGCGCCACCTTGTGCATCTGGCTTACATGGGTCCTGGAGAATCGAGCCTTGAGCTAGGGTCATTAGGCTTCACAGGCAAGATCTTAACCACTAAGCCATCTTTCCAGCCCAATACTAGGCCATTTTATATAATGGATTTGAGTATCCATGCAAGGATTTTAGTATCCACAAGGGGTCCTGGACCCAATCCACATGGATACTGAAGGAAGACAGGATATACTAGGAGCTCTGAGGAAAAAAACAGGCAAAGAGCTTGCCAACACAGTCAGCAGCAGAATCAAGCCAGAAAGCACACCACATATTTAAGAGACAAGAAGTTTCCAAGAAGCTAGTCAGTGGCAACTCCAGTGGAGAAAGAGTGGTAGGGTCGTATTGCCAAGGCCTCATGAGCCAAACTAAGGCTGAGATTCACACCCCTTCCCCACAAGCATAGCAGGAAACAGCAGGAAGACCCAGGAGTCTCAGCTGCTCATTTTAAGGCACTCATGTGGGCAACATAACACCCCTAAACCCACTAGAAGAGCCTGATTCAAGCTGGCATTCAGACTGGCATTCAGAACAGACCCAGCAGCTGGTCCCTACCCTGCCCAGCCATTCTACCCAAGCAATGGCCATTCCGCCTAGGCTGTCTGGTTACTTCTTTTTGGCTTCATTTTCCACTAGTCATTTCAGGTTTTTAATTGCTGCAGTGTTACAAAGCAGCCGGGGCATAATCCAAAGAGACTGAAGCAAATGACTGCACAAATAGAGTGGGCATTATGAACTCATGGAGACCTGTGCACTCTCTGTGCTCCGAGAAGGAACCAAACATAAATACAACATTTCTTCCTGCTCCAACTTCTGATGCTAGATGTGTTTTATTTAAATGATCTCTGGGTGAGGGAGGTCGTGGGGCTGCTGGCAGGGACAGGGATCCTTTTAATTGGCAAAATGTTAATCACTTTTGGAAAATGAATTCTAATCTTCCTATCTAATACAGTGGATATGTGAGTAATTACTTTCCTTCACTAAACTGTTAATGCAACATTAGTGATTACACTAATTTAAACTAATGAACTCTTACAGACTGATAAAACCCCCAGACAGTCAGCAGATGCCTTGCTTCCATTGGCTGTGCTTAACTTCCCATTTGGAAGAGAGATTTTGAATTAACCTTTAGAATAATGCTCAAAATTGGGTTTAGAAATGTTAGGATTTGTAGACCGGGTATAATTTTCCCCCAAGCATTAGTGAGGCCATTTCCAGTGAGGGTGTAATTGAATTTAAAAATGCATTTCTTAATTTGATCAGCCACACTCCTATGGTTGGTAATGGCTGTTCCTCTGAATCCTAACTTGGAAAATGACACCTGTCCTCAGAATTATCCCTTGACCCTTTCTACAGCTTCTGCTTCCTGTGGTCAGAGCCTCACTTAGAGGACTGCGTTCCTTTTCACTGGTTAGAAGCTGTGCCACACTATGGCATTTCAGCAGGGATAGGATTCTGTACTCAACTTCAAATGACAGTCTGTTGCTTTAAGTGTGCTTGTGTGCTGTCTGTGCTAGTTAGCTGGGGGGTTAGCCTTGGAGAAGGGGCAACGTAAGCAGCGTTGTCAATGCATTTCACACAGAAGGTGGAAGAGCACATGGAGGGGGGTCACAGTTCAGGGCAGGGAATGGGACTAATGTCAAGGCCTAATCCATGTTCAAGACCAGGTCAAAATGACTGCATGACTTCCTGTCCCAGGTGCTGCAGTATTTAAACTTTTTCTGGGAAGGATAGCAAAAGGTAAAAGCTAACTGTTGTTAGCTTCCTGAAAAATTGGAATGATTATGAACCTATACACATGAGATCCAGAAGGCCATTGTAAGGTTTCAAAGACAGTTAAGAACTAAAGTTGAGGGCTGGAGAAATAGCTTAGTGGTTAAGGCTCTTGCTTGCTTGTGAAGCCTAAGGACCCAGGTTCAACTCCCCAGAACCCATGTAAGCCAGATGCACATGGTGATACATGTGTCCGGAGTTCATTTGCAGAGGCTGGAGGCCCTGGTACCCCCATTCCTCTCCCTCTCTCTCTTTCTCTCTCTCTCTCCCCTTAAAAAGAAAGAAATAGTTGAGCTGAGATGGAAAGCAAGGCTGAGGCTTTCTCACCTGGGACAGGACATCTTAGTCAGCTCCTTTCCCTTCCCCTGTATCAGTTCCATTCTTAGTTATATTTGGCACATAGGCAGATGACATGGTCATGAGGACAGCATGATCATACATGAAATTTTCTTGAAAATACTTTAGCAGGGAGAATGTGCTATAAATGTTTATATTTTAAAACCTTGCTCCAGGGGCTGTCAGTTCCTGGTTCAGAAATTTACACTTTAGCATGCGCACCTAACATTCTATTGGAAAAGACCATACTCTCGAAATAATTAGCACAATTGCCTCAATTCATACCAAGATTTCTGATTCACACCAGATGCTGCTAATTAACACTTGCACATAAGTCCTCATTGGGGAAATTAGTGGTTTGTCAATCAGCATAATAGATGCTGAGAATGGACTCTCATTTATGAGTGAAAATTGGTTAAAATAGTTCAGAGAAATTTCTCATTTGACAAATGGGTTCTAAAAGCGCCTTTTCTAAATATGCTGTGCTCAGCCTCTGAGACAGGACTTCTAGTAGTGGGCTCCCATGTCTTAAGAGTTCCAGGCCATTCTGGGCTATCGTGTTAGACCTTGTCACAAAAACAAACAAACAAACAAACAAACAAACAAACAAACAAACAAACCAAAAGAAATATGATTGAATGTAAAGTTTCTTTTCCGGTGATCAACATTGTATAAATCAAGTGTGGAGACATTGCTGAGTTCACAAAGGAGCCTGAACCAGGAACTATCCATGCATCAGTTCAGGTGGTAAGAAAGAAATGGGGTGTTCCTTGGAAAGGAGGAAATAACATGATGGACTGAAGGGAAGAAAATAATGCAAGAGGAGCTACTAGGTGGCTTAGTGGTCAAAGGCATTCACTTGCAATGGGAAACAGAGCCAAAAGAATACAAATCTGGGCTGGAGAGATGGCTTAACAGTTAAACGCTTGCCTGTGAAGCCCAAGGACCCCGGTTCAAGGCTCAATTCTCCAGGACCCACTTAAGCCAGATGCACAAGGGGGCGCACGCATCTGGAGTTCATTCACAGTGGCTGCAGGCCCTGGCACGCCCATTCTCTCTCTCTACCTGCCTATTTCTGTATCTCTCTCTCTCTCTCTCAAATACATAAGTAAGAAATAAAATATTTTTTAAAAAAAGAATACAAATCTGCCAGAGATACGGTTTTAGGCCTGGAAATATTGCTTAGTGGTTAAGGCCTGTGAACCCTAAAGAACCAGGTTTGATTTCCTAGGACCCACATAAGTCAGATGCACAAGGTAGTGCATGCATCTGAAGTTCATTTGCAGTGGTAGGAGGCCTTGGTGTACCCATTCTCTCTATCTGCCCCTATTTTAAATAGATAAAATATTTAAAAATAAAAATAAAGATAAGAGATCAAAGAGATCTGGTTTTAAAGAAGGTGGGGAGAAAAGAGTACAGGCACTTTCAAGGTTGCCCTCTGACCCTCACACCCATGCCGTGGCATACATTCACACATACAAATAAAACTTTTTTTTTTTTTTAATGCAAGAGGTCCATAAAAAGGGCTACACAGACACTGGTCTATGGTCCTCTTATAAATGTAGTGCCTGGTTATGTGAGGGATAGAGAGAAAAATGTGGATGAAACTGAAAACCACAACAAAATGTGTATTTCTGAGCCCTCAGGCTAGAGATCCCAGGGCGCTTCTTTAGTTTCGAGATCCTTGCCCTTGCCTGACCAAGGTGAGTTGGTTGGTTACTCTCCTGTTTCTTGAGTGCTGTGAGGTCATGGTGTCATTATTCGTGCTTGTGCCCAGCACCCAGCAGAGGCTTGACATGTGTTTGCAGCATAGAGTGATGATAGTAACAGCTTCCTCCATGAGGATCACACGGGTTCTGTGGTGCCCGCTTATGTTGTCATTTGAGACAAGCAACAACTGTAGATGAGGTCGTGCCTCCTTCTCCCACCTGTGAACTAGCATGCCACGGATGAGATCCTCCCAAACCAGCCACTTCTTTCTTTAACCTGAACTGAATGTCACTAGTCGCCTTCTCTCCTAAGCTGGGCTGGAATCATTGAAGGCAAAGAGTATATTTAGTTTGCTCATGCTGGGTCCTGTGATGGGCAAATGCAACACTGGTATTAAAGAGACTCAGTGAGTGTGCACTGCTGGAATGAATGAGTGAGCTAGTGAATCTAAAAACAGACCCCTGGGGGATGGAGAGATAGCTCAGTAGTTAAGGCGCTTGTCTGCAAAGTCTAAGGACCCAGGTTCAATTCCCCAGTACCTGTAAAGCCAGATGTACAAAGTGGTACATGTATGTGGAGTTTGTTTTGTTTTCAGCTGGAGGCTCTGGCATGCTCATTCTCTCTCTCTCTTTGCAAATTAATTAATTAATTAAATATTTTCAAAGCAAAACCAAAAAATGAAAACACAAAAAACAACAGAGCCCTGGTCTCAGCTGTGTCCATTGGAGGCTCCGTCCTTCCCCCTGGGCCCTCAGTGGCTGGATCAACATGCTTGTATGTGTTCATGGTCCATGAGTTCACAGCTGTAAGCTCATCTGCAAGAGGCAGCTTCTTGCCCAGCATCCCATGGGACAGGACACAGGAACTGCATTTAAGCCTAACCAGGAGGCAGGCTCTGACCTACATTCAACTGCCAGGATGGGAAGCAAAGTTAAACTTTACAGAAGAAACGTCTCATGCCAGAGAGGCTTGGGAGCTGTGCAAACTGCTCATTATGAGAGTATCAATAGTAAGTTAGGAAAATGGAACATATTTTCAGAGTCTCATACCTGGAATTTTACTTTCAAGTATTTTAGGTATGTGTGTATGAGCCGTCACTTGCACTTTGGCCTGGAAATGTTTGGGGCAGTCCTGCCGTGACAGCTCACAGTTGGAAGGAAGCTGCCCCCTCTCCTTTCACTCTCTGGATCTGCTTTTCATCTGCAGGGCTGGAAGCATGCTAATGTGTCTTGTAAATGAAAGTCTTTTTCTTAAAAGCAACTTTTTGTGGAGTCAGACTTTTATATGCAATTGACAAGTGAAACTTGAGCCAGCATAAACAGTTTAGAGGTTAAAATTTAATTACCTGATGCCCCTTTGACTAGGAGCATCTCTTTAGGATGACTTTGGGACAATAAGGATGAGATCAGAGGTATGGTGCACTCACACAACTTCAGCCAATCTGGACAACCTCAGTAAATGGTCAACAGTGTTGCTCAATTAACAGAGCACGCTCGTTTAGCGGACAGTGGCCTGAGCTCCGAATGGGTGAGCAGAGTGTTAGCAAATGATAGGTGCCCAATAACTATGTGTGAAGAGGGTAAATGACTCCTCCCATGCTCCCAGCATGGTCATCCACTTTTGGCCACCTGAACACCACCCTAGTGCAGGTGAGCCATAGCACTACCATAGCACACTCACTAGCTGACACATGCTGAAAGGGACCCCCAAAAGATATGCTTGCATGCTACCTTGGTACCTGTGAAAGTGACCTTATTTGAAAAGTAGTTTTTACAGGTATGATTAAGATGACATGAGATCATTGTGGATTATGTAAGCGAGCCCAAAATTCAAAGGCAAGTCTTCTTAGAAGAAATAGAGAGGAGAGCTGGACATGGAGGAGACCACTGAAGAGATGCAGCCATAGTCCAGGGAATGGACTGGAGTCATCAAGAATTGGCTCGGATCGTTTTTCAGTTAGACTGCCCAACCAGCTGTTAACAAGCAGCCAGCTGACTCACTTCTGATAGGTTTTGCCCAGTTAAAATATCAAAATGTGTCATAACAGGGGGTGGGGGGATGGCTCAGTGGGTAAGAGCACTTGCTATAAAAGTCTGAGGACATACGTTCAATCCCTGCTATCCACATTCCCTTGTGCATGCCTGACGGCAAGCATCTCTTTTATTAGCAGCTTGCCTGGCATAATCTCTCTGAGGAAACTCCACGGACCACTATAACCACAGCTGCTGCTAAACCATGACTCCTGCTTCCGGACACCTTGTTCTAGAAGCAGCCACTTCAGGCACCTTGCACAGACTATGGAACAGGTTTCAGGAGACTCCACTCCAGGAAAAGTGGTCCTTGGACAGTTCTTAGTGACCCTGCTCAGGCTGCAGCTCGTCTCACATAAAATGAGAGGGAGAGCACTCCCCAGTCAGTGGCTCGGCAAGAAGCCTGTGATTGGTCCAATGTGAGGTGTGTGATTGGTTCCTATGCAAGGCTTGTGATCTGTGTATATGCAAGGCTTATAACTGCTGGACCTGAAGATCACACACATACACATACAAGGCTGTGATTGGTGGAATTCCAATCTGAGTACATGCACGTATGCCATGCCTGGCCAAGTTTTCTAGTTATGTAAGTAGTCTATTTCCTATTGCTGGGTTAGCTGGGGAGGCGTCTCTCCTGTGCACCACTGCACAATGTTGTGACATCAGGGCACAATTAAAGCTCCTCCTGGAAGTCTTTTGCCTGCTTGTGGTCTTTATCATGGATAGAGTCAGCTGAGCTGGTTGCACTAAGAACAGACAAAAATCTAGGATTCCCAGCTTTAGCAGTAGCCATGGGAGTGGCAGCTACACAAGGAGGTGGCTGTAAACTTCCAGAGTCACTAAAAGTGAAATCTGACACCCAAAGTTCAGATTAGTAACACCAAGAGGTGGCGGCCAATTCCAGAGCCACCAAGTGCTAAGGACCCTGCTAACTAAAACCCTGAACTACAACACTAGGCACTGGTCAAAGACGTAGATGATGACTACAGGCAGAATCCAGGATAGTCAGAGCTATACAGAGCAGCAGAAAGACAGACGACAAGAGATGGCAGAGAAGCTGAGAGCCTTTAAGGAACCAGGGTCAGAAGCCAAGGCTATAAGGGATGCAAGCCATGGTCACAAAAGGAGTTCAAGAGAGCTATCAATGCTTAAACAGCCAAAGTTCCTAACACTTAAGTCTTGGGAGCTGTAATAGCGCCTGAGTGATGTCAGTACTTGAAGCCCAGGGCAATAAACTTCTTCTGCCTAGAGCACCTACAGGTATCTGGCTCTGCAAACTTCAGCCTTAAGCCTCCTGTGGTGGTTTGAATGTGAATGTCTTTCCCCTGTAGCCTGAGGTATTTTTGATAAAGTATCCTATCTCCAGCACTGGAGGAGGTGTCACTGGGGGCAGATCTTGAGTCCCACCTAAGGTGTGAAAAGAGCTTGGAACTCTGGCTGTTTGATTTGGTTGCTGCCTACAGTGGTTGTTTCTCTCTGCTTGGATCACTGGAATGGAAGGGAGCCAGCTTCTGCTGCCTTCATGGAACTTCCCCTGAATCTGTAAGCCTGACATAAACCCTTTCCTCCCATAAGCTGCATCTGGTCAGATGTTTTCCCAGCACTGAGTTGCTGACTGCAACACCTCCAGTGCTTAAAGCTTGAAGCCTGTAGATTTGGAACCTCCCTTTGTGAGCCAGTGGACCTCAGGGCTGTTAACACTAAGGGAACTTCCTCCTTGCCTATTGGAGAGAGGGTACAGTTAGGGTGACTAGATCTCTAAAGGTACAAAAGACAGGAAAGTCTGCACTTGCTAGAAATCAAAGATGATATCACTTATCTCTTGCCTACTTCCCTAGACCTGTTTTCCCACAAACAGCTGGGACCTCCCGGGAGGGAGGTCTTTCATAGGATTTAAACATTGTGGTTGGTCAAGTTCAGCCCCTGGAACTTGGAGTCAGGGCTAACATCTTCCTGAGAGAGCCCCTAGCCCTAACCAACCAGCTGTCCCTCTGGTTCAACTGAGCTGGAAGACAGCCCACCACTATAAGTTTATAAATACCTTTGCAAGGAGAGGGCAGGCTCTCTGACCACTTGGGAACTTCCAGCTGTGGGTGAGTTTTCCCTCAGCTGGGCCCCTAGCCCTTACTCTCTACATGGGCTCCTTTATCTCTTCCAGCTCCCCACATGGCAGGATCTCCTTGAATTTTCTTTCTGCCTTTTTTTCTAGACCCTCCATGTGGGATCTCCAGCCACATGGGTGCCTTTCCTTAGCTCTGTACTTCTCTCAATAAATAAAATAATTTAGTAGTTATCCTTTTCAGTCTTATTTTGTATTCAATTCTTTTATTAAAATTAGAAACGAACCTAGGGTTTGGGGTTCAAGGACTTTCCTGGACCCTGAGCACCCCATTGCATATCCTTGACTTCCATCTGGATAGAACAGAAGAACTTTGTGACACCTGTTAGTGGCCGTTTAAAGCTCTCCAGATTAGACAAGCTGACTAAGGGGATGTGTCACTGGAATGTGAATGAGATCCTCCACTGGTGTCTTCTCCCTGTCGGGTCTTTCCAGTAACGACAGCAAATCTACGCTCAACTCTGCCCAGTGGGTTTCCCCCAGCTGACGGCTGCAGAGAACATGGACCTTTAGGTCCCAGAGAGCTCGCGGGCACTAGACACCAGTGTGCCCAGACATTTGTGTCCCATTATTGGGTGTGTCTGTGAACTGCTAGCTTATACAGAGTAACACAAAACCCAGCAAATCCTAGCTGGCTCTTGCTGGGCTTTAAAACTGGCCAATATTTCAGGCCAGGTGTAGCTTATTAGAATATACTACCAGGCCTGCCTCACTCTGATGCCTCATTTGTCCCCAAATGTCCCACTATAAATAAATCCATACTCTTCAAAGTCTTCTAGGCCTCAACAATAAGGCTGTGGGAGAAGGAAGGGTTCTTTCTGTTGTCTACCTGGCGCCTCTGTCCAGAATTCTTGTTTTTAAATTTTATTTTAAATATTTTTATTTATTTATTTGCAAGGAGAGAGAGAGAATATATACCAGGGCCTGTAACCTCCACAAACGAACTCCAGATGCATGCTGCACTTTGTGCATCTGGCTTTACATGGGTACTGTAAATTGGGAAATTGAACCAGGGTCATGAGGCTCTGCAGGCAAGTGTCTTAACCGCTGAGTCACCTCTCTAGCCCCCTCTGTTCAGAATTCTTAGGATTTGCCTCTTGCCTGGATAAGTGAAGCTAGAAACTGTGTCAATGTCAGAAGGCATGGCATCTATACCTAGGCATAGACGTCATGCAGAGGTCCTTCTCAGGATAGTTGCACTCTGCACTCCATGCTAGTACCAGAAACACTCAAATCTGCAGCAGGGGCCATTTCACACAAAGACTGTCTCCCAAGGTGAGGCTAGGCTCGCATAATCATCTTTAGCAAATTAGGCCTTCATAAAAGTTTGTCCTTAAAATGGGATGTATGGGCATTTATCCAAGCATAGATGGAAAGTCAGAGATACAGAGTAGAAGGAAGATAGGTTTTGGGAAATCATATCTACAGGAGTATAATTCTGGACTTATTAATTAACCTCTTCAAGCTTCAGAGTCTTAATTTATAAAGTGGGAATTCTAGTACCTTGTATGGTGGAGGTTAGGACTGAATGTGATAGGAAAACATTGTCTAATACTATCTAGTAGAACAGCAGTAACTAGTGGATATCATCATTGTCACCATCGAGCAGTTAGATGATTAGGGTGCAAACTAAGGACATTTACCCCTATATGATTTCTAGAATCATGTCTACACTGGAGGAGATTATAAAAACATGAATGTCTTTCCGAATATTCTTTTTTAAAATATATTTTTAAATTTTTATTTATTTATTTGAGAGAGGGAAAGAAGCAGAGAGAGAGAGAGAGAGAGAGACAGACAGACATAGAGAATGGGCACTCCAGGGCTTCGAGCCACTGCAAACAAACTCCAGATGCATGAACCACCTTGTGCATCTAGCTTACGTGGTTACTGGGGAATCGAACCGAGGTTCTTTGGCTTTTCAGGCAAGCACCTTAACTGCTAAGCCATCTCTCTAGCCCTCCAAATATTCTTTAAAACTCTTTAATGACTCCTCCCTAGAGTTAGCAAAAGTCTTTCACTGAATATTTCAACCTGGTCACTAGACAATGAACGCTGGCTCTAATGTACAGAGTGAAAAGCTTAGTACCTGGAACATAGGTGATAATCATTTATAGCCCCATCATCATCTTCACCAGCATCATCCAGCATCTGGTTAAGGTAATGCTGCTGATGAGTTTAAGCAATCATATAAACAGACCTGGTGACTCGTCTTCCCACATACCCTGTCAATGACCTCTCTCCTTTCTTTAGGAATGTCAACAGTGATAGCAGGGTGTGAATGGCCAGTGATCCTTGTTGGCAACCTCCTACTTTATATATCTTTAAGTGTGTTTCTTGGAAAATGTTTCCCAGAACGTTAGATTTATACCTCCCCATTTGCTGTGACAATTAATATAGCCATAAGGATCAATGGAAATTTATTAATGGCAATAAGATTCATGACAATTTAAATGTATAGTTATAAATAACTTTAAGACAGCTCTATGTACATGAGTGTCTGGGAATTGCTGAGAAGATTGCTTAGTGGTTAAAGGCACTTGCTTGTAAAGCCTGCAGGCCCTGGTTTAATTCCCTACTACCCACAAAAAGCCAGATGCACAACATGGCGTATGCCTCTCTTCGTTTGCAGTGGCAGGAGGCCTTATCTCATCCATACTCTCTTTCTCCCTTTCCATCTCTCCCTTAAGTTGCTCCTTGCCAGGTCATAATGATGAGAAAAGTAAAGTCTATAGACTGTATCTTTCCTAGGAGCTAAAGGCAGACCTTTTGCTGTTCACCATAAAGATAAGGTTTTGTAAACATTTGTAACACACATGCACACACATGCAGGCATTATTTGGTTCTATTGCTCTGTCTTGTGAGAATTGGGTCTCAATGAGCTGAGACCAAGATGTGAATCCTTTGCTATGAGTCAGAAACTGTCCTTCCTCTCTAACCCAGGAGTCTTGTATCTTCCACAAACACCCATGAACCTGGTAGGCCTTCTAGTGAGCTTGCAAGTAGGGTAGAATCTGAGACTTTCACAATTACATTCGACTTCATAGACATGAATGCTATGTATTATTAATTACTTTTCTCACTGTTGTAACCAACACCTGACAAAGGCAACTTGAGGAAGGAAGGGTTTATATTGATTCACGGTTTAAAGGCATGATGACAGGATCCTGAGGCATAGTCCTGTGTCCATAGTCAGGAAGCATAGACAGATGAATGAATGCTGGTGTTCAGCTCACTTCTCCTTTTCATTCAGTCTAGGACCCCAGCTCATGAAATGGTACCGTCCACATTTAGGATGGGACTTCTCACCTCAATCCAATATAGAAACTCCAACTCCCTACAGACATACCCAGATGTTTGTCTCCTAGGTGATTCTGGATCCTGTCAAGTTGACAATCAATTTTCACTATTTCAATATGCAATTTGAAAGCAGCTTTAATTCATTATAGCCTAAATCTAAGAACCACTTTAGAATGAACAACCACACAACTATGACAAGTGTGTGAACGAACCGATGCTACACGTGTGTAATGTCGTAAATAAATCTCAAAACCATGTTGAAGAAACAGGCAGACAGAAAAGTACATATTCAAGAATTCTATTGATGTCAAGTTCAGAACCACCAAAAATTACCCCTGGTGGTAAAGCTTGAATAGCCTTCATCTTTGTGTGAGGACACGTTGACTGAAATGGGTGTGGAGAAGCCTGGCGGGTGCATGCAGGAGATGTTTTAACTTATGATCTGGTTAGTAACCTTCAGTTAGGAGAGTAGGGACTGGAGAGAGCTGCATGAAGATTAACATAATCTTGAAGTAAGAAGTCAGTTGGTGGAGCACGGAACAAGCCAGCAATATACAAATGTGGGAGAAGTGGGTGCCATATAAATGACCTTTAAAAGGGTCATGAGACTTCTGGCCCAGGGCTTTTGAGTAGATGGCTTTTCAAGCTCATTTGCCCATTCCCATTCGTGGACGTGCCTTTCTCTTCCTTAATAAACTGTCTAGTTTTCTATGACTTTACCATGCTTCCCTGGGGAAATTCTTTGTCCTGAAGTAGAAGAACCTGGAAATCTCACTGGGTGTCCCATTATCTGCTTTTACACAGTCTGATGAGTGAATTCATAGGCAAAGATCCATCAATCTGAGTACTATGCCCTGAGCTATATGTTAAAGAACTAAAGAAAGGAAGGGATGGAAGTAGAGAGCACCTGTGTGTGTGGCCGTTATATCCAGGTCATTAATAAATGGGTGTATCTGCTAGGGTTTAAGTAAGAACCCTAGAAGATCTTGTCTTTCATCTTTCTATTTGTTTGGCCAATCTATTGGAGTTTGCCCAAGATTGCTAATAGCTAGCTATGGGGTGAGAGGAAAGAGATGAGTCACACAGGATCAGGCCAAGAAAGACTAAGAATTCTGTAGATTAGCCCTAGAGAGACACAGAGCCTAGAAAGCTGAAGCTGGGCACATCGGAAGTTTCTGGCTGTGCCCTCAGTGGCACAGAACTCGCCCTTTCATCCTAGAGGCATAAGACTTTTCTGAGACTAGACTAAAGGGCTCTGCATGATGGCAGGGTCTGACTTGGGGCAAGTGCCTTTATGTGTAGTGGCTCTCTCCTCCCTCTGCAATGTGGCTCTCCTCACCCCAACCTGAAGAGCACAGCCCCAAGCATCAGCTGACAGCACCAAGTATCCTCATAAGTGAGGTGGGGGCAGGTGTTTCATTGACTCCAAATCTTTTCAGATGCTTGGTAAATATTTAATTTAAAAAATCTGGTTTGGGGGAGGGGTGGAGGGGAGATAAGGATATTGCTACCCTCTGGGCTTGGGGGGGTGGTTAGCAGTCCAGCAATTCTGAGAAATTATTCATCCACTGTTCATCTTTGAGTTATTACAGTCAGTGTATGTCTCTAAGGAACAAGTTTATTAGTGTTGCTAAGATAATTAGTCTATTCTACTTAAAAGCAATTCAAATTGTCTCCTTGTATATTTCTTTCCAGAGTTCACTGTGGTTACATTTCTCCTTGTTCCTATTTTGCTCTCATTTTCCCATTGGAGAGAGCTCACTTTCAACACAGCTTCCCAACTCTCCAGTTGGCCTAATGTCTTCATTGGAGCGGAAGTCTCTAGTCTTCAGCTAGCTCAGTCTTCTCCTGGCTACAGTCTCCAGCTTGCATAACGCCTGCCACTGAGGTCCTCTGTCACATCACTCAGGAGGATGGGCTTGCTTCCTCTCGGCTCCTCTCAAGCCTAAGGATTTGTAGCAGGGAAGACACTTGCAAAGTTTGCACCAATCCAAAGCCCTGTGCAGGCAGAAACAGCGTATCACAGGGCGTGGTGGCGCATGCCTTTACTCCCAGCACTCGGGAGGCAGAGGTAGGAGGGTGGAGGAGAGTTCAAGGCCACCCTGAGACTACATAGTTAATTCCAGGTCAGCCTGGACCAGAGTGAGACCCTACCTTGCAAAACCAAAAAAAAAAAAAAAGAAACAGCGTATCACTTTCTGAGCATCTTAACAACTTTCACTACTCTTGACCAATGATCCTCAAACCCTATGCGCACAAATCACCTGGGCATCTTGTTAAAATGTAGGCTTTGGTTCAACAGGTCCAGACCAGCTCCCAGGATGATGTAGCTTCTTGTCGCTGGCGGTACTTTAAACAGTGAAAGATTGAATTCACTCTTCCTTGACCACTTACATTAGGCCTGGGCATCCCTTTCCTCCTCACAAAAGCCCTAACACCCCTGTAGGAATCAAGTAGAAGGTTATTAATGATGCTGCTCAGACACCTCAGACACTGCTCTCTAGGTCTTTGGTTCTTTAATAACCTCTAAATCCCTGCAGGCTCCATTGTCACCTTCACAATGGAGCTAATCTAGCTGCACCCCCTTGCCATGGATAACTGCATGATTTAGCAGTCATGCAGAGCTCCAGCTCCCAGGACTTCACAGGAGGAAGCAGAGCTGCGAGGGAATTCTTAAGCACAGAATGGGGAGTTCCTTTATCTTCTTTCTTTGCATAATATTTACATTAATGTGATAGGAGAAAACCTAGGACTAATTAATAAATTATCTGTTTTTCTAGCTGCTTATCATTTTCTGTTATTTAGTTTAATAGCGTTTTCATGCTCAGGATTTAATGAGCGTTTTTTCCCTCTTACTTTTAAGTACTAATATGTAAACAAATATACTTTTCTCCAAGTCCACTGGTTTTCATATCCTTCCTCTGTTACAGAGAAAATTCCCTCATTCATTCATTCATTCATTCATTCATTCATTCATTCAAGCAGCAAGCATTTACTTTGTGCTGTGGGAGAGGAGGTACTGGGGATAAGACAATGAACAAAGCCCTGGCTTCAGGTCAGGAGAGAGATTTGTGCAAGAAGATTGGGAATATCATGTCTAGGATTAGGTAAAGGTTGTTCAAATAATTTAGTAGAGAGGCATTTGTACTGAGGTGGCCTAACATGAAGGATTTCTATACAAGCAAGGTAAAACTTAAGCTCAGCCAGTCACAAGAAGCCAATTGAATATTAGTTATATCATCTTGACTTCCATTCTAGGACAGCCCAAATAAAACAACTGCTCAGACTTTAACAAATCAAATACCTTCTTTGTTCTGTTTCCACTTTCCTGTCAACCACTTTCAATCAGTTTGTTTTGGAGGCTCCTTATTGACTGTTTTCTCAAATAAACTTCTTGTTGTTGTTGTTTTCGAGGTAGGGTCTTGCTCTAGCCTAGGCTGACTTGGAACTCACTCTGTAGTCACAAGCTAGCATTGAACTCACAGAAATCCTCCTACCTCTTCCTCCTGAGTGCTGAGATTAAAGGCATGAACCACCATGCCCAGCTTCAAATACACTCTTTATAAAAGTTTAATATGTCAGTACTTATCTTTGGTAAAAAAAAAAAAATTATATTATTTGCATAGGGAGAAAGAAAGAGAGAGAATGGGCATGTCAGGGCCTCTTGCCACTGCAAACAAACTCAAATGCATGTGCCACTTTGTGCATCTGGCTTTACGAGGGTACTGGGAAATTGAACCCAGGCCATCAGACTTTGTAAGCAAGTGCCTTTAACTACTGAGCCATATCTCCCGCTCCAGCATTTATCTTTTAAATTGAGTGAACGCAAACTGTTCTATTTTTTTTTTTTAATGCTTTCTTCTCTCTTAATGCTCAACCTAGTGGGAAGGTTAAAGAGGCAGAAGATGAACCTTGCTTTGTTGCCTAAGATAGCTGGTATGCTGGTTGGAATAAAAATGGTCCCACAGGATCAAGCTTTTTTTTTTTTTTTTCCTTTTTTTTTTTTTGCAGTAGGGTCTCACTCTAGCCCAAGCTGACCTGGCACTCACTCTGTAGTCTCAGGCTGTCCTCAAACTCATAGCAATCCTTCTACCTACCTCTGCCTCCTGAGTGCTGGGATTAAAGGTGTGAATGACCATGCCTGGTGACTCATGGTTTTTTTTTTGTTTTTTTGGTTGTTTGTTTTTGGTTTTTGAGGTAGGGTCTTTTTGACCTGGAATTAACTTTTTGTCTCAGGGTGGCCTCGAACTCACGACAAGGGTACCTCTGCCTCCTGAGTGCTGGCCCCAGGCTGACCTGTTTTTTTTTGGTCTTTTGGTTGTTTTTTGGTTGGTTTTTTGAGGTAGGGTCCCGCTCTGGCCCCAGGCTGACCTGGAATTAACTATGTAGTTTCAGGGTGGCCTCGAACTCACGACAATCCTCCTACCTTTGCCTCCTGAGTGCTGGGATTAAAGGTGTGCACCACTATGCCCAGCTCAGGTATTTTTTTTTATTAAGATTAAGCTTCCTAGTTAAGTTTCTAGTAGGCAAAGTCCTGCTAGAGGTGGATCACTGAGGTGATCTTGAGTCCTCCCCACCAGGTGTGTTGAGATCCAGTTTGAGTTTTGGTTGTTCATGTTTGCTGGTGTTCATTTTCCTCTCTCTGCTGTGGATGTATGAAAGTTACAGCCAGCTTCCTCCATGATGATAAAGCTTCCCTTGGAATTTGATTTGTAAGCCAGAACTCTTTCCTCCTATGGGCTGCTTCTGATTGGGTATTTGTCCCAGCTATTAGAAGGTAACTGCAAAGTACCAAGAAATGGGGTCATTACTGCTAGAAACCTTATTGTGTGGCTGTGGTTGTTTGAAATTGATTTGTTGGAGGAATGTAGAAGGATTTGAAACCTTGGTCTCAAAAATGCCTTGCAGTGCTATAAGTACAGCTTGATGGATTCTGGTCAGAATTTGAAATATCTAAATGTAGAAAGAACTGTGGATTGTGAAGTTTGACTTATGGAGGAAAGAAAGAGCTTTGCCTGAGCTGGACTACATGCAGTTTGTGTGAGAGGTTTGTGTTTTGCCTGCCTGTTTGCTGAAACTTTTGCAGGAAAATGGACAGTGTGAGCAGAATGATATGGCATAGAAAGAAATCAAAGTTTCAGGCTGGAGGCAGTGCATGTTCAGCTGCAATGGTTTGAGAGATTACAATCATTGAGATTGGGCCAGCTGTTCTGTATTAGGACAGCAGAAAGAATGAAGACTTTTTTGAAAGAAAGGGGCCTGAATACTGAAGGAGTATCCTGCTCTTCAAGGTTGGCTTTATTCCTCCCCTGAATTAACAAGTTGGCAGCCCACTTGGTACTATGGAGAAAAATAAATGCAGAAAAAAAGATGATCATTGTATTTGCAACATGGGTTTGAGCAGTGTGAAGCAGGCTTGTTGGATTCTGTGTGTGGAGACCTGATGGAGCCACGAGAATGAACTGTGGGTTGCAGTGTATTCCCTAGGACTTTTTGAAATGCCAGGACTGTGAGATTGCCACCAAGGAGAACTGCTAGCTTGGGATGGATTGTTCCCTGGGCTGTAAGCATCCCAGCTAGATGAGTGCAATTGGAATTTTAAAGTCTTTGACACTGGTTAGAGGTGTTGGATTTGGAGCTACAGGATTTGATGTTTGCCCTGTTTGTTTGAAATCATATAGTGGTGCAATTTTTTTTTTCTATGCCTACTACCATATTTTGCAATGTGAATGTTTATTCTCTGCTATTATGTTCTTTTGGTTTTACAGCTCACACTTAAGACTATGGAGATGTTTGAACAGAATTGGGATTGCTAAAAACTATGGGGACTCTTAAAATTGGACTGAGCAGGGTGTGGTGATGCACGCCTTTAATCCCAGCATTTAGGGGGCAGATGTAGGAGGATTGCCATGAGTTTGAGGCCACCCTGAGACTACATAGTGAATTCCAGGTTAGCCTGGGGTAGAGTGAGACTCTACCCCAAAAAATAAATAAATAAAAATAAAATTGGACTGAATACATTGCATTTTCCATCATGGATGGTTATCAATTTATAGGGGTTGGGGCATAATATAGTGGTTTGAATTAGGTGTCCCCCATAAACTCATATATTTTTTTTTTTTTTTTTTTGGAGAGAGACAGAAAGAGAGAGGGAGAGGAAAACAGATAGAGATGGGTGTGCCAGCAGCCTCTCAGCTGCTGCAAACGAAATCCAGATGCATGTGCCCCCTTGTGGTCAAGTGTGGCATTGCGCCCTTGTGTCACTTTGCACCTGGCTAAACGTGGGACCTGGAGATTGGAACCGCTGGAGATTGGAACCGGTGTTCTTAGACTTAGGAGGCAGGCGCCTTAACCGCTAACCCATCTCTCCAGCCCTAAACTCATATATTCTGAATGCTAGGTCCCCAGCTGGTGGTAATTTGGGAACTGGAGCATCCTGGAGAAGGTGTGTTGTTGAGGGTAGGCTAATGGGTTAACAGCTTCCCTTTGCTGGTGTTTGGCACACTATCCTATGCTGATGCCCCCTGACATTGGCCAGGAGATGATGTACAGCCTCTGCTCATGCCACATTTTCCCTGCTATCATGGAGCTTTACCTCGAGTCTGTAAGCCAAAAGAAACCCTTTCCTCTCACAAGCTGCTTTTGGTCAGGTGCTTTGTGCCAGCAACACGTAGGTAACTACAATATCAGGTGAGGAGGGAATAGGATCTACCTTAGGGAGGATGTTTGCCTAAGAGGAATTTGGAAGGAATTTGTCTTTCTCTCCACCCCTGCTCACATTCCATGGTTGCCAAAATATTCTTCCATAATATTAATATTGGAGAAAATTTCTGACAGAAGGCAAGCTGATTATGGCACTAAAGACTTCCTCCATAAAACACAGACATGACAAGTCCTTGAGCGTAGCTCTTCTAATGTCCCAGCCTCATGATGAGCAGTCCGAATGAACCAAGCCTTTTAAGTTTCTCCCTGTAGCCCTGCATTTCCATGGCACTAGAACTTGGACAAGCACTTCATAGTAATCCCTGATTAAATGTCACAAGTCTGTGTGAGTAGATTTCAGCATGAAGTTTATGTTTCCCTTTGTGCACTAAGAAGGGGACATGAGGCACAGCAAGTTGAACGCAATGGTAGCTGAGGAGGTGAGGGTCAGGGACAGCATGTTGAAGACAGAGAACATGTGGAGGTGAGGGACCGGGAACAGCATGTTGAAGACAGAGAACATGTGGAGGTGAGGGACCGGGAACAGCATGTTGAAGACAGAGAACATGTGGAGGTGAGGGACGGGGGACAGCATGTTGAAGACAGAGAACATGTGGAGGTGAGGGACAGGGACAGCATGTTGAAGACAGAGAACATGTGGAGGTGAGGGACCGGGAACAGCATGTTGAAGACAGAGAACATGTGGAGGTGAGGGACGGGGGACAGCATGTTGAAGACAGAGAACATGTGGAGGTGAGGGACGGGGACAGCATGTTGAAGACAGAGAACATGTGGAGGTGAGGGACGGGGGACAGCATGTTGAAGACAGAGAACATGTGGAGGTGAGGGACGGGGGACAGCATGTTGAAGACAGAGAACATGTGGAGGTGAGGGACGGGGACAGCATGTTGAAGACAGAGAACATGTGGAGGTAAGGGACCAGGAACAGCATGTTGAAGACAGAGAACATGTGGAGGTGAGGGACGGGGGACAGCATGTTGAAGACAGAGAACATGTGGAGGTGAGGGACGGGGGACAGCATGTTGAAGACAGAGAACATGTGGAGGTGAGGGACGGGGGACAGCATGTTGAAGTGAGGGACGAGGGACAGCATGTTGAAGACAGAGAACATGTGGAAGTGAGGGACCGGGAACAGCATGTTGGAGACAGAGAACATGTGGAGGTGAGGGACCGGGAACAGCATGTTGGAGACAGAGAACATGTGGAAGTGAGGGACCAGGAACAGCATGTTGAAGACAGAGAAAATGTGGAGGTGAGGGACGGGGGACAGCATGTCGAAGACAGATGGTATGTGGGCCCAGTTCATACTCTGTCTGCATGACCATGGGCAGTTTCTTTTTCTTTTCTAGACCTTAGTTTTCATGACTTTCTTCTTACATACTATGAGTAATGTGTTGAAATGTGTTTTAAAGTGTGAACTACAATTGTGAGGAAAGTATGGTTTGAATGCACATCATGGACGGCAATGACTGAAACACACAGTGTCTCGACTGGCACCTTCTGAGTGTCTACTAACACTGAACACATCACGTGTATCATTCAGTTCTCAATTTATATCTATAGGATGTGGGGACTATACTACAAGCAGCTTACATACAGTGCCACTCAAGCAGAGAATGGTGAAGTCTTTCTAACAATAGAAGGTACAGTCTGGTTGCAGTGTAGGCGCTTCTTGCCAACTCTCTGTGCCAGCTGCCACACGCAATTGTCCCCGTGTGGATAAGCTGCAGCTCATATTTCATTTCTTTCCAGGCTGAAGTTTTCTTCCTACAGCTCAGCTCATTGGTCAGCATGGAGCCCTGGGACTTAGATAATCCTAATATTACATAAAGAGCAAATCATAATTAGGAAGCTAAATCTTCTGAGGAAAGAGAGTGTGTGTAACAAATTCCAAAGTCAAGCCTGGATAATTTCCTCCTGCTCTAGCTGAGCCACATCAACCTTCTCTTTTTCCACCACGGATAACTGGGCTCATTGTGTATTGTCTTCAAACTTTTTTTTCCTGATTAGCATATAATGTATTCATAATTAAATAATTTTAGAAAATTATGCACTGCTTAAAAACAAGAATAGGAAACTCACCATCCTGATAGTACTATTGTTAACATTTTGTTATGTATTTTCCCCCATGCTTTTTTTTAGCATAAATGCCTAGATATTGCATGTGCAGTCTCATAAGCCATTTTTCCTGCTCAGTAGCTCATGGAACAATGCATGTGAAAAATGTAGATGAACAGCATACTATTTAGGACCTCCTTTGGCCTTGGAAAACTCAAGGAGAATTCATGTGGACATGATATAATTGGTTTTATTCAGCCTTTCCTAACAGAGACACACATGCATCCAATCATTTATTTGTTCATTCATTTGGAAAACCACAAGATATTAGGGATAAAGAGGAAAATAAAGACATTGTTCTGTGTCAATTTCTTTTTGGCCAAAACTCATTGACCTCTGTTGCTCCCACCTCTCTTGCCCATACAGCCCCAAAAGTTGCTTGCTTGCTTTGTTATTGGAAGCAGGCAGGCTTTACTTGGTGGCCCTCCCCCCACTTCCAATCCTCTCCTCTTCTCTCTCCCTCACTCTTTTTATTTATTTTTTATTTTTTTGCCTCTGGGTGTTAACAGTGGCATAAAACTAATTTATAGCTCTTGCCAGGAAGAGGAGAAATTTTCATCTTAGCCCGTCATGTGAAAAGCACTAGAGCAAATGAATAATTGTTGACCCATGCTACCTATTAGAGGTTGTACTAGGGTCACCCAGTTTGTTGTTTTAACACAGGAAATTAAGGGCCCTAGCAAGAGCTTGCATGGGAACTGAATTGGTAATGAGAGGGAACGTCTTTGTCTTTGTGGGTGACCTCCCCTGGTGCTGTTTGCAGAGAGCAGATTGCAGCCTCACTTCCACAACTACCTCATGGGAAGGGCACTTCCCCATCTACTCTGCTGGAGTCCGCTTTTGATTTTAGGCTTTACAGTCACCCCCCAGGGTCCTTATCAATCCGTATATGCCTGTAGAGCAACTGGAATATGCTGTAAGAACCGAGGGGAATGTGGCCATAGATGTGCAACTTTAGCTCTCAGGAGCTCACCAGCCCCTGACATATGCCCAGACCTGAGCTTCTGCACTGCCAGCTGTGGGGAGTGTTGGAGGCTGTGTACATCTTCAGGATCAAATGGCTTGACTTTGCAGGAAAGGCTTGTGTAGGAGTTGACAATTAACATGGGCTGGAAACAATGAGTAAACTGTGCATTGTGGATGAAAAACATACAAAAGGGGAGGAACATCTTCAAGAACAGGGAGGTGCTGGTCTTTTCAGGGACAGGGACAGCCAGAAGATTAAATAGGCTGGGATGAAAGGTGTAGGCAGACGAAAGATGTTCCCCAACCTACCATGGCAGTATGCCCTTATAAACTGACCCCAAGTTGAAAATGTCTTAAGTCCAAAATGTACTTGATACACTCACCTGCCAGACATCATAGCTTGGTCCTTATTCTACTGTACAGTATCCTTTCTCTCATGATGAGGCTGATGGGAGCTGCAGCTTGCTGTTGCTCTACTTCTCAGGAGAGTGTCATATTGCATGGCCAGCCCCGAAAAAGATCAAAGTTCAAAACACAAGGTAGAGGTGCATTTCTTTCAAAGCATTCTAAGTCTGGGAGCACCTGCTCAGAGAACTTTGGAAGCCAGAGGAGAATTGGAAGGGTAGAAGGAGGTTTTATGACACCTTTAATTGGTCCACATCCTGAATGTCTCACCATGACACATGGGATATGTTGAATATGACCTGCCTTCTGTGGTACTTTGAATGGATGTCCTTCAATATAGTTAGGAATTTATTAAAGCCTGTAATTTAGATCTCCCGCCACCTGCCTGCAGGAGGTGTCACTGTGGGCAGATCCTGGGGTCCAGCCCTAGGGTGTGGGGTGAACCTGAAATTCCAGCCAAAGACATGCAAAGTTCTGAGCTTTGCCTGGGGTTCCTGGCTTGTACTTGCTTGTATTGTTGGTGGTTTTTTTTCCTCTGGCTGTGAAGGGGGGTAGAGTTAGGGTGACTGGACCCCTAAAGGTAAAAAGGGGAAAGTTTTTCTTATCTCTTGCCTAGTTCCAAAGAACTGTTTTCCCACAATCAGGACCCCTCCTGGGAGGGAGGTCTTTCATAGGATTTAAACATTGTGGTTGGTCATGTTAAGCTAACCTCTTCCTGAGACAGCCTTAGTCCTAACCAACCAGCTGGCCCTCTGGTTCACCTGGGCCCAAAGACAACCCACACCCCAAAGGTTGTAAATACCTTTGCAAGGAAAGGACAGGCTCTCTGGCTCTCTGATCACTTGGGAACTTCCAGCTGTTAGGGTAGGTTTTTCCTTCTGCTGGGCCTGGGCTGGCTCAGCTGCTAGGAGCTCAGCCTAGGAACTAGCCCAGGCCCAGTCGGATGGGGCCCCCACCCCTTACTCTCTGCATGAGTTTTCATCCTCTCCAGCTCCCCACACGGCAGGAGCTCCTTGAACTTTCTTTCCTCTTCTTTCCGCGCTTTTTTCCCAGATCTGTCTGGGTCACATGGTCTCCTGAGCACAAGTGGCCCACATGGACTTTTGGGCTTCACATGGTGTACTTCTCTTCTCCCCACTTTGTTTCCCCTTACCTCTCAGCCTTCCCTTTCCACATTCCTTTGTAAAAGCTAAATAAAATGTGATATTTTAAAAATCATTCTCTTAAATCTGGAATTGCCAGTTCTTTGGTTAGTTTGCAGATATGAACTCAGGGCTTAGGGTTCCAGGAAGCACCCCAGAACTCCAATTTCCCCATTACATCTGGACCCTCTATCTGTAAGCTTCAATAAATCCCTTCCTCTATAACTGTGCCTGGTTTGAAAGTTCATCCCAGCAACTGAAGCTGACTGTTGCACCTTCTAATGCTGCTGATGAAAAAACATGGAAATGTATGTACAGAGCCTTTCACACAGTTGAGAATCAAGGTCCTTTTTTTTTTTTTTTTTTTTGTTTTTGAGGCAGGGTCTCACTGTAGCTCAGGCTGACCTGGAATTCACTCTGTAGTCTCAGGATGGCTTTGAACTCACTGTGATCCTCCTACCTCTGCCTCCCGAATGCTGGGATTAAAGGCACCACCACGGCCAGCCAACGTACATTTAATAACACGTTGTACTTTTTATTCACTGCCATCCCTCTAGTCAGGAACTATTCGTTTGAACCATCATCTTAGCATTTTGAAAAGTGTTTTCATACCCCATGTAATCTCATAGGCAAGGTCAAGTGTATTCCTTACTATAATGTGTAATCTTCATTGTCAACTTCACTAGATTTAGAATCAGCATGAAAATACACTGCTGTTTGTCCATGAAGGATTTTCCAGAAAGGTCTAACTGAGGACTGAAGACCTACCCAGAATGTGGGCAGCACCATCCCACGAGCTGGTGCCTTGGACTACATAAAAAGGAGAAAGGGAGCTGCGTTAATCTCTCTTTGTTTCCTGATTACAGATGCAATGTGACCAGACCACCTCATTCTCTTGTCACCACAACCTCTCCCATGATGACTGTACCCAAAAGGTGAACCAAAATAATCCTATCCACTCTTAAGTTACTTTTGTCACAGCAATGAGAAAAGAAACTAATTCAGTTATCCAGGTGTTTGATAGCCTTTGCTAACTGGCATTCCCGTGTGCCTAGGTGATAGCCTTTGCTAACTGACATTCCTGTGTGCCTAGGTGAGATAGCCTTTGCTAACTGACATTCCTGTGTGCCTAGGTGAGATAGCCTTTGCTAACTGACATTCCTGTGTGCCTAGGTGATAGCCTTTGCTAACTGGCATTTCCTGTGTGCAGGCATCTCATTCATCACACAAGGACAGAATTCTGGTAGAGATCTTTTCTGCTCATGCTGATTCATGGAAAGACACAGGCAACTAGAAAAGAGTGTGTTCAAGGGAGGCTGAGATGAGTTGGTTCTTCTGGTCATCTACCTAATGACCAGGGTTAGGAGGTTCTAGGTTGAGGTCAGGTGTGGCAGAGAAGAAACTGGTGGTTAGGCCTTCTTTTGCCTTTGGACTCTGTCTCCTGAGCAGCAAGGCAGGTAGAAAGATAGGAGAGAAAACTCTTGGCTTACTAGGATAGTTCTCAGCAGTTGTATCCATATGCTGAGGTGGGAAGGCACATTTACTGTCACCAAGGGCCACAGCTCACACTTGGGACAGAGAGTTGGTAATGTGCCATTCTGAACCAGAGCTCAGAGTACTTGGTGAAGCTTGTGAGTATCCAGATAACTCTAGTTGTGCATTCTCCATGTGTCCGTTCAAACAGATATGCAGCAGACAACCTCAGGAAGGCAGAATAGGGGTATGGATGGAAGCAGGCATAGAGCATGACATCTGCTTGGTAGGGTAGGCAGGACTGAGTCTTCCAAGCAGCTTCAAAGAAGGGCTCCATTTTGTACATTCTGTCTTTCTCAGGTCACTGGTAGATTCACAGCAAGTAGTCAAGTAGCCTATTGATATGCCTAAAGCTGGTGTGTGTGTGGATTTAGTTTCATCATTCATTCATTCATCAAACTCCATTGAGCATACATATAGCAGAAACTTTCTATGATTAATCCTGGTTGACGAAATGATAATTAAGAACCAGTATCTGTTCCCTAAAAAGACCAACAGTCTTATTGAGGGAGGGGCTGGAAAACGAACAACTACATGATCAGTGTTATGATAGAAAAAGCTCAAGGTGGTGTAGGAGCACAGAGGAGAGACAAGGTGAGGGAATGGCTCTAGAAGTCTCTTGGAGGAAGTGAAAGCTGAACTGGGCCTTGAAGAATGAGTGAGGAATTGTCTTAGTACAAAATAACTTTTGGGTAGAAAGAAAGGTCATTCAGATAGACATGGGCAACTGAACAGTGTGGAAGGCTCCTGTTGGTGCAGCCTTCTGGGTGACCAATCAAGTCAGAGTCAAGACTGGCACAACAGAGACCAATGCACTATGTGTTCCCTGCTGAGGAGTTGAGAGCTTGTTGTGCAGGCTTTGGTGGGCTGCTGAGGATTTAAAAGAGGATAGAAAGGAGTATGTCATAAACGAAAAACATTGTTGGGTAGGTGGAGTAGGAGGAGGAGGACAGAAGGTAATAGTTACAAAATGCACAAGTTCATCTAGGTACTTAGGCTCCTTTGTAGAAACACATACAGCTGAGGACAGGTTATATCATAAAAAGAAAACTGTCACTTATGTTTTACAAATAGGATGATTTTACATATATTTTAAAAACAGAATCACTTATATTTTGATTTCATTATTGCTAGTAATGTGTTAATGTTGAGTAACTTCATTATTTTACATGCTGCCACATGGATAAACCTTAGAAACTGTATGGCAGAATGCAGGTCGGGCCTTAGCCAAACTGCATGCTAAAAGAAACCAGGCCACGCCCCTCGGGTTTTCTCACCAGGATGGCGGGTAGTCAATGAGGGGTAAGACCCCATGAGATGGGGCAACCTAAGACAGGCACCGTCGCATGTGATGATCCCTTGGGGCCTGGGGTCAACAATGGCTTGGCAAAGAACCATGCCTCCCAGGATTGCCAATAATAAAATCAAAAAGGCGGATAGGTATGGCACAATGCAGGTCAGGCCCTAGCCAGACCACATGCTAAAAGAAACCAGGAAGTGGCTTCTGTGGATGTGGCATCCCACATAGGCCTGGCGTGACAACAGCTATAGTCTCATGCTGGCGAGAAACCTGCTGTGAGATGATCTGCCCAGAGACCAGCTGTCATTGGTCATGAGAGGGACCACCCCATATAATGATTGGCCAGCCAAACCCTTTAAACCCCCTACACTTCCTTGAATAAACGAGTTTGCAGCAGCTCGCCCACTGCCTGCTTCCACCTGACTCCCGGAATCTGTGTCGTGACTCTGCGCCTTTCACCCCCCACTTGGCAGAGACCCTGCCGTCCCTCCTGGGCTGGCCCTAGGAGGGACCCCAACAAGAACCATTATGCTAAGTGAAAAAAGCCAGTTACCAGAGACTAAAATACTGCATTATTCTATTTTGGATGAACTAGAAAGAATGTCTACCAAATCCAACTGCTGACAGTATATTTGCCTAGCAGTGTATCAGAGCACAAGAGCTGATCAAGTTTCAGGAACTTTGTGGGCTGATTGTTAAACACAGCCATTGTTAAAAATTAAATGATGTAAACATATATGTCAACACATTATATTAGGATACAAGTACTAAATATGTAAAACTCATTACTTTTAAGTATGTTACTACTTTTTACTGCTCCATATGCTCTGGAGGTTCTTTAAGTCTGTGTTGTGTCTGTATCTAATAAGAATACTACATGTTAAGCTTTGCTTCTTAACTCTACGTCCTATTCTGTTATATTGGTACCTTGAAATTAGTGTTGGTGGGAGTATTCACACCCTGAATTGGCAAATGAAACAAATCTATGCTTGATTTCCTGTTTTTTTGATTAATTTAGAGTAGATAAAAAGGTGATGAAGAAAATGCTAACATGACAAATTAAACTTAAAAGTGTGGTGTGTCTATTGATGTTACTTTGTGTTAAATGGCACAAACAATTGTGTTAGATCTGTAATCCAAGTCAACAAGGAAATTGTTCTTGCCAGCAGATGCGAATGATAAGCTGACACGTATCTTGTTTCACTTTTATCTTGTTAACACAAAGGAAATATCAGCCAGCATTCATACTGAAGCCTCACCCATTCATCAGTGACATGGTGAATTCCCTCCTGCACGGGGTAGTCACTGCAGTGCATTTTGTCACATGACAGTGAATTGCAACTTTGGGATGATTATGGACACCAGAATTCAATTAAAACAATAAAGTCATTCTGTATAGCCGTATGGAATTATAAATAAAGAGAATCATATATTTCATAATTATTTGTTAAACATCATTTATATTAGTAAAATTTATTATAAAATTGTTCACATGCAATGCATGCATTCTCTTCTCTAAAAGATCTGATTGCTAAACATCTAACATACTAACACTTGAAAGGTCCCCACAACTCAGCCTCCACTCTGGGCACAGCAGGCGATCTCCAACTGGCTAAGATTGTGTTTTCACTCTTGGTGAAGTGGGATTCCAAAATGTATATGAAGCTCAGTTACAGAGAAAAATGTTCCTTTTATTGCAAATTCCAATTATAAGTATGTTTAGAATTTATTTCTATTTTGCATCTGAAATTCTAGTTGAGCAAGGAGACTGCAAGGTCTCTGTTTATCCCTTCAGCAGTATGTCCCACTTGGGGAATGCAGGGGGCTTCCAGCCCCGTTGTAACAATATTAATGATGCCCTCTTGATCCTGACTCATAAAAGAAGCTGCTGTAGGTCAGTGTGCCTTGAAGTGGACATAAATCCTGAGGCTGCCTGCCTAACCTTTAACCTTTTGGCAGCTGTCGCCTTGAGGTATTTGGCTGAACTGCTGAGAAGTGGGGGTGTTACAGAACCAAGACCTTTAAATGGACTTCATAATTTTTGTCCCACACTTAAGGCTATGCCAGAAATTTATCACAAGCAGTAGATGTGTTTGGTGTCAACAGAGCCACAGAATTGGAAATTTTGGCATCATCACCTCTGCCCACTAGAGCTTGTACCCATGGAGAACGTGCCAGGAATGACCTGTAGTCATTCACAGAATCATTTGCTTTGCTACTTCAGAGGCAAGCATCAATAATTTGAGTCATCTTCCTCCAGTTTAGTCAAGACCCCAGACTGCTTACCTGGGATGGCCCTGTCTTTATGTTGATACATAAATGTTTACAGCACATTGCTCTTTACAAAGTAAGTCAAGAGCTGAGGAGATGACTCAGTGAATAAAGTGAATTCAGATCCCCAGAACCCAGCAGGAAATTCCCTTCTAGTGTGTGTGTTGGCCAGCTATCCTGTTCAATGAAGTGGTGCTTGCTTTTCAAAAGCCTGATGGTCTGGGTTCTATTTCTCAGTAACCACATAAAGCCAGACACATAAAGTGACACATTGATCTGGAGTTAGTTGGCCCTAGCATGACCATATTCTCTCTCTCTCTCTGCCCACACCCCTCTCAGATAAACAAATATAGTTTAACAACAGCCAAAAGCACCAACAACAGATAATGGTGGCTTTCTTTCTCTGGATGGGATTATAAGTAATGTTTTTTCTTAGTAGTTATCATGTATCTGTACAGAGCATCTACTTTATAATCTAGAAAACATTATTTTTAAACTTTTTAAAAAATTTATTTGAGAGAAAGAGAAAGAAGAGAGAGAATGGGAGAGTCAGGGCCTTCAGCTGTTGCAAATGAACTCCAGATTTGTGGGTCCCCTTGTGTGCATGTGTGACATTGCATGCATGCATCACTGTGCGTGTGGCTATGTGGGACCTGGAGATTTGACCATAAGTTCTTAGGCTTTCCAGGCAAGTGCCTTAACCACTAAGTCATCTCTTCAACCTGAAAACATTATTTTTAAAATAATGCATTTGAGGGAGGAAGCATGAAAAAAAGCAAAAACAAACCCATGTCAGTTGGCCCATTTGAGTTATCCCACCCACCATCCCAAGCCCCCAGGCATGCACCAAGCTGAAAGGGCATGCCAACAAGGGAACCAGCTCAGCTAACAGCAACAACCAGAATCCTGGACCCTGAGTTCTCCACCTTCCCCCAAGAGATACCACGATCTAGGGTTGTTCGTCCACACCTTGAATTTCCAAAGGAGGTGAGAGAAGCTGGTCCATCCTCATCCTTCATGCACTGACCATGGGATGGGGGTGGGCGTGCATGGGTGGATGAAGTGCTATTTAGCTCTGGTGCCAAGTGAGGAACCATCCATAGCAGTTGCTCACATATAGCTTGGCTCTCCTGTGTGCTGTGAGCTGATGCAGTGTTGCTGCAATCCACTCTGGATATAAATTTGTAGCTGAATTTTTGTGGCTCAGACATGGGGGTATTGGTGTGTCCTGGAATAAGAACAAATGACCCTCTGGAGATAGAAAAATGCTGTGACAAGAACCAATGTAAAACAAGAATTTTAGCCTGGTTCATTTGCCTGGTGATGGTTCATTGCTCCAGGCTGGGCTTGACCTGAGGGGCCTCAGATAAACAACACACTGCTGCATCTGTGGACTAATGATGTTCTACAAAAATGGTTAATCTGAACAAAATTGACTGCTAACATTGGCTCAACATTAATACTGCCCTCTGTTACAGGTAGCTCTGGAAATGAGAAGCAGTTGTCCCCTGGATCATGGCTGTCATGGGCCTTTTAGTTAATGTAAAAAGAGATGCCCACAGTGCCAGAAGGAACCTAGGATGGACTTTCTAGAAATCAAGCAGAGTCAGGGAAAAGAGCACTATGGCTTGCAGATCCTTGTCTATTGACTGGCATGTATGGGAATATGGCTGAAGGATTGTTCTGGTATGACTGAGAGAGGCAAATAAGGAAGATAAGAGAATGAGTTTGGAAACTTAGGCTTCAGTCCCAGTTCACTCATTTATTTCCTGTGTGATGTAGAGATAGTTATTTAACATTTCAAAGTTTCATCTATAAGGTTAGAACAATCAATCACAAGACATCTGACATGAAGTGATCTCAAAAACAGAAGTACAGGCTGGAGAGATAGCTTAGCTGTTAAGGTGCTTGCCTGTGAAGCCTAAGGACTCATGCTCGGCTCTCCAGGTCCCACATAAGCCAGGCACACAAAGTGACGCAAGCATGCACACACGGGGGCACACTCATCTGGAATTCGACTGCAGTGGCTAGAGGCCCTGGTGTGCCAATTCCCCCATCCCCTTTCTCTCTCCCATTAAAAAAAAAGGCCAGTTTGTTGGGCTTGCCTCAAAAAAACAAACAAACAAACAAAAAAAAAACAAAAAAAACATTTCACATAAAAACTTAGCATACTTCCTGGGATATAGTGGGGATCAGGGTTGTCACTGGTGGTGGTGGTGAACTGAAAAAAAAAAAGGCAGGACTATTTGGAGGGGATGAAATGTAGTGATAATTGGTACTCTGGCATGGTGGCTGTAATGAGCATTTTTTAAGGGAAATAAATGTTTTTAGTTTGGATAGATATTGAAAAGTCTAGAATTAAGCTTTGCTGATAGGGACTATGATGTTCTGCACGTGTGTGTGTGTGTGTGTGTGTGTGTGTGTGTGTGTGAGTGTGTGTGTGTGTGTGTGATATGTGCACGCATATGGGTGCCAGAGGACAACCATGGATGTTGCTTTTGAAGAATGTCATCCATCTTTTGTGATACAAGGTCTTTCATTGATCTGGAACTCTGGCCATGCTGACCAAGGTGCCCCAGGGATCCTCCTGTCTCTGCCTGCCTGGCATTGGGATTACAAGTGAACATTACCACACCCATCATGATCTGTACTTTTAATGCCCTCTACTAAAACTTCCTGGGTGTCATTTGCAACTAGGAAATCTTTTTTCTTTCTAGTTCCCTGAAGTTATAGAGTAGGACAGGAGCCACTGCTTCCATTGTTACTCCTATTTCCTTTTCCCAACTGCCCCAGCAAGTCTGCTGCTCTGGGCTTTCATTTCCTTCTCTGTGCATTTGCCACTGGGGATCTAGGGATCATAGGTCATCTGGGAAAGGGTCTTTGAAGGAACACAGCTCCATCACTGGGGAACCAGGAGACCCTCTGACCTGATCTGAGTGTGGCACTGTGCGAATCCCTGAGAGATGGGGATCCAACAAGCATGTGTGCCTCAGACCTGGGGAACACTGAAAATGAGTGTGCTGGGGGCCCAAGCTGTGTGGCACACATGCTTGGGCTGAGGGTTGATAATGCAGGGCCAGACTGACCTGTATGTCTCAAGCTTTCTAGTTGTCATAGGCGTTCACTTACAGCATCTCTTCTCCTCACCCAAACCCCAGGAGACAGAGAGACGGAGAGAGAGCAAGCTCTTTGAACCCATTCTGTGGATGAGGAAACAGAGTCAGAGAGGTTACCTGACTGGCTCAAGGTCCCATGGCTAGGGCATGGCAGGTAGTGAACAGATGTGGTCCTTTTGAAATTTTTCCAGAGGTTAAAGGAGTGCCTGCTAAAGCACTTTCTCTGAAGGACTCCAGGAACTGTCTTAAAGAGATCCTATTAGCCCTCACATATTAGCTACATGTGGCTAATATTATAATAATTTATTATGTTATAATATATATGATAATAATTATAATGTTTGCTACTATCACCAAGAGCCTGAGGAACAGCTCACTTAATGCCATGTTTTCCTGTGATATATGTGGGAGCATTCATGAACACACACGCACACACACACACACACACACACACACATACACACACACACATACATACACACACACACACCCCCCACATGAGGAAGCACTTGAGTGCTAAGGATGTGGTTCCACCACAGGAATTTTCTAGGATTTTCTGGTGCCCCCAAGACATTGGAAGATGATATGCATGGAAGTGGGGTAGGGAAAGTAGATCATCCAGGGAGAGTTTGGGTGTCTTCACAGGTTCAAAAACAGTGCCCAAAGAAAGGTGATGAGCACACCTCTGCTGGGAGTGGGGAGGAGGCCATCATCCTGAAGGCCACCAAGGCCTTCTTGGTTCCCGTGTGGAAGGTAGGCAGTGAGGCAGTGCCCGCTCTGGCTGTCTGCTCCCTTGGGGAAGAAGACTGGCTGGGCTGGAGGAGCGAGGTGCATTTCTCTCAGGACTGAGTCTGGCACCAGCTTTCCACAATTCAGTGAGCAAGAGGAGGAGGCCAAGATTAGGTGCCAGGGGACCTAAAGAATGCAGTTCCCAGGGTCCTGAATGTTGTCTCTGGTCCAGCTGCTCTAGTAACCTCCTATAAGCCTTCCTGCCCAGGATCATATAGCCATTTCATTCTTTCCTTCATCCTCTTAGTCCAGGCTATTATAACAGAACACTACAGTCTGAGTGACTGCAATGTAAGACCAAGGTGTGGGCAGATCAAGGTGCCTGGTGAGGACCTTGGTTTGTAGATAGCACATCCTTGTTGTGTTTCTAATGGGAAGGAAGAAAAGAAAGGGAAGAGAGGAGACAGGGAAATGAGGGGAGAGAGAGAGAGGAAAGGGAAGTAAAGAAAGGAGAGAGGGAAGAGGAAAAGGGGAGGGAAGGGAGAAAGATAGGGAGGAAGGCAGAGAGAAAGAGAGGGGAGAGAGAAAGAAAAAGATAGATTCTCTAGTAGCTTTCTCTTCTTAATAGGAGATATCAAAGGGCTCCATCTTCATAACCTTATCAAAAACTAATCAAAAACTTATCAAAAACTCAGCAGAGGGTAGTTTTTCAGTGTACAATATTGAAGGAATGCAGACATTCTATTTATAACACTCAGTAATCTATCTATTCAAGAAAGTTTTTCAGGGCTGGAGAGATGGCTTAGCAGTTAAGGCACATGCCTGCAAAGCCTAAGGACCCAGGTTCAATTCTCTGGCTCTCACGTAAGCCAGATGCACGTGGTAGATTGTGCATCTCGAGTTCCTTTGCAGTGGCTGGAAGCCCAGCATGCCCACTCACACACACACACACTCTCTCCCCCTCTCTCTCTGACTCTAATAAAATAAAATCTTTTTTTAAAAAAAGGAAGTTTTTCATGTAGGAAGCTACAATGCAATTTAGTGACAAAAAAACACTGCAGTTATGTAGGAAAAGTGACATGCATAAGACAGACACTGGGTATGAGGGGGTATTTAATGGGATATCGAGCACCATCCCAGTGTATCAGAAGAAACCTGAGCACAACAGCAGGACCCGGGCAGGCAAAGATGAACAATGGTGGCAGCTTGTGGATGTTGAGACAGCATGTGCAAAAACTGACAGCACTCTACATAGGATTGACTTTTTCTCACTAATCAAGATTATCAGCCCCTTTCCATATACCTTTACTGCTCAGATTTTTCCATATGTCTCCACTGCTCAGCCCTTTCCATATGTCCCCCTGCTCAGCCCTTTCCACATGTCCCCACTGCTCAGTCCTTTCCATATGTCCCCACTGCTCAGTCCTATCCATATGTCCCCACTGCTCAGCCCTTTCCATGTGTCCCCACTGCTCAGTCCTTTCCATATGTCCCCACTGCTCAGTCCTATCCATATGTCCCCACTGCTCAGTCCTATCCATATGTCCCCACTGCTCAGCTTTTTCCATATGTCTCCACTGCTCAGCCCTTTCCATATGTTCCACTGCTCAGCCCTTTCCATATGTCCCTACTGCTCAGCCCTTTCCATATGCCCCCACTGCTCAGTCCTTTCCATGTATCCCCACTGCTCAGTACTTTCCATGTGTGTCCACTGCTCAGCCCTTTCCATATGCCCCCACTGCTCAGCCCTTTCCATACGTCCCACTGCTCAGTCCTTTCCATATGTCTTCACTGCTCAGCCCTTTCCATATGTCCCCACTGCTCAGCCCTTTCCATATGTCCCCACTGCTCAGTCCTTTCCATATGTCCCCCTGCTCAGCCCTTTCCATATGTCACCACTGTTCAGCTCTTTCCATGTCTCCACTGCTCAGCCCTTTCCATATGTCCCCACTGCACAGCCCTTTCCATATATCCCCACTGCTCATTACTTTCCATATGTCCCCACTGCTCAGCCCTTTCCATATGTCACCACTGCTCAGTCCTTTCCATGTGTCCCCACTGCTCAGCACTTTCCATGTGTGTCCACTGCTCAGCCCTTTCCATATGTCCCCACTGCTCAGTCCTTTCCATATGTCCCCACTGCTCAGTCCTTTCCATATGTCCCCACTGCTCAGCTCTTTCCATATGTCCCCACTGCTCAGCCCTTTCCATATGTCACCACTGCTCAGTCCTTTCCATATGTCCCCACTGCTCAGCCCTTTCCATGTGTCTCCATTGCTCAGTCCTTTCCATATGTCCCCACTGCTCAGTCCTTTCCATGTGTCTCCACTGCTCAGTCCTTTCCATATGTCCCCACTCCTCAGCCCTTTCCATATGTCACCACTGCTCAGTCCTTTCCATGTGTCTCCACTGCTCAGTCCTTTCCATATGTCCCCACTGCTCAGCTCTTTCCATATGTCTCCACTCCTCAGCCCTTTCCATAGGTCCCCACGGCTCAGCTCTTTCCATATGTCCCCACTGCTCAGCCCTTTCCATATGTCCCCACTGCTCAGTCCTTTCCATATGTCCCCACTGCTCAGTCCTTTCCATGTGTCTCCACTGCTCAGTCCTTTCCATATGTCCCCACTGCTCAGCTCTTTCCATATGTCCCCACTGCTCAGTCCTTTCCATGTGTCCCCACTGCTCAGTCCTTTCCATGTGTCTCCACTGCTCAGTCCTTTCCATATGTCTCCACTGCTCAGCTCTTTCCATATGTCTCCACTGCTCAGTCCTTTCCATATGTCCCCACTGCTCAGCTCTTTCCATATGTCCCCACTGCTCAGCCCTTTCCATATGTCACCACTGCTCAGTCCTTTCCATGTGTCTCCACTGCTCAGTCCTTTCCATATGTCCCCACTGCTCAGTCCTTTCCATATGTCCCCACTGCTCAGCCCTTTCCATATGTCACCACTGCTCAGTCCTTTCCATGTGTCCCCACTGCTCAGTACTTTCCATGTGTGTCCACTGCTCAGCCCTTTCCATACGTCCCCACTGCTCAGTCCTTTCCATATGTCCCCACTGCTCAGCTCTTTCCATATGTCCCCACTGCTCAGCCCTTTCCATATGTCCCCGCTGCTCAGCCCTTTCCATATGTCTCCACTGCTCAGTCCTTTCCATATGTCTCCACTGCTCAGCTCTTTCCATATGTCCCCACTGCTCAGCTCTTTCCATATGTCCCCACTGCTCAGCCCTTTCCATATGTCTCCACTGCTCAGCCCTTTCCATATGTCCCCACTGCTCAGCTCTTTCCATATGTCCCTGCTGCTCAGCCCTTTCCATATGTCCCCACTGCTCAGTCCTTTCCATATGTCCCCACTGCTCAGCCTTTTCCATATGTCCCCACTGCTCAGTCCTTTCCATGTGTCCCCATTGCTCAGTACTTTCCATGTGTGTCCACTGCTCAGCCCTTTCCATACGTCCCCACTGCTCAGTCCTTTCCATGTGTCCCCACTGCTCAGCCCTTTCCATATGTTTCCACTGCTCAGTCCTTTCCATATGTCTCAACTGCTCAGCCCTTTCCACATGTCTCCACTGCTCAGCCCTTTCCATATGTCCCCACTGCTCATCCCTTTCCATATGTCTCCACTGCTCAGTCGTTTCCATGTCTCCACTGCTCAGCTCTTTCCATATGTCTCCACTGCTCAGTCCTTTCCATATGTCTCCACTGCTCAGCCCTTTCCACATGTCTCCACTGCTCAGCCCTTTCCATATGTCCCCACTGCTCATCCCTTTCCATATGTCTCCACTGCTCAGTCGTTTCCATGTCTCCACTGCTCAGCTCTTTCCATATGTCCCCACTGCTCAGCCCTTTCCATATGTCTCCACTGCTCAGTCCTTTCCATATGTCCCCACTGCTCATCCCTTTCCATATGTCTCCACTGCTCAGTCATTTCCATGTCTCCACTGCTCAGCTCTTTCCATATGTCCCCACTGCTCAGCCCTTTCCATATGTCTCCACTGCTTAGTCCTTTCCATATGTCCCCACTGCTCAGCCCTTTCCATATGTTTCCACTGCTCAGTCCTTTCCATATGTCTCCACTGCTCAGGTCTTTCCATATGTCTCCACTGCTCAGCTCTTTCCATATGTCTCCACTGCTCAGTCCTTTCCATGTGTCCCCACTGCTCAGCCCTTTCCATGTGTCTCCATTGCTCAGTCCTTTCCATATGTCCCCACTGCTCAGTCCTTTCCATGTGTCTCCACTGCTCAGTCCTTTCCATGTGTCTCCACTGCTCAGTCTTTTCCATATGTCTCCACTGCTCAGTCCTTTCCATATGTCCCCACTGGTCAGTCCTTTCCATATGTCCCCACTGCTCAGTCCTTTCCATATGTCCTCACTCTCAGCCCTTTCCATATGTCCCCACTGCTCAGTCCTTTCCATATGTCCCCACTGCTCAGTCCTTTCCATGTCTCTCCACTGCTCAGTCTTTTCCATGTGTCCCCACTGCTAAGACCTTTCCATATGTCCCCACTGCTCAGTCCTTTCCATATGTCCCCACTGCTCAGCCCTTTCCATATGTCTCTACTGCTCAGTCCTTTCCATATGTCCCCACTGCTCAGCCCTTTCCACATGTCCCCACTGCTCAGTCCTTTCCATGTGTCCCCACTGCTCAGTCCTTTCCATGTGTCCCCACTGCTCAGCCCTTTGCATATGTCTCCACTGCTCAGTCCTTTCCATATGTCCCCACTGCTCAGCCCTTTCCATATATCTCCACTGCTCAGTCCTTTCCATATGTCCCCACTGCTCAGTCCTTTCCACATGTCTCCACTGCTCAGCCCTTTCCATATGTCCCCACTGCTCATCCTTTTCCATATGTCTCCACTGCTCAGTCCTTTCCATATGTCCCCACTGCTCAGCCCTTTCCATATGTCTCCACTGCTCAGTCCTTTCCATATGTCCCCACTGCTCAGCCCTTTCCATATGTCTCCACTGCTCAGCCCTTTCCATGTGTCCCCACTGCTCAGTCCTTTCCATATGTCCCCACTGCTCAATCCTTTGCATATGTCTCCACTGCTCAGTCCTTTCCATATGTCCCCACTGCTCAGCCCTTTCCATATGTTTCCACTGCTCAGTCCTTTCCATATGTGCCCACTGCTCAGCCCTTTCCATATGTTTCCACTGCTCAGTCCTTTCCATATGTCCCCACTGCTCAGCTCTTTCCATATGTCTCTACTGCTCAGTCCTTTCCATATGTCCCCAATGCTCAGCTCTTTCCATGTCCCCACTGCTCAGCCCTTTCCATATGTCCCCACTGTTCAATCCTTTCCATATGTCTCCACTGCTCAGAGAGATGCTTGGAAACTCATGACCTTTATTGCCTTCACATATCCATCAGAAATGAAAACTTGATGTTGCTGGTGAGGAACATTTAGTTTTTGGAAGTTATGACTAATATTTCATCCTAACTTGGTGAGGCCATAGTCACAGATACTTCTCTAGATGATGGGGGATGAAAAGTGCCTTTAGCCAGCCCGTCTGAGTAAGCACATGACCCTGCATGTCATAGCCCTTATCTATGAGG
Source organism: Orientallactaga sibirica (assembly GCA_036365145.1). Classification (NCBI taxonomy): domain Eukaryota; kingdom Metazoa; phylum Chordata; class Mammalia; order Rodentia; family Dipodidae; genus Orientallactaga; species Orientallactaga sibirica. Next base: position 3,733,209 of record JAEOAD010002183.1, read on the forward strand.
ACTTATCTACTGAGGACTTCTCAAGGAAAAATGACTAAGAGCCTGCAAGGAAGAGGGTTTTCTGTCTTCATACTCAAATGCAGCAATGACTCTTCCTGGGTCTTCAGTCTGCCTGCCTGCCCTGCCAACCTTCACATTGTACGAGCTAATTCCTTAACATCAATCAATCTTGCTCAATTGTGTGTGTGTGTGTCTTAGTCTAATCCTGTTGCTATACCAAAATACCTTAAATTACCTTATGAATAGCAGACATTCTTTCTCTAGTTCTTCAGGTTGGCAAGTCTAAGTCAAGGCATCTGTAGAGAGGGACAAGGCATCATTCAACTTTGAAGAGCACTAGTCCCAATCATGAAGGTGTAGCCCACAGCCCACATGAGTCCATCAACTTCCACTGGGCTCACTTCTTAATGCTGTAACTGGGGATGAGGTCTCAACATATCAATCTGGAGGGGACAGCACACTGAGCTCATAGCTCCACATGTATGTGAACACAGGCATGCATGTGTATGTGCAGTAGTCCCATGTCCACAGAGGCAACCAACAACAGATCCAAACTGTAGTTAGGTTTATGCTGGGGAGTCTATAGTAGCCATGGAGAAACTTTTTCCTTGTCAGTGTTCCCTAAACAGCACAATAACAACTATCGATAGCAGTGTAGCAATGACCTTCTTGTTGTTGGGACAAAACACCCTATCAGAAGCAGCTTATGGAAGGAAAGGATGTATTTCTGGTTCACAACTCGAAAGGAAATTTCATCCTGTGTGGAAAGCATAGCAGAAGCAGACAGCTGGGTATCACATCTCCACAACTGCGGGGAGGAAGCTGAGAGGGTGAGGTCACTAGCACTAGCCAAAGGGCCTGGACTATAAAATCTCAAGGCCTACCCCAGTGACACACCTCCTCCAGCATGGCGCCACCTCCCAAAAGCTCCACAAGCTGGCATTGAAGGCTTAGTCAATGACACCTGAGGCTATTGGGGACATTTTACATTAGAAACATCACAAAGGGTGGTTATTAGTTAGATCTGGAGATGATTCAAGGTATTTGGGAAGATTGCATAGCTTATGTACATTTATGTCATCTTGCACGAGGAACGGGAACTTCTGTGGCCTTTGGTGTGCACAGGGACTAGCAAATCCTGAGATCTGAAGTTGCAAGTGTGTATATGTACTTATGCCTGTTCTTTGAGGAACCCTATCTCTGCACGAGCCAAGGACTCTCTGACATTTGAAGTTTTCACACCTTATCCACTGAGAAAGACCAGGCTTCCTGGAGACCCCAGGAGTTCACACTGTGACTTGGGAGTGCTTGACAAGAAACCCCTAAATTCCATTCTTGCCCCGACCTATCTAGATTTCAGAACTATGCAGGTCAATTAATTTCTTAGGGTTGGTTTCTTTATCTGACACACAGCTGACAGGGGTTAAGGTGCCAGTAGGAGGGACTATTTTTGTAATGTTTCCCAGGAGCCAAGCCCCACATTGAACACATTACATGTATCATTTCATTTATTTTCACAACAAAGCCAGGAGTTTGATATCATCACCAGCCCTATCCTAGAGATTAGGAAACTGAGGCGCAAGAGAAACTTAGCTGTCTGGCCCAGGTTCCCCCAATAGGCTGCAGGCAGGACGACAGGCTGGGGAGCCAGACCAGGCAGGCCCTACTGCTTTCCAGCTCTGTTGGACTTTGATGGAAATCAGAGGGAACTCACATCACAGCTGCAGGCCAACTGGCATTTCTGTTCCATGCCACTATGTCACCAAGCCCCAGGCAACCTCTCTCCGGACTACAGAGAAGAGTGCTAGCAAGCTGGAGCCCTGTGTCTGCTGGGCTTTCCGCCTTAGCTGCTGACGGCTAGACCACAATCAAGACAGTGATAGGAGGTTGACTCCGTGAACTGTGGTAATATCTCAGTGCAAGAGGAAAGGTGTGACAGACGCTTATTTCCACTAACACATGACCTGGAAAATAGCATGCTTCTATTTTTAAAAGGCCTGTCATAAATTAAAACAGCTGAGTTAAGAAGGCCCTGCGGAAGGGCAGTCAGGCGAATGTCAACGTCCATATAACCCTCACAACAGCAGTCCTTCCTGGACGCACCCTGTAATTCCGCTTCCTCTGGGTAGCTCTCAGCCTCCTTTCTGCTCAAGTTGACCTGCTTCCCTCAGTGGCTGAGGGATGTTTGCCGGTACCCTGGGTGTTCAGCAAGAGCATCCCTGAGGTTGGGCACCATCTACTGTAGGAGAGCTGGGCTAGCATGATGTTTCAGAGGGCAACAACTCATGGAGGAAGGGTGCTGTAACTCAACGTGCCTCTACATAGCAGCAGTTAGCAGTGGTGACAACAGTACACAATATGGTACCAAGTGTTTGTTACCGCCCAGGAAATTAACTCCCTGAAAAGAGGCAGAATACATAGTGATTAGGAATTTATGGTAGGCAACCATGTCTGCTACTTGCTATCTAGTGTCTTGATTTTACCATGGAAAAGTAAGAAGGAAGATGACACTGGCCCCCCAGTACTACTCTAAGGATGAAATGTGTTACTATGTTAAAAGCACTTAAATATCACCTAGGTCCCACACACATGCATTTACACACACACATAAGCACCCAAGCGTGCATAGTGAGCTCTCTGTATCTACAGGCTCCTCATCCAGCCCCAGATTAAAATACTTGGAAAAATATTGTCCATACTAAATGAGAGGGTGTTTTTCTTGTCAGTATTTTCTAACCAAACGATATTGTGGCTGTTTCCATAGCATTTACAGTGTATTTGAACTGTAGGAAATCTAGACAATTTTAGGTTTGGGGATATACAAAGCCTATATGCAAACATTACCTCATTTTATAGAAGTGATGTGGGGGTCTGTAGGATTGCTAGGCATCTTGGAACCAAGCTGTACAAAGGACACTGAGGGACAATTGTGTACATGCACACACGTGAACAATCTTGTTCTTAGGTACATGTGTACTTCTCCCAGCGGTCCTATGAAGTAGGCAGCATGGCCCTTAACATTTTAGAAAGCAGAAGGGGTTTATTGGAGCCCCATGCCCACCTCTTCTCCCTCACACCCTGTTGCTGTCTGCTGTGTTTGCAGAAAGACACTCTATTTACTATGGACGCTGGTGGATACCCCCTACACTGATACCTTCCTATGGCAAGTCCCAGACCCTTTCAGTCCCAGGAGCAACTACAAAAATGAGAAGCAGAACATGGGGAAACACCAGATGCTTCCTTCTTAGGAAAGACAATACTCGGGTTTGTCCTACACCATCCCCACAGTACCAGGGGACACACCTGTCTTGCTCAGTAGTGCCCTGCTTGTGCGCATACCTCACACAACTTCCTTTCTGTCTTGCCCACGTTCTCATCTTCCCCTGATATTCCCTCAGATCAGGCCTGCTTATGTGTATGCCCTTGTCTCGGCATCTGCTTCTATGAGAACCCAAGGTAAAACACACATACATGCATCTAAGTATTTGCTATGTTTAAGCATGCGATTAGGTTACATAATGACTTTAAAAGAGATAATGAAGTGTGTCTCTTATGGTAACAGATACTCATGAAGTTGGTGGCTTAAAACAAACAATAATGGATTGTATTCACATGGTTCTGGAGAGCACAGTGTGGCATCAGTGTCACTGGACCACAGTGGCGGTTTTAACGGGGTTGTGCTCCTTCTAGAGGTTTCAAGGAGAGAAACCACTCCTTGACTGTCCCTGCTTTTGGTGACTTCCAGCATTCATTATGGCCATATCATCCCAACATCAAGGCCAACACCTTCAAATCTTTCTCTGTTCTGTATTTCTGTTCTGTATTTATATCACCTTCCATCTTGTGAGGCTCCCCTAGTCCTCTCTCTTGTAAGGAGAGCTGGGATGGTGTTTAAGTTCCACCAGATAGAACCTAGGACACTCCCCATCTTGAGGCTCTGAACTCAGTCATATCTGCAGTGGCTTTGCCACACATGATGATGTCCATAGATTCGGGGCTGAGGATATGGACACCTTTGGTGTCTAGTATCAATGCAAATATCTCAATGGATAACAATTCATACAGAAAAGTTGACTTTTAGTCCTTGTCATATGTTAGGGAAGTAAGAGGAGGCCAAGGGACTCTGTTGGCTGGAGAGACAGAGGGAGCTTTGTCATGTGGGCTGGGTGCCACACCCATGCTCAGTCCTGTGGTGTGGTGTAAAGCCCAAACAGGCTGTGAAGGGTTGGTTGTGGACTGGGGATCCTTCTCCTCTCACTACTACCACTGTTGAGAAGTGAGTCTGGAATCCAGGAAATGTGATTTGAACTTGGTTCTCCAGGGTGTTAAAAGGCTGTGTTTGGGGGCTGGGGAGATGGCCCAGCAGTTTAGGCACTTGGTTGCCAAGCCGAACAACCTAGGTTCAGTTCCCAGTAGCCCACGTAAAGCCAGATGCACAAAGTGGTGCACATGTCTGGAGTTCATTTGCAGTGGCTAGAGGCTCTGAGCACCCATTCTGTATTTTTCTCTCTCTCACTCTCTCTTTCTCTCTGCTTGCAAATAAAATTTAAAAATGCTAAAAAGTTTTTTTAGTTAAAAGAAAGGTATTTGTAAAGACCAAAGGGTTCAAGGTACTTTGTCAATCTGATTTATACTTTTACATAGACATCTAGTGCAGCCTGGCTGGAGGGGCTGGGTAGTCCCAGGGTACATTCCTCTTTCTAACCATCCTTCCTTTCTTCTCTACCAAAATCCTACATTCCCTTCTGGAGCCGCAGATCCTCTGCTCAGACTGCTTTTATGGGAGTCTCTGAAATGGTTAGGCTTTTCTTTTTCCTTCTCTTCCCAGTTCTAGAGCTCTCAGAGCTTGCCAGCGTCTGCAGTGAACTCATTCTTACCAGGTATTATGGTGGGAATATAATCCGTTGTCTTCAATATGCACATGGAAATTTAATTCCCACTATGAGCATTAAAAGACAAGACCTTTAGGAATACTTGGGGCTTTGCAGTTTTAAACGAACCAAACCATTGATGAGTTACTAGAGAGGGCGGGGGGTTGTAAAAGCTGGTTTGGGGCTGGAGAGATGGCTTAGCGGTTAAGGCACATGCCTATGAAGCCTAAGGACCTAGGTTCAATTCTCCAGATTCCATGTAAACCAGATGCACATGGTGGCACATACATCTGGAGTTCGTTTGCAGTGGCTACAAGCCCTGGCATGCCCATTCTCTCTATCTCTCCCCCCGCCCCATTCTCTGCCTGTAATAAATAAATAAAAATAAAATCTTAAAAGCTGGCTTGTGCAGGTCTCATGCTCTTCATCTCTGCCATATGGTACCCTTTGTCACTACAGACTTTATTGTAGGAAATTCATCACCATATGCAGACTCTTGACCTTGGGCCAGAACTATAAGCTGCAAGGCACCTCTGTTCTTCATAATTTACCTAGTCTGTAGCATTTTATTATTGACCACCTAGAGAATTAACATACTAGGTATCAGCCTTGCCAAGGAACCAACAAACTGTTGTATGTTACTGCCTATCCATTGGCTTGGGGGCAGATCTGTTCTCTGGCCTTCTGTCATATTGTTCCCTCCATGTTGCAGTCAGGCTCACATTGCTGGCAGAAATCATCCAACCAAGAGCAGCTTGGGTTTATGTTGGCTTACAGACTCTAGGGGAAGCTCCATGATGGCAAGGGAAAATGATGGCATGAGCAGAGGGTGAACATCACCTCCTGGCAAACATCAGATGGACAAAAGAAACAGGAAAGTGTGTCCAACCCTGGCGAGGGGACACTGGCTATAATACCCATAAGCCCACTCCCAACAATATACTGCCTCTAGGAGGCTTTAATTCCCAAACCTCCATCAGCTGGGAACCTAGCATTCAGAACACCTAAGTTTATGGGGGACACCTGAATCAAATCGCCACACTTGTGTGGAATGTCCTGTCTTTTCCTCTTCCACAGAGTTTCCTACTGAGGTCTGCTTTCCCCTCTTCTGTTCCGCTCTGGGTTCTGGACATAACATACGAGTGTCTTTATGGGAAGGATGTGTCTCTGCTTTCCCCTCTTCTGTTCCCCTCTGGGTTCTGGACATAACATACAAGCATCTTTATGGGAAGGATGTGTCTCTGCTTTCCCCTCTTCTGTTCCCCTCTGGGTTCTGTACATAACATACGAGTGTCTTTATGGGAAGGATGTGTCTCTGCTTTCCCCTCTTCTGATCCCCTCTGGGTTCTGTACATAACATACAAGTGTCTTTATGGGAAGGATGTGTCTCCAAAGCACTCAAGTGCGTACCCTCAGTACCTAGGACTGTAACTTTATTTGGAGACAGAGTCCTTGCAGATGATCAAGTTCAGATGAGATCAATTGGGCAGGCTGGGATTCAACATGATTGATGGTGTCCATAAAAAGGGTAAGTTTGAACACAAGGACAGGCACATATAAAAAGAAGGTGACATAAAGACATGAGAAGAGTGCCATCTACCAGCCAAGATCTTGGAAGCCACCAGAAACTAGTAAAAGAAGCATGGGACAGATTGTCCTCCACAGCCATTAAAGGGAACTAAACCCCAGGCTGAGTGTGGCTCAGTGGTAGAATATTATATGTGGGAGTCCCTGTGTTAGTTCCCAGTAAGATAGATAGGCAATAGATAGATGATAGATAGATAGATAGATAGATAGATAGATAGATAGATAGATAGATAGATGATACATTATAGATGATAGATAAATGGTAGAAGGTGGACAGATATTTATGTGTATATATATACATATGCATAGTTAGATATAGATGATAGATTGCAAATAGGAACTAGCTCTGCCTTTATGCTTTAATCTTTATGCCTTTAATGCTTTGATGTCTGATTGCTTGCCTCCAGATCTCTGACTACTAGCCTTCAAAACTGTCAGATAATAAATTCTGCTGTTTAAGTGACCTAAGTTGTGGTACTTTGAAGTGCCACATAGTGATATTGCAGTCAACCACTCACCATATATTCGACAGTGGCCCTACAAAACTATAACAAAATTGAAAAGTTCCTGTCTCCTAGGGACACAGCAGCCATGGAGACACCCACATGTTTGTGTGATGCTGGCATAAACACACCTACTGCACTGACAGTTGTATGAAAATATAGCATGTCCAACAGTGTGCAGAACATAGTACTTGACAATGATAATACGGTTTTTTACTTAGAAACAGTTTATTGTAACCTCAGGTTCTTCTGGCATATCCTTGCACGCCTCATTTGCAGTTTCTTGAATGCATCAAGAGGCTATGAGTGGTTAGCCTATTTCATCTAGGTGTGCATAAATACAGGCTCTGATGGTCCCAGCATGAAGACACCCAGACATGCATCTACTCAACATACTTCTGTTGTTAAGAATGCTTGGCCATATTTACAGCTCAATCACAGTGTGGATTATTTGGTAGCATAGCTTCACAACCAGGCTATCAGCTTAAGGGTTTAGAACATATTGCCTTAGAAATACAACAGTGCCTGGCAACTAGTAGACAGTCCACACAAATGTGCCTTAGAAATTATTAAAGTGGAAAACCACTGAGAAAATTGTAAGCAATGTCCTAATTAACTATAACAAAGATGCTAATTATGAGTGAGTGTTATGCAAATGACTCTGTGGTCTTCTTAATTATATCATTGCCTAGATGTGCCCGTCTCCCAGAAAATAGCTGTTCTCAATTATTGGGTTGATAACCAGTGAAGGTGGGATGAATTGGCCTCTGAGGTTTGTTGCTCAGCAGTGAAGAGAGAGGGTAGGAACCATTTGCTCAATTCCCTCCTTTCTTCCTTCCTTTCTTTCTTTCTTTCTTTCTTTCTTTCTTTCTTTCTTTCTTTCTTTCTTTCTTTCTTTCTTTCTCTCTCTTTCTTTCTTTCTTTCTCTCTCTCTCTCTCTCTTTCTTTCTTTCTTTCTTTTCTTTTGTTTGTTTGTTTTTTTGTTTTGTTTTGTTTTGTTTTGTTTTTTCCAAGGTAGGGTTTCACTCCAGCTCAGGCTGACCTGGAATTCACTATGTAGTCTCAGGCTGGCCTCGAGTTCATGGTGATCCTCCTCTGCCTCCCGAGTGCTGGGAGTAAAGGTGTGTACCACTATGCCCAGCTTGCTCAATTAATTTCTAGAGACAGCTTTTAGCACCACCCTCCATGGAGCAGGGAAGAGGCCAGGCTATGCTGGCCCAGGTATGTTCTCACCTGTGTGTCCACCTTGGTTCTTGGGGCAGGTGTCCCCTGCTGCAAGCAACACATGTACCCAGAGTACCCAGGAATATTGCTCCTAGGGCTATGGGGCCATGCTCCCCAGCAGCACCTCTGGAACCTTCTGAGCTGTGCTGCTCAGAAATACAATTTTTCTGAAGATGCTAGGACTCCACTCAGATCATTCTAATACTCCTCTGCTTAAGTCAAGAGTGATGAACAGAAAAATGGCAGGCTTCCTGAGTGTGACTCGGGGGCTTTGTCTTCAGCTGCGATATAATTTTCCTAAAAGTGAGCTTCTTTCCCCAGTAACGTGTCATTGTTTTTTCCATGCTACCAACTGAAAATAGACTGTGCTATGTGGCTTTTGTAGATAAACAAATTGCATTTCAATTTGAGTCCTTTATAAGGGAAGTTCAGCTTTGAGTTACTATTCAAATATGTGAAAGGGCAAGCTACATTTTTAAAAAATTTTTTTTTATTTATTTATTTATTTATTTGAAAGAGTGAGAAAGAAAAAAAGAATGGGCGCACTAGGGCCTCCAGCCACCGCAAACAAACTCCAGACGCATGTGCCACCTTGTGCATCTGGCTTACATGGGTCCTGGGGAATGGAACCGAGGTCCTCTGGCTTTGCAGGCAAACATCTTCACCACTAAGCCATCTCTACAGCCCGAGCTAAAGCTTCAATTATCAAATACACATAGGGAGAGATTAGGGAAAAGCAAAAAATAGTATTAACAGCAATGGCCTCTGGAAAACAAACAGGATTGTAATTTTAACTATATATACACATTTATATATGTTGATGTGTGCAAGATGTGTGGTATAATAGTGTAGTGTACGCACATGTGCAGAAGCAAGAGGAGACTCTCAGTGTCCTCTATTGCTCTCCCACCTCGTTTTCTTGAGATACAGGGTCTCCCACTGAACGTGGGGCTGCCGCTTTGTGGTTAGACTGGTGGACCAGCCCCAGCGGCCCTCCTGTCTCTGCTCCCTGCTCAGTGCTGAGGCTAGACATGCACGGCTATGTCTGGCTTTGCGTGAAACTCAAGTCTTCGTGCTTGCACAGCAAGTAGTCGTACCCACTGAGCCATCTCCACAGCCCAATTTTTCATATTCTTAATGTCCTAATTTTGAAAATGAATATATATATATTCAAAGTATTACTTTTCCAAGAGTGGATGTCCTTATGTTCTGTAGGACCTGCAGGACCAGCTTTGCATGTCACTTCCACGAGGATTTCTTAGTTTCCATTATGAAGGAGCAAATGAAGCTTAGAGGCCACAAAGTTATCCACTGAATTCTGTACCAGGGTCACCTTAGAGAGAGGCAAACACTCAGCAGTAGAGAACTCCTCTTTCAGTTAAGCTTATCCCTTTTGCTACAGATTAAAGCTGTTAGCTCTATTTTAACTTCAATAAAAGAGAGGCACCCTAGTTTATAATAGTCCTGGGTTTACTTGAAATGATAAAATAATTACAGCTCACATTTGTGTGGTATGTGACCAGGTGGTTTCTCAGCTCTAGCTATACTAGCCAAAAGTTTGGAGGGCTTTTACCAAAGCCCCTATCTGGTCGACAATACCATACTGACTGGATGGGTGTGAGTTTGGGGCTCAGGCAGCGGGAGTTCTATAAAAATCTCCCAAGCAATTCCAAAATGCAGGCAGCGCAGAGGGCTGTACTTGTCCGCCATTTCAGCTAATTCTCAAACGCTACAGGCAAGATGCATCTGTCCTATTTTCCCAGGCTGGTCTTTTTATAGCTATTACTTTTAAAACCTTAAGTCTCTTTCTACTTGTAGAGTTTTTCTAATTTTCTTTTTCCTTTTGTGAAATCTACAATTGCATGCCTTCCAGCTTGAAAAGTCTCCAGGTATCTGAATAGAAACTCTTAGCCCTTGAGAGCTTGGGACATTTTGGTCTCAATATTTTTGCTTTCCAAAGACACCAGGAAGCCTTTCTTGCCTCTCTGGAACCAGCATTATCTTGTCCTTTCTTAAAAGCAAGATCAAAAACTGTAAATGTCGTTAGAGCCAGGCAGGCACTGGGAGAGTGTTTTCCTAGTGGTGTGCCCTAGTAGAACCTACAGGGTGGGGAGGGTGTTGGCCAGGACCATATTTTTTAATAGTCTCCACAGTCAGCCCTACAAAGCTCAAAGATATGTTTTCATATGTTTCATTTTCCCAATACTATGCCTTAGGGGCGATTTTTACATCCCATTATACAAACTGGTCCATTTGGACTTAAAGAGGTTTCAACGACCTTCAGTTTAACTTTAGAAAAAAAAAATCACGGGCTGGAGAGATGGCTTAGCGGTTAAGGCGCCTGCCTGCTAAGCCTAAGAACCTGGTTCCAATCTCCAGGGCCCACATTTAGCCAGATGCGAAGGACGCAAGGGCTTAATGCCACACTTGCCCACAAGGGGGCGCACGCATCTGGATTCCATTCACAGCAGCTGAGAGACTGCTGGCGCACCCATTCTCTGTCTCCCTCTCCCTCTCTCTCTGTCTCTCTCTCTCTGTGTCTCTCTCCAAAAATAAAAAATAAATAAAAAATAAAATTTATTTTAAAAAAATCACAGAAGTAGAAATTGGCTGAACTTGGTTTTGGAGTTAATTCAGTTCCTTTTAGTTTCAAGCCTTCTGTTTGTCCACTATGATGACATCAAGGTCTTTAAAAGCGTCAGTCATGTTCCCTGCCTCAGGGTTCAGGGTAGGATTGCATGTGATTAGACTGGGCATGCCCACCTGCCTGTTGTTGCTGTTGATAAAGTATTGATATTCATAAACAGGCAAGCAGAGAATGACCAAAGTGGTATGGGAAAAGCACCTGTTGCCAGTCTTCCTTCTCTTTCCCCTCTTATAAGCTCCAAGGGTCTGAACCCAACCTAATCTGATTTAAGCAGAATTTCTAGGGGGTACAGCCCAGGTTTCATTCAGCATTTTGCCTTATAATAGCTGGCAAATAGAAAACCACTAAACCACTGCATTGAAAGGAGACCATGTTAAATGGAAAATCAAAATTAAAATGGATTATATCACTTATTAGAGATAAGGTCTATTTTGTTTGAGCCTTACAGTTCTCATTTATCAAAAAAATTTTTTTAAATCAGCCCATCCTCTACCGTTTCCAAGGCTGTGCTGAGAAGAGACAGAGAAACAACATGATCTGCTAACATGTTCACAAGACAGAACTCAGACACATGATGCAAGGAGAAGGCAGCATGGCCGCATTCTATATGCTTAATACATATTTATTGATCCTCACGATCTTTTCTTCACCCTTAAATATAGAGCCAGGGGAAATAAATAAGAAATATAATTGTGTCTCACACCTCACGATTCCCTAGACATTTCACATTAATAGGTCTCTTCAGCCTTCCTCTAAGTGCTAATAATTCCTGGGCATTGTGATGGTAGCACTTTCTCCCCCAGATGAATTGGTCCAGCTAAGAGTCAGGCTCCTTACCAAATCTCATTACAATCAGCCTTGATGGCAGCCAGCCTTCGGAATGTAACACATTAGAGCTTTTAAATCATTATCTTGACTCTGTGAGCATTATGCTAATAAAAGGGAATGTAGGTGATGGAGACAAGGCTGGGCTGGGTGTGCAGCCATGACGCCAGAGCCTCACTCCATTGCTCAGGGAACAGGGACAACAGGAATTGATTGACCTCATATCACCCAAGGGCAGAGCTCCAGTCCAGTCTGGCAGCCTGCTCAGTGCTGTGGTGAGAGCTGTGGCGTGGAGCTGGCCCTCCTACTCCTTGGGACAATCATCCTGAGAGGACTTCCCCCTCCAGCTCCTTCTGCTGCAAGCACCAGCACTGTCTTTAGGTGGTATCTTCATGGCAAGAAGTTACTCAGGGGGCAGACTACATCCCATTCTGCACTTCTGTCTCCTCTCGCCCATCCCCTCAGTCAGCAGCATGGGGGCACACATGTACTAGGTAAGGTACGGTGGGGAAAACATCTACAGATGTCAGGCTGGCCCTACTTCTAATTCCTGCTGCTCTCCTCTGGTGTCAGATATGTTCCCCATCTTCTCAGTCATGTGGCTCCTTTCCATTTCTTGTCTGATATTGTGACAGCCCCTCCAGCCCTGCCAGGGACTTCCTCAAGGTGTCAGACAGGGTTCCTTCTTAAAGACCTTTGTGTCTGGCCCTGCTTTGCCCACAGGATGGCCCTTCCTCCTACTCTGCTCCTTGGCCTCCTCTACCATCTGGCTTTCCTCCAGATGTGGGTCTCACAGCACTCAGAAGCCTCTGGCTTCCTCCCCTTACCTCAACACCCTGGTTTCTCTTTAGCCTCTGCCTTAAAGGCATTTCCCACTAAACTTTGCATGGATATTATTTTATATAGCAGGATATCATATTTACTCAGCTCTGGGTTCACATACTGTAACTCTAGAGGTAGCTTTCCTGGATGACCCAGTCCACAGAAACTTGTTTTAATTTTTGGTAAAACATTTCCTATTACCTCACATGCTTATTGACTTGTTTTGTACCTCCTTCCTGGACTAGACTATAAACACTATGAAAATCTGTTTATCTCATACACTAGCATATCCCTAAAATTCAGGTGAGTTCTGGGCATATACTAGGTACTAAATATTTAGATAGAAGAGTGGGTGGGAAGATGGGGAGATGAATGGATTGGTGGATGAGTGCATAGATGAATGAATAAGTGGATGTATGTATGAGTCAGCAGACTTCCCTGTAAGTTCTCCTTAATTCTCACAGCTATGTAACTATGTACTACTACATATAATTGCTCTCTCTTTCTTCTCTCTCTCTCTCTCTTCAGGGTCACATGTAGTTCTGGCTAGCCTCAAACTTGCTGTAGCCAAGGTTGACCTTGAACTCCTGATCTTCCTGACTCCACCTCTCAAATACTGGGTTTACAAACATGTTCCACTATATCTGGCTTCTTTGCTTTCTCTTAACACTTGCCTCATGTCTATATTGTAGCCTTGACCACCAGATGTGATAGCTTCCAGTATGATGGGAAATTTTTAAATACATTTCTTCAAATTAAACATAGATTTGGCCTCTGGGAGTGTATGGACCCAAAGAAGGTTTCACCCTGCCTCCACTGTGTGAGTTGTAAGTACCATAAAGGGAAGAGGTGAAGTGACATGTGGCCTGCTATAGAGGATGCCAGCTTCCTATTGTCCTGTGAAAGCAGGCATCCCAGATTGAACTGGCCATGACCTTGGGATTCCCTGCAGACTGTCAGAGGGGTGCACATAGGATGAACTCAGGGGACTAGATAACTCTCCAGTAAACAACAGTCTGAGTCATCTACACTGTGATGGCTAGTCTTCACTGTTACCAACCACCGGGTGTGTCTGTGAGGATGCTTTCTGAGAGCTTTAACTGAGGAGCTCAGACTCACCCTGAATGTGGGTGGAACCATCCCATGGCCTGGGAGATCCAGAATGAAAAAAATGAAAAAGGAAGAAGTGAGCTGAGAACCAAGCATTCATCTCTCTGCTTCCTGATTATGGATGCAATGTGAGCAGCTGCCTCATACTACAGCTGAGATATCATAAGCTCAGTATTCCTACTGAGCCTGGCACCAAGGAGTGCTCGGAATATCTTCCTTCTTCTGCTCATCTTCTCTGGATTGCCTGGCCCTGACCAATTCACTCTGGTCTGGTGGGCACATTAGGTGTCTATCTCCATGGCTGAAGTTCATGGCCCCAATGCCTCATCTATAGACATGCCAGTCAAGCACTTTGAAAGCTGTAACCATCTCTGTTTCTTCCAGAGGTCCCCGGGATGGGCCCTTGTCCTTAGAAGGCATGCAGTAAAGGCCCAACGAGTTCAATAATGCATCTCTTAGTGCTCCTAGAGTCTGTGTTGAAGCCCACTTCTCTTTTGAAGTTACATTTAAGGGAACAGCATAATTTTATATCAGTATAATACAGAAGCGATTAAGGATTCTGTGAAATTCAGAATTGCCACCCCATGAATAAAGGCACATCTAGAAGCTGTAGACTGTTACTAGAAAATTTTCAGTACCTGGGATAGGATACCTTCCAGTGAGTTGTTGGCCAAGGAGGTCCCAGTAGCCTCCAAAACATTAAAGGCTTTTGCCAAAGCCCTTGGTTTCCCTTGAGAAACAGATAGTAAGACCCTATTGCTGAAGATATCTCTTGCCTGAGAGGCAAGGTCACTGAGAAAGCAAGCTGGTGTGGAGCAGAAAACCTTCTCCCTGTAGACCAGCCAACTGAAAACTGGAAAAAGCTGCACTGCACGCAGCATATGGGAGAAGAAGCCATCAACAGTGAAAATAGTGGATGCTGAATATTCAAGCTTGGCCAGACAGGCCCAATGACTGAACGGGTGCAATAGTGGCATGTCTACTCTTGGGGTAACCAACTGCTCCATAATTGGACTGAAGGCCCTCTCTACGGGAGGGAATACATACCTGGTACTGAAAAACCTAAGTAAAAGTCTATGGTAGGTGAGGTCATGAGCCTTAGGGGTATGAGGCTGCTTTTGTCTGATTAAATGTATGTATTACTCCCACCAAGATGCCCTGAAAGCACTACACTTAATGTTCATGTTCACATATTAACTCTACTCTCACTTCTGGTCAGAGAAGCTTCTCTTTTCAGATGGTGATGGCCACTGGGATGACCCAAAAGACAACATAGTGCTGAGAAGAAGGGATGGAGGAGTGCCCAGCACTGAAACACCTCTGTCACACCCTCCAAGGCTCAGGGACCATTGCGGAAGAGGGGGCGGATAGTGTAAGAGCCAAAGGAAGGGTATGACCTCTTACAATGCAACTGCCCAGACAGAAATTGGCCTTGATATCCATGACCTTGCAGTGCCTAGCAATACTCCGCAAGATCCTCAAAATAGAAGAAAAAGATGATGTCATCAAATTAAAAGAGAGACTAATGGAGACAGGGAGGGGATATGGTGGAGACTGGAGTTCTAAAGTGGAATGGGGGGAGGGGAGGGAAATATCAGGTGGGGTTTTTTTGTATGTAAGTATAAAAGTCAATAAAAACAATTAAAAATAAAAATAAATAAATAAATAAATAAATAAAACAGAATTGCCATCCCAGGGCTGGAGAGATGGCTTAGCCGTTAAGGCGCCTATCTCCTAAGCCTAAGAACGCTGGTTCCAATCTCCAGCAGTTCCAATCTCCAGGTCCCACATTTAGCCAGATGCAAAGTGATGCAAGGGCACAATGCTGCACTTGCCCACGAGGGGACGCACACATCTGGATTTCGTTTGCAGTGGCCGAGAGGCTGCTGGCGCGCCCATCTCTATCTCTCTTCCTCTCCCTCTCTCTCTGTGTCTCTCTCCAAAAAAAGAAAAAGAAAAAGAAAAGAAAAGAAAACTGCCATCCCAGCTTGCCTAATAGAACAGTCAAAGTGTCTGCCCATCCCAGTGAGCTTCTACATGGAATTAGATAAGAGCTGGAACATTACCTTAAGGAACCAAATGCACTCTGGATCAGACTTCTTTCAGGGGCCTGGGGTAAATTTCATGTCATGAGCACTGAAAATCCTTTTCAATAAGCCATTCTCAGAGCACACTTGGCTTCCTGTAGGACTGAAGTCATATGGGGATGTCTGATGATAAATGGAAAACCTGCTTAGCAAGCACAAAAATCAGCATCTAGACCCAAGTGTGGCTTAAGATGAACCAGTCTGAGAAACCAGTGATGTTGACAGAATACTGAGAAAGGAGGAGACTTGGGGACAGAACTGGTTCATTTTTGTTTCTATTGATTTATTTTTGCATTTAGAAAAACTGCACTTTAAGAAAAATCCACTCATTTCCATTCAAGCCATTTTAATAACAGCTTACACCAGGAATTCAGTAGCAGTGAATGTGGAACTGTCTCCCAACAAGCACCAGCTCCCCTTTTCCACAGGGCTGTGAGATGTGTTGTCTAACTCACTTTGTAATCAAGTAAACTGAGGTTTCTCAGGATCAGTAGTTTGCTCAAGGGCAGCTTGCTGGCAAGCCCAAACTGACTGATTCAAAAAACTGCTTATGCATAAAGTACATAAATCTCAAGTGCATCTTAGAAAATTAAAACATATGCATGCTCCAGAAACTGCCCCTTGGATCCCAATATCAAACACAGGCTGCATTCTAGACGGTTCTGTCATGCTACTTCTTAGACCAGAGGTCACCTCTCTTCTGACATCTATCCCCCCGCCCCCCAACCAGCTTCAGGTAAACCGTCTTGTTCATCTGTTTCGGCATAGTTTTCCTTCAGAAACCAAAGGGTGGGTTCCTCCCACACCTGTGAACGCCTCTCGAGTGAATGAAGACAAGTGTGCTGTTCCTGCGCCTCTCCTGGCCCAGGCTGTGTTCTTCCCTCTGCCGTCTGCAAGACCCAGGCAAGAGCCACGCGGACGCCCACACACCATCCCCTAAATGTTCGGCATTATGAACTAACTTAGCAGCTGTTAAATACATTTTTTCCTCCCTGTCTTCAGTGAGGAACATCATAACATGTTAGAAGGCCACATCTGAATTAGAAGTTGAAAAGGAAGCCTTGCTATCCATCAGGCCTAGGATATGCTTGGTGCTAGCATAGTGTAGCCTTGGGGGGCGGGGAGGATCAGACCTACAGAAGATGAACTCTGGGTACCCAGGGAGAGGCCTCACAAGGCAGATGCAAGATCTAGAAGGAAAAGTTCACTTGCAGGTACAGATTTCTCACTCCCCAGGGTGAAGCAGAGCCCAAGAATGGAGGCAGGACTTACAGAACTCATGGCTCAGAGCACTGCCTTAAGAGCCTGGTGCAAAGGGTAGGTCTACAGACATGAGGTCCTTTCTCTCTCTCTCTCTCTGAATAAGTCTCTTCATTCCAAAGTGCACCCTGAGGAACTGGGTTTATTTGAGCCTCCTTTACAGAGAGCTTGCCATGTATCCAGTAGGCAATGGGCCATGTATGGCAGGGAACTCAGTAGGTTCAATCTTTTCCAGGGCCTCTGGTCTGGTGAATGGCTCAACTGTTGGCAGTTTTGTACCATGAAGGAAATACACATAAAAGACTTAGCAAGGGCTCCTGAGAGGAGGTGGCATCTGAGCAGACTTGAAGGATAAACTATTCGCCAAAGAGGCAGGAAGGGTATTTTGTGGAAGGAACAGAATGAATTATGAAAGGTCTATGTAGTGAGCTCGGAGACCTATAACACTGGGGAGGCATGAACTATGAGGTGGGTATAGAAGAGGCCAGCTTGTGCCAGAGCAGAAATGAGATTTTCCTTTCAGAGAGCCACTGAGAGCTAAAGGCAGAGTGCGATACGTAGGAATGGACATTTGTAGACATATGGTGCAGAGACTGATACAGAGACACTGCAATTCAGTAGAAGATATTCAGGAAGAACTGAGCATGATGGTGCTTACCAGCATTTGGGAGGTGGAGGAAGGGACAGAAGGCAGCCTCAACCTCAGCTACATAGTGAATTTGAGGGCAGCCTGGGCTACATGAGCCCTGTCTCAAAAAAAAAAAAAAAAAAAAAAAAAGCAAAATAAGAGGTTGGGGAGATGGTTCAGTGGGTAAAGTGTTTGTCACATAGGTCCCCAGCACCCACATCAATGCTGAGCGTGATGGTTTATGCTTCTAATCCCAGCATTCAGGAAGCAGAGGGAGATGTATTCCCAGGGCAAGCTGACTAGCTAGGTTAGTCCAATCCGTGAACTCTTGGCTCCGTGAGAGACCCTATCTCAATACATAAGGTGGAGACAGGTGAGGAAGACACCCCATGTCAGCCTCTGATCTCTGCACATGTGAAACACACATATACATACATTAACATGCATACTTACACACCTACCACACAAATATACATTCAAAACCAAAATAAAATAATAATATTAAGGGAAGATCATCCTGGAAGGGGTTAATGAAAGCTTGATTATCCATTGATTCAATAAGGATGTACTGAGCTACTGCAATACACCAGGCACTATTCTGTGCTGGGATCTCACACTGGGTTAGGCAGAAAAGGACCCTCCCTCTTGAGGGGCTTCTATTCTGATGAGAAGGCAAGGGTATCACAGACATAAAGTAACACACACATCAAAGGTGACAGATGGGCAATGGGAGAGAGCTGATGGAGATGTGACCAAAGAAAGTAGAGTAACTCATTTGTCCGTGTTTCTTCAGCCAGCATGCATTATTTGAGGGCCTATCTTGGACAGTAGCTTTATCATACGGACTCAACTAAACACTAGCTCTCTTATCATCATACTTATATCTCATAGGGAGTCAGACACTGTTCAGATACAACCATGTACTGCATCAACAACACCCATCAACAACAGATGGCATATAGGACAGTGGTCCCCTAAGATTATAATGGAGGTGAAAATGCCTGTGGCCTAGTATTACTGCTGTACCTTTTCCACACGTAGGTGGGTCTAAACACACAAATACTTAACATACTTCACATTGTGCTTTAAGCTCCTACATTTTTCAGTACAGTAGCGTGTTGTGCAGGTTGAAGCCCAAGAGCAGTAAGTGGGCTGTTCTAGGTGTATAAACCTAGGTATCCCATCTAGGTTTGTTAAGAACACTCTACAATGTTCATGTAATGAGGAAATTGCCTAATGATGTGTTTCTTAGCGTGTAGCCCCCACCATTAAGGGATGTGTGGCTATGTCCCACCACTAAGATGCATCCTACAAAGAAAACATACATGGGTCTAGGGTCTAGGTCCAAGAGCCTGACCTAGACCGGTGTCATACAAAGGCTGCTTGGGGAGAGTGCAAGTGTACTCCCAGGCCCATGGTGGGAGTGGGCAAGAGGAACTAGAGGGCTAACTGGCCCGAGTGCCTGGAGAGCGGGAAGCAAAGAGGCGTGGGCTAAAGCCATCTAGCAATCACAGGTCTTGCCATGACCAGCTTTGCTCAGAACTTTACTTGTATTATTGTTGTCTTTTAAATGAAGTACATTTTTTTAGTGTAGTAAAATATATCTGATAAAGTTTACCATTTTAACCATTTTAGGTGTATAATTTAGTGGCATTAAGGCCATTTACAATGTGAGATCAGAACCATTATTCCCACAGGATGTTCTTCACCCCAAACAGAAGCTGTAACCACTAAGCAATATCCACCCATTTCCCTTCCCCTCATCCCTGGTGACTGCTTACCCACTGTCTTTCTCTATGAATCTGCCTATTTTTATATATGTCATATAAATGGAAATATGCACTATTTGTCCTTCTGTGTCTGGCATATTTCATATGATTTTAAAGGTTTCTTCAGATGTACGCTGCATCCAAATTTCATTTCTTTTTATAAGCAATAATATCCCATTGCGTATTATGTACTATATTTTACTTAATTGATTCATCTATTGATAGACAGTTGGGTGGTTCTGCCTTTTGGCCATTGTGGATAATGCTGCCGTGAGGATTCATGCATAAGTATCTATTTGAGTTTCTATTTTCAGTTCTTTGGGGTATTTAGCCAGAAGTGGAATTCTGGGTCATATGCTAATTCTGTTCATTTTCTTTTGAGGAACCTCCATCCAAGCTTTATAGTAGCTGGGCCATTTCACATTCCTCCCAGTGATGTACAAAGGTTCCAATTTCTCCAGGTTGCTGGCGGCCCTTGTGATTTTCCACTGACTTTGCCTGTAGCCTAAGAGAATCAGTTCCAAGTCCTCTCTCAGAACTTACTGTCAGCAGACAAGTGTGCAGGCTGTCTGAAAATCCTCATTTCTTGATGAGACTGTTGAGTGTGCCTGCTAGTTAGCTCAGAGAATCCAAGGGAATCCTTCTGCATTCCTGTTATTAATGATAGAGAGCAGAGACAGAGTTGGAGGAGAGGACTGGGTAAGAAATGGTGTCAGCTTCTGGCACTGTGAGGAAGCACCTGAGAGAAATGATTTTGAGGATGGAAGTTTACTTTGGCTCATGGTTTCAGAGGGTTCAGTCCATGGTTGCCTGGCTGTTACTCTTAGGCTGTCTTAAGGCAGAAAATCATGGTGGGGAGCATATGGTGGGGGAAAGCCACTTGTGTCATGATGGACAGGAAGGGAAGAGATAGGGAGAGGGGCTGCCCAAGGGATCAAGCAATCAACACATGAATCTTCGGAGGACATATCATATCCAAAGCACAGAAAAACTGGAAGGCTAGTGAAGAATTTGGGACCTCTTCCACAAGAAGACTATTATAGTGAGCATCTTCCAATGGTGCCATTGAAGCTCCACTACTCACAGCAGCATAAATAAATATATAGTCTTAGTTGGTGCTCCCTACACAAACACTTGAACGAATGAACTACTCTATCCTCTTTGCTTCACCTCTCCTCCATTACCCATGATCCTTAGCACTCTTAGTTCTCTGAAGCCCTAGCAAATCCAGGACCTAACGTCAGATTTCCTAGGTTCCCTTAAGGGCAGGTCAAGTTCCTCCCAGGACTCTGAGACTGTAGTCCAGCAGCTGGACTTAGCAAACCACCCAGGTCCAGTGTGTGTGTGTGTGTGTGTGTGTATGTGTCTATGTGCATGTGTACATGCGTGTACTCAAGTATGTGTACCGGTGTGGTGCATGCATGTGTGTGAAGGCCAGAGGACAACCTCAGGTGTCATTCCTCACGAATGCTGTCTACCCTTTTCTTTTTTTGAGGCAGGGTCTCTCCTTGACCTGGAGCTGGCTAAGCAGGCTAGACAGGTTGGCCAGCAGAGCTGGAATCCCAGGAGAACACCACCATGCCTGACTTTTTAAATGTGGGTTCTGGGGATAAAAGTCAAGTCCTAGTTCTTGCAGGGCCAGCACTTTACCTACTGAGCCATCTCCCCAACCCCCAGGTCTTTTTAATACTAAATCTCTGCTTGCTACTACAACGGTACTTAAAGCTTTACAAAAAGTCACAAAAGCATAAGCAGGTTGCTCAGAGCCCCACTTAGTAGGGCTAAACCAACAAGTAAAAGGAACCAAAGCCTTTTCTCCCCAGACATTTGGTTTGCTCCTCCAAGTCCACTGCCGAGGTGGGAGATGCTAGTAGTCTGGATTTTGCAGAAAGAAACAGACCCAGGAAGGGTGTATGGTGGCAGTTGGGGTGGGGGGTGCGGTGACAGGGCTGAGCTGCTAAAGGTCAGAGCTGGTGAGTGCAGGGACAGCTCTGACTCCAGGCACACAGCGGGCTCCTCCTCCCCAGCAGGGTGATGATTCACTTTGGCCTTGTTGGTGCCCAGCTGCTCAGGGCCTCCAGGAAAGGCTCAGCCCGGCTTCCAACAATCAATCAAGAATTTTCCTGAGGCATCAGGCATGGGCTTTTGGCTAGCCTTCTCAAAAACTGCTCTTAAAAAATGATTTCTTACTTTTTGCCCAATCAATGCTGAGATCAAGCCCCTCCCCGCACCCCCCACACACACATACAAACTATCCTCCCGTTCTGGACCAGCGAGCTTGGCAAAGCCCATTTCACTTGTGAAGTTCACACTGGAAAATGCTTTCTGTTCTCAGTAGTCTGGGTCACAGCAGTCATTATCCGCTAAACAATTAATCCCTGAACACCACTTTCTTACTAGAATTATCCTGGGCTCAACAACTGTTTTTTTTTTTTTTTTTGTTGTTGTTGTTTTGTTTTTTTTCAGTGGAGACACCAAAGCAGTTATTCTAAACTTTGGTAAGCAAATCTGCTGGCCCGAGTGCTTTGCAATGTGTTCAGCAGCACTGGGTAATCAGCACTTCTTTGTTTTGTGCAATTTTAAAGGCCCAACATCACCTGGCTCTGAACACCCTCCCTGCTCTGGCCTTGCCCCTTAACCACCTCCAACCCCATGCATCCACCTCGGATCATGCCCAGGCTGCTGTCTGGATAACCTACTCAGTTCTCCCATGGCTTGCCTTGTCCTTGCAGTTCTTAGCTTCTGTTTATTAATGAGGCCTACATCTACCAAGCTCCTACTATGCACTAGCCGTTTGGTATATGCTAGGCCTGGGGAACTCATCACCTGATAGGGACACAGGTGGAGTAGAGTCCGAACGCCCGTTTTCGTGTCTATCCAGGGACTTGTGAGGCAAATGGAGGCATTGGGTTCTTCCTAGAGCAGAGGTAATCAGGAAAGGCTGCTGCAAGGGAGGAGGTGTGAGCTGGGTCTTGAAAAGGCCAGCCTTGGCCATGGCCCCACTTCCTGCCCCTGGAGGTCCCTGGGTGTCCCAAGCTGCCTGGAATACTTGCCTGCTGGTGCTCACTCTAACACCACACCCTGCCTGCCGGGGTGAGACCTCAGAGAGTAAATAGAGCTGCATCCATCATCTATCTCTGTTGTGTAATATACTTGTAAATGTGCAAGCATCTGCTGTTCCTAGTGTATGCTCCAGGCAGGGGAGGCACATGCTCCAGAGCCTCCTGCCCTGTCCTGTGAGAAGTCCCACACCTGTCTGGACTTGGGTCCCTGCTCCATCATCAGTTACTGTTTCCCATCACCCAGTTTAAAGTGAAAAATATCTTCCCAGAGTTTTCCACTCTCAGAGTTCTTTGGAAGACCAGGAAAGAAAGTATACGAAAAAACCAAGCTTGTTAATTCACTACTTAGATGGCAAAATTGAGCTGGACATGGTGGCATGTCTGTAATCCCAGCCCTTGGGAGATAGTCAGGATGGCTGTAAGTTTGAGGCCAGCCTAGAACTTGGTGAGTTCCATAGAACTACATTGTGAGACCCTATCTCAAACACACACGCAAAATGAGACTCAGAATTTAACAGCCACATCTGGTGACGGTGAGTTACTTAAATAGATAATTCCTATACTGAACATGTTTCCCTCCTTGTAATGCACGGCTCTCTTCCTATCGCAATTGCAAACTTTCTTTTTGGCCATACACGGAAAAAGAGAGTGAAAGAGAAATGAATGTTGATGAAAGCACTACTCTGTGCCAGACACCGGCCTGTGTGTGGTGGTGGACAATTATGTCATTCACCTCTTACTAACTTCACATTGCACATCTCATTATAGACAAGGGAAATAAAGTTCGGAGTGGTAATATAACTTGCCAAGGGTCACGTAGTTTTTCACATTAGCACTAACTTGAAGACACATTTGGGTCCCAGGTATGCCATCTTTCCAACACATTTGTGGGCTTTTGTTTTTCTGCTAAATTTCTGTCGCTCCCAATAAATGGATTAAGTAAACACAATCAACCTGCTTGCGCTTTCTGTTTTATTCTCATTTTGTTTACTCAATCACCCCACCATTTGGTGTAAACTGTCTCAAATTTATTGGGTTTCATGTAGCCCAGGTTGGCTTCAAAGTGGATATACAGCCAAAGCTGGCCTTGAACTCCCAATTCTCTTGGTTGGGACCACAGGTGTGCACCATCGTGCCCAGTGTTCAAACTTCCTCTTCATTTCTTTTTTGCCTCTGTGTGTGTGTGTGTGTGTGTGTGTGTGTGTGTGTGTGTGTGGTGCATGCACATATATATGCCCTTGCAGCATTCATGTGCTAGCCTGGGGTGGGGGTGCTCACCTGCAGCAGGTACACTTGCCTGTGGTGGCCGTAGTGGAACATCAGGTGTTCTGCACCATTGCTCTTCTACCCATTCGAACTTGAGCTGGAATCACTTACTGATGCCAGAGCTTGCCCTTTCTTCATGAGCTGTAGTGATTCTTGGGTCTATAGGGCTGGGGTTACAGGCACGTGTGGCCATGTCCAGCTGTTTATGTAGGTACTGCAGATTGAACTCGAGAAATCTCTCAGACCTCCTCAGACCCTCATGCATACTTGCATAGGAAAAGCTTTGAACCACACTGAGCCATCTCTCCAGCCCTCAAACTGCTATTGAACAGAGGCAGTATGTAAATGAATCCAGTAGCAAATGTCTCTGTCTGCACACCAAGGTTACTTTGGAGAGAAAAAAGCATAGAGCAAGTGGTGTCACCTTTTCATGTGACCGGTGGAGATGCCAGGGGTGAGTGATGTGCTCAGACCCCATGGGGACACAAGACGGAAAGGCAGGTGAGGCTCTGCCCCTGTGCTCTTAAGTGGACTTTCTTGGCCAGATACTTTCAGGAGTGGAAGTTAGGGTCTGGGGTCTGTCCATTCCACTCCTGGTTGCTCTGATTCTTGGAGAGAGAGGCACACTTCTGGCATTTGCTTCAGTGTTATGATGAGCAGGTCCAGCTGGCATTTATTTAACTGCCATAAGCAGATGGGTTGCTTTGGCTTCAATGAGGCAATTCCTTGATCATAGCCCTGCTGATTACAGGGTGACCTGAGTAGGGTACATGACAATGAAGGGCAGTCTGGGGCTTTCAGAAGGACCAACGTCAGTAAAATCTGGTTACTGCCATGTGACAAGCAAGGAGGACACAAATGGCAGCCTCCGAACTGTGAGTTTCTTATCATTCTTGCCCTTTGGTGTGTACTGTGAGCCTTCCACACCTCTGGATGCCTTCTGCCATATCCCACCTTCCTTGGGAGATTTCCACATGCTCTAGGCTGTGTTTACCTCCACCTTCTGGGTCAAGGGCACCAAGTGCATGGCCTGCCTCTCCCCCATGTTCCCCTAACTGGTTTCCCCTTCACTTAGCTCTTCCTACAACATTTTTGAAAAAAAATGAGTTAGGAGAGGGGTTTACTGAAACTTAGATGGAAGCCGAGTTAAATTAGGCAAGAGATGGTCATTAAAACTTCCTTCCTCTTTGAATTTTAGGGAAAACAAATTTAGCAATATGCTGTGGCTGCTAACAAGAAAGATGCTTAGATATTTCAAAGGCCTGTGGACCTTAGTGAACAGGTGCTACATGGGAAGAAGCCAGTTCCCTTACAAGGCCTTTTTCCTTTTGTATGAAAAGATCTATCTTTTCTTCTTTGTTTCCCCCCAGAGGAAAAGCAGACAGTGAATGGTTATGCCCAGGATTAGAGCTTTTGCATTTCCAGTGCGCAGGGCTAGCCTCCATTGTTATTAAAAAGCAAGTCAGATATTGACAAGACAACCACAGGTCTTAGGTCTAGGGGTCAACTCTAGTTTCAGACACTGTCAGCCCAAGTAATCCATTAAAATACAAGTTGCTAGGGCACAAACTTCTTTTTCTACAGGTTAATTGTGAGATAGGCAAGGCATTTTATGGGTAACCTACGGAAGAACAGAGAGTGCCTCCCAGGATTGCTGTGTTCATGCCATGAGCATCAATGAAGCCGGCTCCCTGCCCAATATTATAAACTGAAATAACTGAAATACATACATATATATATATATATATATATATATATATATATATGCTTTTTTTTTCAGTATTAGTCCTTCAAAAGTTGGTGGGTTGTTTGTTGTGAAAAGGGAATTTGAAAAGACGACAGATCAGAAAGTGCTAAAAAAAATCACAGTATTTTAATTAAAGAAAAATATCACCTACAAAGAACCGAGCAACACTGAGCCTGTTCTTTTTTTTTTTTTTTTTTTTTTTTTGAGGTAGGGTCTCACTCTAGCCCAGGCTGACCTGGAATTCACTATATAGTCTCAGGCTGGCCTCAAACTCACAGTGATCCTCCTACCTCTGCTCTCAAGTGCTGGGATCAAAAGTATGTGCCACCATGCCCAGTTAACATGTTCTAAAACCTCTTTCTGTTTTGTTATTCTGTAGAGCAGAGAACAATAACAATATACTATTTCTCAGGGACAATTAAATATATAAGCATTAAACAGAGTTCTTAGATCTAGCATGCTTTCAATAAAAGGTCGGTATTTGTGATAGTTATTGCCATTTCTATTATTATCATGTTATGTCTGAGACAGCAGATAGCTAGTGTCTGAGAGTTTCAGGATGTACAGCCTGGCTTAACCTAAGATGTCATCACAATATATCCCTAATTTATGGGAACAGAATCAGAACCTGTAAGTAGCTACTTGCCTTGAACTCTTGCACACATACTGGCAGAGTTCTATTAGCTACACTTGAGAAGCCAGGAAGTCTGGCTGGCCTGTCGGGAAATGTGTATTGTTAGTTTGGATTTGGTTCTATTTCCATGGGGTCTTGTAGTGGTCACCTAACCATATCATCCCTCTCCAGACATGGCTTTTGATGCCCTTTCCTTCCGCAGAGGACCCTCTCCCGCTTCCTCCTGAGGGACCACTCTCTCTGCTGGAGTCCAATGCCATGGGCTGATGGAGATAGCCTCGCAGTGCACAGTTCCCTCCTCATCACGGGTACTTTATCCTGACCTGCAGTCATGATGAAAATGTGGTCATTGGCAAGAGAACTCGATTTATCCTACTACTTCCTGGTCTGGAGTGGTGGCTGGGTGGCTTTAGTGACTTTCTGTGAATCCGCTAAAGTGCACTGAGTTATGTATCTGTACCCATACAAAAGATACAAGGAACATTTGCCTCTTTAATGCTCCATGGTGGCCCGGCTGGCACCATTCTAAGGGCAAGAGCCCCCTGAGGAGATGCCAGCACTGCTATGGGGACAAATTAAAGAGGCACAATCCTGTCTGTCCCCTCACAGTGTTGACAGAGCAAAGGTCTGAGGACATAAGACAATGTTAAACCTGGTCCCTCAGCTGTAACCACAGACTGGTCATCAAAAGATCAACTTCCAAGCCTCATAGTCTTTGAATTACAACATCATTCTGACTCTTCACTTGAACACTCGGTAGTTGGAAACTTCGTCCTTTAACAGGTAGGTCTTTTAGTGCTAAACTCCTGCTTGTTCCTAATATACAGTTTCAGAAGTTTGGCCAACCACCCAAGTTAGACAAAAGAACTGGGTGACATCTGTTTTATGCTAGAGGTTTCAGGATGTGTATTCCTGTTCAGTTTAGGATAACCCATGGTATATTCTTAATCTATGGCAAAGGTATTTTGTCTGAGACACTCAATAACAATGTAATAGCTACAGTGGATGGAGTAATTCCAGTGGGCCAGGTGCTGAGAACCTTATGCATTTCGTATTACTCTCTCCACAACAACATTATATCAGAAATAAGGCTCAGATCAAAGACATAATTCAAGTTCAGGGGTTTCTAACACAGAAAGTGTAAATGCTGGAGGAAATGGAAATGCTAATTACTGTGATTTGATAATGAATGATGCATTGTGTACATGTGTTAAAGTATCATTCTAGTCCCCATAAACATGTACAAATATTAATGTCAACTAAAAACTAGGAAGACATGCGATGCAAAGAATCAATATTACATTTAAACCCATAGCTGACCCAACTGAAACACTGTTCTGGGTTGTCACTTCCTTTCTGGGAGTGAAATGGTCAGTCATGGTGGTCTGTTTGTCTCCATTCCTTCTCCTCATCTACAAGGCTCAGCATCCTGTGATCTAACCCTGTGTCCAGAGAGTGCTCAGAGCTCATGCAGGTGAGCATCTCAGGCAGGCCATTATTTGTATGTTGTGTGTGTAAATATTTGTGTAGGTGTGTGGTTGGGTGCTATTTGGGACTGAGGTAAGGGCTGAGTAGAGGAGGAGATTTTGGAGGCAACAAGATCAACATATGATCATATGCCAGTGGCAGAAGACTAGAAACCGCGCCCCCACCCCCAGCCTCTGGCTGCTTGGAACAAAGCAGGCCATATACAGGGGTAAAAAGTGCATCGTGAAGGTCAGGGTTCTTGATTAGGTCTAGATTCAACTAGCACATGCCACCAGGTAGTCCTGTGAGGGCATTTCCAGGAAGGATTACCTGCAGAGGGAAGACCTGCCTCCAGAGTGAACAACATCTGGCAACAGCCCATAAAGGACTCAGGAAGCCATGTTGCTCACTCGCTGCCTTTGCTTCTTGAGGGGAACACATCTAAACTGCTGTTATAGCTGCAGCGGTCATCCTTCCTTGCCCACAGAGCCCAGCTTCTCTGGTGGTCCAGTGTGGACTGAAGACCAGTAGCTCTCCCATAATCTGGGCCTTCCACAACAGCGTGAAATCTTGTGGGCTAAGCAGCTACCAGGTTCTCAGCCACTCTGGAGTGCAGACAGCTATTGTTGAACTACCTAGCCTGTATCCTGTAATAAATTCCCTTTTGTAATATATATGCAGTCTGTCATTCTGTTTCTTTAGAGAATTCTGACTAACACATGCAGAAGATGCAAATGACCCATAACAGGTCACAGGGCACCTGGCTTAATCTCTTTTTGTTGGAGCCTGGCCCATATCCGAGTGCATTTGCTTCTTTTCTTTTAATAAACTACCTCCTTTTCTATTATTCTTCATGTGACACTGTCCATATTTTTTTTTTGTTTTGGGACAGCAGAAATCTCAGCAGAGGTCCCCTAGATCCAGATCCACAGCTTTAGCAGAGCACTGGGGCTGGCTGGCACAAGTAGGTTACTAAAGGCAGGCCTTTGAAGGCTATCCTGGCTCTGGCCCAGCTTTTCGGCTTCCTGGTCCTTCACCATGGAACCAGGCCTCCACCTCATGTTCCCATTGCCACAGATGGGCTGCTCCATCAATGCCTCTCCAGCTATGATAAACTAACATTCCTCTGAAACCATGAACTAAAATAAATCTTCCTTTCCTTAAGTTCTTTGATTGGGCATCATGGTCACAGAGGTGCAGGAGTAACTCACAGTCATAACTTCTGGTTCTAATTCTGTCCCTAAATAGGCTGTCTTTGCAAATCATGTAGTGGGTTGAATGGTAGTCCCCAAAGATATCCATGTCCTAATGCTCAGAACCTGTGAATATTACCTTATATCGCAAAAGGGTGAATGTCACTTTATATCATCAAAAGGGATAAATAAATTAAGCATGTTGGGAAGAGAAGCTTATCTTTTTATATATTGTACTTATTTATTTGCAAGCAGAGTCAAAGATAGAAGAAAAACAGACAGAGGGAATAGGCATGTCAGGGCCTCCAGCAGCTGGCAAACAAACTCCAGACACATGCACCACCTTGTGCATCCTGGCTTTACATGGGTACTGGGGAATTGAGCCTCAAACCGGGGTCCTGGGCTTCACAGGCAAGCGTTTAACTGCTGTACGGCATCTCTCCAACCCAGGAGAAACTTATCTTGAATTATCCATGAGGACCCAAAATGCATCACATGCATTCTCATAAACACACACACAAGAACCGCACAAAAGATAATGAGTGTGCCACACAGGCAGAGATGGGAGTGATGCAGCCACCAGTGAAGGGTCACGTGGAGCCATCAGAAGCTGAAGGAGCAAGGAAGGGTTCTGCTGTAGTGATCCCTGAGAAACCCAAGCACTGTCAGCACCTTGACTTCTTGCCTTGAAGACAGGTGAAGAATGCATTTCTGGGTTTAATGCTACCCAGTGTGTAGTTAATCATGGCAGCAACTATAGGAGCTAACACTAGTTGGCGTCCCTCTGTGGCCTCAGTTTTACTGACTGCACAATAATGTTTAACTTCCCACCTTTGATCACATACCAATCACTCATGAGCCACAGACCCCATGGGGAGGCAGGCCTCCATTCCCAGGCTGACCGCTTTCCCATGATATCTTGTATCTAAATAGGTCACTGAGATGGTTAGGTCGAGATAACTTTTTTATGAGAGAGAGAAAGAGAAAAATTGGTGTGCCAGGGCCTCCAGCCACTGCAGTTGAACTCCAGATACTTGTGCATGTGCAGCTTTGCACTTGCATCACCTTGTGCACCTGCTTTATGTGGGATGTGCAGAGTCGAACATGGGTCCTTAGACTTCACCAGAAAGCACCTTAACTGCTAAACCATTTCTCCAGCCCCAAGATGACTTTTTAAGGAGGAAATTCCTTCACAGACACTTGATCCCACCCACTGTTGTTAGAAAAATATTCTGTCTTAACCCAGGGAAGCCATCCAAAGAATTCTGTCTGCTCTGTGTTTAAAAGAAGTTTTCAGTATTATTTGTCTAATTTCCCCCATAGTCCTTGTAGGCTGAAGGATCATTGTTAAGGGATTTCTAAAGTGCATGCATGGGGCTGCTGGGTAAATGCAATACTGAGTTAATCTACTCACCTCTGCACAGCCTCCAGCTCCAGCCTACTCTGCAACTCAATCACTAGCACACAGCTAACGAAATTACTGCTCGGGGCTCAAGGCCTCTTGTTATGGGGCTCCAGAGCCTCATTTGCAATCACTATTAACCAGAAAAGTAGGCACAACTGCTCAGTGCCTGTAGACTTCAGTGTCATGCAATATTCTCTGAATCCGAGAGGCTGGAAGAGGCCTCAGAGACTTGTGAATAAGGCTGGGGAGTGCAGACCACCCACCAGGGGCCCTCCTCACCCTCTTTGGTCTCTCTAAAGCACTAAAGAGCAATGCAGTGGCTTCAGAATAGGTAGGGAGAGAACCTGGGGAGATGCCCAGTGGACTGAGAAGGGAACCATCCTTAGGTTGCTGTGTGGATAATGCACATACCAGCTGTTAATCTTGTCATAAGCTTTGAACTGCTTTAAAGTAGGTATTCATGCTGAACACTCCAAAGGCTGATTTTAAATCTCCAAAAACAACATTTAGGTCTGCTGTCATCCACCCCTTGCGGTGCTGTGTCAAGGGGCATTAACAACGCCTCAGGGCAGCTTAGGATTTCCAAAGATGAGCCACATAGCAGGGGCAGAAGCCATGTTTGGCATTGCTACACATCACACACCTCTCCTTTTCTATCTTTCTCTCCTTGGAGTTCCTCCTCTTCTTCCTGTTCCTCCTGCTTCCCTCCCCCTCCTCCATAAAGCTCCCTCACACATTCATCCACACACATTCATCCACTCAGGCTACGTTTAAAGAAAAGGTACGTGCAAGGAATGGTACTGAAATGTCCCGGTTTTAAATGTTGTATTTGCCAAGCACTTAAATTAAAGCTATCATTGCTCGGTATGCCTCTTCCATTCTGAGTGTGTGTGTGTGTGTGTGTGTGTGTGTGTGTGTGTGTGTGTGTGTAAATCCAAGGTTAATGAGTTACAACAGAGAAGAGTGGATGGCGGCGAGGATGTGGGATACTTAAGCTTTCATGTCTGATGTATAAGAGGGTACTAGTGTCTTGGGGACAGTGCTGGCACTGGGTGGACGTATCAGATGGGGCTTTTTGGATGCCTGCCAGAAAGTATTTTACTAGACTTATTTTTTCTTTGCAGAAACTTATTTCTCAAAGCCTGTGGTTGTGAGGAGGAAGTCATCCTGCCTCCTCAGCTCATATACTGCCAGCCTGGGAAAGGACTGAAGACTGACCTCAAAGACTGACTGGGTAGGTATTCTTCACTATAGAGGACATGACTGCAAATAAGACAGAAGGCAGGGATGCCTGCGGTGGCTAGGCGATCGGAGAGAAGCTAGGAGAGAAAGCCTTCGTAGTTCAGAAAGGGGTGGAGGGCGCACAGGAGGAAGGAGTATGGATTCAGGAGCAGGTGTGGCTGCCTGGAGAGCCAGGCCACATCTCTTCATCACTGAGAATGGAGAAGCCAAGGGCAGCCACCATGAGCACTGCTGGTTCTGTGGGAACCACTGCTCATAGGATGGGGAGTAGAAAAGGGGGGCATCATTTGGAACCCCAATCTATGCCAGGAATTATGTCCACAGGAGAGACAAGCAGACATGGGGAAACCAAGACTCATTTGCTCCACTGCCTAATGCGCATTTAGAGCTTGCTTCTGTCGTGCTCAGGGCCAGTCACTCTAAAGGATTCTCTTAATTGGGGTGGGCTTGGAAGTGGAATGGCTTCTCCAAAGTATGTGCAGTCTCTTGCACGACTTCCATTTAGCGAGGAAAGCATGGCTTGAAAGAACCCCAGGTCACATAGTAATCACCACAATAAGACTGCTAATGAAGGTGACCTATAAAAGTATGGTAAATGTGTGATTTTTCTCTGCTTAGTTACTGAATTTTGATTATAACTCAGCACTTGCTTCGGGTCCTTAAATGCTGTAAGAAATTCCAGGAAAAAATAAAGTGAAAAAATGCTTCACACAGACTTTCCAGCCTTCTTTAAGGCTCCATGCAACCCAGCAAACTAAAACCAGGCTGTAGTCTCTATGTCCTTGGCCACCATTTCATGTACCAGCCTATCTTACAAAGTGCAGGAAGGTACCACAGATCAATAGCTATTCTGACTTATCACTGCTGCAGCTTTTTTCCTTTACAAGAAAAGGGTTCCCCCACCCCTAGATCACACCGCCATTATATCCAAGGCAATTTTCTGTGGTATCTTCATGGAAAGGAATGTTTAGAAAGGGCTTTCTGAGCTCTTGTACACTTGTTAATGCAAGCAGTGGGCAATGGTGCTTCTATATGGCCATGCCTTAAAATCCCTGCAAAAGTCTGCTACCCCCAAGCATGAGGGTTGGGTCTGCTGACCTGTGGCTCCCTGGGTCTGGATGTGCATGAACTTGTGGGGACCACCACAGAGCAGCCTGGCTGTTAGGGCTGCGGGGGTCTCCTTCTGCCTGCAGGATCTCTGTGTGCTGTGTGCAGGAGACTCATGGCCCGATATTATCCCAGTACTTCACTTACCTGCAGGGAGGTTTTAAAGAATAAATTCCCCAAGTGGGTTTTTAATGGGAAGTAATGCAAGCAGTGGGCAATAGTGCTTCTATATGGCCATTCCTTAAAATCCCTGCAAAAGTCTGCTACCCCCAAGCATGAGGGTTGGGTCTGCTGACCATGGAATATAGACTGTCAGTGCATTGGCCACCTCTTACTTATTTTCCTCTTTATGGGATCATTAGGTTACCTGAAAGCTTTAAGTGACAACCTTTGAAGTTTCCACAAATATATACATATGCATATATATATATATATATATATAATAATAAAAATTATATACGTGTGTGTGTTTAGAGCAGAGCATTACAAATACATTCACTCTTACTATCCCCTAGCTTCATAAGGCTATGGGGAGGCAGGACAAATATTCCTATTTCAGTTTTGAAAGTGAAGAAGCAAAGGCTTAGATGGGTTGGGTCATTCAAGACCACAAAACTGACCAAGATAACAGGACCTCCAACCTTGTTTCTGGACTCTCCAGTTGGGGCAGCAGGACTACTTGACAATATCCACACAGACACGAGTGAAACACATGCACAGATGACGTCCCTCACTCCAGACCAAGACCTTAGCACTCCTGCCTTTTCTATCATCAATTGTAGCCAGTGAACCGTATAAATTCAAGCTTTGGAACAGCCAAGTCTCATAAACAATATCTGAAGATATTAAAATGCAAAACAGAAGTAAACAATATTTCTTGCTATGGGAAATTAACTAATGTAAAGTGACAAAATAATGGGAGTTGAATACAATATCAAAAGTGACCATGAAATGGAATATTTTAATACTTATACTACAAACTTGCTCTGCAAAATTCTCATTTATAGAAAATTCTCATTTATAAAACCAAGCCTTAAAGGGAAAAATATTGTAATGAGAGGAGAGAAAGATGAATGAGCACGGAGAGGATGAGAAACAAACTGATGCTTCCGTGCGATGGAATTAGTCATAGCTTGGGTACCACAGAAAGCCAGCCCTTAGGTCAGGAGACGCTCAGGGGTTCCAGTATAGTCCCAGACCCCTGCACCCTTCTGGCTGGTCTTTGCATATGGCCCCAAGGACTCCAAGCAGTTAGCTGTCCTTCCTGATGACTTCCAGGAATTAGGAATGGGGCACCTGCCAGCACGGACCTGCAGCCCAAGGGCTGAAGACCCTCTGCCTGGAGAATTTCGTCCTGAGCATTACCTACACAGTCCAACCACGGTGGTCAGAAGGACGGATAGCCTTCTGGAGACTGGGACTCTGCTGTGGACGCAGCCCCTCCCCCAGCTCCTCCACGCTCTAGTACAGAGAGGACAGGAGAGTAACTGCCAGCGAGTCCTGCCTTTTATTTTAGGACCAGAGTTCCACCTTTGGGGAGTTCAGCGGTGCCCTTCCACCTCCCACCACCGTTTTGACGCCCTCCCATCTTCCTCACACCCCTAGCCTGCGGCTCTTCATTCATTTCCATTGATCCCGGCTGCGGTGGGTAGCGGTCCTTCCAGACCCGCCTTTTGGCTGCTCTCTTCCAGGGCAATGACCTGAAGGCAGGAACCCACAGGCCGGCCAGGAGCAGCCTGTGGGGCTTCGGGAGGTTCATTATCACACGATCGAAGCAAAGCCTTCCTCCCCTGCTGCCCTCCGTGGGAGGCTCACATCTAGTTGGCAGGAAGCAAATGAGTTCCCAGCACACACACACACACACACACACACACACACACACACACACACACACACACACACACACACACACACACAAACTCATCCCTGTGCTTGACTTTCTTTCCCAGCACATGGGACAGACCGGCAGCAACGTGGACAACTTTTGCGATCTCTTCTGCAGAGCGCGGAAGGGCACTCCCCCATCCTGGCTTCTGCCCCTGCCCCGCTCCCCAGCGCCCGCAGCAGCACACTGGCTGTCACTAGCGGCGGAAGCCACCTGGAGCAGGCCTGGGCAGAGACCCGTCCATCTCCACGCACAGCGGGCACGCGGAGAAAACATGCCCAGAGTGACAGCGGGGACTCACTCACCTTCAGGTTGTGCGTGGGGTTGACGACGCACACGAGCTGGCCAGCAGCTGAGAAAACCCGTTTAGCTTTGTAGTGCTGAAACCGGAGGTGAATGAGATCCAACACCGCCCCAAAGCACTGGGTAAAGAAAAGCATCCCAACTTTTGGGAGGTTGTTGGCGCAGGAAGCAGCGGAGGAAGCGTGGGCCGGGGTCGGAACCAGCGCAGCCTCTGAGACGGGCTCCAGCCGGCTTAGCGCGCCTTCATATTCATCATCAAAATAAGACGCTTAGAATCTTGCAGCAGTGAGGCAGCCAATCAAAAGGACAGAAATGTTATCCTTGAGGTGCAGAGACAGCCAATAACAAATGCCTCCTCTACCGAAACTCCCTGATGAATTGAGCCTGGCGGAGAATGTATTATTGAACATTACCATAGATCAGCACACTGCATTTATCTTGTGATTACAGCCAGCCATACATAATACTGGGGAGATAGGCTGACAAAATTGATTGCTTAATGTGTCTCCATTTATTAATTGACTTAATATAACATGAGAAGCTTTCTTAATGCCCTGGCCAAAAATTTAAAAAAAAAAAAAAAAAAAAAGAGTAGAGCGTTTAAACCGCCAAATAGTGAAGCACCATGCTCCAAAGCAGGCAGACGGATACAGCAGATCGTGGCTCCAACTCCCAGAGCTGCCTGAGAAAATCAAACAGTACAAGACTCCGATTCCAGAAACGGATTTGGCAGCCACAGAAATGTGTATCTTTCAATCTTGCGCTCTGACTCTCTGCAATTTGGATTGCAGCCCCTTGATAAATCCAACTCTCCACTCTTTATACATAAAAAAAAATTGGCAAATACATTTGGAATCTGGGAGAGAAACGCATATAGATATTTTTCAAAGTACTGTGATTACTGAAGTCTTTTTTATTAAAGCATAAAATGCACAGAGTACATTTCTAAAAATAATGAAATCCTTGATGCATGAGTGCAACACAGAAAAATCTACACAGGAAGCAAATGGCTTGTAAATTAGCAAAATAATTACAGATGCAGAAAACCTGTGCTTGTCATTCATTTGCATATTGGTGGGCAGCAAATTGCTAATTAACCACTAGATTGTTGGAGGCAGTAAAATAGAGATTAAGAACACACACAGCCATCATTAACTTGTTTCGGTGAATGCTAACAGTACAGTTCTGTGCTGGAGGGTTCCAGTCCTCCCTCAGCTGCAACACAACACTCCTCAGCCTATCTCTAGTGGACTGTGGGGCCACCCAACGGTTCTTGGAGGCAAGCTCCAAACAGAACATGCGGGTTTAGGGCTTCTGGGGATGACCTCAGAGGGTCTGTTAGTCTTTGGGACTAAAGCCCAAGCAGGGGAGGGTTGTCCTTTCACTCTTGTTTGGCTGTTTCTCCGAGGATGATCACAGTCACCATCACACAGAATCCAGAGCTGCTGGACAGGCTCAGCCTCCCCCCCCCTCCAGGGAGCTGTAGCCATTGGGTCTGAGCCCTGTAGCTCCTCTGCTCCGCCGCCTGGTCTCAAGTCACAAGGCCTGCTAAGCAGAGGAGCACCTGCGACACTTAAGGCTGTGACCTGGTCAGATTCAGACACTGCAGAAGAGAACATACCTGGGTTAATGAGCCCACAGCAGAGCCCAGGTTGATTTTAACTTGAAGTTAAAACCAAGTCAATATTTTAAGGGACAAGCTGACCAAATAAAACTGAATATTTGTACTTTTAGCAACAAATGCACTAGCCAAAAACCAAAAACCTCTATATGACTATGCCAATATTTGAACTGATTAAACTTTCATCAATGTGATGTTTTTCAAATAGGGTATACGTTCATGGGCCCACAGGGTCTTTGAAAATAAGTAGTTTATAGACAAGTTTTCCCAATAAGTGTGGCTAGTCAATAATATTAGAAGACACTTTCAAAAGTTTATATTGTCAAGAATAAGCTCTTGAGCCGGGTGTGGTGGCCCACACTTTTAATCCCAGCACTGGGGAGGCAGAGATAGGAGGATCACAGTGAGTTCAAGGCCACCCTGAGACTACATAGTCAGTTCCAGGTCATTCTACCTTGAAAAACAACAACAACAACAACAACAACAACAACAACAACAACAACAAAGAATAAGCTTTTGGCAATTAGGAAAACATTTAATATGTTTTAATTATCTTTTTATCTGTTTATTTATTTTTAAAGGACTTTTGGGGGGCTTTATTTATTTTATTTTTATTTATTTATTTGAGAGAGGGAAAGAGGCAGAGTGAGAGAGTGTTTGGGTGGAAGAGAATGGGCACTCCAGGGCTTCCAGCCATTGCAAACAAACTCCAGATGCATGCACCACCTTGTGCATCTGGCTTACATGGGTCCTGGGAATTCAACCAACGTCCTTTGGCTTTGCAGGCAAGTGCCTTAACCACTAAGCCATCTCTCTGGCCTTTTTTTTTTCTTTTTATTTTTTGAGACAAGATCTCATGAGGCCCAAGCTGGCCTCAAATTCACTATGTGGTTCAAGATGACCTTGAACCTGAGCCTCCTTCCCCTACCGCCCAAATGCTGGGATTACAGATGTGCGCCACCATTCCTGGGTCTTTTTTTAAAAAATTCTAAAATAAAAGTTAATGTATACTTCTAAAGATCCCTTCAAGACATAATTCATAACTCACAAAGTCTAAACTTTGATTTTTACATTCTTGATTTAAATGGAATGATTATGCTGATTTCTTTAGTTTACATTTAATTTTTTGTTCATTTATTTGTTTTGCTCACCTTATCAGAAGTATATCCAAAGAAGATGGTGATTTTTGCTGTTTTTAAGGTATATATATATGTATGTATGTATTGGAGAGAGACACAGAGAGAGACAGACAGAGAGGGAGAGGAGGACAGATAGAAATGGGAGCGCCAGCAGCCTCTCAGCTGCTGCAAACAAAATCCAGATGTGTGCGCCCCCTTGTGGTCAAGTGCGGCATTGCGCCCTTGTGTCACTTTGCATCTGGCTAAACGTGGGACCTGGAGATTGGAACCACTGGCGATTGGAACCAGCATTCTTAGGCTTAGGAGGCAGGCACCTTCACTGCTAAGCCATCTTTCCAGCCCGTTTTTAAGGTATATTTTTAATAAAATGATTGTAAGCAAAATGAAAATGCCATCAAATAGGACAGAGGTTTATGACTTAGTATACTAATCTCACACATGTGCTTAAGATAAAGAAAGCGATACTCTTCTTAATCTTAAATTTGATTTGAGAGTATTTTTAGAGCATGTTTTTTTATATTTTATTTTTATTTATTTGAGAGAGAGAGATACAGGAACAAGCAGGGAGAGAGAGAGAGAGAGAGAGAGAGAGAGAGAGAATGGGTGCACCAGGGCCTCCAGCCACTGCAAACAAACTCCAGATGCATGCGCCTCCTTGTGCAACTGGCATACGTGGGTCCTGGGGAATCGCGCCTCTAACCGGGGTCCTTAGGCTTCACAGGCAAGCACTTAACCGCTAAGCCATCTCTCCAGCCCTAGAGCATGTTTTGATTCGCAACAAAATTGAAAGGAAAGTAGAGAGAATTTCTGTACACCGCTGTCCCCCCACACATGTGTCATTCCCCCCTCTGTCAGCATCTTCCATTGCAGTGATACCATTAGTAAAACTCCCCCAACAGTCGTCATTGCTCAGAGTCTACAGTAACGTTGGTATTCATAGCATTTTATCCATTCTGTGAGTTTGCACACATGTACTGA
Organism: Orientallactaga sibirica; assembly: GCA_036365145.1. Taxonomy (NCBI): domain Eukaryota; kingdom Metazoa; phylum Chordata; class Mammalia; order Rodentia; family Dipodidae; genus Orientallactaga; species Orientallactaga sibirica. The sequence goes on from JAEOAD010002183.1 coordinate 3,771,591, forward strand.
CATGTATCTCTCACTGTAGAATTATTATAAGAAGAGTTTCACTATTCAATAAATCCTGCCAGGTTTGGTGGCGCATGCCTTTAATCCCAGCACTTGGGAGGCAGAGGTAGGAGGATAGCCATGAATTCAAGGCCACCCTGATACTTCATAGTGAATTCCAGGCCAGCCTGAGCTAGAGTGAGAACCTACCTCAAAAAAAAAAAAAAAATCCTCTCAGTGACCTTTGTTCATCCTTCTTCCTCCCTAAACCCTTGGTAACATTTTTATGTCACCATAGTTTTGCATTTTCCAGAAGGATATATCATTCAAACCATATAGTATGCAACCTTTTCCAAGTGGCTTTTTACACAATATGCACTAAGATCTCTTGCTGTCTTTTTATGACTTAATAGCTCTTTTCTTTATTTTTAACATTTACTTGCTTATTTAAGAGATAGAGACAGGCAGAGAGAGGGAGAAAGAGGAGAGAGAGAGTGAGAGAATGGGCACACAAGAGTCCTTGCCACTGCAAACAAATTCCAGATGCATGCACCACATTGTGCATCTGGCTTTATGTGCACACTAGGGAAAGCAGGCTTTGAAAGAAAGCATCTTTACCATTGAACCATCTCCTCAGCCTGCTTATTTCTCTTTAATGATGAGTAATTTTCCTTTTCCTGAATATATCACCTTTTATTTATCCATTCACCAACTGGAGGACATCTTGATAGCTTTCATGTTTTGGCAATAATGAACAAAGCTGCTATAAATATCCCTATGCAGAATGACATATGGACATAAGTTTTCAACTCCTCTGAGTAACCAACCATCAAGGAGAAAACTTGCTAGATAGTATGGGATGTGTCTCCTTAATGCATAAGAAAACACCAAACTGTGTTTCAGATTGGCTGTGATTGTTTGCAATCCCAGCAGCAATGAATGACTTCTGTTCTCCATCCCCATCTGCATTGTGACCATTCTAATAGGTATCTAACTGTTTTCATTTACATTTCTCTGATGGCACTTGGCTGGAGCATTTTTCATATGATTTTTTGCCATTTTAACACTTTCTCTGATGTGTGTCTAGATAGTCTTTTTGGTATGTGAAATTCAAGGTGTTCCAGCATCATATGGTGAGAAGACTATCTTCTCTCCGTTGTATTGTGTGTATGACTTTGCCGGTGATCAGTTGACTGTCTCTGTGGCTCTGTTGATCTGCTATTACTCCAGTACCACCTTGTCTTAATTGTCTTATAATCAGTGTTAAATATGATAGTGTCAGTCTTCCAGCTTTGTTCTTTTACAATATTATGTTAGCTATCTTGGGTCTTGGGCTTTTCCATACAAACTTTAGGGTCAATTAATATAAAAAAAACCTTATGGGATTTTGATTGGGATGGTATTTTTTGATGGGAAAAACTGACATCTTAACAATATTGAGTCTTCTAACCATGAACATGGAACACCTCTCCTTTTCTTCTTTGGTTTCTTTTTTCAGAGGTTTGTATTTTCCTTATAAAAATCTTGTACAGGGCTGGAGATATGACTCAGCAGTTAAGGCACTTGCCTGCAATGACTAAGAACTCATGTTTGAATCTTCAGGTCCCACGTAAGATGCACAGCGACACAAGCGCACAATGTCACACGCATCTCGAGTTTGTTTACTGCAGCTGAAGGCATTGGTGCACCCATTCTCTCCCTCTCTCTCTGTCTCTCTCTCTCTCTCCCTCTTTCTCTCTCTCAAATTAAAAAAAATCTTGTACATATTTGTTTAGGCTTATATACATTTCATTTGGGGGTACTTCTCAACTAAATGGCATTATATTTTTAATTTCAAATTCTACTTGGTTTGTATATTAACTCTGTATCTTACCACCTTGCGATGACCACTTATTAGTTCCAGAATTTTCTTTCTTTCTTTTTTTTTTTTTTTTTTGGCACCACATTTTTGATTGTTGTAGATTTGTGGTAAGTTAAAATTAATGGAAAAGCTGGGCGTGGTGGTGCATGCCTTTAGTCCCAGCACTTGAGAGGCAGAGGTAGGAAGATCGCTGTGAGTTCAAGGCCACCCTGAGACTACATAATGAATTCCAGGTCAGCCTGGACTAGAGTGAAACCCTACCTCAAAAAAAACAAAAACAAAAAAAAACCAAAAATAAAAAATAAATCAAAATTAATGGAAGATCTCCAACTTTCTTCATTAAGTTATGGAAAAATTATTGTTATTAATTATTTTAAATATTGTTATTAATTTATCATTGTTATTAATTCTTTTGGAGTTTCTACATAGATAACTATGTCATCTATAAAAAAAACAGTTATTTTTTTCTTCCTTCCTCACCAGAATTCTTTTCACTTCCCTTTCTTGTCTCATTGTATTAGGTAGAACTTTTAGTGGGAGGGAACATCCGTATCTTGCTCCTGATCTTAGTGGGGACATTTCTAGTTTCTGCAGTAAATATAATGTTAACAGTGTTAGCAGTAGAGATTGTTGTTATTGTTGATTTATTTTCCAGGTCTAGGGATCAAATCCAGGGCCTCTCACAAGCTAAGCAAATGTTATATGCTGAACAACAGCACTAACACCTATAAGTTTTAAAAAATTATTTATCAAGTTGAGGGAGTTTTCTATTTATAGTTTACTAGGAGTTTGTTTTTAATCGTGATTTTGTTAAATGCTTTTTCTGCATCTATTTATATGAGCATGATTTTTCTTCTTTATTGATTTAATGTTTATAAATAATTGATTTTAGATGTTAAATCAGCCTTGCATACATAGGATAAATCTCAATATTGTATCATTTTATTCTCTCTTGGTTTAACCTCACCCACTTTTCTTAACCTAGAGCTCATTTCCATATCTGTAAAATGAAGAGAGTAGATATTTATTTCTCTCTCAAGATCACTATGAAGTCTATGTGCTATGTCTGAAAGTACCAAGTACAAGGCAACCTCTCAATATTTGCTTCTACCAATATCTTTCGCTGAAGGGGATAATTTCACAGCATATTTTTTCTTCTTGTTTCATGAAATCATTTTCCCCACTGCAAATTGAATCTCAGTTTGTCTCTACTAATCCAGGACATTTTCTGGCATAGATAAAATGCAGATGTAGTTGATATGGAGATGGGGACTCTAATCCAGGGCTAAGAAATAGAGATTATTATTCAATGGATTTGGCTCCTGGTTATGTTCTTAACAGGACAAGTGCTCCTGGCACTGCCCAGAGAAGATGGTTTGGAAGGCAAGGACAGGAAGATGGAAAGTGGATTCACACCAGCTGGGAGAACAGGACACAGAATCACTTCCAGGGTGCTTCCCCTGGCCAGCTCCAGATTTTACTAGTTCTAACTCTGCACCCTGTGAGGAATATGGCAAAGAGAGAGAGAGAGAGAGAGAGAGAGACTATCTTTTCTGTCAAAGGATGAAAAAGAGAAACTCAATTCTGAAAGGATGCCATTCCATGGGAAGACCCCTTTCCTGATTCAGCCATCCTTGAGACCAAAGCTTCTGTTTCTGCATTTGGTAAAAGGTCCCTAAATCTTCCATCTTTTTGTTTCTGCTAAAAACTGTATTATTTTAGATTTTAGCCAATTGTATGAGATTGTGAGGCCAAACTCTAACTCTGAGTAAAGCCCAGCCCCTGCCTGTGTTAAGAAATAAAAATCCCAGCAGACTTCCAGCTGGTAGCCTTGGCCTGTCTGAACTCTTTATGGTTGTGCACTTTGTGCAGAAGTGAACATTGCCTTGCCGGTGTGCTTTGGATAGTGTAGTCATTTTCAAACCCCAGACTCATTTCTAACAACCCCAAAGCTGTTTTATAGCATTGTACTTTAGAATGTGAAGCACTCATCTGACTTCAAAGTCAGTCCTCAAAATCATCATCTATGGTTGACTTTGGAGCTGATCCTAAAAACAAATGTTCATATTCAATGTCCCCAAACAAAGTGGTATAAAGCAGCCTTCAGGTAGTGAGCTGTGTCCACCTCTTACCACTGAATAGCGGCCTCTGAGGTAGACATACCAACCCCTCCTGCAAACTCAGGATACTTAGAGCGTGCCCATCACCATATTAACCACATCTGCATGTTATCTGTGCCAGGACATGTCCTGGACTAGTCAGGAGACAAACTGAGATTCAAGTGCTAAATTCTCACTTCACATTACTTTGTTTTCTAAAAATGAAGCTAATTATTCCATTTAAGGATTAATTTAATCCATGAATATGAAATTATCAGAATGCCTGGCCATGAAAACCCCTTTCTTTCTTCTTCTCTTCCTTGTCCTCTGCTGTCTTTTTCTCTCCTCTTCCTTAAGAATATGAATTAATGCAAAATGTTAATAAGGACATGAAACACTAAAACTTTCTTATGTTCTGGAAATCATCTGGAAAACTGTTTAGTATCACCTATTAAAGCTAAATATATGTATTGCCGTAGGACCCAGAAATTTACTCCAAATCCCTAACAGTTTTCCAGCATATACACAAGAGGTCAGTTTTCTGTGAATGTTGAAGAGCCATCTATCTTTAAATCCTTAGTAAGAAACATTGCAAAAATAGACAGTATGAAAAATCTAATTACTTCTAGTAATTATATGGTCAGTATCCATGTTTATGTCAGTTGAAAAATATATCTCCTTGGACTGGAGAGATGGCTTAGCTGTTAAGGTGCCTGCCTGCCAAGCCTAAGAACGCCAGTTCCAATCTCCAGGTCCCACGTTTAGCCAGATGCAAAAAGTGAGGCAAGGGCGCACATGCCTCTGGAGTTCATTCACAGAGGCTGAGAAGCTGCTGGCACGCCCATTCTCTCTCTCTCTAGCTTTCTCTCTCTCATTCAAATAAAAATAAATAAATCTCCTTGTTCACAAGCTGGAACCACTGCCTCTTCCCTGACAGTGGGCCTTAGCGATCACCCTACTAACATGTGTACAAAAATGATGTGTGATTTCTGGCATTTGCCCTGATAGACTTCCAAATTTCCATGGAGTGAGGTTCTGCTTATATCCTGTTTTGTACTTGTGAATTATGCTGCAAGGTATACAGTGATTATCCTATGCTTGTCCTTCTAGCATATGTCAAGTGTGTAAACTACATCTATATAATGTTGGAGGAGAGGAAAAAAAAAAAAAAAAAAAAACCACCTTTTAGCTCAAGGGTTTTCAAGATCAGGAACAATGTGAGTTGTAGCCAGAGAATAAAAAGGAATATGCCTGCCAATTATTTCACATTCCCCTTTAACAGGTGCAGACTATTTCTTCTTCCTTTAAAGGAAGTGACTCATTATAATCATAGACACATGGTGATGTGTGGTTTCCAAGGCTACATCATTAAAGGCGATGTCACTTTGCTCTCTGGTATCACTTACTTTGCAGCATCCAGAATTCAGGTTGTAAGGACCCTCCAGCAGTTGTGTGGAGACAACTGAAGTATTCTGTGGGCAGCCAGGGTCAGCTTGCCAGCCATGGGAAGCAGCCATCCAGGTCCCAGACAAGCCTTCAGATGACTGAAACCCTGGCCAACATTTTGTCTGCAATCTCCTGGGACACTGACCAAACCAGAAGCTAAATGGCTTAAGATTTGCTGATCTATAGCAACTAAGACAAAAAATAATGTTTATCATTTCCAGAAGCCTCTGTGTTTTAGAATAATTTGATGTGGGTGGTGTTGATGAAGCAAATGAGTAATTCTGTTGGTGTCATTGATGTAAAAGAATGGAGCTACTTGTGTAAAGCTGATGGACTTAATTTGAATTTCAATGACTTCAGTGGTGCATTTTATGTTAAGGAAGGGGAAAGGTGAATGCAGAAAAGGATGAAGTGGAAGAGAAAGAGCAGAAGGAGAAAGATAAGGGCAAAAGGAAGGGAAAGGGATATAAGGAGAAGAAAGGAGGGAGGACAGGAAATGAAGAAAAGCTCTGTCACTCAGTTCTGTCCACTGAAAAGACCTGGGGAAATGAGTGCATGGAAGTCAGGTTGTGTTTTCCACACTCATTTTCCCACCTAAAGCACAATGAGTGAGAGCTTTCTGAAGAAATGGTCATGTCTAGATCTGAAGCAGAAAATACATATGGTGAGCTTGAGTCATCTCATTCCCCAGAGAGAAAGAGAGTCCTAATAAAATCAGACTGGAAACACTGGAGGGGTCAGAAGCAACACAAAGAGGCTCTTCCTGCTGGAAAGGGGAAAGTGGATTAAATGTGTTGAATACGTTTAAGTGCATGCAGACACAAGTTAATCACCCTTGGATAATATTTGGACCTTAACGCATCATTGTAGTCTCTGGCAATAAAATTAAGGATTTAGTCTGCCTTTCCTGTGTTATGAAATAACTGCTTTAAAGGAATAAGAGGGGCTGGAGAAATGGCTTAGCGGTTAAGGCGTTTGCCTGCGAAGCCAAAGGATACCAGTTCGATTCTCCAAGACCCACATAAGCCAGATGCACAAGGGGCACATGCGTCTGGAGTTCGTTTGCAGTGGTTAGAGGCCCTGATGCGCCCATTCTCTCTCTGTCTGCCTCTCTTCTGTCTCTCTCTCTCTCTCTCTGCTTGCAAATAAATAAAATTAAAAAAAAAAAAAAAAGGAGTAAGAAAATCGCTTATTCTAAGCCACATATGAGTGACCTCAGCCTGGGAATTTAGATTCAAGTTACTCTGAATGACATGTTCCTCTGAATAACAGCCTCCATGTAAGAAGTTTCATGCACTTTTATAGAAACAGAACCAAAGAGATTAAATGTGGTCATCAAGGGGACATGAAAGGTGGGAAAATTTCTTCTACAGGATTCAGATGTTACCTTTAAGGGGGTATCTTTTACAGAATTTGTATGCTCTTCACTTTTTAGTGATAAGGGTTGATAGAAGCTAGAAATCTATCAAGCTTAGGCTAGAATTTTATTGAGACTGTTAACTCAGTTACAGAAATTGATGGTAAATTGCTTTTAAAATGAACTAGAAATAGTTCAAGATAGCTTTGGCTCTGTTTTTTTTTTTTTTTCTTTAGAGACAGGGTCTCACTTTGTAGCCTAGGCTGATCTGCAACTCAGTATGAAGCCCAGGCTGACCTCCAACTCACAGCAATCCTCCTGCCTCAACATTCTAAGTGCTTCACAAAACCTGAGGTTACAGGTGTGAGAAACCAGACAGAAACAGCACATTCTTCTTCCAGATTCTCTACCCAAGAATGGGGTGGAAGACAAACAGCTAAGGGTGGTCTGACAAGGAAGACTTTATTTATAGGAGATACAGTTCCCATGGAAAGTGGACTCTCCATGATGGGGGGGATACCCACCAAGAATGCACAAAGATGGTAATAACTACTCTGAACTCTTAGGCTTTTTTTTTTTTTTTTTTTTTTTTTGTTTTGGAGCGAGATCGGGAGAGGAAGACAGATACAGAATGGGCGCACTGGAGCCTCTCAGCTGCTGTGAACAAACTCCAGGTGCGTGCGCCCCCTTGTGGGCAAGTGTGGCATTGCACCCTAGTGGCTGAATGTGGGACCTGGCGATTGGAACTGGCATTCTTAGGCTTAGTAGGCAGGCGCCTTAACAGCTAAGCCATCTCTCCAGTCCTGAACTCTTAGTTTTGATGGCACTGGTACCAACTGTGGTAGTTTGAATGTGAAATGTCCCTCATAGCATCACGTGTTTGTGGCTGAGCCTCATGATTGGTCCTCATCTTTGGTGGCAGTTTGGGAAGTGGAGTCTTGCAGGAGGAGGTTCCTAACTGGGGCAGGCCTTGAACTTTGTTTGCCCAGCTCCAGGCCAGTACTCAGGCTACTTCCACTCAGCTAAGTGAAGCTCTGCCATGCTTACACTGGCATAATGAAGTTGTCTCTGGAAACTGCAAGTGAATAAACCCTTTCCTTGCATCAGCTGCTTTTGGTGGGGTGTTCTGTTCTAGCAAGGAGAAGCTATCTATAACACCAACCAAAGGGTCACCATAAAGTGTTTTATCACTGAATCCTGGACAGGCCTCAGGATACCAGCCAAGAGAGGTCGCGACAAAGCAGGAGCCAAGACCCCAGAGCTGCGTGTCCTACTGGAAAGGGACCTGCCAGCTGCAGGTCTCTGTCCCAGGCAGGGGAGAGTCCAGGCATGGAGAGGGCATGTTGGGCATTGCTAAACACCGGCTGGGACTGTGAGGAAGCTGGCCTGGGCTGTTGGACATGGCCAAGGACCTTGGGCTGTGGGGGTTGCAGATAGTCTTGTCATTGGGAATCCACTCTGGTGACAGAGCTGCCCCTCCCTGCTCTCAAGGTCATAGTGTGCCCAATTTTCACCCAGAGTGGGCAGAACCAGCGGGCCCCCCCCCCTTATCCCAAAAGCACTTGAACATTCATTCCATAGTGAGGTTTTGCACATCCCTCGCCCACAGTTCCTGACTTGTGGCCAGCTGCCCAAGAGACCCTTATATGGTAGTAAACAGTCTCCCTACAGCTGTAGCCAGCCAATATGTGGCTGAAGTCACGTAGCTTTTCCTGACACTTCTGTTATCTCCCTTGCAGCTTCTCCTTTGCAGCTTTTGCCCTCCAACACCAGCCAAGTACCTAAACCAGTTACATAAACCTATGTATCCAATCACCTTATACTCTGTATGTGCCTTCTCAACCTTTCTCAAGTGTTTATAAACAAGAGCAGACTGTCTCCCAGGTGGTTCATTGCCCCTCACACTCACCCACTCCAAGACCCTACTTCCCCTCAGCTCCTCCTGTGCCTGGGACGTCGGTGGCCAACAACCCCCAGGAACAGCGAGGACCCACAGGACAGGTTCCAGTTGGGTGCTGAGGGAAGAACCAGATCTGGGCCCTGTGAGCAGTTCCACTCTGCATAGGCAGAAACAGGTCCAGTGCAGGTCTTCCTTCTTGTTGTCTCTCTAAGGAGCCCAATAAGTCAGTCACTACAGAACTGAAGGCAGGGTCATATATCAACCTAAGTAGTTCCTGGTCACTTGGGTATACTTAAATGAGGTGAAAATCACAGGGACCAATCGGGAGAGCTGGCTTGGTAAGGGAAAGTATGATGCACCAAAAGAGAATTGTGCCATTTCCCTGTTGCCTTACTGATGACCCCAAAGCATAGTCTGCTTTCAAAATAAAATGGTAGAGCATGTAGGGCATAGCATGAGGTGACAAGGGTTCCCCGCTGGCACTCCTACCATTGGGGAAGGGCTCCTCATTCCCAGGCTATGGTATCAGGGAGGGATTGGAAGGAAAGCTGAGCTAGTATTCAAGCAACAAAGACATTTGTTCTGGGAGATGGTGGGAGGGTTTTTGAGCCCCATCTTTTTCTGGCTCCAGTCTTCCTGCTGCCAGAGGCCCCCTTTCTCTCTCATTTGGCATAAATTTTTCTGTTTATCTGCAACATTCCATGTTTCCACAATCCTAATGTCTAACTACCGAAGGTCCATGTCTGCAGTCTCTTGTGCACAGGTGCATATTCAGAACAGCTCAGTTGACACCTCTATGAACTCACCTTCATATAGAGTTGGATAAGAATACACTGTATTGGCTAATAAATGAAGAAATCTTAGAACAATGAGAAAACTCAAATCTTTTATTTTTCATTTGTTTTATTTGCATGAAGAGGGAAGAAAGAGAAAAATGGATGTGCCAAGGCCTCTTGCCACTGTAAAGGAACTCCAGATGCATGCACCACTCTGGCTTTTCATGAGTACTGGAGAATCAAACCAGGGTCATCAGGATTTGTCAGCAAGTGCCTTTACCTAATGAGCCATCTGTCCAGGCCCAAAGGTTCAATTAATGAAGTCATGGGTCTAGGCTGGAATCAACAGCTGCTGCCCTTAGGGAACAGAGACAAAGGGGTTGGGGGCAATCATCTCCAGCAAATGAGACAGTACTATGTAAGAAGGACATTCCACAAAGTAAAAAACTTTAGTCTGATCAAACTCTTAAATCCAGCCATCAGCTTTTAGGAAATATAGGGGTGTATTAGTAAAGTTCTCATTGCTATGACAAATACCAGTTTAAGGGAGAAAGGATTTATTTCAGCTTACAGTTTCAGGCTGTAGTGGTGCATGGTGGGCAAGAGTTTAAGGCAGCTGGTCACATACATCCCACAATGAAGAAACAGAGAGCATGAATGCTGCTGCTCAGTGTGCTCTCTCCTTTTGATACAGTCCACGACCCCAGAATCATAGGATGGTGGTGCCCAAAGTTGAAGTGGGTCTTCCCCTTTAATTAACCTAATCAAGATAATCCCTCACAGGGTGAACATCAGTTCCTGATATGTGCTTGTGTGGGCTGGTAGATGCAGTTCCAGTCCTACATGTGTGGGACTGGTAAATGCTGGTTCTGGTTTCTGCACATGTGGGGTGGGTAGCCATCAGTTCCCCCAATGCTTTGTGTGCATGCAGGGAAGGTAGAAGTTGGTTCTACTCTTGTGGGGCAGGTAGGCATCAGTTCCCTTGGTGTTCTCATACAGGGGCAGGAAGGGAACTACCAGATACCCACACAAAACTTGTTAGGGCATGCTCACAAGCAGATATCCAGCTGTAATCATTGACTCTAGCCCCATAACCACTGTGACTGAGATTCAACCCCCCAAGTGGGATCTCCACAATCCCCCCTGCCCTGCCTGCCAGCAGTTGCCACAGCCAAGTCACTAAATGGAGGAGTCCCAACCACAAATATATCAATGGGTAGTGAAATAAATTCAATGAAGACATAATCAAATGCAGGAATGAACTCCAATAAACAAGCAATTCTAATCAAGAAATAAAGTTAGAATTCCACAAAGAGATGGAGATACTGAAAAAAAAATAATAAACAATAATAATGAAATAACTCTTTTAAAAGGTTCCCAAGAAAGCCTCACCAACAGATTAAACCATATAGAGGATAGACTATCAGAACTTGAGGACAAGATAGAGGAAATAGTCTGGCAGTTTAAAAACAATTATAAATTCCAAAAAACGTGTGAACAGAATATGAGGGAAATGTGGGATACCTTTAAGAGACCAAATATTAGAATCATTGACTTACAAGAAGAGGAAGAAATACAGGCCAAAGGCAGAGAGAACCTCGTCAAAAAAATGATGGAAGAAAATTTTCTTAACCTTATAAAAGAGAGCTAATCAAGGTATAAGAGGTGCTCAAAACACCAAATAGACAGGACCAGAGAAGATATTGCCTACAACATTATAGTTAAAACTCCCAACACTGAAAACAAAGAATGGGTTCTAAAAGCAGCAAGAGAAAAACAGCTTGTTACATACAAAGGTAAACTCATCAGAATTACCTCTGATTTTTCAATGGAAACTCTAGAAGCCAGAAGGGATTGGAATGGAGCATTTTAAATCCTAAAAGACCATGGCTGCCAATCCAAAATACTATACCTAGCAAAATCATCCCTCAGAATTAAAGGGAAAAAAAACTTCCCATGATAAAAGCCAGATTGGGATGGAAAGATGGCTTACCAGTTAAGGTGCTTGCCTGTAATGCCCAATGACCTGGGTTTAATTCTCCAGTACCCATGTAAAATCAGATGCACAAAGTGGTGCATGTGTAATGGCTAGAGGCCCTGGTGCACCCATTCTCATTATCTCTCTCTCTCTCTCTCTCTCTCTCTCTCTTGCAAATTAGTAAATAAATAAAAATAATTTTCAAAGCCAGCTATACAAATATATAAGATTTAGCCAATCCAACAGGGGATATTGCACAGAATAACCCAAACTGAAGAGATGAACAATCACACCCAAGAATATACAAGAGGGAAAAATAACAACCATGAGTAGAACAGACATGAAAACATATTAAGTCCAAGAAAACATTAAACTCCACAAACCCTCCAACTTGACTCACACCTCATAGCTATAACTCCAAACATCAATGATCCCAATCAAAAGACACAGGCTAAACAACTGGATCAGAAAAATGGATCCATCCATTTGCTGCCTACAGGAAACCTACCTTACCAATAAAGATAGACACCACCTTAGGATGAAAGGATGGAAAAAGATATTCCAAGCTAATGGAAATAAGAAACAAGCAGGGGTGGCTGTACTGATATCAGACAAAGCAAAAATAATCAAAAGAGATAAATAAAACTACTTCATACTATCAAATGAACAAGTGGATATTATAATCATAAACCTATATGCATCAACACAGGAGCGCCAAATTTTATTAAGCAAAATCTATTAGATAGTAAAGCAGAAGACTAATACTCCACTATCATTAGACAGATCATCTAAACCAAAAAATAACCATGAAATAAAGGAGTTAAATAATACCATAGATTAATTGAACTTACCAGACATCTACAGTATATTCTACTCTAATTCTATAGAATACACAACATTTTCAAAAGCTCCTGAAACCTTCTCTAAAATAGGTCATATATTGTGGCATAAAACATGTCTCAATACATTCAGAAAAATCAACACAATTCCATGCACTATATCAAACCACAATGCAATAAAGCTAGAGATTAACAACAAGGGAAACAGCAGAAAATCCAACAATAACTGGAGGCAAAGTAATTCATAATTAAATAATGCACGGGAGTTAGAAAAAAATCAAAAAGTAAATTAAAACATGTCTGGAGCTGACTGACAATGAAAATACAACATACCAGAACTTATGGGACACAATGAAGACAGTCTTAAGAGGGAATTTTGTAGCACTAAATGCTTTCATTACAAAAATAGTGAGATCTCAAATCAGCACTTAACCACCCAGCTGAAGTCATTGGAAAACCAGAACAATTCAAACCCTATTGTACCAGACAAAAAGAAATAATCAAGATTAGAGCAGAAATCAATGAATTGGAAATAAAAAATTTTTAAATTGAAGAATGAAAGTGCTGTTTCTTCAAAAAAAATACATAAATAAATAAACATGATTGATAAACCCCTAGCCAATTTGATCAAAAGGAAAAAAGAGAACTGGAGGGATGGCTTATCAGTTAAGGCATTTACCTGCAAAGCCAAAGGACCCAGGTTTGATTCCTCAGGACCCACATTAGACAGATGCACAAGGTAGTGCATGCGTGTAGAGTTGGTTTGCAATAGCTGGAGGTCCTGGCATGCCTATTCTCTCTCTCTCTCTCTCTCTCTCTCTCTGTCAAATAAATAAATAAATAAATAAATAAATAAATAAATAAAAAGAAAATATTTTTTTTTAAAAAAGGAAAAAAGAAGGCTACAATCAATAAGATCAGTAATGGAAAGGGCGATGTTACAATAGACCCTAATGAAACTGGAAGAATCATCAGGACATATTTCAAAGATCTATAAATCCATAAAATTGGAAAACCTGAAAAGAATGGATGAATTACTTAACTCATACCACCTACCAAAAATAAACCTGGACAAGATAAACCACCTGAATGGAGACATAATATCAAATGAGATTGGAGCTGTAATTAAAAGCCTCCAAACAAAATAAGTCCAGGCCCAGACAGGTTCACTACTGAATTCTACCAAACCCTCATTGATGAACTAAAGCCAACTTTTCTCAAGTTATTCCACACAATTGAAAAGGAAAGAATGCTCTCTGTTTCCTTCTATGAAGCCAACATTACACTAATACCAAAACCAGACAGAGACACAACAAAGAATTATAGATGGATATATATTCTTGATGAACTTAAATGCAAAAATTCTCAATAAAATGCTTACAAACCAAATTCAAGAGCACATTACAAGCATCATCTACCTCAGTGAAGTAGGTTTCTTCCCAGGGATGCAGGGTTGGTTCAACATATAGATATTGATAAATGTAATACATCACATAAACAGACTCAAAGTCAAGAACCATATAATCATCTCAATAGATGCAGAAAAGACCTTCAACAAAATTTAACATCCCTTCATAATTAAAAACTGGAGAATACAGGGATGGAGGGACCATATTTCAACATAAAAAAGGCAACATACAACAGTAAAGCCTATTTCATACTAAATGGAGAAAACCTTGAAGCATTCCCATTAAGGTCTGGAACTACACAGGGGTACCCACTCTCACCATTGCTTTTCAACATAGTAATTGAAATTTTAGCTCATGGATTAAGACAAGAGAAAGAAAAAAAGGAATACATATTGGAAAGGAAGAAGTCAAACTAGCCCTATTTGCAGATGACATAATTCTATACATAAGAGAACCAAAAATTTCCACTAAAGAACTCCTAGAAGTTATAAACGCTTTCAGCAAACTGTAGGGGAAATGACTGACTTCTGGGGTGAATAAGAAATAAATCACAAAGAGGAGTAGAGGAATGTTTATCAGGCAGGAGAGAAAGAGATTATGCTTCATATAATATTCACAAATGCTCAACATACATTAAATTAGGAAAATCAGGACATAACATTGGATTTTTCTTGTGTTTATTATTATTATTAATAAGATGTTCATATGGATACATAATGTATTGGTACCCTTTTTCCCTCATCCCTGTCCCCATTCCATTGGTGATGCTCCTCAGTGGGGTTGCAGGTATTCCCAATGGGGTTGTGGGTTATGCTTTGTGGGAGCAGTAGTCAGTTTTTTGGGGATAGGGAATGTCTCTAGGCATGATGCCTCAACCTGTGGCTCTTACAATATTTCCTCCCCATCTTCCACAAAATTCCTGGAGCCATGGTGGGTGAGTTTTAAGTCTAGTTCAGTGATGGGCTCTTTGGAGCCTCTGGATTTCTGCTTTGGTTAAATATCCTCAGGGTCTGTCTCCTTCACCCTGGTGCTGATTATCAGGTTTAGCATGGAAGCAGCACTCTTGCTCATCTCCCCATTCCTCTGTGGTTTCAGCTGTGGCTGAAGTGTGAAGCATAGTTTATCTCCTCCAGTCCGCTACCTTCTGAAAAAGAACAGATTCTCCAATGGAGAGCGAAGTCAACATAGTTTAAATGGGATAAGTATTATTAATTTAGGGAGAATTTGATGTATGTAACCCCTTTTTATCCAAAGACATTGAATTTTTAAGTGAATCCATTTTGTTTTGTAAATATATATATATATATATAGTAGCTATTAAAAAAAGCAAAAAATAGTTCTGGGTAGCAGAACTGTGGGTAAACAAGAATCCTGGTTTTTTTCCTCAGTGGTAGTCTTTGCTTAGCATGTATGAGGGCCTGGGTTTCATCCCCAGCACTAAATTTAATTATGTTTTTGTGTGTTTTCCAATCTGCTTTAAGAAGCAAATATTTATATTTACTGCATTATATATCCTTTGAAATAGGAGACATGGATAATCAGTAAAAAGCATTTAAATCAGTTTTTGTTGTTTTAACATGATAGCCCTGTGCTTCCAGTTATTGATCTGTTTTCTATAAGGATACTGACTAATCCCCCTGGATTATACTGTGTTGAGGGTTCCTGTCTCTGTAGTCACAGGCATATTTTCTTAAATTTTTAAATGGACAACTTCTATACTTACAGACAATAAACCATGATATTTCCCTCCCCCACTTTCCCCTTCACAACTCGGCTCTCTATCATATCCCCTCCCTCTCTCTATTAGTCTCTCTTTTATTTTGATGTCATCATCATTTTCTTCTACTATAAGGGTCTTGTGAAGGTATTGCTAGGCACTGTGAGGTCATGAATATTGAGGCTAATTTCTGTCTGGACAGTTGCATTGTAAGGAGTGGTACCCTTCCTTTGGCTCTTACATTCTTTTCTCCACCTTTTCCATAATGGACCCTGAGGCTTGAAAGGTATGATAGAGATGTTTCAGTGCTGGACACTCCTCCATCCTTTCTTCTTAGCACTTTGTTGCCTTTTGGGTCATCCCAGTGGTCATCGCCATCTGAAAAGAGAAGCTTCTCTAACCAAAAGTGAGAGTAGCATTAATATATGAATATGAACATTAAGTGTAGTGCTTTCAGGGCAGTTTGGTGAGAATAATATATACATTTAGCCAGACAAGAGCAGGCTTTATACCCCTAAGGCTCATGACCTCCCCTGCCTTTTGATTAGG